>BMAU01020739.1:0-715000 GCA_019973935.1 Trichonephila clavipes | reverse complement strand
CATTCCTTTGTGAGTGCAAGGATGAGGGTATTCTTGTTTGTCGGAGGATAGTTTCGATCAGCAACTTGCATCCCCAAAGCATCCCACACATTTTCAATGGGGTTTAGATCTAGAGAACGCGCTGGCCATACGAGACGTTGAATACCCTCGCTGTCTAGACAATCCTGAGCGGCGAGTGTTCGTTGGCATGTTGCGTTGTCGTCCATAAAAACAAATTTATCACCGACAGCACCACGGAAAAAGACGAACATGAGGAAGTAGAACTTCATCAATGTATCGTTGGCCCGTCATAGTCCCATTCGCAACCACATGTAGGCGCGGTCGGCCATTGATCATGATCCGGCCCACACCATGATGCTGCATGTCGGATATCGGTCCTTTTCTGGATATTTTCTGGACGATAAGCAGTACCACTCTCGCGCCAGATCAGTTGGCGTCTACAATCCGATGACAGACTGAACCTACACTCATCTGAGAATAGTACGCATGCCCATTCCTGTTCAGTCAATTGTGATGCTCACGACACCATTGCAAACAGGCAGTACGGTGCTGTCTGGTCAATGGAACACACACAACAGGTCTGCCTGCAAGTAGTCCTCCGCCCCTCATACGTCTGGCAACAGTTTTTCGGGAGATCTGCTTTCCTCAGGCAGCAAGAAACTGGTTTGCCACCTGCTGAGCTGTGGTGCGCCTGTTCCTTTTTGCTTATAGGACGATATATCTGTCTTCTGCAGGCGTCGTACTTCTAACACGACCTTCCCCGTGCTGTCTTCTACACATTCAGTAGTTTTAAATGACTTCCATAGCCGTGAAATTACGCTGTGAGCGATGTCGAACTCCCCGGCAACATCTGTTATTTTTCGCCCTTCTTCGATCTTTCCAATAATTCGGCCACGCATAAAATCATCTATGTGATGTCGGGAAGACATGCCAAAAATTTAAGTTCGTCTATTAAATTTTTCCTGTAAAACTTTGACTTGAAACAACAACTGCCCACACGCGTCAAAACCTTTAAAGCTCTTATGAACGCTATCACGTGATGAACAGACGTGGAAAAAATTTGCATACTCATACTTCTTACTAATATCCCGCACTAATTCTAATTTTCCTTATTTTGCTTCCTTTCATTTTGTGGTTGCTATGGATGATAGTGTTATCCGTCCTTAGCAGTTGTCCAGCAGTATATATATATATATTAATGTAATAAGGTACAGCAAAAATAACTCGTTTATAACTATTCTACCTCCAAATTAATCATTAATGTTATCACTGCAATATTGCATTAAATTTCGGTCGAAATATATATTCCATTTATATCATCATTTAATATTCCAAATCATTAGTCTCTTCATAATGTTTTATAACATAATTTCAAGGCTCAGCAGCGCTTTTTATAATTTTAATAGTAGGAAATAGTTTTGAAAAATTTACAGTTCATAGACACATGATTTCACGTGTTATTACCTAATAAAGATTACTAGTTGTTTTTAAAAAATATATTTTGGATGTATTAGGCTTAGGTATTGATAATTTAACTTATTATTCTAAACACTCTTCTTTAGCAGGGGAACTTTTAAGGAGAAGTTTTATTCACACAGTATCGTTTGGCTTTTAATTTTCCGGAAATTACTCTAAAATTTCTTTTGAAAAATTTTAAAACAAAAATATGCTAAAAAGTCTCTATAAAAATTATATGTAATATAAAAATATTTGAAATAAACCATATTCATATTTGTACAGCAGTTACATTTAAAAAGTAAATTATTTTGTCAAAAGATTTTCATTACACGTCAATGTATAAATATGCCATTTTCACATTTAAAAATTTTCATATTCAGATAGAAAATAATTTATTTCAAAATTTAACTTATTCTTTAAGACCACATTCCGTGTTCAAAATTGCGTTACATGACTTGAAAAATGGCATTTGCCCTCATTGTGAAAATTACACTTTAAAACAAGAATGGACAAGACAATACACTGCTCACATTTTACGAATGTTGGGAATTTAATAGTTTCAAATATTTTAAAAGAACTATAATTTGGAAAATCCATAGTTATTAAATTATTGACTGATTTCCATGATTTAAAATGTTATTACATTACAGTTAATATATTTTTTTTTATTCCTTAAAAATTAAATTGTATAAATTATTTAATATTATAATGTGTATTGAAGTAAGCAATGGCAAATAGTTAAAAAAAATTCTCCTTTGTATCATTATTCCTCCTAAAATAAGACGAAGAGAATATATAAAATAATCAAAATTTTGATAATAAAAAAAGAAAAATTCTAATAATTTTTTTTCTTAAAGTTTTTCCCATTTAAATACAAAATGATAATTGTTCTGGTAATACTAAAAATAAACTTTTTCAACAGACATTGTATTAACTTTTTTTCAATAAATGTTTCGGAAATTAAACCATCTGTACCAAGGTTTGGAAAAAATTCGTTTGTGATCTATTCTGACTTAATATAATTCATAATTTATTTACAGTTGAATTGGTATGATTCTAAAATTTCCTCACAGCTTTAGGAAATGAATTTTTTAATTTGGAACTAGGGTTAACAAATAATTATATCATCTCCTGCAGTATACCTTTTTTTCCATATTTCTGTAATAAGGCATGTGAGGAGTTGTTGAACTTAAACAATTAATGATAGCAATTTAATAACACTACGAAGCTTAACAATGAATTAAGGGGAAAAGTTAAATCGTTAAAACTGTGTACATTCATTTATTGCTTTATATATAGATATCTTTAGCAAAAATCTGATATAATTAATTAAAAAAATACATCAAAACAATGAAATAAATTAATAAAAGGAACTAGAAAAAAATTATGAAAAAAAAAAATGTCAGAAAATGTAAAAAAACTCATTTTGAGAAAATGACAAAAATAACATTAAACTATTCTATTACAAGAAAAGTACTTACTTTCTTATTAAAGTGTACCAGATTTATAATTCCCCCCATCTTTGACTTCTAAAACACAATTTTTTTCTTTATGTTCTCTTAAAATTTTCTTGTTTCTTTGTTTTGGGGTTTGTATTATGAATCGATTCACGGATTCTGCATTTATCTAAATGGTTATATCCCCGAAAGGTAAACACCCCAGGAATTTCTATATTCATCTTAATAAAAACTTTTAGACACCAATTTAATCCTTCATTCAAGTGTATAATAGCATCATACGACCTAAATTTAGTTGCTTTGAGCGAAACAAATACTTACTCTGCGGTTTTTTTTACTAAACAATTCCATAAAAACACTCGTTGGCTCGTGCGTCCATGTAAGCACTTACTTAATATCTGTTTGTCGCATAGTTCTAAATATAATCGTTTAATTTTATTTAAAACATCAATTGATAAACCAACATATTTTGTGGCACATTTTGTTCCATTTGCCACCCCCGCTGAAAATAACTTCTGCTGCTTTCTTTCCTTATTCAGCATTGACCGTGCATTGGTTTCTTATCACTTGATGCAAAGTGATATAACGCATCAATTGCATTTTACTGCATGGCATTTAATTAGCCGATATTGCTGCGAACAGCGATTCCGTAGTAATATTGAAGTTTGTCGATAAAATTATCGGTTAATTTGCCTTTACTAGACAGTCCTTTAGTTTTAGTTTTCAGCTTTCTCAGACGCGAGCCCACTCTCTTTTGTACATGGCCAATGCACTCAAACTAGGTCACACTGTTTATTTCATAAGTGTCTTTCACACTCATGAAAGCTTTTGAGTTACCATCCTCATAATATTGAGTGTATTAAAGTCTGCGGTTTTCTTCTGAATGAAGAAATATTCGTGAAGTCCCCACAATTTCCATTTTTGATGAAGAACCTAAGAAGTTACACTGATATATGTGGCCGGCTTTTGACGACTCATATTCAAAGTTTCTTGGCATAGCCTGAAGTCTCTTGCATATAGTACAGTAGGACGACATATAACTTCTGTGCCTAACACCTTACCAGTATCAACTGATATTGCAGCAACACAACCATTCATAGATGTAAAGCCTCTACGCTGCCATGTGCCATCCGCCGATATGCCACATTTTACAATATCGGATGAGAGATTTTGTTTTTTTTTCTCCACAATTTAAGAAGCAGCTTTTATCATGGATTCCTAAGCTACTTCCTGAACCACTTTTAAAAGCTTTCCTTCCTGATTTTTGTTAAAAGTTTTGGTCAGTCGAGGTAAATTTAATGTTGAACATAATTTAAATGCCCAAACAAAATCCTTTGTCTATCTCCCGCATACCATATACTAGTCTGGAATTTATGACAGGTTCATTTACAACTTTTTTGATTAAGCAAATGCAAAGAAAAAGTCACAGCTCTTACATTTCAGACTAAATATTTGTATATTAACTAAAAACTATAATATTTCATGTCATATACCGTGAAAGAGAAATGTAAACAAACAACTCGGGCCACTTTCGGTTAGCAGAAAGCCTTTTCCTGTCAGAGAAATTTATGATTAAATAATATTTAAAAAGCTGTAACTCGGCTTCTAATTAAGATAGAAACAAAATTTAAACAAATTTATAAAGATAAAAGATTGATTTTTAATATATAATCAAAAACGAAAAAAATCAATATTTCGACCAAACATTGAGTTTTAAATGTTTTCTGTCATCTTAATCTACTTTAGGAACCTCGATTTTACTTAAATTAGAAGACACATATAAAATTGTTTTCAGAATATAATATCAATAAAAAAGTATTTGTAAATGCAATATTTTGGCAAAACTGAACACAGACCTATTTTCAAAACTTTCTTCTTTTGAGTAAAATGAATCTATAATAATAATATTTCGCATGTATATAGCTAAGACTTTCTAAGAGAGCCGGAAATAAGAGTTTTGAAGTTTCACATTATTTTTAGAGTTACTACCAACTGAAATATTGATTGAAGTTTTTATGCTAAAATGATTTTCATTCTGATGTATTAAAATATGGATAAATCTGCTTTTGAGCTATATATATTTCAAAAATCCTAGTTCAGACTCTATACAGAAATCTGAGGTAAATATAGGCAAAACGTTATTATCATAGATGCATAGTGTATTGGAAATAGGTAATTCTATGTTCAATGTTCATCAAAGTATGGCATTTAACTATTTTTTCTTTTGTGACAATGTTCTTAAAACAATTTTACATGTATATTCTAATCTAAGTGACACTAAATATTAAAAAAAATATTTGTTTGTATGCTTTTTCCAAATTACGGTTCCGAACGTAGTTGGATACATTAAGCAATTTTGTATATAAAAATTGGAAAGAACTTTTTTATGCCTGTATATCTATTACCCTCATATAAAAAAACTATGTGGTAAAAAAAATATTTTAATTTAATTCTCCTTCAACTTTGTAATAAGAGTAAAACAAACTATTTAATAATGGCAAGTTAAGGCCATTTTTGAATAATTGCTTAGTTTTGTTGAAATTAAAATTGAATTCCTAACGTTATTTTATATCATCTACTTCAACAGTTTTATTTCTCGTCAGTAAATAGATTGAATAAGATACCAATCTATATTTTATAAAGGGATAAAATAAGAGGTATTCGAAACGTTGAAATAAAACGGAACAATATGAAAATACTTCAGGCAATCAAGGAAAACCATTTGAGAAAAGGAATAAACTGCCAGTACCTAAACTCAACACTGTAATTTACAGAGAATGGCTATTTCAATCTACGGATTGAAGTAAATGATAAGAAACAGTAAATAAAGGAGGAATATCATACTTCCCTCAGACGTTTTGTAACGAAAAAAATAATAATTTTCACTCCAAATACTGTATAGATTTGTGAAGACATATTTGGTTCAGAGCAGAGATACTCAACACTTTTTCCCAACGAGCCACATGCATGTGATATTCGTATTTCACTCGGGTCACAAAATGAGGATAATGTGAAAAAAACACTATAAGACCAAAGCAACATTGGATAATCAAAATACTAACACACTATTTTTTTGCTTTTATTTTAACAGTATAATAAATTATGTCAATTACACACAAAATTATTTACTTTTATACATTTTGTACTGAGTTATGGGGTAGTTTCGATTTCTTTTCATTTATAACATAGCCCCATTTTTACATTCTATTATAAAAAATAATCATGCTGATAGCAAAATCGAGACATTTGACTGCTTGATTGCTAGAATTGTATCTTAAATTTTTAGTATAATGTTCTTAAATAATTAAATTTCATAGTCCAATAGACCAAGACGGAGACACTCCGAATGGTGCCGTAGGTTAAGTATCACTGATATAGAGTACCTAATATGTGCAACTAGAATTATAAAATTTTATAAACTAGAAAAACTAAATGCAACTTGTTTATAAAACAAAAATATAGAAAATTCTAAGTTCTCAACGTGATATTTATTTCCTTTTAAAATATAAAGTTAATTTAAAGTAAAATTTGCAATTTGAAATTCAAATCTAATTTTATTTGTTATTAAAGATTGCTTAAAATGATAATAATAATACATAATTATGTGTAAATATAATTTAAGCTTGAATTTATATACAATAATTTCTATAGATTTGATGTGTATTTGGAAAGCTAAGAACGAAAAAGCAATTAAAATATTTTGTATTTATCTCTTTTTCCTTTTTTAAAATTATATTTACTTAAAAATAAAAGTAACAAATGTTGTCAATTTCTTTGTATTGGATTTCATTGATAATTAATATAGCATTGTTATTTATGCGAATAGATATCTTAATATATTTCAGGGAAAAAATTGAATACAAAACACAAATATGTAAGCACTGAATGCAACATAAATATATTTTCAATAAGTTAAGGAAGGTATTAAAAACAGCTTATGTTTATTTACTTAAAAGACAGTTTTGGAAAACCTTTAATGGAAATATATTGATTTTTTGCAATTAAATACCAAATATGCAGAGCTTCAAAAAATTATCTAGAAGATTTCGACTTCATAACGACACACAAATGACTATTAGAGTGGCACAAAAACATTTTCATGTTATTTCTAAAAAACACATCTACAATATAAATTATATATCATTTTAAAACTTTATAAAGGTATAAACTTATGATCACATATTTTTCATCTATTAGAATATCTTTTATTTCAAAATGAAATGCATCCCAATATAAATGCATGTATTTGCCTCTGAAACTATGAGGGGGTCTAAAAGACTATTTACACTTTAATTTATCTATAGCAGTGTGTTTTAAAATATTAAAACATGTAATATTTTTATTGAAGTATTTTCTGACATTTTTCTGATAAATCAGTTACACATACATTTTAGATGACTAACTTTTAGTAAAAATATACTTTGAAAGTTGTGTTACGTATGTATTGTGACTGACTGAAAGTTCTGTCTACAAATCTGTTTAGATTAACAATGTTGAGTTATAGTATTGTGCATCCCTCTAGTTTAGATTTATGGTGTTTATTTTGAACTTTTAATTACTTATTAAATTATTTCAAGTTCTTGAAATAATTCTGAATATGCTAAATATCAATAATTTTGGGCATTTTTATATGACCTTATATTACGTGAAAAGTTTAAATAAAAGTTTTTTTAAGCTTAGTTTATTCAAAGACGATCTGTTCAAAAGAATAAAAAATGGTAAGCGTAAAATGTAAGAATTTTTTTTTAATATTATTTGTCCAATATTGAAATCTTATTGGATAAGAAAGTGCCCCATGAGGAATTCTTTTATTTTACCTCACAATAAAAAGATAAAATGAAACTAAGAGAAGTATTGCTGATACAAGAAGAAATATTTGAGAATTTTGTATTGAATGTTATGCTATTTTATGTGTTAACCATCTATTTCAAAAAGGGACAACAAAATAAGATGAATTTAAAAAGGAAACAAGAAAAGTATAATTCAATTTCTTCTTCTCTTTTTTACTCGTATCATTGGATCATAAAAAAGACATTTGTATAGGAGTGAATGTTTCCTATTTTTCCTTTTCAGTTTCCTTTATTGCTCAAGTTGTTTTTTATATTTCAAACTGGATAATTCCAAATTTTAAGGTAGTGGAAAGACAGACTGAAGATAAAGATGGAGATAAATATTTTATACACATACTAGAACAAATTTATAACAGAATACAAAATTTTAAATTTTGGCATTTTGATGAACATCAAGCATATACATCCATTCAACTCATATTAACGTACACGCTTGAGCAGCAATATATTTACCAAAAAAAGATTAGATTTCTGCTGGATCATTGAGACAATTCTTCAAGTAATTATTTCTCTAAATGTCTATGTGATATCTATGTGACTATTCAATTCTTCTGTCTGCCTAAAATGTTTTTTTGTGAACAAAAACAAATATTTATTATGTTACTAGCAATAATACAATTAAGATATTCATTCTAAAGAAGGGAATGGTAGATTTTTTTGCAATTAATAAAAGTATCCTAATTTTTTTGTTTTTGCTCTTAAACTTGAATACCTTTATTCACATTTTATAATAATACTTCTTTGATAGAATACAAATGCTTTAATAACATTAAAAATTTGAACAATTTCACACTTTCATGAATAAATACACCTTTGAGAAAAGATGTAAATAAAATAGTATAATTGTAATTCATTATTTTCGACTAAGTTAAAATATTTTTTTTTAGAAACTGTTAGATTCTAACAGAGTTTAATCTAATAAAGTACACATAAAATGTGTAAATAAAGAATTGAATCTATATAGTCTAAAGATTGCGCAATCTTTATTCTGTATGTTTTTTTTCCAAAATGTATTGATGAATATACATTAGTTAACAATCTATAGTATACGAATAATTTTTTAAACATTTAGATTTCCTGAAGAGAAAAAGAAAAAACTAATAATAAATTGAAAAAATCAAAAATAATTTTTAAATAAATTAAAAATTATGATGGAGACTTCTATACAAATCATAATGTAATTCGTATGCATAAATTATATTAATATATATTACAAATTAAATTAAGACTAAAAATTAATAATAATTAAAGCAATAAATTATAAAAGCTACAAAAAGATATAAATATATAAATTTGAATTAAATATTAGATATGATACCCCAAGTACATTAACCCTTAAATTTAAGTTAATTAATATTTCTAGTCGATTAAATACTTTATTTTAGAAGAAGTATAACAAATAATCCATCGAATAGACCATTGTCAAATGTATTCTGATAAATATTTTGATATAATTTGTACCATAATTAATGCTCATTAATTTGCTTTCCTTGTTACATATAATTTTATACTTAAATCTTCCGAAGTATTAATGAATTTCAACATGAATGCGCTTTCTACGATTTCATTAAAACATTGTATTGAATTTCTTTGTATAAAGTTTTAGAAATTCTCTAAAATCTCCTTCTAGTATTAATATTAATAAGGAATTCAAATTAAAATGCTTAAAGAAATGTAACTCATTTTCTTGGCAGAGTTTCATCAACAAATATTGTAGTGGCCTGGATATTACTCCAAATTAATATGTTATAATATTAATCATATAGTTTGGTATTTACAGTTCACATAACTTTAGTTTTAATTTAAAAATTGTATAAGATATAAAATTTTAGAAAAAAATAATTCTTTTTTTTCACACAAGTTTTATTATTTATGCAACTAAATAAACGCATACTACAAGATTAAAACAAACAAACTAAGCCATCATATCAATTTCTACTTGACGAAGCGTAGGGAATTTGGGTTTTATAAATATTCAACACACCACACTAATGCATTCATAATGACTAGAAAAAAAAGTTTGCACGATTTTTCTTACTTTTAGAAATTTTTTTGTACTTTTATCTGGAATGATTTATTGTCCAGTAGTAAATCCTTTGAGATTTTGAAACATTTGAAACAAAGTGAGAGACATGGAAAAATTTCATACTTCAATAAAAAGACCATTCAAAGTTCGAAAAAAGAGTTACTTTTTTATATCACAATGCATTAGAAAATGATTTTCAAAGTGTGTCAGCCGAGGCGGATCGGAACAATGCGGAAGAAAAAGAAACAAGCTTCTTGTAAGGAAGAAATATGTGATGCAAAACACGTCTTTCTATTAGAATTTTGTTTTACAATCAAACTGTTTGAATTATAAGGGATTTTATTTCAATTTACTTACTTATTTATTAATCAAAACAAGGAAATCTGTGTTGTTTTCTGTAAAATAATTAAAATGAGACATTTAATGGGGAATAAAAATTTAAGAGGAAACGTAAATTGGCAATGAAATGAGTTACCTTAAGCTGTATATTATTTGTGGACACTCCTGTTGAGAGAAAACAAGACCAAGACAATTCATAACAAGGATCTTAAGGTATCCGAATGCGTTCGGAACCGGGATTTTTAAAAAAGCGCATAAATGGATAATTTTCATGATATTTAGTGTCACTTCGATTAGTATGCATGTCAAAAATTGTTTTAAGGACATTATGATTAAAAATTATTTAAATAAAATATTTTGGCAAAAAATTAAGAACAACCTTTTTTCAAAACTATCTCTTATTTTATAAAAAAAAATGCTTCTATGATAATAATATTTTACTCATGTAATGTAAAGACTTCTCCAAAGAGTCTGAACTAGGATTATTGAAAAACTCACATTATTTTCAGAGTAACCACCAATTGAAATAATTATCAGAGTTTTTTCTTTAAATTTATTTCCTCTGTTGCAGTAAAATATGGATAAATCCACTTCTAAGTTATGCATTTCAAAAACTTTAGTTGTGCCTCTGTACAGAGGTTTGAGCTATATACAGGCAAAATATTGTTATAATAGAAGAATTTTTCACAAAAGGAGAATATTTTTAAAATTGGTCATCCTAGGTTCGGTTCATTTTTTATCAAAATTTTGTACTTAAATAATTTTTTATTGCAATAATTTTCTTAAAATAGTTTTATATAGTTTTCTCATCTAAGTGACACTAAACATCATAAATGTTATCCATTTATACGCTTTTGTAAAATCACGGTTCTGAACGTAGTCGGATACCTTATATATATGAAGCATTTTTCTTCAGATTAAAATACATTTGTGGTTGTTTATTACTTGTTTTACATATCAACAAATGTTCTGTTTGGCTTTAAGATATTTTTGGTTAGTTTAGAATTATTCAAATCACTTTCATTGTTAAAAACTTGTATTACAATTAAATTCTTTATCATTATATTACAATAGAAAAAATGAAACATAAAATGACTTTATTTTAAAAGTATCTCACACAAATACGTAATTAATAATATGTTTAATTTACGTAAAATTCTGACAATTTCATTTTTAGATAGTACATAAATTTTAGGTATTTGTATAAGTAGTCAAATTTTAGAAATGCTTTTTTTTGTAAAAAATATAAAGCAATACTCGGATACTTTATAATCTAATTAGGTATATAAAAAATGAAGCTTTAAATCTCTGCAATTTCCTTTGGTGTATATTGGTTATTAATCTGGAAACATAAAATATTTTATTTCTTACTTATGAATTAGTTACGCAATAAATTTACAAGTCCTCAAATTGGTTTCTAAAATACTTTCGAAACAAATAATATTATTCGAATTTAGCATATAACTATCTGGATATGTTATTCCTAATTCGTAAAATGGTGTTGGTAATACGATACACACTTTGTAGAAAAGTGAAACACTATGAAGGAAGCGTTTTACATAGAAATTATATATGTACAAAGCACTTGTACAAACAGTTTAATGATTGTAAATACAAAGCTTACCATTCTTTCAACAACTATAGAAACAAACATCTAGGACTCAACAATTGTTAACATTTGAACAGTGAATGGGGCAAAATCAGTAATTGAGGGCCCCCTCCTTGATTATTATGCATGCTTATTCTAATCGATTCAAGGAGGGATATAGAGTTGTAATCTTATCCCTACCATGCATTTTGTCAAACATTCATCAACTGTTGCCACATTTTAGAGTACTCCAATCTTCCATACTACTATATTCAATGCATGTTTGGTTGATGAAAGATTTGTGATCTTCTTGTGCATCATAAAAGTAGTCTCCACAGAATTGCAATCTGTATCACACTTGGTATTATCTTTTTTCGAGAATGGCTCTAGAGTAGTGTTTTGAAGGTCAATGTAATGTAATGTACGATGTTATTTAGTTGTAATTTTGAGCGCAGGATGATTAGAAAATCCTGCTGTTGTAAACACAGAAAACGTGGGTCAAAGTGCCATGAGTGGTAGGAAATAACTAGTAAAACAATGGGAGGAAGATAGTGTTGCCGCTTAGGCAGTTAGAGTCTGTCACACAATCATCCTATTTTGTCTTACATGCATCCATCTCAGCCTTCCAGATTCTCTGCATTAATTCGTTGCAGCTACCATGACACCACTTTTAAGAAGTTCTGTCCATACGATTGATCAGAATATTGTAATCCCAATAATAAGGAATTGTAAGTCACTTGTAGTTAGTTCTAACTGCAATGCTGGCTGTGCCTTAGGAACACAGGGTTTCACAAATTTAATATTGTTTAGCCATTCATTAGAACTTTCATGGGAACTTTCAAACTGTTCAGATTTTTTCGATAAATCCAGGTATAAGAACACACGGATCTTATCAATTCTCTATTATAATTACATGAAATATTTTGAATCTAATTAATGTTTTATATGAATAATATTGTATCGTACCTTATAAAGAAATTTTTTTTCCTTCACATACTTCTCATTACATATATTTTTGTTGATTTTGGAAAGCAAACTTTTTTTTTAAAATTCATATGAGTGCATTCATCTCACATTCAGAATACAATTACTAACCAATAACTTATTCATCATGGCGAATCTTGAAAATTATGTTTCAAAGAAAGTTTTAAATTTATATGAGGCCGTTGTGTTTTACATCTATTAACATTTTACGGGTGGCTTATTTGTTTTGACATCACTGACTAATAAATTTCTGAACCTAAAAAAATATCACGCATTTAAAAACTGTAGGTAAAAAAACAAGGAAATATTTCGTATTACTTTACATTTATTTGTTTCTAATTTGTGCTTCCAATATTCAGCAAACTTCCGTTACTAAAAGTTCACTCTTACATTAACTAAAGGAAATGTTTAGATGTTCTGTTGTAAAAAAGTATAACATGAATATTTTTTATGTTTTTAATGTAAAATAAAAAATGCCACTTAGTATTATGCAAGAAATCAACAAAGAGAATGCTTGCTGCAGGAAATAAAAAGGATGATGCATGAATCCTGCTGTGTTGTTTTTCTGTACAAATCTAAGATTTATTTTCTTTTTATTCAGAATTATTCATAGTTATAAATGAATAAAAAAAATAAAGATTGTTAAATTTCAAAATTTAGCATCTAATTTATAAATTAATGCAGATAAACTAAATTTTAACATGTTTATCCTTAATATGAAAACTTACTGTATCTTTTTGGGAATTTGTTACAATATTTCAGTTTAATGAACCTCAATAAAAACTAAATAAAATAGAAATGAAGTAAATTCCAACTATACAATTTAAATTCAAAATATTTGCTCAAAATAGAATGTACCTAAGCAATGTATTTACAATTATATACGTCAGATTTAGGAAGTCTAATTTTAAGGAACTAATCAGTAAAAATAGAGCGCATTTAATAAAGCTTCAAAATTTGAGAGTGAGTCGAGCTACTTAAGATCAGATAACAATCAAATGTTGCGAGATGGCTCCCAACTAAGTTAAAAGCCACTTTCGTCTTCGTGTCTTCTCAGTTCAAAGCTTGATACGGGATTGAGGGTTGCTTTGCAACTCGCATGCCTGAAGACAGTCTAATGTGTTCTAAATTATGTAACGAGTTGGTATTTCCTCGCTGCATCAGCGTTTTTTGTTGGAATACTTGAGCACCAATAGGCGGTCATTTTGGAAAAGTATACAGATATTTTGACGATGATGTAAAAAATATTTAATGTATTATATGTTTGTTGGAAATTCTCCCTCTATCTCTTTCAGATTATTGTGCAAAATATATCATTATTATTTTTAACTACCCAAACAAAGGAAACACTATTGCGGCTAAGGTAAATATTTTTCTAATTTAAATTTATCCAAAGCCTATTCCTCATATGTATTCCAAAAGCCATATTGGCTGCTTAATTTTTTTTCTATGGATTCCATTTTAAATTATAACTAATGTCTGAAATAATAGTGGAAAAACATTTGTCAAAATAACATTTTTTTGAAAGATAAACCATTATTTTGTTTTCAAATTAAAAAAAAACGTGGTCTATTGTATAAACGTTTCTTAGAATTTCTTTTAGAAGTTGCAACCTTGATGGATAGAATGACTATAAGTAGTTTTTTTTAAATAGTTCTTTTTAAAATATTTCTTTTTTAAAAAAATAAGTAAAATGCCAGAAAAGAAGCTCTGCTGATAAAAACTAGAAAAAGCATTTAAGAATTTTATATTGAATTTTTAGTCAGCCTTATTTTAGCTTTCTAACTTAGAGGATCGAAATAAAAAGAACCTGGATTGTAAGTCAAGAAAAAAGATATTTCCTTCCCTTTCTGTTTCTTTTTTCTTGCGTGGTTAAGGATCACGTCAAAGAAGAAAGAGACATTGGGACAGGATAAAATCTATTTCCTATTTTTCTGCCCTTACTTTCTTTGCTTCACGCTTTCTTCCTCTTTTGTTTACTGAAAATTTCAAAGAAGTGTGAAAAACAACAGAGACTGAAAGTAAATGTATGTGTGTGTGTGTGTTTGTGTGTGTGTGTGTGTGTGTGTGTGTAGGATAATACCTAATATATTAAAATAAAATTTCAAAAAAGGTAGAAAAGTTGCATATTTTGTCGTTTGAGTCAATTTTAATGAATAAAAGTTTCACATGTGTAACGATATATGAGCCACATATATATTCATTTTCAAATTCTATGATCAGTTTCTCCTTTTGTATATATATATTCTTGATTACTATTTTCTTGTTGTAGTCGTGGCAATCTTGAAGAGGCTTGCTACTTTTTACTTTTATTTATTTGACGCAGTAGGACATTTCAACATTACACAGACCTATGAAATTTAACCCTAGTTGGAATAAATAAATAAATGGGACACAGACATACAAATTAAGCACAAAAAGCAGTGACGATCAATTAGCTAATGCAAAGAGACAATGAGCGTTGAGCACAAAAGACTTCAGCTTTTCAAACCGACCGTGAAGATCGTGTGACTCCTTTGTAACAAAAGATAGGATTGGTTAGAACGGGAGGGAAAGAGATTTTCTTATGCAATATTACTATTCGATTACGATTAAGATTAGAGTGTTAGTTTTAAACCAAAGAATTAAAAGTTATTTAAAGATTATTTAAAAACTGTTAATTAAAACGATACCAGATGGAATGAATACACTCACTCATACACA
Source organism: Trichonephila clavipes (assembly GCA_019973935.1). Classification (NCBI taxonomy): domain Eukaryota; kingdom Metazoa; phylum Arthropoda; class Arachnida; order Araneae; family Nephilidae; genus Trichonephila; species Trichonephila clavipes. The sequence continues at coordinate 699,595 of BMAU01020739.1, read as the reverse complement.
CACACACACACACACACACACATATATATATATACATCTATTTAAATTTTCTGATGAGAAATAATAATTTAACTTCGCACACTATTGATAAATTCAAGAATATCCAGAAATTTATATTGTGTTGCATACAGAATGATTATCCAATCAACTTCCTGAGAAAATATATAGATCAGAACTATTTCTAAAAAATATTTTTAAACTCGTAAATGCACAAATGCACCACACAACATTAGGTCCAAAAAATCAGCTTGTTAGTGGTCCATCTGGTGAAGTATTTGTGCATTCCACACACAGGATACATTTTAATACACACACTTAGAACAATATTTACACGACTACACTTTAAAATTATTTATGACCAATTAAACATTTATGTCCAATCACACATTTATGACCAATCAAATGCTTCTGACCAATCAAGCAAGTTTTTTACATGCGGCCTGGTTTGCATCTAATGCCAAGTGGTCAGACTCTAGTGTTAGATCATAAATCGTTTGGATTAACATGGCATTGGTAGATGTTATAAGCAAAATATGGATGTGGCAATTTGTATATTAAATATGAAAAGTCGTGCTATAAGATATGGATTGTATTCTTGATAGAATACTCTTTGGTGAGTTTTTAATGATTTACGCTATTCATTTGTGAATATACTGTGTTTTTAATTTGAACATTCGGTTTTTAGAAATTTTTAATTTGAACTTTCGGATTTTTTAGCTTGAACTTTTTGATTTTAGATATTTTTTAATTTGAACTTTCAGATCTCAAATATTTTTTAATTTCAACTTTCGGATCTCAAATACTTTTTATACATATACAACTATTTTTTCTACCTATACAACTATTTTAAAGATGGGTGCATCATCTTGGCGTCTGATGGTTCACTTATATTATGCACTAAATTGTTTTTAAATTTCAATATTTTAATGTTGTAATATCTTTCAGAATGCGATGGCGAATAGTTTAATTTTTCAAGTATAATGGCTTAATTTTAACTTTTTAATTTTTCAAGTATAATGGTTAAATTTTAACTTTTTAATTTTTCAAGTATATTGGTTTAATTTTAACTTTTTAATTTTTAAATTTTTTTTGAAATTTGGATATTTTCCAATTAACTTACCAAGTTGCAATAGGATGAAGTTTGGAAGGTTTTTTGCCATCAAACTAGTTTAACCCCACTTATCGGTCCTAAGTCCGAGATTGCACTTGGATATTTTATAAATTTTTACTTTATTTTATAATTTTTTAATTTTGTTTGTAAACGATGGAATTTTATCTGTTATATAAGCCATTGATATTTTGAAATGGGATTTAGTATTATAAGTTTCATATATTTCAATTTTTCAATTGATAATTGTGATTGATTTTATATATTTAAATATATATATATATGTAATCCAATATAAAAGAATTTTTTCAATATATAATCATATACATATACATACATATATATATAAATTTATACATGTACATACATATACACAAATACATAAAGAAAAATATAAAAATAGACATATAGTTATATACCTAAGATAACTAAAAGTAGGAAGGAGGCACATAGTATAAAGACAAATTCCTGGCCTTAGGAACCAGGATTGCAGGTTTAAATAAGTTTTGCGGCGCCAACCTTCACCTGTAATTTGTCATACTATGTACCAAGAGGAAAGGAAAAAGTTATATATGTAGAATTTAAATATTAAAAAATCATTAAACTAAATAACATAGGAACATAAACATAACCTACTAAATCGGAGTTAAATCGATGGCCAAGAGTGTAGTAACGAGTTCCCGCCAAATAAGGAGAGCAGAACCGCATAAAGTTAATTGCGATATATATATATATATATATATATATATATACTTGAACCATTATTTCCTTCAAAAAGTATTTTTCTTTTGATTCTAGCATTTGAGAAAATGAATTCTAAGGTTGGAATAATAGTGTTTAGGATTAATTGCGTTTTTTCTTCCTACATAATAATAATTTGACAATTCTGAATATGTGTTGAACTTTTTTAATATTTTAATTATTCAAATTTATAATTTTTTTATTTTATGTTTTTTCTCAGTTACGTAAATTTTAAGAGCCAACCACGTGAGATATAGCCAGGTATCTGAAAATTTATTGCGAAGTGTAAGTAACATGAGTCACAAAGTATAATACTGAAGCATTCAGATAATGTTCATTTAATTTGTCTTTTTATCCAGGCAACTATCTCAACATGCGTATTGTCTTTCTCGACATGATAAAGATGAAAGCTGATGATACAACGATCTTCCGACAGCAGCGCGACCATTTGATCGCACGTAAAGGGCTAACTTTATATGGCCTTTTTAAAACTCGTAATAAGCAAAACGCGATAAACCTGGAAAGTAATGCGAGTATATAATCCAATACTTCTCATATCAAAGAAAAGAGCAAAAGTGTACTATGTTGTATAAGCAGTGTGCAGATGCTTTGCGTTATCATGAAGACAATTATACCTTGCGATATTTTAACAGGGCACTAGATTTTAATTACGCTTCAAAAGTTCTAAAGATGTCCATATTGCGAAAGCGTTAACGTTAATTGTAGCTCCGACGAGTATCTATTCATATATAAGCAATATGCACATATCAAAGAACAAATTCAGAATAAGCTTTCTAGAAGTAATACATTTCATATAAGAATTTGAAATCTATATTTAAGAGAATTGATTAAAGTATTTCAGTTTAGCGAAACATGTATGAGTGACAAAGTTCTTAGTGTAATTATTTACTTAATAATTAAATAATTACTTTTGAAACAAACTCATAATAAAATTTAAAAATATTTAACGTTGGTATTTATGAATCTAAGGCATAAAACATATTATTAGTTACTAGCTGGTATACCCGTTCTTCGCACGGTTGAAAATTCAATTTATTTATTTATATTAAAAGGATTTGATTTTCTTTTAGGTATAGCTAAAGGGTGTAAGCGCACTTTTTCACCTAAAACGTAATTAAAAATATTTATTTTAGAAACAACTACCTACGTACTTAACTAAATAAAACAACCTGTTGGCTCTGCGATCGCCACCCCCACTGCACACTTGTACAAGCACTCTTGGAAGACAAACATTTATTGTGACTGCTTTGTGCAGTGTTTGGCAATGAAATGAACAATAAAGGTATGAAATTAGCTTACATCTATTTAAATGCGGATCCTTGTGTGAAGTCAAATGACGTAAAACCCCAAAACTTCCTGATTTAAATTTATTTGCTGTCTAAGTTATTGAAAAATTGATGTTGTTCAGTGTTTTTGAGAGAGAATGAAATCATTGGAATGATGCAACAGTTCGCAACAGGTCTTGGTAACAGTAGGGTGAAACGAATCTGCAAGCCGGTGGGGAAAGAGAGGGACTCGTGACCTTTGACACTGTCGATGGGGTGAGGACTGGGTAGGGTGAAACGATGCCGCAAGCAAGGGGTAAATGAAGACTATTAAAATCAATAGGATCGGACATGAACGGGAAATATCACGAGTCTCAGTAACCTTATCAAACAAAAAGTTTGATATAACTGCTAGAAACGTTGAAACAGAAGGCTCGCAAAACAATCCCTATTAAAAAAAGTAATCCCTATTGAATAAAGATAATCCCTATTGAAATAAACAATCCCTATTAGAAACGGATATTGTTCACCATTTAATTGATTTTAATTTTATTTTCGCGGAACCCTAATTTTTTTTCTATAATAAAAGTAGCCTGAGTTACTCATTACAACATTAGCTATCTGCCAGTGAAAGTTCCGTCAAAATTGGTCCAGGCATTTCAGAGATTATTCAAGCAGACTGAGAGAGACAGAACATGCACTTCATTTTTATTTATATGTATAGATGAGTGACAAGTCCAGGGTTTAGGTTAAAAAGGATGAGTCATAACATTTTGTATCATCCTATTGTATCCAAAAGCTTGATGAAAGTTAATGGAAGTATATCTTTTAATATTTTTTCAAAAAGTAAAACATTAGGTGCTTAAGAGAACTGAAGAAAGTATGAGTGATAGACCTGACGAAGATGATGATGGTATATATAAAATATATATATCCAGAAATTGTTTATTATTAAATATTACAACAATATACATTAACACATTAAACGTTAGAAGATAATAATAATGTCTAAGATTATTTTCAAGTGAAATTTGTTTTGACATAACTTATTGAGCCAATTACTTACGTGGTAGGCTGTCAAGTGGGTATAGCCACATCCCTGAATTAACGCGACTTCCAGTTATTTTCAAAAAGTGTTATAAATATATATAAGCAAAAGAAAATCCAAAACCTTTATGTTATTAATAAGTTAAATAATTTCATATTCAGTCAGTATAAATTCACTGGCATAATATTTTTATAATCGTATTAATTTTGTAATGCTCTTAAAGGAACTTCTTAAAGAGGTACAAAATTGAGCACTCTATTTAAAGTACATTGATAAGAAAATGAGTTATAAATATAGAACATTATATTGATTTAAAATAAATTAGAGCTTTATTAAAATATATAATCCCTTTTCATTTTTAACTATTTTTATTTGATGTAAATAGCACCAGAAATGTAAATATCACTAAAACATTAAGACTGAAGTGCTATTATTTTAAAATATCGTCCATACAAAAATTAAAACCACAATATCATTATTAATTTTTGTTTTTAAATGCATGAGATTGCTTTTTGAATTTTGACTACACTAACTATTTGGAATAAAAATACTATGAAAATAATAGACAAGTAGTGTGCTTTATTATTTTAGTCTTAGGTGGAATATTATACATATTTTTAATTCATTTCAATAGTATTTATTTGTTCGAAATATAAAACAGAGATTGATCCGATAAAAGAGTTGTATTTTGGAAATTGTTATATATAAACGTATTAATTATATTCTATAAATCATTTAATGTCAAATGACAATAAAAAATACCGTGAGAATATTGATTTAGATTCAAATATGTCAAATATTTATGAGTTAAAAAAATATTTTAGTGAACCTTCATGCTGAATAGTTTGCATCTCTTTTTTTTAACATTTTGATGCACATATACCCATAATATCGAAAATCTGGATCCAAATGTTACACTGATCTCTTTTTCTATAAGACAATAAATGTAACATTTATGAATGTAACACCTTTTTTACTATACTATCAATTCATGTAAGGAATTTTTATTTATGAGTTTCATAAAATGTCCTCGAGCATACTAATTCGTCGAAGGTTGTATTATTAATTGGAAAATGTTGAAATACGGGAAAATGTTGAAAATGTTGAATAATGTTGTGATCCACACGACAGTTATGTTCCGAGGTTAGTACACTAAAAATATAGGAAAAATTGTTTTTTTCTTGTTAAATCAAAAAATGAATTTTAAACTTAAAATATTTTCAAAATAACATTTTAAAGAGTTGACTTTTAAAATTGGTTTCGTTATCCGAGAAGAGTTAAAATTTAAATATATTTTAAAGGATTTATATTTGAATGTGAAGTAGGTACTTTTCATGAATCTATCACAAAATCTACATAAAAACATAAAATGTTTTTATTTCAAATTATACTTTCTTCGATAAATTTACGGTAAGATTTAAAAGTGAGCATTTGAACGTCTGATGATATTCTAGAGTTTTATATGTTTGTTTTTTTTATTCGGTCTTTTGAAATGGAAATTCAGTTAATCCAAATAAATTTAGATATCCTTGTGTGATGTTTATTGAAATTAAAAATGTTTCATGAATTTAAATCAAAATCAGTGTTTAAAATGTTATTTTTGTTGATACATTGCACACTTTTAAAGTAGTTAACATTGTTTAAAGTTACACGGTACCCTTTTTCAAAAAAAATTTTGGAGACAGTTACAGAAAACATAATTGATGTTTTATATTTAGATTATATTATTAAGCTGATTCTGTGAGCAAAAAGTCAGTTTGACCAGCCATTATTTCACAATTTTAAAAAATTAAGAATTTTTGAAGTTTTTTCAAACTCTTATAAAATACTCAATTTTTAAAATATTTTAGTAATTTTAAGATATTTATGATTCTTAGATTATTACAAATAATATTTAGTATGGATTTGAAAATCTATTTCCTTGTTGAGTTTTAATAATTATTTTTCTAGAAAAACCTAAAAAAACACGATTTTTTTAAAAATATCAACTTTAGCATTTTTTAGAAAAATAACTAGAGTTCTCAGCTCTAAATCCATACTCACTTTTATAGAAGATACATTAGGGAGTATATACAAAAAAAATTCAAGGCTCTATCTTGAACAGGAAAAATGCCTTAAGGATTAGAAAACACTTATACCTTCAAAATTAAAAGTCTGAGAAAACCGCATTTAAAGTTTGTACAGTCATAAAACAAAAACTTATAATGCTCGTAAAACTCTAATTTTTAATATGTTATTTTCCAATGTATGTTCTACATTAAAACACTATTTTTATTAAATATGACTGAAAGTTATATTTTTAATTCAAAAATAAATTTTTCGTAATATTGATAGCATTTGTTAAGACGTCAGTTTATTCAACTTTATCTTAACCTAATATTTCACAAAAGTTTTGAAACACGAAGCATTTATGTACAAAATAATAATGATACTAACTTAAGCTAAAAATAGTCAGGTTTGCTCATAAAATTAAATTTTTTTCTGTTTTAAATTGGGCAGTTTTGGAAGTTTTAGCTCTTGTCGTACGACTTTAAAATACTAAAATACAGTACTACAATATGTTTAGTATAATGTAGTTTGGTACATCAAAGAAATATTCAGTTATATCTGCAGCATTTGAATTTAGAATACTTGTATTCGGAAGTCTAATTGCAGAATCAGCTGAGGAATGATTTTTAGATACATCATTTTCAGTAGTATTCCATCTCTTCAAAATATTGTTTCTCACAGAAACCCAGATATCATTTGCCATGGTATTTTCTCTACAGGAAAAATTAATGATAAAGCTTTTAAGTTATATAAATTATTTTTAAAGCACAAATTGGCCATGAAATTAATCTTTATTTATTAATTATGAGAACTCAAAAAACTCAAAACATAATCAACCCGAAATGATTTTAGTAATGAAAATTGGAATTAATAACCATTTCAAACTAAAAGCTCAAAAATGTATGTAATTAATTCAACTTAAATGTAAAAAAATGCTTTAAAAGGAAACCGAAACCAAAACCATTGCTCATAAAACTTCAAATATCTTAAAAACTAATTTGTTAACAAATCTGAAATTTTGTGGCAAGCATCTCAATGATATGGACCACCAAAATATGCACACAAAAATTCGGTAAAAATGAAATTTTTAGGGTACTGTGTAGCCTTAACGGTGTGTAAATGACTTGAAATATAAATGTAGATTTAAATATTTTTAATTTTAATTTTTATAAATGTAGTTTTTCTTTCGATAAATAGACTAATAAGTATACCTTGTCTTAATGCTAAAGTATGATTTTCAATCATTTAGATTTAAGAAAATGGAAAGCATTTAAACTTAACATAAAATAAGTTCACTTTTTCTTGTCTGAGGAATCTGAGTAAAAAAATTAGGTTATTTGTAATAATTTTTTTCCCTTAAATTGCGTGCTTTTTAAAAAAATTCGGGCAAATAGAATGTTAACTCTTTCATGTTGGTTTCTAAAAACCATTTCTTTAAAATTTTATGCTTACGAAACTTCAGTATTTTTTTTTCGTATTAGAGACAATAATTAACTGCCAAAGTTTCAGAATAAATCAACGATCTTATACTCAATTTTTAAAAGAATTATTAAAGATTTTACAAAAGTGCTCATGCCACCTACTAATTTGTCTCAAAAGTAGGACGTAGTTCTTATTATTCTTACTTTCTAATCTTCTCAAAATATTATGTTAAGGATTAGAAATGTTGATTTTTAATAAAGTTTTTAATGCCTACATCAAACGTTACAGTACTCAGTTTACAGTAGTTTTTTCAACAGTAATATTTTCCCCTGCATAATTATTCACATTTGTAACTCAAACTAAAATGTTTTAAATAAACTGATCTGGTTTTTAAAATAGTCTAATATTTCCTATATTTAAGGGTCTCACGAACAAATAAACTAACTTTATTTCTTAATTTTCATTCAGGTAACCAAAATATATTTGAAACCCAATCGTAAAAGCCAACGGGATTATTTCAATAACTAGAAAAATGCTTTAAAATGCGTTTTCTAATGTATATAAATTAAAATGTAAAACTTTAAAATAAATCTTATGCCCATAAAACGTCTTTATTTGAGCATAATGTTATTTACAATTTAATTTCTGAAATATTTTGTATGAATCCCAGAGAGAATTCCCTTACAAATTTCTTTTAAGTGGAAAGATCAAATGATGAAAGCTTACTTCCATGTATTGAATGAAAAAGAAGTCAATTGTTAATTATAAGTTTTTGATACTCATAAAATAGAGTACATGCTTTCATTGTTTGCATTGCATTTGCGATTGCGTTTTTTCCTCTTACAAGGAGTACAAATTACCCAACAACTTATTTTTGAAGTATAAATTTTTAACAAAAAAAAAAAAAGTTGGCTAGATTAAAAAATTGGTTTCAAAGTTCAAGCATCGGTTTCTTTGCATTTCAATAAACATAGAAATATTTTTATAAATAATTGGAATATTTTATTCAAAAGATCTAAACAAAATTTACTAAAAGATAAAAGTGTATAAAACTAAGTAAAAAACTAAATTAATACAATGGAAAAAATTAAATTATTTCGAAATGACAACAATGAAATGCACTGGAATAACAGTCCATAAAAACATCTGTAACATACACCCTCGCTTCATAACTTGTGTTAGAAGACATGGATGAGACGAAAACATGATCAAAACAACATTTTCCCAAAAGGAGAGAATGTTGTTTTGTACGTGCACCGGTGCTATTTATATAGACGTATTTTTTCGGTACTTGAACTTATTATCTTCTTTAAGTCAGATAACTTCATAGAATTAATAGAAATATGTCATCTATTTTTTCGATAAAGTGGTTTCCTTAAAAAATATTTTGGTTCATTTAATTTTATTATATAACTTAAATTAGCTTTTACTTTAAATATCTGACCACAAAGTTAAATATTGTTACTGCCCTTCAGAATTATATATTTGGGTTCTCAGTTAAGAAATTCTTGAAAAGTGGTAATTAGTTTCCCTCATCCAGATTTATTTCATGGTGGTAAGCTTAGATTTCAAACGAGCATGCATTTTCTTAAAGTTCGAAGGATTAATTATGTACTGAATACTACAACGAGGAAAATGATGCTTTTAGAGAATAAACACATGTGTAATGTAATTTTAGGTACAAAGCATGGCAGTATAATTCTCCAAATGGCGTCATAAGTTAAAAACAAGCAGAAACTGCAAATGAAAAAAGGTAGTAAAAATTATTTTGAAACCTGTTTGAGTACAGGTAAATGGATCGCAGAATTACGAATGGAGAAAAAACTGCTAGTAGAAGTGTGGTTCACTGGTATACCAGAGAATGTCCCTTATTTAAAAAATGGACCAGTGAACGAATTTAAAGCCCTCTTTCTACTTTGTAAATCCGCGAAAGGAAATCATCAGGAACCCTATGTTTAAATGTGTTATGGTTTAAGCATTTTCGAGACTGACTTTCACTGAAACCGCTGCTCGTAAGGTCTCGTATTGACTTCTCATAGGCCCCATTTACATGCAAACCCGCAGATAGCAAGCAAAATGGGGTTGGAGAGAAAAACCAGTATTACCGGTATTCTTTTTCAACCCGTTTACATGAGTACCTGGTGATTGGTTGATAGATTCACGTGACTATGCAGTATAACCATAGAAACAGTCAGTATGTTGAGTGCGATTATCGTCCAGAATCTTCGCTAGTTCACTATTGCCTTACTCAGAAGCCACGTTGTCTCACATACTTTTTGTTTGTTCTTTTTTTGGCAATGTATGACCATACAAAACTAATAATTTACAGTTAGATCATGAACTTATGAATATGTATTTTTTCTACTGAGCTAAAAAGATATTGAGATGTAAAAAATGATAAAATTTCAAAATTGTAATTGTATTCGTTTATAATAATTTATTTATTACGACGCTAAATATGGTCAATTCAATAACCATCTAAAATATGTTTGTGTGTAAATTAAAGATTTCATACATTGGAATGTTTCTATACAAGGTTGTTGATTAAAAACATATTTTGAACACGTATTCGATATTGTCAAAAAAAGAAATTACTTACTTATTTTGCATACAAGTCTCTTACTTTGATTACGCAAATAGATGCAGGTATAAGACTTGTGATACTAAAATTTTAAAATTATGATTTATTTAAGGTTATGATAAAAATTATAACTTAAACTTACACCTAAAACTTACACTTAAACTTCATTTTTCAGTAGCATTGAAGATTTAATCCAGTAGAATATTTTCATATGACGTTACCATTTTTAACTTAAATTTATTTTTATCATAAAAATATAGGGAATTTCTGCATTCACATGTTTATTACTTTGCTTATACAAAGATACGCAAGCATAAAACCTTTTATGATAAAGTTCTAACTGCATGATTTATTTATCATGAAGTTAAAATAGTTATTTTTTTTCAAAGGCATTGCTTAAGTTGAATGTAAATGTTTTATCCATTGGAATGCTTTTATGTACTCTTAGAGATATTTTTAACTTATTAGATACTGTAAAATAACATAAGTAAATAAAATCTGTAAATTTTTTCCACATTCTTCTCTTCTTTTTCTTGAATTTATTTTTAACGTTACATTTAACTTTTAATATCCTTTTATTGAGACTTTAATTTCTTCTATCATTCAACATGCAGATCCTACAAACCTTCTTTGACCAAATGACTTTCAGTCGCAATGCATGATGGGCAAAATTGAAACGCACTCGATTTATTCCCATTTACCCTGTTACAAAGAGGGTACAAAAATTAAACACCCTTCTCAATAAAATACCGACTTATAATGTACACCAATATGGAGAGGATTAAAACCGGTATTTTGCCTGCAATTTCGTCCATGTAAACGGGCTATAGTGAGAAAAAAATTAAAAGAGTGAATGAAATTTTAGCTGTGGATCATCAATTTAAAGTATAAATGATAGCGGTAGTATTAAATGTGAAAACATCCGTCTTTCATAGATAGTAAATATGAACAAAAGCGGGCGTTTTACAGCAATTTCTTCACCTGTACCCTAACATAAATCATGCAGTCCAATCTTAACGCTTGTAAAAACTGAACGTGATAGATCAAGACAAAACCTTTCTGAAACTCATCACAACTGAAAAAGAAAAGAGTTGGGGGAATTGTATTTTTATATTATTCACACAAATGGTATTTCATTATTATTCTAGTAATATTTTTATTATTATTCAAACTGTATAGTTATTACTAATGTGCTTGGAATGTTCATTTGTATGCTATATTTAATTTCTATTCCATTATTATTATTAAAACTTTCTATTTTATATGTATTTTGTGTAAAATTCTTAGTTTTACATTCATGACTTATAACAACGTCACACACATGCACTGTATTTATCTTTTGCGCGATGGCCACAAGTTGTTTGCTTCGACTTGATTGCGTAATACAATCTCTGTGTAACGTTCAGTTCCTGTACTTCCCTCTCTAGGACAGGATCTCACCGCAAGAAGCTAATGACCTTTTCCTAAATCTTTATACGCAAAATTTAAGTTGCTGAGATTTTAAAAGCAAGAGTCATCATTTATTTGTTCCGTGTGGTGGACAAAAAGTGATGATTCGAATTCAAATTTAAGCCCCAAAGGCAAATTATTGCATGGCTATGTACTGATTAGTAGCTCAAGAAGAAGATTTCCGTTGAAATATCAAGAATAAATATACAGCTTATTGCATTTACTAATACCAATGGGGATTTATAAAAAAATTAGCAAACAACAACAATCAGTGAAGAAAATTCAAAGAATGTTCAGGTAAGTTTTTCACAAAATATTCTTGAGTATGTCCAGACATGTCATTGCAGGCTTTTGCAACCTTTTTGCTGATAATACTGTCCACACTTATCCCGCGTCATAAAATACTTCTTAGCCAAAAGAGGAGTTTACTAAATAAAATTACTCCCCTGATCTTACAAAAGAAGATATTTCACTGCTCCATATAAATAAAATAGGCTCTAAAAGAAGAATTATCTTTTAGTATGCTAGGCATTCAAATTAATGCGATAATAGTCATTCATTTAATATTGAAAGATGAATTCGCCCATAAAATTCCCGGGAATAAAATATTTTTTTTTTTACCAAAATTGCATATTGGTCGATGGAGATTATTTAAATTATTTCAAAAGAATATAAAACTTATGTTTCTTGATTTAGGTAATATATTTCCTTTCTCTCTATGAAGAAATATGGTATATATATATATATATATATATATATATATATATATATATATATATATATATATATAATCCATAAATATATACAAATAGCTGAAAACCTAAGTATAGCTAGTCAAGATAGGAAATATTAGCCACAGTAGTACAATAACAAACCCCTGCCCTTAGGAAACAAGATTGCAGGTTTAAAGAAGTTTTGGCCTAGCCAACCTTCACCTGTAATTTGCCTAAACCACTGCGCCAAAGGGAAAGAAAGGATTAATATTAGGAGAAATTAAAATACTAGAAATAAAATCACTATATTTTAAAAATATAACGATTAAATTATAGCCTACTAGTATAGATTTAAAGTCGAAGCGATAAGGTAGATGGTAAGACTTTCTTCGTGAGTATATAGCGACTAGCTATGTTTCCCGTCAAATACAACAGAATAAAAGCAGTAACGCAAAATATAACTTAATAAATTATGATATAATAATATAAATATGCAGGAATCCAGCTTTCCAACAAATTGGAAAAGCATTTTTTTTAAAATGCATACCAGTTAAGAAAAGAGTATAAAATTCCAAAAAGAGCTTCCATCATGTATAGCTGGTTATCGTGACATTTATAAGCAATTGACCACCCGTTATTCATTCGTCGAAAAACTTATCTCTTACTGTATGTTGCCTAAAAATAAGTCAATTGTATTTGCACCTTCAAGTGACGAAAGCGAATTTGAGCTTATTCATTACAGAACTTCGGATTACGATGAGTAGCGAGGAATTATGTATGTACATTTTAAAGACTTATCCGCATATACCATGAGAAACTATATGTTTTAAAAATGTTTCTATAATATTTATTTATTTATTTTGTAGTGGAGGTAATATATTAAAATAAATTTCGCAAAAAATAGGCATGTTTTATAAATACGATTTTATTTATGCAGTCCCTATCCACTGCATAAAAAGATTTTTGTAGTATTTCCACGAATTAGTTTGTTTTATGTAAAAATATATGAAATTTTTGAATATATTTTTGTGCGTTTATTTTTAATCACGGCCCCTATCTAACGCACAAAAACAGGTTCAGCTATATATATATATATAGCAGCAAATAAATTAAAAAGAAGACTGATAAATCCTAAAACATCTTAAGAACAAACCGAAAGAACCAAGAACATGGAACCATTACAACCAAAAAAGAGAAATATAGCTAGAGTGGAAAAAACTATTATGGTTTCCCAAGCTGCCACTGGCTTAGGACAGTGAAACAGGGTTAAACAGTGTTTTGCGAGATCTCAATTTTCCCCTTCAGCGGAAACTTTCGACATAATAGCATATAAGATAAACCAAGGCAAATGCCTCAAAACCCACTTGGGTGAATATAACATCAATAGAATAGAATTGGAAAATTAAATTACTATAGGAATCTGGACGAAATAGACAAATACAAATATGTATAAAAAAAAATATTTCCTATAGAGATTAATAATTTTTATGACCATAAGTAATAATAATGAAAATGTGCGAAAAAACTATAATCTTACCCCATGTATTTTGATTCCAAGAGTATACTAACGCCAAGCACAAAAAAACAGCATAAATAAAAATAATGGCGCCATCTATATATATATATATATATAGTAACTTATTTTATTATAAGAAAATTAAGAATAATATACTCTAAACTAAATGGAACTGAATATATTAAATAATAATAATTAAATAGCTGTAATTTTGAAGACATATATTTATGTATGAAATTAGCTGGATAATTATAGTCTAGGCAACTTTTAAAAAAAATTATATATAATTTTTAAATTTTAAAACTTCTTCAGATACTAAATCTTTATTTCTTTTTATATAATTTAGAATAATATTTCTAAAAATTGAAATGTGAAGGGAACTATTCCAATATGACATTTTTATAACATCAAAATCAAAAGAGTCTCTTTTATCAAAAATATTACTTTTTAGCATATTATTTTCTACTTTAATTCGAGATCTAGGAAGTTTGCTGACTCTAAATTGCAATTGGTTTTTATTAATTTCAAGTAAAGTGGATAATACTTTAAATTAGGAGTAAAGTCAACTTTATTGCTCAAAATAATTAAATCATCGATGTATCTCAAAAAGTAACAAGAGTCTGTATCATTTTTTTCATTCTCGCAATAGTGTAAATAAATATTAGCCAGACTATTACTTGCTGGGCCACATTGTGGCAGACTATTAATTTGCTGATAATAATAGTTATTATGAAATATGTAATTTTCTTTCAAAACAAATTGTATAATAATATTAAATTTATCATAATTTATCAATTTATTTAATGAATGTTTAATATAGACATTTCTAAGTACTAAAATCATATTCTATATATCAATAGAATAGAAAAAGTCTTCGAAGTCAAAGCTATGCAAAGATTTAATACACTTGCCTTGCATGATCTCAACGATATCTTTAATATTTTTTACAATAATGGAGTTTGAGATATTGTCTAGAGTGTGTTATATAAATTTTTGCAACAACTTGCCTGGTTGTGTAATACAGGTATTAAAACCATTAGTAATAGTTCTAAATTAAATTGGACTCTTATGAAATTTTGCTCTTAGAAAAATATAAGCAAAATTGATATTCTTTGTGTATAAATCTAGTTTTTTATAAAAATCTGAAATACGGTTAATGATTTCTCTACTGCTGCGATTAGAATTAAAAGAACGCGCTATTGTTTTGAAACTGTCAAGTATAAAATTATAAAACCATTTACAAATGATTGCATAGTTGCCCCGAACTTAATCTACATAAACAATAATGAAAAAATTTTTGAAGATTTGAAATTTGGTGTTTTATATCTTTGTACGTAATATTTTTATCGGTTATATATATATATATATATATATATATATATATATATATATATAGAGAGAGAGAGAGAGAGAGAGAGAGAGAGAGAGATAAATATAATGCGGCACAAAGTCGAATTTTCAGAGAGAATCACAAATATTTAATGAGATTCATATCAGGTGATTATGAGGGCCAAAACACAACTAGAAATTCTTCAGAATTTTATTTGAACCATTCTGACGAGTTGTCTCTCATTATCGTGTTATCAAACACTATCATCCGCCAGAAAACACTATTGCCAAGAGACACGTATAGTACAGAGTGTTTTGTTTCCAGGTATAGAAGTTTAATTTGGCATAACTTTCCAAGATGGCGACCGATTTAACAGCTGTCAAGTGATTTATTCTCAGTTTGGTTTGGCAATTCATCATGAATAGACTCACGCCTGAACAACGCTTTCAATATGTGCAATTTTATTTCGAAAATAATGGTCAATTTTCATAAGTGAATTTTGTTTAGCGATGAAGCGCACTTCTGGTTGAATGGCTACGTCAACAAACAAAACTGCCACATTTGGAGTGAAGCTAATCCACAAGTGTATGTTGAAACACCGTTACATCTAGATAAACTGACCGTTTGGTGTGCTTTATGGGCTGGTGGAATCCTTCTTCAAAAACGATGAAGGCCACAAAGTTACAGTCAATGATGATCAGTATAGAGCCATGATTACTAACTTTTCATTCCTGAATTGAACAATCATGATGTCCAGGAGCTGTGGTTCCAACAAGACGGCGCAACATGTCACACAGCTCGTGCCACAATCGATTTATTGAAAGACACGTTTGGTAACCGCCTAATTTCACGTTTTGGACCTGTGAATTGGCCTCCAAGATCTTGTGATTTAACACCGCTAGACTATTTTTTGTGGGACTATGTAAAGTCATTGGTCTATGTGATAAGCCACAAACGCTTGATCATTTGGAAGACAACATTTGCCGTGTTATTGCCTATATACGGCCACAAATGTTGGAAAAAGTCATCAAAAATTGGACGTCCAGATTGAATTACATTCGTGCCAGCCGTGACGTTTCTATGCCAGAAATCATACTTAAAATGTACTGCCACAAGATTATATTTCGAATAAAAAAAATTCATGTCAATCGAATAATACATCACTGTTTTATTGAAATTTAAAGTTCTATACCTTTTAAAAAACACCCTTTATGTGTACAGATATCAAGAATTGTTGTATTAGGCTGATATGTCCTACTAGCCCTATTAAGATATTGTCATACCATAATATCTACCTATCCTCTGGTATTTAACTATTTACCATAAAATCTGCCGTGTATAATGCGCCCTTTTAGCTCAAAAAAATCAGATCAAAATTTACGATTACTTGTTATACGACGGGTATAAAAATGATAGATACAAAAAAAACAGAAATGTACATAAAAAATCCTAAACTTGTTCAAAGATCGGAATACCGTTTATTTAAACGAAATGTCGTACCTTATAAACTTAAAGGGTTGTTCGTCTAGAAATGTGGTATTTTTTTCAAAATCCCGGGGTAATACCTCTAATAAATGGATTTAAAACATAATAATATTGCTAAAGTGCATTGCATGTTATTTTCTTTTAAATGGGGTGCATGTTATAGGGTGAATATACCTTAAAGTTAAAAAATGCAGTTTGGAAGTATAGGTGTGCGTTATACACCAATGCGCGTAATACGCCGGATTTTACGGTAACCTTTTATCTACTGACGGCGCTTATAACTACGGTTCACTTTAAAATTGCATAGAATAACCATTTTTACGAATACTATGACGATACTTATCAGGAATATTCTTTTAAATCCACTATTTCCAGATATATAGCAACACGGGTTCTATGATCAGTATATTAGCGGGGAAAACTAATATTTTTTTTAGCATAAGTTGCATTTCAACTGATATTTTGATTGGATTGCGAAAATTGTCATTTTTGTTCTGAAAAAGTAGTTAATGTCAAAAGGTGTCTTACTTTTTATATGTTAAGGAAGACCATAGAAAACGATTTGACTATTAATTTTATTTGAACAATGAATATTATTAATTTTACAGTTGAATAACTTTCTGGTACTTATAAGTACCAACAGCACACTGGGTGTTGAAGCAACAACTTAGTTTTTTCGTCCATGGGGCATATTGTTGTTTTTTGATGTGTTGTAGAGTCATTTTTATAGTGCAATAGACTTATGCATTTTGGGCATTTCGTTTAACATAACTTATTTGTTTTACTTTTTTATTGTTTTATTTTAACTTTTTCAAAAATTTTAAAATTTAAACCTAAGCTTGGTTTTTTTTTGCCACACAATGAAATGAATCATATATACTTACTTCAAAAGTCAACATTTTTTTTTCTTTATGAGTAACTGAGGTTTAAGAATAATAGTAAATTTTCAAATGGCTAGTTTTATTAATATTTCTCTTTCTTAGAATGTCTGGAAAAAAGAAACTCTGTGTTCAAGGGTCTTTGAATTTATTACAAATCCTACTATTTGCAATCAATGATGTACTAACAGATGCTTTTCACAGATGAAGAAATCCCGACAAATTATCTGCTGGAATTTTCGTTAGATTCATAGTTCATGTTAAGAAAATACAGCATTTCTTGCCCCAGTATGCAGTGCTTTAAAAACACATTCAACTGGATGTTCACTCAAAGTCCACAACGTGTAATGTACTTCTGTGTATTAATGAAAAAAACTGTTTCTTTGAATATTATCACATCAAGTTTATGTGTAAAAAAAGCAAATAAATTTTAAAAAGTTAATGACGCTTAAACATAAATATTTTGTGTTGTGAAATATTAGTGTTCTCTGGTTATTTATTTAGTACTTATAAGAGTTAAAACTGCGTTAAAAAAGTCATGCGGCCTTTTCGTATTATTAGATTATTTGAAACCTTTGTTGACTGACGGTGCTCTAAAGTACCAATTCAATTAATTGGCTCTAACGAATTAAATTTCCCAAAGTTGAATATTTTGTTTACGTATATATGTTAATTTTCAATGCAGTGTTTCAAAAAAAAATATTGCATGAAAAAATTTCCAGTAAATATCACAATGCAGTAGATAAAGGGTTAACTACCCCGTTTTCTGTTTGACATCGGCATATACACCCTTATCCACATATCATTGTGATTTACCAGGTTACTTTCTTTCACTCCTCTATAGTACAATGACAATGATCCATGAACATTGAAAACCCTTTTGATTAAGAGTTGTCGTTTGCGCAAAAATGTGAAGGTTTATGCGAAGCAATGCTTGTGGCACTGTAACTGAGACCGTTTTGTTATTTCACTAAGATACTGAGCTCACATATAGATTTTAAAACAGTCGACCGTTACCTTGGGACAAAAACTGCATTCAAACAAATACCAAAAGGAAATACATCTTATTTTCATATAACAAAACCACAAACACGTATAAAGCTCAACACATTGATCAACATTATAACATAATTCACTTAAGAAAATTCATAATATATATTTTCGAATATTATAACAAGTATGTACATTTAATTCATTTAACTGATCAGTCAATTATGTCTAATAATAAATAATAAAACCGTTTTTAACTAGCAGGTAATCAGAAAATAAAACAGGGGTGAACACAAATGTAAGACTATAAAGTAATTAAATATGGAAATAATCAAACCCTGTAGTATCCGTATTAATCAACAAAACTGAAAAATAATCTAGCTAAATATTTTCATTTTATTTAAACTAATCTAAACTTAAATAGCATTTATTCATGTACTTTACCTTGGTGACGTATATAAGGTGGGGGAAAAATTAAAAACGTTCTTAATTATCTGGATTTTCTAGATATATGCATACATATATACAAATAAATGCACATACACCCATATGATTAAAAAGTATATTTTTAAAATTATAGCGCGCGTATCAGACATTCACTCTAATACTCATTTTTGTATCTTTTTTTATAAGTTAGAGCTGCAGCACGCTTATTTATCGAAAGAAACAAATTACATTGCATATAACAGATTAAGTGAAAATCTGAATTAAGAGTTCCTGAAACGCGAATTAGCCTACGTCCCTGACTGAGTTCCATGGACAGTTTGACAATCATGAAGTTTAAAACTCTGAAGACAAGACAGACTAAACACCCAGTTCCTGAAATTAGTACATTAAATTAATGCCAAGTTATAAAGGTTTGAACTTTATCAAATGGAGGTAAATATACAACTTTTTCAATTCTGTCGCTAGTCATTTAACGAGTAGAAAGTGCATGACCGCTTTATGAACACCAGCATTAGCCAAGTATGCGCCGGGGTTTTGGTTCTCTTGGCGAGCGGATTACTTTAGATGAGCGAAACTCAACCTGCGGCCCACCAAGCCTTTTTAAGTGGCTCTGTCAGTGCCCATTGCTCTGAAAATTTCCCTTATTTAAGAACAATCTATTAAAAATTCGGTGTCAAGAAATGAAATGCATCAATTTTCCTTTTTGTTGTCGATGTCGTACGAGTGCGAACTGAAACTCTTTTTCTATTTTTAACATTTACGTGAAGTGATAACCGACAACAGTAAAGTAGTGACACTTGAAACTAATTTTTAAATATCTTCCATAGGTTGCAAGCGAAAATATCCAAAGAAAATATGTGGGTTCAAGACGATGGGAGGTTGACTATTTTGTAGTGCAAAACAAACATGGATCAGTAATTGTTTGATTTGTCATGAAAGTAATTAATTTAAAAAAATACCAATAAGCAAGAATCATTTAATGACACTTCTTCTCGAAGTTCTCTTTCAAGATGTAATAAATAGGCTTTCTTTAAAAATCTTTGCAACAGCAACAAAATGTTTTATCAGTAGTAATGTCACAGCGGTAACAAAGATATCTAGAATCTTACGATATTATTGGTAATCATATGAAACCATTTACTGATGCAGAAATTTTGAAGGACGGTTTCTTAAAGGCTTTTAATTCAGTGTAGTGATAAAACTAAATTATATTAAAATAATTAAAAAAATTAAATTAGGAGTAAAAACATATTGACCAATTTTTCATATTTTAAACCTTTATCTCAGTGTTTTTCAAACTGTGGGGTGCGCCCCCCTGGGGGGGCGCGAGCATATCGAAAATAAAAGATTTAAAAAATAATGAATTTACTGGAATGAATTAAAGCAAAATACTTTCAGACATAATAAAAAATGCACTTTTACTCTGGTATAAGTTATAGGCGTTATTAAGTCATCAAACAAAAAAAAACTTCTTCAATACTTAAGGCTACAGTAGACAATTAAAATGTGGAAAATTGACTAAAACATCGAAAAAATTTTTGACTTATTTTAATATTATATTAGCTTCTCAATCAAACGCAAAAAAATTTTTTTTTTTGGTTTCATGCATTTTTTACTGAGTTATGGGGTAGTTCCGATTCAGTCATCCATGACCACGTCCCTTTGTTTACATTCTGATGTCATGCTGACAAAGCTGTCATGTACTTTGACAGTACGAATTTTATTTACTGTAGACATAACCTCTCTAATTTTTATTTTTAAATGTTAATTTATCAAGGTCTGGATGGCAACAATTTGTTTTAACTGTATCTGAGACCTAAATCGGCATTATTTGTTTACAATTCGTTCGAACTTGCGTTTGCATTTTTCGTTCAATTTTATTCAAACTTTATATTGATTTTACCAAAACAAAAAGTTATTTTCAGAACTAAAGTTCATTTTAAATTGTTTTTGTTATTTAAAATTTTTATAATGGATCTTATATCATCGAGATATAGAAAACCTAAAGGTCGTCCTACCAAAAGGAGAAAGATGTTGGCTGAAAATAGCAAGAAGCGATGGCAGAAATCTTCTAAAACTGTTGATGAAAAAAACAGTAATAGTATGGTACTGCAGAGAGATACATTGTCTGAACCGAGTACATCTTCCTAACCTGAGGCAAGCTATATTTTCACCCACAAGTCTGTGTTTTCTGAATTATTGCAGAAAGTTCCTTGTAAATATTGTACAAACTCTGTACCCTTGTTATAAGACAACACCATTCCATGGGGTATTCTACAAAGATGGAACTTTTATGTGAATCATGTCATGAAAGCTATGGAAGTGTTTTTTCAAGTTTCCAAGAAGAGGCCAAAAATTCACATGATATAAACAGCAAACTGATGAGTGCCTTCCTATCCATAGGCAGAGGGCATGCTGCTTTGGAAACGTTTTCATCTGTGCTCAACATGCCAACAATGGACCGAAAAACATTTGCCAAATGCATGCGCAACTTATCCGTGAAAAACAAAGAGGTGAAGAAATAAATGCTCGAAATGTCACGTCAAGCTGCTAGAGAAGCTCACGTAAAAGTTGATGCTTCTCTAAAAAATCAGGAAATAATTGATGTGAGTGTATCATATGACGGTACTTGGCAAAAGCGAGGACATACATCTAACCTAGGATTAGGAATAATCATCGATATCCTTAGTGGACTTGTCCTTGACTTTGAAGTATTGTCGAAATACTGTCATAATTGTGTAGTTGCTGGTCGATAGTGCGGAGTTCCACATATGGCAAAAAGGACATGCGGATGAGTGTGACAAAAATTTTGATGGAACTTCTGGGGCCATGGAGATGCACGCTGCACTAATTATGTGGAGGCGATCAATTAGTGATTGCCAAATGAGATTCGTTTCCATGCTGAGTGATGGTGACTCAAAAACTTTTCAATTTTTGTCGGACAATAAAATATATGGTTCTGATATAAAAATCGAAAAGGAAGAGTGCCTGAATCATATTGCAAGAGGCACATCCTTACGTAACAAAGTGAAAGAATGGAAGGTGAAAAAAGTGACTCTTGGTGGGCGTAAGCAGGGAAGCCTTACTGATAAAAACATCACAAAGTTGCAAAATTACTATAGAAAGGCAATAAAAGATAACGTCCCTGATACCGATAAAATGAAAACTGCTATATATGCCAGCCTGATGCATTGCTTGTCAACTGACAAAAAGCCTATGCATGGTAAGTGTCCTGAAAGGGAATCATCATGATGTTTCTATAAAAGAGCTATAGCCAAAGGTGAGACCCCAGGGTCACACAGTTCCATGAAAACTTACTTGTCGCCACAAGTAGTGGAGAAAATTATGCCTGTTTATCAACGTTTAGCTTAAGACACCATTCTTGAAAGATGCGTAGCAGGCAAGACGCAAAATTCGAATGAAAGTCAGCGAAAATGCCCAAAAGAGGTATTCGTCTCCAAAAGGAGGCTGGAAATAGCAATAACGGATGCCATCGAAAAGCGCAATTTGGGCTATGTAAAATCTCTTGAAGCGAAAGAGGACTCATGTCTAAATGACAGTTTTTCTTTGACTATTGCAGAAAGACAAGATAAACGACGCATTTCTCAGAATATTTCTACAAAACAAAAGAAAAGGAAAAGAAATGCCACAAATACAAATGCAGCCTATAGTGCCGGTGCTTTTTAAATTTTTTATCAGACTTAGCAAACAGTTTTCTTGTTATGTGTAATTAGATTTGTTATTTTTTTGAATTTTTGTAATTTAATTGTATTGAAATACTTTATTTTTACTAATTGTGATTAATGAAATATATAATATATTATCTGGTTGATGAAATAATAATGAAATACATTCTGTTAATTTACTTTAGATTTTATTGGAATGTTCTTGCTTACTTCAATTTTTATCACTATATATATTACATGTCAATGTGACTGTTACAATAAATATTGCAGAATCTTATATATATATTCTATGTTTATCTTATCTTTATGATATTAGTGTTTTTCAAATTTATATGAATGTCTTTAATTGTTTTTAAAAAACTAAGTTTTTTCCTTTAGAATAATAATAGCTGTGGTTCTAAAAAATGAAACCTTCCTCGAAAGCATTGGATTTTTGTAATTTAATCCCTTTGAAATACTTTATTTTTACTCATCATGATTAATGAAATATATATTATACTATCTGGTTGAGATAAAACAATAAAATACATTCTGCTAATTTACTTCAGATATTATGAGAAAGTTCTAGCTTACTTCAATTTTTATCACTGTATATACCACGTGTCAATGTGACTGTTACAATAAATATTGCAGAACTTTATGTATATATATTCTGCATCTATCTTATATTTGTATGATATCAGTGTTTTTCAATTTCAAATTCATATTTATATCTTTAATTTTTTTTAAAAAAATAAGTTAATTTCCTTTAAAATAAAAAAAACTATTTTTCTCAGAATCAAAAATTTGCCTCGAAAACAAAACTCAATATGTTCCATGCATTGCAATTTTTGCCGAATTATAACAAAACTTTCAAAAAGTATTTATCTAATGTATACTTATAAATTCCTGGATGCATTGTAGTAATAGTGATAGGGTGAAGAAGAAATTAAAGTTTTTTATGTAGGAAATCATTAAAATTCTTGAAATTTTTATATAAAAATTTGCGTCTACCCATATTTTGTAAATTATCATATAAAACATTACATTGTATGCATACATTTGTAAAGAATTGCTTAAAGAAGTTAAATCAGGTGAAAATATGAAATTTAAAAAAAATCAAAACGCATGGAACGTTTTGAAATTTTTAAATTTTCGTTAAAATTTTTTTTAATTTTAAATTTCTTAAAAACTAATCATTTTTTTCTCACCAAATTTTTTATACGGTTTTAGTTCTAAGTTACATACAGCCAGTAAAAAATTGGGGCATGTTTGTAAAAAATTAAACTTTTTTTTTTTTACTGTCCACTGTAGCCTTAATTAGCTATCTTTGATCCTATAACCAAATAAAAAATATTTTATTTAATTTGCTGTAAACCCATGATGCGAGAGTTTTTATTACGTTATTTTTTTTAAAACTAACATTCTACTCTTTCAGAGAAAAAACAGATCCCACATCCAGAATCGAAAAAATTTAGGAACATAAAAAATTCCTCACTGTCATTATTTTTGAAATACTGCACATTATAGCTGTAATTTGTTTGACCTTCTAAGTTATTGGTACAGTTAGTTATGACCCCTCTCTTATGTGTTAATTTCTCATTTAAGGAAGTTGTAAGTAATGTATTTCTCTGTTGCGCTTTTTTCCATGCAAAACAGTTTAATGATATTTGGAAAACCACGGAGAGCACGCACTTAGAAGGATTACTATACGAAGACTTTAGCCAAGATGAGTATTTTCAAACACATAAAGCCTAACAATTGTTTTTAGCAGTTACATACATATTATTATAAAGAATACACTTTTTACCCGGAAGTGGTCGCACGGGACACACATATCATGAAATTGTTAATTCTGGCAAAACTGTTTATTTGTTACCAAAGAAAAATTGAAAAGTCCTTGAAAGTAGGTAAGTAAACTTTCTCTTAATTAAATTATTCACTGGAATAACGATTTGTATCGTGTACAATAAAATCATTATTAAAAAAAAGAATTGGGGTGACTCAATAACCCCACCCGATCGTATCGAGTGCGCGCCTGCTCCCAGTTTAAAACATGTTGAAGTCTTTTTGCTTTAAATTTTAAAAATAATACAATTATTCTTCATCGGAATTTTATGTTATTGTTCATTATTTTACATCAATTATAAATGCTAATTCTGTGAGGCTTAAAATTAAAATTCGCTTAAAACTAATTATAATTTGAGCAATCATTTTAAAAAAAACATTTTACATTTTTGTAAACATTGTCGCGCACTTGGCTTTACTCTCCTTACATTACATCTATTATATCAAGAATATTTTATTTTCTTATAAATGAACTCGTGCAAAGCGCGAGTACTTCGGTCAGTATACTTTTAATGTATCAGTGCTGCACAGAGTATTTTATATTACTAATTAATTAATACTAAATTAAGAACACGTTTAATAAGTATTAGCGACTTCCATGGGCTTCTTATCTTTTTATAAGGAATGCTTATGATTAGAAAATGACCTTCTGAGTTATTTTTCTATATTTAGCAGATATCCATATTTTGTCTTCTAAGCAGTCACCGCATTTTGCAATATGTTCAATTAAAAATTAGAGATAGGAAAAATAACATAATACTTATCCTACTACTTAATTAATTTATTTTTTGCTTAAAAGTAGTATTCAAAATTTAATACTTATGTTATTAATTTATATGGTTTATAATTAAGATCTCGTATTGTAGCTTTTGCGCCAAATTGCATTATTATTGCATTTAGTGCACTATTAATGTATAAGGGAGGTGCGATAAAAATTGTGATTGAAAAAGGGGGCGCCAGTTTTGAAAGTTTGAGAATTACTGCTTTATCTTCATGATGCGGCCCGTGGGAAACCGCTAACGTATGTATGTGGCCCAGCAGAAAAAAGTTTAAGTATCCCTGCTTTAGGTCATGATATAATGGTTTTTTGGTACACATATTTATATTAAGCAGAAAGGCTTATTGTAACCAATCTGTTGAATTAAAATATTTTGCTATTTATATCGTTAAATATGTATTATATCAGACTGCAAAGAATTGCAACAAAAAAAAAATGTATGCTTGCGTGTGTGTGTGCCAAATTTTTCTAGAATCTTAAAATAATTTTTTTATAAATATATTTAAAATTTTATTCAAAACGTCCTGCTTCCGATATTAATTCTAAAGATGTAGGAAACCAACTTTCTCTGAAAATATTACTAAAAATCAAAGAATAATCTAAATAATGGCACAGTAAAGCAATCTGTCTTAAATAAAGCAATCTGTCTTGGATAAGAAAAACCAGCGATATATTAAATAATAACTAAATAAGAAAATTTTTTAAAAATAAACCTAAATAAGTTAAAGTTTAAAATTTCTTTTAAATGTTCTACACACACAATTGATTGTTTGAAAGATAAAATGGAAAGGAAAAAATAATTTGTTTCACCTTTCACACACTTTCAATGAAAATAAATAAAAGGAATGTAGAAAAATACTTCCAATAAAAGCTCGATGAAGCGCTTAAGCATTTTATATAGAGTTTTTACACCCTATCTTGAATTAATCTTCCTTCTCAAAAAGACATCGAAATACAGAGAATGAACAGAGAATAAAAGAAATAAGATGTTTTTCAGTTATATTAACCTGGGTGAGATTCGTGACAATAAAATACGTCAGAATACATGAAAATCTATTTTTTCTAACTCAATTTTTCTTTTCTTCTGCTAGTGCATTTTCAGTTCCAGAATTTAGATGGAAAAAAAGGCTGCAATCAAAATAAAAATAGCAATATTCAATGCATTTGTAAGATTTTAAGGTTGAAAAATGCTTATTTTTGTCTTTCAGATGTACCTGAATGAAAGCATTGTATTGTGTTCTTTTAGAATGTAAAACGTTTGTATTTCGAAATAAGATATAATTTTCAAAAACGTTTACAATCGATTTTCAATCCTTAGTATAAAATTTCAAATTAGATTATATATATCTTCAATGAAATAAATGTTTTTTACATTTGATGGGATTATTTTGGAAAGGGACAGATGTGTGTGTGTGTGAAAGAAATCTCTATTTAAATACTAATTTTAGAATAATGTTCAATTTACTTCTAAAATATATATATACCAAAAATTGTGCACCCCAAGCATTCGCTGTTTCAGGATCTTGCGACGTCAACCTACCGATTTGCAATAGAAGGTCTGTGCTCGGGGAAGTCTCCTTCGTGATAGAGGCATTCCGTATATATGTATATATATATATATATATATATATATATATATATATATATATATATATATATATATATATATATATATATATATATACGGGTGGGCAAAAAGTCCGTAAAAACTTTAAAAATTCATAAAATCCGGACAAATGAACGAAAAAAAACTGTTTACAGGATCAGCATTAGTATGTCACGGGATTTTTTTTAAGCTAGAAAAAAAAATAATTCGAAAATCATCCGGTAGCTGGCGCTGTTACAAGCGTCTGTGGTGGAAATATGCAAATTAGACGGCTATAAAAACCTTTGCTCTCAATGAATCCACATTCATTTCACCATTACATGAAATCGATGAGATCCAAGATGACTTAACTTCACAAGGATTTAGTGTAGAAAAGGTGGCTCAGCTCACCCGATCTAAAACCAAATCCCCGCTCCCCAATTTCATGGTCGAGCTTGAGAAGAAATCAGACTCCCCAGATATCTTTAAAATGAAAAAGTGCTGCTGCCTCACGGTGCAGATCGACGCTTTTAATAGACGACCGGGGGTTTCACAATGTTACAATTGTAACTTGTTTATCCACTCGTCGAAAAATTGCTTCATGCGCACCAGATGTCTAAAATGCGGTGAATCTCACCGTACAAATGAATGCCCCATTAAAGAAAAGATAGAAAATCCCGTATGCATCAATTGCAATAAGACAGGACACATGGCAAATTGGAGCCAATGTGAAGAATTACCCAAAAGAAAACTCAGAAAAGTCGAAACGATTCGCAATCGTAACACCTCTACCGAAACTAACAAAGCCTCAAAAAAGGTCACCCCAAATCTCTCCTTCGCAGCTGCCCTCTCGGACGCTTCTAACAAAAACGATACTCCCGGAACTTCGGCCGCCACCGAAGAAACCCCTTCAATCAATGAAAAAAGTAATGAAAAAGATTTTGGCTTTAAAGACGCGATACATGAACTCAGAAGATTTTTTCTAGACTACCCCTTTCTTTTAGAAATGGGTAGACAGTTTAGTTAGGCAAAGAATGAAGAAAGAATTGATATTTTTTATCAAAACCTCATTAAGAATCAAAGCCGAAAGGCCTACATTCTAGCCCTTCTCATTTCAAAGATCACTCCAATGCAATGATTTATAGTTTTTTCAAACCCGCCTCCCTCGAAAGCTCGCTCCGCCCACCGACCGGGAAACCCCCGGCCATTGGTCGAAGCGAGACACCCTTAAGATTCTCGGGCGCAAATGCGACCCCGAGTTATTTTAGCAATCCAGTACTATCTATTTCCACTTAATTTTAACAAGGGCAAGTAAGATTTTTCAATGCTACTCCCCAAGTGTTCGATAGGAGATTAAGACCTCTTCGGAGATCAGGCGCTCCGTTGTTACTATTCAACTCCTTTCACCATTACAAACAGTGAATGTGAACAAGGATGCTCAGTGCGCCGGATAAAACTTTGCTGGTGAAGTTATTTTACATGAACGAGGAATCAGCGACCATTGCCTTGCGTAAATTCCGAGTTCAGAAAAATGTGAAGAGTAGAAAAGGCCCTTTAACACCTGCAGGTCTCTTAAAGCTTGTTAAATGTTTTGATGAAACTGGAAAGTTGGAGGATCGAGCACGAGCCGGACGACCGTGCTTGAAAGAAGCACGTGCACCCTGCATTGCTGTCGAAATGGAAGCGATTGCGACCGAAGCAGCTTCAGGTACCAGCAGTGCTCGTGAAGCTGCCAGACGATTGGCCTTACCACCATAATCTGTCCGCAATATTCTTCGTCGAATCCTCCAGCTGTACCCATACAAATTGCAATCGTGCCATGAACTTTTGCCAGCAGATACCGCACATAGGGAAGCATTTGCGAAGTGGGCCTTCTCTAAAATGGAACAGGGTCCCACCTGGGTTTTTAACATCTTGTGGACAGATTAAGCTCATTTCTCGCTTCATGGTGACGGTTAACAGCCATAATTGTCGCATTTGGGCAACCTCTAATCCACGTAAGTACACACAGAAGCCATTGCATTCCCCAAAAGTGACAGCATGGTGTGGTTTCACGGGTTCATTTATCGTAGGACCCTTCTTTGAAACGCAGTGCCTAGTAAATGGATGGATAACGGAAACTGTAAATGCTCAGCGTTATCTAACGCTTCTGCGGGAGACTGTCGTGCCATGTTTAATTCAACGAGGTCAGATT
Organism: Trichonephila clavipes; assembly: GCA_019973935.1. NCBI lineage: Eukaryota > Metazoa > Arthropoda > Arachnida > Araneae > Nephilidae > Trichonephila > Trichonephila clavipes. The sequence goes on along the minus strand of BMAU01020739.1, from coordinate 670,482 downwards.
TCGAATGTCACGTTCATGCAGGATGGAGCAACCGGTCACACTGCTAACCCGATTAAGGCATTCCTGATACAGACGTTCGGGAAAGACAGAATCGTTAGCTGGCGTTGAAGGTACCCATGGCCTCCTCGGTCTCCATATTTAACACCAGCAGACTTCTGGTTGTGGGGATATTTGAAATCTTGTGTGTATCTATCCGGTCCATCAAGTCTGTCGGAACTGAAAGATGCGATCCTCAGAGAAGTATCCTCCATACATCCGGACATGTTGCACTCTGCCGTTGCTGGATTTGTCACTCGTCTGGAATGTCTTCTTCCCTGTGGTGGTGGTCATGTGGAACATATTCTGGAGTAATAAAGTTGTGGAAGTTTTCTGTTCATTATTTATGCATTGTTTCTTTGATTTGCGTACATCAGCACCACCTAACAGATGATTTTCAAATTATTTTTTTTAGCTTAAAAAATCCCGTGACATACTAATGCTGATCCTGCAAACAATTTTTTTTTCGTTTATTTCTCCGGATTTTATGAATTTTTAAAATTTTTACGGACTTTTTGCCCACCCGGTGTATATACATATATATATATATATATATATATATATATATATATATATATATATATATATATATATATATACATACATATATATGTATATATACATACATATATATATACATACATATATATACATATATATACATATACATATATATATATATATATATATATATATATATATATATATATATATATATATATATATATATATATATATATATATATATATATATATATATATATATATATATATATAATAATGTTTTGGAGAAATTCTTGGATTGACAGGAGAAATGCAACTGGCAGCCGTTTGTCCTATAATATTTTATTTCAATATTCAGTAAAGAAGTCTGCATGCCAAGCCATGACAAAAACGAGAGCTCTTTCAGCGTTGATCAGCAGCGAGTGAGTCCTTAGAACACGTGTCTTCTTTTAGTCCGTCGAAAGTAGAAGTTAAAATTCTTATGCGGAAGGTGGGTTGAGTTGTCCGGGTAGAAAGTTTACCCCAATTTACACCTGAAGGGCTGGGGATTCATCATATATATATATATATATATATATATATATATATATATATATATATATATATATATATATATCATACGTATTATATTTACTGTGTGCATAGCGAAAATAACAAAGTTGTATCAAATTTTCCGCATACTCTAAATATTTCAGTTAATATAATGGAGTTTAACACCCACTATAGACATACATTTGCGCAGAAATATTCGTAATATATGAATACGCGTGCATATAAAATAATTTAACTTGACTTAGAAGATTTTTTATCCCGGATGAAATCGTGCAATCGATATTAACGTTAGTGGTCATGTGGAGTGACGGAGTTCTTCAATTCTTTTTTTATAAATATTGCTTTGTACACGATAAAAACCGTAATTCTAGTGAATAATTTAAATAAGAGAAAGTACCTACTTTTCAGAATTTTTAAATTTCTCTTTGATAATTTCAGAAAAAATACAATAAAATTGAATTAAATTTCTCCAGATGCGCGTGTGACTTTAATAAAGGTCACAAGTCTCAGACACTTTTGCTAGCATTAGATAACTGATATTTGCAGGCAAAACATTCATATTTGGTTTAAGTTATTGGGTTTTTTTTACCCTTAGATTTTCGACAAATAACACATTGATTTACTTCTTGCTTGTGCTTTTTATAGGGTGCAAAGTGTCTTGAGGTGCACGTGTGACTTGATATGTTTTTTGGTGGAATCCTTTAAGTAGCATTTGAAAATTTTCCTTACGGCTCAAACGTTTCATATCCATCGCTTTTCTCAAATTTACTATATCTATCATGATTAGTACGATTATTTTATCATTCATTGTACGCTTGCTTGATCAATTTCTTTTTTTTTGAAGTTTCAATATCCTCCAAAAGAGACCTCAGATCAGCTGTACTCAACTTGCGGCCTACCGAGATTTTAAGTTGCCCGGTCATGACCCATTGTTCTGAGAAATTCTTTTACTTAAGACAATGTATTAAAAATTTGTTTAAATCCTTTGACGCTAGAAAACAAATTCATTGTTACGTAGATCCGGGTTCGATGATTTTATGCAAAATGATCACAAAGAAAATAAACAGTTTTTTAAGAGCAATGCCAATTTATTATCAAAAATCCAATCCTTTCAATACATGATTCAGCAGCAATATTCACAGAGTAAATCTCCGAAAGTTTCCACACCTTCAAAAGCACTCGAACACAATTGCCAGTGTTTAAAATACACGTATGTAACAGATTATTCACAAGCACAGCTGAGCTAATCGCTAGTCAAAACAATTCTCACTACACGCTGGTGCTCACTACACGCAGACAACAGTGCATTAGCGACAATTTTATGGGTTGAACTAATGTTGTAAACAATCTTTCCTATCTGTCAAGCGAACAATATTCAAATGATTTGGAACAGTGGATCAGTATTTGTTTGGTTTGTTACGATAGTGCTGTATTTAAGAAATATGAATAAACATAAATTATTTAATGATATTTTTCCTCTTTCAAAAGAGGATAAATAGGTTTTTTTTTGGTATTCTTTGTTACAACAATAAAGAGTTTCGTCAGTAGTTATCTCATAGTAGTAACAAAGACATCCTAAGAAGCTTGTCATATTATTAGTAATCATATGAAACCATTTACTGATGCAAATATTGGGAAGGAGTGTTTTTAAATTCTTTTAATTTAGTGTTACTGACAAAAATAAAAAAAAGTATATAAAAAAGGAGGATATAGGATAAAAAAAGAGTTAGAATATATTCTGATCAATTTCCCATACTTTAAATCTCCAATGTTATCTTGACCTTAAACATTTCTAACTCCTCCCCCCCGTTTATTCTCATGTTGCGGCCCACGTGAAATAGCTAACATATGTATGCGACCCGTGTGAAATAGCTAACATATGTATACGACCCGCGTGAAATGGCTGAGATATGTATACGGCCCAGCAGAAAAAAGGTTGAGTACCACTGCGTCATATGCTTATTTCTATATTTATATTTTCAATTGATTTACTTTTTGATAAACCATGATGAATCGTACAATACAGCAATCGAACCACATGGGACAATCCACAAATCGTTCACAGGGGAAAATGTAGCCTGTTCATAGAAAATACTTCGGAAGAAAAGTGCTTGCGCGGGAGACACCCCTAGTACCTCAAAGTTGTATAAAAGTGAAAGAAAAAAATCTTTTAACACTCCCACAAAAGAGGGAAATTTGCGACAAATATATTTTAGTTCCCTCAGAGACTGTCATATTGATTGGGTAATGACAAAGTCATTGGTAACTAACAGTTTTACCAGAATTAAGATTTTCAGAAGCCTGGGGTCACTACGTCTCTTGCGATCTCTCCCGGGATAACTTATTATATGATATTTTAGTATTGAATTATAATTTTGGGGTAGTCATTGAGGGTGAGTAGGCTGGGTATTTTTAAATCCACATTTTATTTTACACAAGCAGATAACAGAAGACATAAAAGTACAACACAGTCACAAACGAACAAATATGTGAACATAAAAGACACTCACAAAAGCATTCTTTGTTCGTTCCCGAGATCTCAAACTTTTATAGTTTGGGTTAACTAGAAGCTGTTAAAATCATATGATTTCCGGAAAAGGTTTTTATGATTGGTCCGAATATTGAACAATCTGCTACACTTCATCCACTACGAGGGAAGACACGTGACGCGTAGTGGAAAAGTGTTGCCGACTACCTCTCATTCAGTTCTGGATACCTAGCATTGTTGTCCTAACTTGAGAAAGAGAAATTGTGAAAATCCCTTTACTTTTTGAATTTCTAACTGGTGTGTTTTTCAATTTTGTAATTGATTTCAATTATTTTTGAAAGATTGTACTGAGATAATTTGATTTTGAAGTATTTATATAAATCAGATTTCTTTATTTAAATCATTCAACAACTTGAGGCCTATTTATATTAAATAAACTTCATTCTTCATTTAAAATGCTTAATACCAAAATAATTATTTTTATAATCTCGTCAGTTTAAATCTTTTTCAACAAAATTTGGTTTTTAATTAGTTTGCTCTCATTCCAATATTTAAACATAAATACTATTTTTATCATAAGCAAAATTATTTTGATTTAAATGAAGACTCACTTTGATGTCAAATAAATATTGCTTAGATTAATGCAATAAATAAAATGCTTATGGTTGCAATAAAAAATGAAATGATATAAACATGTTAAAACCCAATTTCTACAGAATAATTTAATTAAAAGTTTGCGTGTGGAAACAAAAAAAGAACATATTCTCTTACTCATGAAGAAAATTTATTTTATTTTCTTATAACAAAACAGTACGTGATTGCAATTAATTAATTATTAATTCTTTGAATTCATTTGGCTTGGACTCATTTCATTTAATATTCAGGCAGATTCATAATTGAGTAAAAAATCCTCTTTCAAAGTGAAACACTAAAAAAAAAGCCCTATTCATGTTCAATTATTTTAAATGGGATATCAAAATTCTAAAGACTAAAATTAAAATACATTAAGAATGACCGTATAAATAATGCATCATTCCGTTATTCAGTTATTCTAACATAAAATTTAAGTAAGAGAGTTTTTTCTTCCTTTTCTCTGTGAGCTTTTTTATTCGTTCATTTAGCCTAAAGGCTCAAAAGTGAATCTTTTAGAAAGTTTGGCGTTTTTCAAAAGAATTTTTGATTTCGGGGTTTATTTAGACGTATGGTAATTCAGAAGTGAAATTTACAATGCAAATACTCTTCTAGAATTTAACGGAAGTGGTTTTGGTCGAAGAGTTAATGTTCTTTATTTTCGTTCTTTGTGTTCTTTTTACCATTTTTTTTTCAGGATTTGTGTGTGAGATATTTGTCTTGAAGGAAAGGGGCTACCAACACACAAGTATTTTTGAAATGTTTTCACAAAATCAATTGTTTAGTGAAATTTGTTGAAAAACTCTTTTCTTCTTTGACTGATTTTGAAGTAGAACCATTCTTTTTTATGAAGTAAAATATCTAAAATAATTATCAAAATTTGGAAATGTTTCTTTTTTTGTTGATGAATTACATCAAAGAGTTAATCAGAAAAATGAGTCGAAATCCTATGCTTTACTTGGGAATTTTAATTTCAGGTTATTTTAAGAAACCTTTTTACATTTTCTCTTCAAGTTTGAGGAAATTTTAAATAACTCAAGCAGTCTTTAATTTCCAAAAGGATGTAAGATGAATAAACGAAAGCTTAATTATTTTTTGATTGGTTGTTTTTATGATAACTAGCAACTACAAAAAGAAATCAGATGAAGATATTTTTTTTCTAATTTTAAGCGTAAATGCACATTATGCATTTATGATTAAATATACTATAAAATGCGTTAGCTTGTACATAGGAGATTTAGCTTGGGTTATTTTCAGTAGGTTACGTATATGTGCTGAGAGAAAAATACTTTACTTAAAGAAAATTATACAATGGTTTCAAAAATTTCATTTTTTTTTTCCCAGAAGATTTTAAGCATTCAAGAACTTTGCATAAATGTCAACTTTTTTTTTTAAAAAAAATAGAAATTCATAAACAATTTAAATGTTATTATACTACTAAACTTCGTCTTTGGAAGGTTATCTTTTTTTCCAAGTTAAAATTTTATCAATAATTTTTCGAAACATTTCCAGCAGACTCAAAAATATTATAGGAGCAGAACGCTTCAGTTGTTTTTGTGAACTGATCTTAATAAATGAATGTAATCCAAATAAATTTAACAAAGATAGTGAAATATATCAAATCGACACATAAATGCACAAACAAATGTCTTATTATTTTCCCATTTTATGTAAGTAATTTTTTTTTACTCAATAGAAATTCAATCAAATAAATTTAAATTATGAAATTTAATAGAATGTTTAATAATTTGAAATTATATTCAATCTCACAGAAGTTTATTTTCCTTTCTTATTATCATTTCCTCATAATTTGCTAAATAATTATTCAGAGTGATTGTTAATCGATTGAGTGATTGTTATACAGAATTTAAGCGATGCTAACAATTTAGCAGAAACTTAAATTGTGTCAAATGTTATTAAGAGAAATAATAAAAAAAAACATGGTGTGACATTAATTAAGAACTTTTAGATTCATTTGTTTTGCTACATAACACTGGCTAATTTCATTTTCTCTCAACATATTCTGTCTCTCTCTCAATTTTATATACTTATATTTATTTTCAATACTTACTAATAGCGTTTCACGTAGACAAAATTTTAAATAGTATTTGTTGATAGAACATACAACTAGTAAATATTCAATTGGTTTTGGGTGAAATATAAAACATATTTCATATGCATTCAATCGTTATTATTTAAAGAAGTAGATAAACATATTCTATATGCTTAATAATAAATTTCAATTTGATGAAGTCAATTATATTTTTTAAAAATATCATTAAAGTTCAAAACATTTATTAAAACTAAAAATTAATACACAAAAAAAGTGATTTTTTTAGATATTTTTTACTATTGGAAAACTTTTTGTTTAGCAATAAGTCTTTTGTAGTTTAAAACATTCGAAATAAAATGTTAACATTAAGTAATACGTCATTATTTAAGTTAAAATGTTTCAAGGTTTTGGTTTATTCTCTTATGTCACTATGGATTCATGAATTCACGAAACTATGAGTCAAAATTGAACTTAAGAAAATGAGCCAAGTTTCTCATGTGTAAAATAAATACGTAGCATAAAACACTTTATTTATTTTATTTTATATATGATGTATTCGTATCGTAAATGTATGAAATTACCACATGATAATTCTAATATCTTACAGTGAAAAGAAATAAATTTGTTGCTGCTCATTTATTGAAAAAAGAAATACTATTTTGTTTTCTAAAAAAAACACAAGGAGTCATATACCACATAAAATGCTGTTTGAGTTAAAACTTGTGAATAATTATCGTAAAATCAGGCGTATAATGCGCACCTATACTTTCAAGTGGCATTATTTTAATTTTTAGTTATGCTCGCGATATAATCCGCATCCCCTTTTTTCGAAGAAACCTGTTTTTGAAGGACAAGTTCAATGCTCTTAAGCTTTGAAGTTACTTATTTGAAATATCATCTCAAGTTTTTAAAACAAAAATCGTATACTTCTATAATTGCATGTTCAAAAGGAATATCATTCTTTTTTAAATGAACAACGTTTCGATATATTTAGAAAACTATTTTTTTTTATCCTTATCCCTTTTTTATTTTTATGGATATCATTTTATACCTGATGTATAACGCACACCTGTAAATTCAATATATTTTTGTGTGCTAAAAAAGTTTATTATACTGTACATTTATCTTACAATACATTAAATATCGAGATTTATACGACGGTTGGCGCATAAGTCATGGCAACTATTTTTTTCTTGCGTATATGTGAATGGATCACAAAAATATATGTGTCGCGTGGAAGTTATACAGACATAGTGTGTATACAAAAGAACAGATGGCTCTGTGATAGCTGGTAGTAGCACAGCGTTGGCTGTGAAATCAGTCAGTTCGTGAGTGTAGTGTGAGGAAAGTAACTCGTATTGAGCCCCGTTCTTACATCAAAATAGCCATTCTTCGAAGGAAAAATGCGATGGAATATCACAGTACATTAGTGCAAGCACTTGGAAATAATGCCTTACCATACCGTACAGTAGCACGGTGGGTGTAATGTGCACTGTGTTGTCATTCTTTTGCACCGTGAAGACCATATTGCCCTGTATACTACCTTAATAAATTAATGTCTTACGATATTTCACTGCTATTCATTGTCCACACGTGTAGTTAACACCTTGTCCTTTCGTCTGTATATGTCACATTTTCCAACTGGACTGGTACCTTCAAGAAAAAAAAAAAAACAGTTGCTATGACTTTTGGCCCAACCGTCGCATATAATTATTACTTGCACGACATTGGCGTAGAAATACATTAATAGTTTTTCTGAAAGAACGAACTCTTAACATTTGTGATTTTTATAAAACTTTTTAAGCCAATTAATATCCAAATTCATTTAAAGAGTAAATTAAGGTTTACTGAAAGTTTAATGAATGTCTTCCAAATATTCTTGAATTTTTAATGTACACCCATGTCCATAAAATAAGGATAAGAAAGAGACTGAAGCAAAACAAACGTGACATATTTGTACAGCCTTTTTATTAAAAAAAAATGTAAAGAGAGCAAACAAGATGCTATAGGTTTGATATCATTAATAAAAATTGCGTTTTTTGTTCCCTGAAACAAATTAAAAGGGGAAAAAGAACTATTTACCAAATCCTATATCACCTGCTTGGTATCATGGTTAATACATAGTATGTGTGTCTCAAACGATGCAATACAGTCCACCTAGACCTGCTGAGTAACAAATTATCTATCTGATCTGGTGGAATATTACACCAATCATTAAGCAATGCTCTCCGAAGTTCCAGTAGATATGTAGGAGGTGGTTGACGGGCTGCAACTTGTCAGCCAAGCATGTTCCACACATGCACTACTGGATTTAAGTCCGGTGAGAAAGCTAGAGATCCATATGGATGATATCATCCGATTGAAGGCATTCGCTTATGCTCCTTGCACGGTAAGAATATGCTTTGGCACCCATAAACACAAATTATGTGCCCATGACACCCCGAAACAAACTTACATGTTGTTCCAGAATGACGTTGCGATAGATTTGGCCAGTCATAGTTCCAATTTGAACATGCAGGTCAGTTCTGGAACCCGGAAAAATTACCATCCCTTTTTTAACCAGCAATCCTGCACCACCGTAACAGTGTCGTTCAATGATTTCCTCTTGGTAGTAACGGGTAATTGGCGTTCTCAATATGAAAGTCCGATGAGAATCAGATTGCAAGCTAAACCTGGACTCGTTGGGAAACATCACATAAGCCCACTTTGGTGGTGTCCACACAATGCATGCTCTATACTACAGGCTAACTGCAGGTGACAGCGAGTTGTAGTAAGTGGAACACATCTGGCAGATCTGTGAGCAACTAGACCAATCTGCTTTAAGCGTCTGTACAGGGTCTGCCTTGAAACTGTCGTATCAGTGTCTGAAGAGAGTTTCACGAGATGGTTCTGAAGCTGTGCTCGTCTGTTTCTTTTTGTAGTAACTGCTATATATATATATATATATACCGGTCCTCATTCAGTGATGTAACTCGGGGAAGACCTGTGCTTTAACGTCTACTCACATTACCATCATTTACGAATCGTTGTCAAAACCTATAGAGATGACACTCTGGGCGATACCAAGTTCCTCTGATACTTCCAGCTGGGTAAGTCCCCATTCCAGACGGCCGATAACTCTATTTCGTTAGAAACCATCCAAATGTGTCCTTTGTATCATAAATATGTGGCTATGGCACTGAAAGGCTTATAAAGTGCTTGCGAACAATTTTACTTCATTGTCTATATTCCAGTGTTTCTCAAACTGTGGGGTGCACCTCCTAGGGAGGCGGGTTAACCCTACTAGGGGGAGCGTGAATACCTACATCGAAAAGTTGAAAACACAAAAGGTTTTTTTTTAAATTATTAATTTTTACTGAAAGGAAGCAAAACAAAATACATTCTCACATAATAAAAAATAAAATACACTATTACACTGATATATTACACTTATGAATGCATCATTACCGCACAATGTGTCTCATAATTAATTTAACTGTAATAAGTTAAAAACAAGTTTAGTAATGACTAGTGATCTTATGGGCATGCCAGAAAATTATGTACATTATTTAACACTTATCTTGATAATTTGTATGGTTTATAATTAAAGGCGCACTGTAACTTTACTTTAAAGTATATTACTATTGAACTCAATACCTTTTTGCGTGTGAAGGGGGCGGGGCAAAAAAAAATTCTGATTAAAAATTGGGTCGCAAGTATAGAAAGTTTGAGAAGCACTCATGCATTCCTTATATATCCCCTTCTTACACTCCCATCATTGTGACGTACTATAGCTGTCATCTGGTGGCTTTCTGCAATTCGTATCTGATTTTTGAAGATGTGCGTAGTCATTTTATGAGTGATATATTTATAAATATATATTAAAATTCGATTTCAGCGGGACTCTTAGTTATTCTTAATTTATGGAAAAGAGTGTATATGATAAATGAAAGAAGTATGCAACAAATTTGAGTATTTTATAAAAATTATTTGAAGCAATCTTTTCAACTCTATTTTACAAATCAAATTGTAATAGTTTTAATTTTAAAATAGGAGATTTTAAATTTGCAAGGCTAATTCTTGTTTTTAAATGGTTTTTGTGTGTGTCATTTTATAACATTATTTAGATTATTGCAATTGTGATTTTTCTACAACAAGAATATTTTTTTTATTTATATTTGTGAAGTTAATTACCTGTATATATATATACGTATATATGTTTATAATGTGAGTGTGTCATAACTTCCTTAATCGAAAATTTTAGATTTCCAAAATTTTATTTTCTGAACCAAAAAAGTTAAAATTCAAGAACCTATTATTTAAAAATTGATAGCTAAAGTTCATTGAAAATTCACAGTGTTAAAAAAATTCTTTTTGTCATTCGTGTTCAAAAATAATTATTAAACAATTCTGAAATTCATAATAAAAGGAAAAATCCTGTTTTATAATATTTATAATCAGAAACTTGTTATCACGTTCTGTATTCGTAAATAAAGCTTTACCCACTTTTTCCAATTATAAAATGAAAGGTTTTTCAAATTATTTTGCTTCAGAATTTTAAGTTAAAGAGAGTATATTTTCTGCTTTGCCTTAGTGTTCTAAACAACTGTGCTTAATTTAATTTGTATAAAACATTAATTTTAAAACAGAAAACCACAACTTCAGTGTTTACTGAGTTAAAGTTAAGCATACAGACTAAAAGTTTGACTTAAAATAGCGAAAAAAAAATTAAATTTTCCTAAGAAAAATATGCTAAATGTAGAAAATACTGAATATTGTTATTTTGAGAGAAAATAATTCATTTTGTTAAAAGTAGATTTTAAACATACAATAAGAATCAAATTTTTTAAAATTTCAATGGACAAAATTTTAAGTTATTTTGCATTTATTTCAGAATAAAATTAGTTTGCAAGCGTACGGAATAAAGTATTAAAAAGGTAAACTGTATAATCAATTTCTAGTTCTAAATATACTATTTGAGAAACCTTTTGTAAATTCCAAGTAATACATTTCCTTTAATTAGGTTAAAAATATGAATGGTATAGACTTCAAAATATATAAAGGCTTTTTTAAAGTCAATTTTCTTTTGGTATTTTTCCGTTTTAAAATATCCAAAAGACATTTTGTTGTGACTCTCTTCTCTCTCTCCTAGTAAATATTAAAATATATTTGCATTATAATAGGTATTTGTAAGATAAGCTCTTTTTCCAACTATGTCAAATTTTATCTAAAGCGTTTTGTTTTCGATAATAATTCTAAGAGTTTGAAAGCAACTTACTTTTTCATAAACTGTCATTTTATTTAACGTATAACAATTGTCTAAAAATAATGACAGAACAACAACTTATTTCTAAAAAAATTGCCTAGCATTACGTTTCGCAAGAGAAATAGGAAGAAAAAATACAGATTAAAATATAAAACATTCTCGAGAAATTCTTTCCACAATTGAAGGCTTGATAAATAAATGGCTATAAAGAATTTTTACTTCATGTTTTATCTTTTATCTTTAAAAATGAATAAAAACAAAACAGGGAAATACTGCTAATAAAAAGCATGGAGTAACATTGGAGAATTTTATATTGAATTTTTACGCCGTCTTAGGTTAACCTTCCATTTCAAAAAACTGCAAAATAAAACGAATCTGAAAAGAAGACAAGAAAGAAGATATTTCCTTTCCATTTTTTTCCCTTTATTTTTTTTATGGGTTAGGATCGTGACTAGCGAAGACGTCAGGATAGAGTAAAATCTATTTCCTCTCTTTTTCCTTCCTTGTTTCTTTTATTGCACAGTTTTTGCTTCATTTCTAAAGATAGAATTCCAAAGGCAAGAGGATAAAAAAATGGAAACTGCAGGTGAATGGAGAGAACAATATTTAATATATCGGTATGAATTTCAAAGAAAAAAAATATATTTTTGTTATTCAGAGATGTACCGGAAGAAAAAACATTATACGGATTACAGAGCATAAAAATTTCACACTTGGGTAACGATACACTTACAAAATATTTCCCTTAAAGTTTTTTTCCCAAACAGATTTCCAAACAATACATCCATCTTTGAAAGGAACAGTTTTTTTTTTTTTAGAAATTTATTTTAAAATGTTTTTAGCCCATTTTTTTTTTTTTTGTGTGTTAAATTAAATATTAATTAGAAATAATGGATTTGATGCATCTATTCATTTAAATAGCCAAGTTTTTTTTTAACATAACATGACATTTTACAAAATTAATAATTCAATCGTACTTTTAATGATATTTCACCGTAATCACTAAAAATTCAGTAGTCAAACTTTATAATTCCCACTCTTCCTGTTATCCACTTTAAATCTTGAAATTATTCAAATGTTGCTGTTGGTTCAGGGGCGTAGCTACCGCTGTATCAGCCGTATCAATGATACGATGCCCCAAAATGGGTAACTACAGTTCCACTAACAGGGCCGCCATATCTATAAAAGGGCCCCGATAGATTTTTGATACAGTGCCTTTCAGCGCTGGCTACACCAGTGTGTCTGTTATATATTAAATATTCCGACACTGCACAGTTTCCATTTAAAATGTCATTTCAAGATACTAAAAATAGAAGGCGTAAACATATATTGTCGTCAAAAAAGGTTTAATAATGTAAAATTGAAAGAAATTTTCAAGGAATGTTTAAATGAAAGGAAAAATTATTTTCTGAATTGCAAATGATAAACAAAATTCTGAAAATGAATATGAATTGAAACAACACATGTAAAAATCTTTATCAATATCTATATATATATCTATATGCATATAAACACATACACACACACACACACACACACACACACACACACATATATATATATATATATATATATATATATATATATATATATATAATCCAATATAAAAAAATTCAATATATAATTATATGCATATACATGCACATATATATAAATTTATACATATATTTTCGTTTATATGTTTGTGTATATACATATACACAAACATATAAACGAAAATATAAAAATGAACATGTAGTTATATACCTAAGATAACTAAAATTAGGAAGGAGGCACAATAGTATAATGACAAACTTCTGGCCTTGGGAACCAGGATTGCAGGTTTAAACAAGTTTTGTGGCCAGGCAACCTTCACCTGTAATTTGTCATACTATGTACCAAGAGGAAAGGAAAGATTTATATATGTAGAATTTAAATATTAAAAAATCCTTAAACTAAATAACATATGAACAAAAACATAACCTACTAATTCGGAGTGTAAAAGATCGCCAAGATTGCAGTAACGTGTTCCCGCCAAATACGAGGGGTGAGAGCAGGACCGCATAAAATTAACTGCGTTACGATAATAAGAAAATTATATATATATATATATATATATATATATATATATATATATATATATATATATATATATATATACTTTTAAAAAATCATAAAAATAATAATCACATAAAAATTAGTGTAAAATATAAAAGAAACTCAAGAATATATATTTAAAAAAATTAATAAGCATGTTTCGCCATCTATTTAATAATTGTAGAATAAATTAAATATTGTATAAATTTAAAAAATCATTACAAAACATAATAACAGTAAATAATTACAGTAATATATATATGAAATTTGCATAATATATCAAAAGCAAGGACAAATAAACAAATAACATAATCAACATAATTAAAATATAAAATAAATGAATGAAAAACAATCACGGAAAATAAATATAAATAGGAAACTAGTGAGCCAAAATGCAATTTCGGAACTTAAGACCGAATAAGTATGGTTAAACTAGTTTAAAGGTGCCTATCCTTTCCCTTTGCACCTCGGTAGGAAAAATCAAATAAAGTATAAAAAATATATAAAAATTCAAGGTATATAAAAAATTCAAAGTTTATAAAATCTAACAACAAGTTTAAGAAAACAACCACAACTACTATTTTACAAGAAATTCTTCTAAAATCATAAGCAAAAAAGAACTAAAAAAAGAGAATTCCCTAAGAAAAGAATTCTTTAAAAAAGGATATTCCAAAAATTCTACTCAAGGCATTTTCCAATAGAGTAAAGAAGTCTTGAAAATAATGAAAAGCTACCATTCATTAAATTAAAAATCCAAATTATTTATAAATGCCTCTATTAAACCATCATGCAAAGATAGATGTCAAGAGAAATGTTAATCAAATTTGGTTGGCAAACATGTAAAACTTTTTATGTGTGTCAGATGTTTAAGATGTGTGTGCGAAAAAAAATGTAAGCTGTGAAAAGAGTCTTATTATGTACTCTTCACGGCTAAAATACTATTATGCTGGCTTGGAGATCCTATTGTTGTATGGTGTTTTGGAATCAGAAGTAGCAAGACTATTAATGTACTTGTGATGAATAAAGTTCTTAACCCTCTCGCTGCGCATTCCGCGATTTCCACGATCAGCGTAGACAAAGCAAAAATTGCGCAACCCACGTATTACGCGGATATGTGTATTTCCCGACGTTTTAGCTGTGCAACCTATTCTGTTCCTTTTTATGTTTTTACTTTTGTTTTTATGTTTATATTTTGAGGATCCAAGTCTATATTTTAAGATAAAAAATTTTTACAAAATTTTTCTGGATATTTAAATTCTAAAATGTAGAACTGAAATACAAAATGAAACAATACGCAATTTTTGTACCTACTTTTATAAAATAGTATAACTTGTCAAGTTAGTATGCAATATAAGCCACAGTAGAACAATAACAAACCCCTGGCCTTAGGAACTAGTGTTTTTTCTAGTGTTTTCATTAATCTAAATGCCTTTATAAGGTGGAATAAAAATTAAATAGTTATATATATATATATATATATATATATATATATATATATATATATATATGAGTGAAGTGCATTCTGTGGTGAACCAAACTTTGCATTAGTGTGAGTGGCAACTGAAGGAAAAGACATATCTGAAACTATCTATTAACAATTTTTATTCTAATTACTACCAAACATAATGTTTTAAATAACCATTAGAAGTGAGTTAGCCATATTTAATAATAGGGTAAAATCGGAAATTATGGGCACCATAATAATAGATTAAAAATATACTGCCCTAAAAACACTTTCTATTTTTTTAAAAAAATTAGATATTTAAAACTCAAGAGTATGTTCTTTCAATGGTATATGAACAAATCTCTTAACCCACGTTGCTGTGTGTATAAAGAAGCTCCAAAACAAATTTCTCAATTGCCCATATTTCAATACACATTTGGTAACATGGGCACACTTGTTGGAGATATGGGCAGGTTACATTATAAAAAAGATAAAGGAAACATTCATCTCTACATTTACATTTTCCAAACAGAAGTACATTTTTACACAAATTACAGGTTTGGCAAATCATAAATAAAATTAAACCTTTGTTTATGAGCAAATTATATCACAAAATATTGTTCAAGTTTTTATCGATAAATTAAAAATAATTAATAATAGAAAATGTGATAAACTATTAAATTAAAACTAATTATTACAAACTTAAAGAAAAACAATATTTAATGACTTGCCTTTGTATCATACGCTACACTCATTACAATAGAAGAAACCACTCTCTAACTCGACACATTTTCCACAGAACCAGGATGAACACAACACCCAAAACATTGCACCCGTTCCTGCCCTTAATTTACATCATAATAGATAGCATCACAAACATTTTCTGGCACTTGGTGTTGCTCTGCATTTTGCCCTACACCTTCTATGTCATCTCGGTTGACAACTCTCTTCTTCTTAAAAGCTAGACCTCCTGCAGTTGTCAGCTTTCTTGCAATGTTCTTACGCCTTCCATGATTTCCGTAGGTTGTTTTCAGTGTTAGAATTGGATTCCGCTCCTCTCCGAAATTGATGCTACTGGCTGAGAGAATTTGTGAGTGACAAAAGATGAGTAATATGCTGCCGTTACATACCCAAAGTTATAATAAGGAAGAGGTTTGTGCAAAAAAGAACTCACAAAAGGTGTGTAGGATAAGAGTATGGTCCGGAGTAGGGTTGGAAGGCATTATTCCATCAAAAGTTTGGTGCTTCCCATATTACCCTTAAACTTACAGCCCATATTTGCTATATATAACGGCATTATTCAATAACTGGTGTTATTGTTGTCTAAAGGAAAAGGAACGAAACCACCCACCCCCGTCAATTGGTACTACACTCACATAAAATTTCAGCCACTTATAGGTTTTATGTAAAATTAAATAATTATGCGGGTTAAATCTAATGTAAGATAACTTAAATATAACAACAACTGTAGCTGTACTTACTTTAGAAACGGTTTATTTGCACATATGTTTTAATCGAACAGAAACACAAACAAAGCACACAGTCATCATGATGTTTGAGCGTTGCCAATGTCGCAGTACGAATGCGCTAACTCAAAACCTTTACGTCTATTATGGGCATTTGCTTAAACATACCCATGTTATCTCAGAACCCATATATTTGCCAAATTTTACTCTAATAGTTATTTTTACTAAACCCTTTATCTACCGCATTATGATTTAATGCTGTTTTTTTCATGCGATATTTTATTTGAATCAATACATTGGAAATTAAGGGACATACATAAACAAAATAATCAGCTTTGGGAAATGTGATCCGTTAGAGCTAATTAATTAATTAAAGATATTAAAGTGTAAAATTAGTTATTTACACTGTTAACTTAAAATAAAAAGTCAAATCGTATATTAAGGTCTTCATTAACATTCAATAACACATAAGACACTTATTTTTTGTCATTAACTATTTTTTGGAACAAAAATGGCAATCTTTGCAATCGTCTGAAAACGCCGTCAACTGAAAGCTCAATTTCTGCTATAAAACTATTCACCTTCTCCGTTAAAATACTCATCGTAGAAACCGTGTTGCCATATATCTTGGAAGAGTGGGTTTAAAAGAATATTCCTACTGAGTATCGTCAGAGTATTCGTAGAAATGGTTATTCTATGTAATTTCAAATTGAGTGAAAGTACCATTGGTAGATAATGGGTTAAGGTGAGTATACGTTGACTCTGAACACTGATAACAAAGCTCAGAGTCCAATGCCAAGATACGTCAGTAATTCAAAATATCACAGGCATCTACGTTTCAAATTAACTATAACATTATCTTACTACTAAATTTCTCCTCGCAATTGATTAATACAACCATAAAAAGCAAATTTCATTAAAATAAGTCGAAGTTAAGTTGCAGAAAAGGTTCTAAATTCAAACAATCCATTAAAATTATTCTCCCAAAAATATTAGTAGAACAACCGCAAGAGAACCCACATATCAAAAATGCCATAAACTGAAATATGCATATACTTGGGAACGCGTGAGCGTCTTTAAGCTAAAACTGAAATTTTTCTCTAATAGCAAATTGATATTTTAACTAACTTTTTTATACTTTCAGTAATATTCATTTACTGACCTGTAAGTTTATATTTAAATAATCACTCATTAATATCTATATTCTAAAGTTATTTCCTTTGAAAAAATACAATATATATATATATATATATATATATATATTTAAATATATAAAAACAATCACAATTATCAATTTAAAAATTGAAATATATGAATATATATATATATATATATATATATATATATATATATATATATATATATATATATATATATATATATATATACAATGGTGTGCAAAAATTAAGGACGAAGTCGAAAAATTAACATATCAGCTGAACGAAGAGGCAGAGTGGACAGAAAGACCAATCAGGAGATTAAGTAAGGTGATGTACGGTAGCACATGCGCAGATATGCAGGTAGACGTAATGGAGGAGTGTCTGAGTAGTATAAAGCACGTTGTCGGTGTAAGATCAGTATTTCTGGCAAGGAGATTGAATGCCGTATAGCAGTTAAAATCACACCGAGTTGCTGCCTCAGCGAGAAATGGCGAATAATCAATCTGTTAGACGACATCTGAATGATTTTACCCGAGGTCGAATCACTGGGAAGTTGGAGGAAGGCCGCAGTTTGACAAGTGTGGCTGCCGAGTTCGGAATTGCTCACAGCATCGTTTCACGACTTTGAAGACAATTTCAAACTAAAGGAACAGCTATCCGGGGGTTCAGTAGTGGTCGTCCATGAGAAACCACACCCACAGATGACCGGTACATTGTCTTACATGCCAGAAGAAACAGGCGGCAGACAGCGGTAGAAATCGCTAGACACACGACACAGGCGACTGGACGACCGATATCGCGTTTTACCGTGGCCAGAAGACTGCACGGTGGTGATCTGTTAGCACGACGCCCTGTACGGTGTGTACCTTTAACGCCTGCCCATCGGAGAAGGCGTTCTCTGAGGTGCCGGGAACACCGGAAGTGGGGAAACAATGAATGGGGACGAGTACTCATTACAGATGAGAGCAGATTCAGTTTGAGTAGCGATAGTCATCGCATACTCATCTGGAGAGAGCGGGAAAGCCGTAATCATCCCTCGAACATCATTAAAAGGGATAGGTATGGAGGTCGCGGTGTTCTCGTTTGGGGAGGCATCATGCTTGGTAGTCGTACAGACCTTCACATATTCGACGCAGATTCAGTCAACGGTACCCGTTATTGTAACGAGATTCTTGTTCCATATGTGCGTCTTTTTAGAGGCGCTATGGGTCTACAGTTCCTTTTCATGACGACAATGCACCATGTCATCGCACAGTAGCTGCCGAACAGCTCTTAGAGAGTGAGGATATTGAACTCATGGATTGGCCGGCACGATCTCCGGATCTCAATCCCATCGAGCATGTATGGGATTTTCTAGGCAGACGCTTGGCAGCTCGTACCTTACCACCATTAACGATTCGGGAGCTTCGATTGGCGCTACAAGACGAATGGGCAGCAATGCCTCAACAACTCATTGACACCCTCATTCTCAGCATGGACAGACGCTGTGAAACCTGCCTAGTAGTCAGGGGAGATCATATCCCCTACTAAAGACAGGATGTTTCTTGCTGGACACTCATCACAGGGATGTTTCGGCCTTCAGTGGCATTGCGCTCCATGCTACTTTGTCAATCAAGCTTCTTTTTATCCCTCTAATTTCTATTTAGTAAGTGTTGCTTACATTACACATGTCCTTACGTATTGGGGTTTTTACGGTATTAAATGTGTTGATTTGGAAAGCTTTTGTACAAAGTTATATTGAAAAAACCGTCTCGTCCTTAATTTTTGCACATCAGTGTATATATATATATATATATATATATAACCTTATATATGTATTACCTTAATTTTAATTTTAACAAATTTAAAACTCTCATAGATTTTGTCTTAAAAGAAAATTACATCAATTTTTTTTTTAATGGTTCTTTATATAAACAAGAGAAAGGACTCCTACAAGGGGGCCCAGCTAGTAATAGTTTGGCTAATCTTTATTTACATTTTTATGAATATACTTATGTTATTAATAATGACTACTATATTTTTAGATATATTGATGATTTAATTATTTTTGGTAAAAATGATAATTTAAATCCCATTATTAATTTTTATCTGTCTTGCTTAAACTTAGTTAAAATTAATAATAATCCAATCAAAACAAATTACCTAGATGTATCACTGTATATTAAGGATTTGAAACTACATAGCAATATTTATGATAAAAGAGATGCCTTTAATTTTAATATCATCAAAGTACCTTACTGGAATTCTACTTTATCAATATCTATATATAGAAATATTATTTTTAACTATATTTATCGCAATAATGTATTAGTTAGCGATGAAGATAATATTTTTTTTAAATCTTAATAAATTTTTTAATCACTGTATTGAACATGGATATCCTGCTAACTTTCTTTGTAATTATATTTATAATGGTTTTTTATGATACAATTTGTATTACTGTAATTATTTACTGTTATTATGTTTTGTAATGATTTTTTAAATTTAGACAATATCTAATTTATTCTACAATTATTAAATAGATGGCACCACATGCTTATTAAAATTTTTAATATATATTTTTTGAGTTACTTTTATATTTTACGCTAATTTTTATATGATTATTATTTTTATGATTTCTTAAAAGTATATATATATATATATATATATATATATATATATATATATATATATATATATATATATATATATATTTCTTATTATCGTATCGCAATTAATTTTATGCGGTTCTGCTCTCACCCCTTGTATTTGGCGGGAATACGTTACTGCACTCTTGGCCATCGTTTACACTCCGAATTAGTAGGTTATGTTTTTGTTCCTATGTTATTTAGTTTAATGATTTTTTAATATTTAAATTCTACATATATAATTCTGTGCTTTCCTCTTGGTACATAGTATGACAAATTACAGGTGAATGTTGGCTGGCCGCAAAACTTGTTTAAACCTGCAATCCTGGTTCCTATGGCCAGGAGATTGTCTTTATACTATATGCCTTCTTCCTAATTTTAGTTATCTTAGGTATATAACTATATGTTTATTTTTATATTTTTGTTTATATATGTGTGTATATGTATATATATATGTATAAATTTATATATATGTATATGTATATAGTTATATATTGATTTTTTTTATATTGGATTATATATATATATATATATATATATATATAATTGCTTAACCCTCTGTACGAAGCATCCGTCTCTGAGATGGGGATGATTTACTTTGACGCCTGTAGATAACGCTGTGGTGTGATTTTGTGGGTGGGCTGCCTTGACATCTTCAGTTGGACACCACCGAATGAGAGGAATATCTGGTGGTACTTGGCGAATTTTTTCAACTCATGGGGTATGTGCAATTTTTCTTGTCTATCACCGTCTATCAGACGGGTATTCCATCGTACGTATATTTTAATGTCCCACCCAGACTACAAAAAAACCCAAAAAACAATATGACTTTATACATGAAATTGCTTTGCCATTGTGCAACAGTTACATGGATAAAAGACTCCAGATTCCCAATTAACGTGAATAATTGAATCAAATCATAAAAGAAACAGTAGGAGAATAGGAAGCTGAGCAAAATATATTATTGTCTAAATGCGTCAAATGCAGAGCTCCTATTTGCTTGGAACACACAAAAAAATTGTAATATTTGTATTAAACGACAAATTATTTATTGTAATATTTGTATGAAAATACTATGTTTACTGTTGTTCCCATAATTTTATGTATTGAATGCTTTACTTTTGCATTACTTTTGTTCCTATAGTTGTTTCGTTTTAGTATTATTTTTTATATGAATGTAAGTCATTTCTAATAAGTTGTTACAAAAATACTAGTCACAATTCTAGAGATAAAAATATGTTAATATAATGCTCCTCATAAAAACTTAAATATTAAAAATTATATTTTCGTTTATATGTTTCATGTTTTTAATTAAATTGTCTAACGTATATATCTTTAAAAAAATGTAGTCCTTTTAACCCCTCACATCGTCTTATTTGAGCCATACTCATTTTCATGAGTGATAAAGACATTTAAAACAGTTCTTAAGGGAATAAAATTAAAAAAAATGGTGAACCCATCTGTCAGACGGATACTCCTCAGATCGGCAAAATAAAATAATGATGTTCCGGCCAGAGGATTAAACGAAAATCATTTTTGATTCCTTATGAACCAAATAAGTAAATATTTATATTTCTGCTTTAATAATTGTTGTATTTATATATATGCGTATAGTTTAATTCGGAGATAAAAAAGTAATCAAGACTATATTAGTTCCTTATGAATATGTTATAATGAACTTATCATAACTCATCAGTTTTTTAACTTGTATTAACACCTTGACTAATACGTTTAATCATACAGTTGAAAGATAAATTTCGATTCCCAAACAATTGATTATATCTACATAAATGACAATCATTTATATTTAACACATGCGGTAGAACCCCATAGTGTATTGGATCAACCATATGAAACATTCCAGGAAATAATTCCGAGCAAATGGCTGGGTTGGAACCAAGTCGTTAACACCTGGAGGATGTGAATTACGCATTTACGCTGCATACTTGTAAACTAGCTCAATTCACGAAATCATAGATTACTAGAAGCGAATTCCATGGATTATATACGGCTCACAATGTCTTCACGTACTTTTAATGGTTATGCTAAAGTTCTCATACTTTCTAGGATTAAAGAATAATTTATATATGAAGTACCCCCAGAATAATAATGAAATAATTGTGCACATGTATTACGCTCTCTTGTATTTCACTTAAACTGAATTGCATGCCACAGAGAATTTGTTTACTGAAGCCTTAACTAAATGCGAACATGAACTCTGTATTTAAACATTTTGCATTTATTTTTACATTAAAGTTAAAAAAAGGAAAGTTAAAATTATTGCTGAATATATTGCCTCAAATTTGTAAGCTATTGGTATTTTAATGATTATCATCAATTTAGTCGTCGGACTTCCATTTTTTTTAATAAGAAATGTTTTATCATATACCCGCTTAAATTATTATCACTTTGAATAAGCACTTCATTATTGAATGCTAAGGTTTCCCAAAATCATGCAAGTAGTTTATATTAAAATAAATAGCATGTTCTATGAGGAAGATGATTGTTAATATACTAGGGAGAGAAGGAGAAATAATTCTTTTATTGTATGAAAAAAAAAACTCAAGCACTTTGTTAAAAAAGAAATGTTTAAATATAAATAGTCCCATGGAAAACTGCTTGTTTTTATCCATTAATTGTGAGGATATTTTCTTACAGGATAAATGATTATGTAATTTTTAAGTTTATTTATCAAAGCACATTTTCCTTACAAATTGTAATATTTTTCTCAAAAAAAATTAATTTTTTTAACAATTTTTAAAAATATTATTGATGTTATAAATTTTAACTAAAATACTTTTTTATGGTTTCTTTATTGTTGTAATGATTCTTTTATTTTAGAATTGAAATTTTTGTAATTATATAAATCAGAATTATTTTCAATGACTTTTTTAAATTTATTGTTAAGCATACTAATATTTTATCGAAGTAACTATAAACTATTTTTTAATTTAATTTCATAAGAATATTTTTGATTGAAGTATCCGCATGCGTTCGGAACCATGATTTAAAAAAAAGAACCATATAAATGGATATTTTTCATCTTATTTAGTGTCACTTGGATTAGAATACATGTATAAAATTGTTTTAAGAATATTATTAAAATACAGAATTATTTAAATGCAGTATTTTGGCAAAAAATGAACTTAGTATTACCTATTTTCAAAACATTTTCCTTTTTTTAAAAATTCTTCTACAAAAATATTATGCTTATGTAAAGCAAAACTTTCTCCAGAAGGCTTGAACAAGGATTTTTGTAAAATTCACATTATTTTCAAAGTTACTTCCAATTGAAATAATTATCGATGTTTTTTTTTTCTTAAAATTTCTCCACTATGTTGTATAAAAATATGTATAAATCCACTTCTAAGTTATATATTTTAAAAATACTTGTTCAGGCTTTGTACAGAGATCTGAGCTATATATAGACAAAATATTATTATTAGAGAAGAATTTTTCATAAAAAAAGGTTTTAATGTAATTCTATGTTCATTTTTTTTACAAAAATATTGCATCTAAATAATATTGTACCATAATAATGTTCTTAAAATGATTTTATATATGTATTCTAATCTCTAAGCTGTACTAAATATCACAAAAAGTATTTATTTATACGCTTTTGCAAAATAACAGTTCCGAACGTAGTCGGATAGATCAAAGATTTAACACATTACAGATTCGTTCCTTTATAGTAGTTGTTCATAAATCCATTTATTTTAAATGTAAAGAACTTTTAAATTCATTTACAAATCATGGAAGTTCAGGATTTTTCTTGTGCTTCTTCGAATCTAATCACTGCAAATTGAATTATATGGATATAAAAGTGTATTATTGGTTTTTATTTTGTAGCTTTACACCTGCTACTGCATAGAAACTCGCGGCAACCATGTTTCGCTGCATACCTCATCTAAATACTGGAATAACATGACATCGTCTTTTTAAATGTGTTTTGAAAGCAGATATATATTTTGTATATATAACCTGACTGCAGGCCTTACATAATTTGTATAGTTTGTATTTTGAAATCCCTGTGCAGACCATTCACGGATTACCTTAACATTTGATTGTCGAAAGATCTTTAGTATACAATTTTAATTATCTTTCATTTGTACCAAATATCCCATAGGAAGAGGTGCAAAAGCAATTCTATTACTCAGCAAGAGCTCTTGTGTATTAGTTCAGGATAAATCAGTGGATAGGAGCCAAACACTCATATTAATCCTAGTCTGCTTGAAAGCACTTCATGAACACTTGAACATCACTACAAGGAAAAAGATTTTCCACTTAGGGTAAAAATTAATAAATATTTCGAAGCTTTTACCACGAAAATGAGGTTTTTGCCCAGCTGATTTTGCTTTTAACCTAGCTTCTAGCAATCCGGGTGCACCTTTAAAAAATAAGTACCCTCATCAACAGAAAAATTTGAAAGAAATCTGTGTTAGAGAGGTACTATATTTGTGTCCTCTGATTCAGAATATCATTCAAACTGAGAGGTATGCTTTGGAACCTACACTGATTCCCATGTTTCAATTTAGAAAAAAATAATATAAAGTTTCTTCTCAAAATAGTTTATGTTTATTTGTTGACTTTTGTATCGTGAATTCATCACAAATAAAGAAAACGTTGCCCGGAAGAGTAACACATCATCTTGGAGTCATAATCGAAAAATGGAAGCACACGCACATAGACGTTTATATTTTGAACGTTAAGTACGATTTCATCATGTAAAAGATGTACTGATTAAAAAAAATATTCTAATTGGACAAAACAGATTTGTGCATATTTATTCTTGTTTATATTTATTCCGAGTTAACCAGAGGGCTCATGCTCAACCCATCCAGCAATATGCCTCAAATCACAATTAATTGATTAAATGCATGGAGATATGATCATACGACCTTTATTTCACAGCGATACCAAAATTGCCACCCAGAATTTCTTCTCCCCCTCCCACCCTTCTTTTTTTTTTTGCCTATTGTCTAGTACAAATATAATCGATAACATTAATCTATCAAATAAGTTTTCATAGACCAAAACGAAACAAAATTCATGTCAAGTACCAGTTTTAATGAACCTTATTTTATAATAGGAGAATACACTTATAAAGCTGTCAATGTTTTCAGATATTTAGGCTCTGAATTGAATGTACTCATTGACGTATCGTTAGAGGTTCGTAATACGGTCACTGCTCTTAACAAGTGTTCTTACTGACCTTAAACATATTTAAAATATAATATCATCAGTAGAAAAATGAAAGTACTCATTCACAAATCATTGATATAAGTCCCTTTCTCACATAGCTGTATGTTGCAGAAACGTAGGCAATGGCCAAGAGAGACAAGTAGAATCTTGCTATATTTGAAAGATCTGTTCTTAGAAGTATTTTTAGGAAGTTTAAAATATGACAATATTTGGAGAAAAAGAACCAGTTTAGAAATTAATAAACTTTGTAAAGGACGAGGTATTGCTAAATTTATTGCAATATAAAATTTAAAATGTGCAGGACATCTGGTAAGATTACAGGATAATCGAGTAACAAAAAAAGATCTTTGCGGCCCAACCACAAGATACTCGAAAAAAGAGGAAGACCATCGCTTGGGTGGATCTATTGCCTAGAAAAAGATCTGAAAACTATTAATGCCAGAAACTGGAAACGTCAGGCCAAGAACAGGATAACCTGGGATGAAATTCTTAAGGTATCCGACTACGTTCAGAACCGTGATTTTAAAAAAGCGCATGAATGGATAATTTTCATGATATTTAGTGTCACTCAGATTAGAAGACATCCATAAAATTGATTTAAGGACATTTTGACAAAAAAATTTATATAAATATAATATTTTGGCAAAAAATTAACTTAGAATAATCTTTTTTCCAAATGCTCTCCTTTTGTGAAAAATGATTCTATTGCAAAAATGTTTTGCATGTATATAGATCAGACCTCTCTACATAGGCTCAACTAGAATATTTGAAAAAATTCGCATTATTTTCTGAGTTACCATCAATTAATATAATTATTGGCATTTTTTTCCTTAAAATTGCTCCCCTTTGTTGTCGTAAAATATGAATAAACCCACTTCTAAGTTATATATTACAAAAACTATATTTGAGCCTCTGTAGAGAGGTCTGAGATATATACAGGAAAATATTATTGTAATAGAACCATTTTTCACAAAAGGAGAACATTTGGAAAAAAGATTATTCTTAAGTTAATTTTTGCCAAAATATTGTATTTACATAATTTTTTGTCAAAATGTCATTAAAAAAATCTAATGCATATATTCTAATCTAAGTGACACTAAATATCATGGAAATTATCAATTTATGCACTTTTTCAAAATCATGGCTCCCAACGTAGTCGGATACATTAAGAATGTCACGAACCACCCTGGGCATTGAGAAAGGAGGAAAGACATTTTTATATCAAAAATAGTACAAAAAGTTTTAATTAAATTTAAAAAGATAATATTTTCACTTAAATAAATAAATACATATATATAAATAAAACATAAAACTTAGCATGATTGTTTTATTTAGTGTGTTTTATTTTATTTAGTTAAAATTTATAAGAAAGTTAACATATATTCATATATATATCTATCTAGTTTTTTAGCTTTGGAGATGTGTTTTTACTATTTTCCCATTTATATAGTTTTGCCTTTGGCATAGATTAAATAATAACCATCAAATGATTACAGCATCCTTATATTGTTTAACAATGAGTATAAGATCCTTAATACTGAGTAATTTTAAGCACTAATAACAACATTTAAAAATTGGTATTAAAACAATATAAGAGAATATCTAGACTTTTCCTCCTACTGCAAGTTGCATAAGCCACGGGCAATTAAATCAATCATTTTAATGTTCGAGGAGATTTTAAGAGCGGCATCTGAATTATTTACTTATTCAACTAACTTTTATTATTACTGGACTTTAATTCTACGGGATGTTTGCATATATAATTCCACATTACCTATTGTACACGTAGTTGATCATTTCTAATAATGAATCGTGAACAAACGAAATTCAAGTTAGTAAATTACATCTACAGCATCAAACACACTGTTACTTTTGCAAAAATCAGAATACAAATATCTTACATTAAATAAATTTTTCAAAAGAATTGTAAATTGTTTACACTATCCTATAAGTATATCGAGAAACTTTCCCACAACTGTAATAGTATGAAAGTATTATTAAATTTTTTATTTTTAAAAATGGATAAAGAAAATTTAAATGATTGAACGTGTAATGTGTTATACCCTGGCAGCTGGGATTTAGGATTGAAATATTTAATACATTATATTGTTCAAGATAACAGGAATCGGATTCAGTACGAAAATGTTTGATACCCAGGTTTGTCTGGTGAGGCATATCACTTATACCATCACTTAAAGCTCATCCCTCATTTACTTCTTGTGCGTGCTTTCGTAACTTATACAGGAGCTTTCTTTTTATTTCACTATAATTTCATTTCTGAAATTATGCTAACTACAATGCAAACAACCGGTAAAATAACTGTATAAAATTTCTCAACGCTTTGTGGAGGAAGAACTAAGTAGAAAAATATTTTCTACACTTCAATATTAAATTAAATTAAAATATTCTAGCTTATAATAATCTATGTAATATATATGATACTGGTTAAGGCATGGAATATTTCATTCGATAAAATATCTAAGCATATCATAAAACATCAGACCAGATCAATTAAAGTATGTATAATTATTGCATTGTTCACTTTAATTACTTTTGTTATTAAATAAAAATCGCAGACCTGTTACAATGCAAAATATAGCAAAATTTTATGAAACACGTAAGAAGTGTAATAATTTATTGATCAGTTGGATAAAATTATTGCAAAGTTACGGCTATTTAAATAAAAGAGGTATTTAAAATCAAAATTATATTTAAAGATGAAAATATAATATAATATAAATTATAAAAAAAATATTAATATTATTAACGCTAGTTTTCCAATACTTGTACATATGAATTATATGTTCTTATTATAAATTTAAGGATATATTTAAATTTTAAAGTTAAAGACTTTAACCCTTAAGCGATTAATTTTTTTTGTCCAAAAAGACCCCAAAAGACACATTTTTTATTACATACGCGTAGTAGGATTCAAAAGTTCCCGGGCTCATCTCTTAACTTAAAAAAAAATATTACCACAGACCCTGGAGCAACATCACACTTTTTCCCTCTCTTGTTATGTTCGTCGAAAGATTTCTGGAATTCTTTTTCAGCCACGTCCTTTAATTCAGTTTGCGATGCCCTTTAAACTTCATCTGCAGATAGAAATAGATGACTCGGCAAGTGACGTGTTCAAGAAATATTCTGAAGTTTAAAGGAGCGAAACCAGGGGAGTACGAAGAATGTAGTATAACAGTTGCTTTCATTTTCACCCCGTCGTTGTTTGAAGCATGTTCTTACGTACCGTCGCTGAAAACTTTTCAATGTTTTCAGTGGTGGTGGAAGTCTGTGGACGCTTTTGACATGTTCCATGTCTTCTCTGAAATGTCGATGCCACTCAAAATCTAGCCTTTAAGATAATGTACTTCTGCCTTAAACATGCTTCAACATTTCGTAAGTCTCCATAGCACTCTTTTCCATTCTAACACAAAATTTTATATTATTCTTTGTTCAACAAACGCAATTTGTTTCAATCGTCGGCTATTTAATGCATACACCAACAAAAAATGCTGTACCTTTCTAATTTTCTTTCTTCTCAAGAAACAAATTGCGTGTTCTCTTGCCTATCTCTGTTCTTTATTAAATATTTTCACGAATCTAAATCCCTTCCCGCACTTTTATTCCACTTTCCCCACAAAAATCCCGGATGAGAATTATTTCAGTAGGATGGACAAACTACATCTCTTGAAAACATTAGCACAAATAATCTCGATATAAGAATTAAAAATAGATGCAAATCAATGATAGAAAGAAGAAAACAGTCTTGTGTCTAGGGTTCGGTAGCCCTATGGTGTAAGGGCAAACCAGTTAAGGATTGAAACCAGGTACTTTCATTAAATTATGTTGTTGTTACGTATGCCACCTGAGTGACAGTAACATCTGATCAAGGCCCGCGAAATTCATTCTTGTCAAGGGGCTAATTGTACGATTGTCATTAACCGTAGCTTTGAGCAACAAGCAGATGACAATGCTGTTTTCTTTGGTTCCAATCCAATTTTGAGGGAGAATGCTCTGGGGGTGGTCAAGGGCCACCCACTTCTCTTCCCCTCCCACTAACCTCACGTGAGGCCTTGTGACTCGAAGGCTATTTAGAGTTCCCCTGTGTTTCACAGATACTATACATTTACAAACATCCATGTCTTCTCCAGATTTTGAGCCTAGGCCCAACGGCACAGCAGCCAGGGTCACCAACTACTATATCGGGTGTGGGTGACTTCATGAAATAATAAATACATTAAACGATAAAGGAATCCAAATAAGTAAAAGAAAACAGCCATTTCAGAAAAATAAAATTTTTTAGCATAATAATGTAAGAAAAAATAATGGATAAACACAGATAGACTTATGTGTTAGAATATAATAGTACATTGTCATTCCTATATAAGTGTATTAATTCTTAATCGATTTCTTATTGTGCTATACTATGGAAATGGAACTAATTTTTGAAATCACATTTTTCGACGCAAAAAGATCTCCACATTGTTAATTTTAACCAAAATTTTACTCGGGTTAGGTGGTTTTTTCAATGGGCTGCATATTAGTACTTAAGCCTGCGCAGATACGGCAAGTCACCAAATGTGAGATCCATTTCAGTGATGGCACCATCTAGTGGTGTATATCGATACCGAATTTGGACGTTTGAGTTAATTGAATTCAAGCTCTCATCAGATGCAGAATGTATTGCCTTGATTTAAATTTTACCAAGAGTACTAGAGCCAAATTGATTCTCAAGGGACCTTTTACATGCCACAAAATCAAATGACATGCATGCCTACGATTTTCGCAAGCAGAAAATCTATCGACTCCAGCTGGGGTCGTACCCGTAACCTTAGTTTTACGAAGCGGGCACTCTACCTCTAAGCCACTGGAGTCGACTTACGCTGGGTAGTTTGAATTAACATCTACAAACAGATTGCTCTAAGAAGAACGTGGCCCTTTACAAAAAACGTACCTTGGTCCCAGATGTGATGTTAGAATTCTTTATTTACCTTCCGCCAAAAAATAATACATCTAAATTTTTTTTTCTTCCTATCTACGAAATTCAATAATCAGTGCTGAACTGACTTCATTGGTTGATTGATTGATTGATTGAATATTAACGTCGCACTGTTCAGCTACACGAGGGCTTTTGGCGACGGACCACGTAATTTTGAACCATGGTCAAGTGACGTGGACGACACCTGAGCTGGCACCCCCCTCTCCTAACTACCACACCACACCAACGGGAGGACATTTCAGCTCTCGACAGAATTAACGTGCATCGCTGCCCTACACGGCGGGTCTTTAGTGGTAGTGGGCTCGAACTCGTGACAAGGCAAGCCACGGTCTGATACCTATACCACTCGGCTACCGCGGCCACCTGACTTCATTGGAAGCATTGCCAAAGGACGTGCTCGGAGCTATTTTCTTTGTCCTTTATATAAGCAATCTGTCTTTATGTGATGTAAAGCAGCGTTCAGTAAGAATCTTGTACGGTGGATATACCTTAAACTGCCACTAAACAATTGCGATAAATTGTTGTAACAAATATTGTCTTGACATAGTTCTCAGCATAAAATGATTTCTGTACTTGAGAGAGAGCCATCTTAGAAAAAATTGTAACCCTGGGAAAGGTAGAAGTTTCGTCAAAAGTTAGCTAATAGCGATCAGTGTAACTGTTATGCCTGTTCACTCACTTAGCATTGAGGAAAAACATGAAGAGTGCAATATCTTTTTTTGGCAGCTTATTGAATGGGAGAAAAACTATAAGTTTACTCATTTTTAAATGAAGGAAATTAAATTGATTTCAATAAGACATTTTAATAAATGTGTTAATAAATGGGATTTTTTTTCAAGCAAATAACATAAATTGGTGAAGAAATCACTAAATTCTTTTTTGAAAAAAATATATTAATTATTTATTTGATTAACACACAACTAAACTTGAAATTTAATGAGTGGCATATAACTAAGAATAAAATTCTAGCACGTTGAATCTAAAATCAATTCTTAAAATGGGTAATAGAAATTTAAAATTCAAAAATGTGAGAAATTTCTTAAAAATATGAAATCCAGCACGTAAACAAGGCAGGAATTTTCTTTTCTTTTTTTAAGAATGTTAAGAAATTGACATTTCTCATTAATGATTTTTTTCTAACTGTAAATTAATAATCGAATATCTTGGTATGAAGTTATACGAAGCACAAAATCTTGCGTAATCTTCGAGTACAAATAAGCCTAAATTGTTGCTAAAAATAATGTTACGTAGATGATAAAGATGAATTTAAGAAAATCATATACTTCGTATCTATATATTATTCAAGACTTACGCCACTTTGTCGGATATTTCTCGTTTTTTTAAAGAACAAGACATATGAAAGAATTATTCTTCTAAAAGTCATAGTACTCATTTTTACCAACTAATAAAGTTGTCACTGGTAAGGAAGAGGAGCATTAAAACTAATATTATTCAGTTTTGTATCTAATAAATCTTCATCGTAATATGTCATTATGCATAAAATTCTACCATAAATTTTTGAACGAATGTATTTTTAACCGTTAATTTGCTTAGACTGTATTAAATTTCAAATTTTTGTCATAATTAAATTTATTATTTACTATTGTTACACTCAAATTTCTTCCTTCCTTCGTTAATCCGGTATATTTTTTCACTCAAATTTTTGTTTATGAGCAATCACAAAATAAACTATTTTAACGTAAAATAACAATTATCTAATAAAAAATAATAGACTTTTTCTGCTCTAAAGATATCCTGCAGGTTACATTCGATGTGAAGTAGTCATGACGGTCAAAGATAACTTGAAACTCGATCGCTTATACGTTGCCATCTTATTGTAACTTATAAATCCATATTTTTCAATAATATTTTCTTTAAATTTTAATTCCACTTCTATATGTCTAGGAATTATTTTAATAGTTTATTTATCACCTGCCACAACCCCTTTAAAAAAATCTAATTAACTATGTTATATGAAATTTTTAAGTGATACTAGAATCGGTAGTACACTACAAAATTTCATCCAATTCATTTCAAAACGAATTGACTTAATGTACAGATAAAACTTTTTATTTTTTGTATATTTCTTATCAGCATGTTTATAAAAAAAAGGCAAATGCTTTCCTTTTATTTAAAATATATATTTCAGATAAGGTGATCAATAATTTGGGTATTGCGTAAATCAACTAATTACTTACCATTCTCAGCTCTCTTATCAAATTGTTTTAAAATTTACTCCAATTAATATAAATAATTAAAAAAAATATTTTTAGTTGAGGAAGTCACTAATTTAGATACTGCGTAAATTAACTTATTACTTACTATTCTCAGCTAATGAAATGTTTTTAATGTTTCTCCAATTTGGAAAAAACATCGTAATCCAAAATCATGTTAACACAACAATCATGCGTCTAATCGTATAATGAATTATTTATAAAACAATCAGGAAGTCTATTGTATTACTTTCATACATCTTATCATTATCTAAAACGTTAAAAAACACTTTAAGAAGCAATACCTATTATATGATGAGTAATCTTTTTTTAGTATAGAAAAATATTACACAACTAATTACTATAAAAATAGTTGAAGTGCATTTAACATATGAAAGGCTGGAACAAATCGATTTGACCTCGTGGTTTATTATAAGCACTTCAAGTTGTTGGTTAAAGTTTCAAAACCGACTGAAAGCCAACTGCTGTATATACTAAATAGAAAATGACTTCGAGTTTTCAAAACACGACATGGAAGTAAGAAAAATAATACATAAAATATAGGGTCACTTTTTATTCCATGAAAGTGGTTTGTTAAAAGATCATCAGTAACATCATTAGCATATATGTAGGTTTCGTCAAAGTATATTTTCAGAAAATTCAAATAGATTATATTTTGCAAAAGGGAACCCAAATTTCTTTTTTTCCCACTTTAACTACTTTAAACTATAAATAATTTTAGATCCTCAAATCACCCACTTAGTTTAATCATAATTTTGAATAAACCAATATAAGTATAAAAATTATTTTATATGTTGAAAAATTAATATTTTTACGTTTAAAATTGTATTCTGTAAATAAAATTTTCGTTCCAGTTCTCTAATGAAGATATTTAATAATAAATATTTTTAACTTACTTTTTTATGAAATATTCCTTTCATTAGTACCAATAACAGTCAAAGAACACATACAGACATGCATGTATGAGTAAAGAAAAAGTGTAAGAAGAACAGAATATCTTCATGGAGAGTAAAATTGAGAAAGTGCAGGATACCCGAAAAAAAGAAGATAAATGAAGTAAAGAGCTTTTTACCTTGGGAATAAAAACAAATGACAAACAAGCAATCAATAGTCAAATTAAATACAACTTCTCTGTACTTTTTGTGGATTTAGATGAATTTTCCAGCAAATTAAAACTTAATCTCAGAAGGCTTCTTCGAAAGAATACCTTGAAAGGTTTTGAAAAATATCGGGGAACGTCTCTAAGGTTTTATTTGAAAAATTTAAGAGCTGCTGGAATTTTCAATAAATCTGAGTTTTATTTCTTTAAAAGAAATTAATTCAGCTTCGTGATTTTTTAGATTAATTGGGTAATACAAAAGAATTTATAATTGCTATAAAATTGTGATTAAATAAAAATTATTGTTTGCTTTTAAAATGCCTTTTATGGAACAGTTATGATGTGAATCTGATTTAAACTTTTATTTTACATTAATTTTATTAGTTATTAAGGACCAAAAAATGAAATATAAAATAAATGCTAATTCCTTATTTAACAACTCTGTTAAGTACATGAATTTTTTTACCGTTGCTGAAAAGGCACTCAAATAAAAATTTTAAAATTTTTCATATAAATACTTCTAAATTCACCGAAAATTCTACCTAAAAGTATTTTAAATGATATTGTTACGATGTAGAGTTCAAAAACAATTCCTTATATTGTATTAAAATATTCTTTTTAAACCGTAACTTAATTCCAATTTAAAATAATAGAATATTATTATAGAAATATATGTATATTTTATTAATGAAATACATTAACGTTTATTGAACTAACATTTTTGAAAAATATCTATATCTGTTTTTTTCTTACTTTTTAAATTCATTTATTTAAATATTTTATTAATATATTTTTTTTAAAAAAACATTAATGTTTTAGAAGACTCTATTAGATTAAAAATGTAGGATTGAAATGTTTTGTAGGAAAAAATGTAGGATTGAAATGTAGATTAAAAATGTAGGATTGAAATGTTTTTTCGAAATCAATTATATTTTTAAAAATTTTCATAAGTATTTCGGATAGATTTAGATTAAAAATTTTTCCATTTCCACATAGTTTAAATAATTTTTCAAGTAATTAGGAGTAATTATGTTGAAATAATAATTTAGATGATGTGGAAAGTAATTATATTTGCGTTTGGAAACAAAATGCAATTTCCAATTTTTTTACAGCTCTTTCTGCTTTATGTGCATCACAAATTTAAAAGCTTGTTAAAATTTGAAATTGCACTGTTATTTTCTTTATTTCAAATGCTTTTCTCGTTTTTTTTATTTTTTTAAGTGTTTGCTGTATAAATTCAATTTATATAAGTTTTACTGTAGCTGAAGTATTACTTAATTTTATGCAAGCTAATCTGAAATGGAAATAGTTACATATACTAAGTAATACGTAAAATTATATTATGCTTACATAATTGCGAACAAAAATTCGTATACACTTTAAAAAAACATTGTTTTGCATATTTTATTTACATTTAATATTTTACTTTTATTGCCGTGTAATCCAAACTTAAATAATTCTTTTCGTTTAGTAAGCATTATATTAGTTAGCCAGTTATGTAAATGGGTTTAGATCTACATACATGCACATCACAGAAATAAGAAAATAAATATTCTAATAAATTTTAAAAATTTAAAATTTTCAAAATATAAGCAATAACCTATACTTGTAAACTATATATATATTCTAATTTAAACAAGTTTCAATAATTTATCCTAATTAGAGAGAAAAGGATAAAGAAAAAGTTTTGTTATATAGACTTAGATTTACATAAAACAAGTAATATAAACAACAAAGAAAAATTTTATTTTAACTGCATTATATCAAACAATTGCAATTAGTGTAAATATGTATATACATATAATTGAATCACAATATTAAGTGACAATTAATTTTCCTTAATTATCAATGAAGTTTCGTATTACCATCCAAACAATCGGGTGTATTAAATTTCAGTTCAACTAAATGCTTTAAAACGTGATAAAGAAAACTATTTTGGAGTTTTGATCAAGTCTCTAAAAATGAAGCCAACATGACTCTCTATCGGTAATTATTTAAGTAATTAGTTTCAGTCAATTAATTTTAATTAATCATAATTAAATTATTATATTACCACCCAAACAATCGTGTATTTAAAATTTCAGTTCAAATGAGGTCTTTAAAATGTGAGGAAAAAACATTTTTAAAAATTTGACACAATTCACCAAAATGGTCACTAACTTACCAAAAAGTGATTTCAACGAGTCTGTATCAGTAATTCTTTGAATAATTAGTTTTAAACAATTAGTTTTTATTAATTATAATTAAATTACCATATTGTATTCTAAATAAAAGTGTATAAAAATTTTAGTTCAATTGA
The DNA here is from genome assembly GCA_019973935.1 of Trichonephila clavipes. Taxonomy (NCBI): domain Eukaryota; kingdom Metazoa; phylum Arthropoda; class Arachnida; order Araneae; family Nephilidae; genus Trichonephila; species Trichonephila clavipes. Next base: position 634,371 of record BMAU01020739.1, on the reverse strand, counting down.
GCGCTTAAAAATGTATTTTGTTAGCAATTTAAAGTTTGAACAAGATATATATAAGGATATTGTGAACTAATAGTAGGAATTGAGAAAAAAAATATAAAAATTTTTGATGTATTACATAGTATATTATAAACATTTCCAGTCATGGTAAATGTATAACCTTGAAAATTTGGTCTTATCTGCTTAAAAATTTCGAAGAACATGCAATTAAACAAGCCTTGTAGATTATTTTTAAGTATAAGTAAGTCAAATAATTATAGCACGAGATAAAAGAAAAGGAAATGACGAACGAGTCAATAGTCGCTAGTTGGTCTTATTGACTTATTGCTGCTGAAACGGATGTAGTTTCGTTCAATATGCATCAACTTTAAACCATATTAATTTCAGAACGAAATAGAAATCGTCTTGAAAGGATAAGATTTACCTAGATGTACAAAAGAACATTATATCCAGTTTTTCCTGATGTTGATCTTTTTTCATGAAGAGCAGAGTATGTAAAAGTACATAGTATAAATATTATTATCTTCTGATACTATCTTTATCTAATCGTTCAAGTCACTTTAGTGTATAAAGAAATCGACTTCAGAGGAACGGTCAATATATGCTGCAAATTTATACTCCAGGTGGTATGCAATGGGTACGAAGGTCATCTACTATCTCCAGCTTAATTCTGAAAATATATGTACTAAATCAGATTTCTATAATTCTGTTCTCTATTCCTTTTTATCAGACGTTTACCTCTGTCATGGTCATATAACTCTCTAACACCTTGACTCACTTTATTTGAACTTTTATTTACTCTACTGGAACCAAATCCTTTTTAATCTGTATTCAATGTGACATTAACCAAGCTTCTTATCATATCTTGTGAGAAAATTCTCCAAGTGAAATCTTTCCAATCAATTAATTGTTCAACATTTTTACCGGTGTATTCTATTATAGACTTAGCCTTTAGGGAGAACTTACAATAATAATACAGTACATATTAATTATGTTTTGTTTATTTTATATTGATGTTCGTCGAAAATTTTTGAAATATTCATTTTTTGAGGCATGTTTTATTTCGTTTGAATAAATTTCAAAGAAAAATCTTGGGTTTTTTTTCATCATTCCTAAAATTAAGTAAAGATAGATATTTCAATTCGTCTGCTAAATTATGATTTATCATTACAAAAATGGCCAAAATTGTGGACACTTTTCTTTAAATTGTCAGGCTTTTTTAAGTTTGTATGTATATAAAACATTTTAGGTTAATCAAAATGATACGTACTTTATATCATTTTAAAGGGAATTTTGTACTAAATTCAATACAAAAAACTGAATTTAAGTATTTGCAAGGCAAAAACGGTTCTGCTGTATTAACTATCTATATAAATTATATACTGAGGATAGTAGTGAGTTATCAGAACTTAATGAAGTTACATTTATTCTTTATTCCATCTTCACATCTATATTTCACTGAACTGAAAATAGTTTTAAATTCTTCATTCATTATTACATGATGACAGGAAACAATTATATCCTCAATTAGTTCCTTTTCATTTCATGGGTAACTCATTCGGACAAGAGTTTTCAAACGGTGCCACAAGTTTTCGATAGGATTGTGATCAGGACTGTTTCCGGACCAGGATAATTATGATATTTAGTCAAAAAGCAATGCCATTAAATAAAAGAGTAGATCGGACACATATGTGACGAGAAAGTGGTATTTCCTTTATTAAAATTACTTAACAGGTGAGTAGTTCAGTGACTACATCTGTAGACTGAATGCTTTGCTTAAGATGTCAGAAGACAAATTTAATACAAAAAGCAGGAAGAAGCAAGAAAAGTGCACCACATCTAATGATGACAGAAGAATAAATTACTATGTTTTAGAGATAAAAGAATTTCATGACATCCATCAGAATGATCTAAGTGATGCTGGTATTTCTGTCAGTTCAAAAACAATCACGAGTAGATTAGCAGATGTAAGACTAAAAGGTAGAATTCCAAGAAAAAAGCCGTATCTCAATTTACTGCAGTGCTAAAAGGGTCTACAGTAGGCAATGAAACACATTAATTCGACAAATGACTATTGGTCACAAGTTATTTAGATGGACGAAACTCAAATATTGTTATTTGGTAGTGATAGCCCAAAATATGTAAGACGTAAAATAGCAGAAATGCTACATCCTAACTGCATCCGGGCAACAGTGAAGTACATACATAGTTTTATCATTTAGTCATGCATATCAGCAGATGGTATCGGTCGCCTTTATATCATCGATGGGACACTGAATGTCATAAAATAATCTGTCACCATTCTAGAACCCCCACTTCTCTGCCTTTCACCAGGAATCTATTTACCAACAATGCTTCATTTATTTTTCAGCAAGATTCTGCTCCTTGCTACCCAGTAAAGTAATTAAAAACGTACCGTTCTAAGATCATTGAGTTATTGCCCTGGCCAGGAAACCGTCCTGACCTCAATCATATTGAAAACTTGTGACACCGTTTAAAAACTCTTGTCCAAATGAGGTACCCATGAAATAAAATGGAGCTAATTGAGTATATAATTGTTTCCTGGCATCGTGTAATAACGAAGGAAGAGCTTAAAACTATTTTCAGCTCAATTAAACATGGTTGTGAAGTTGTAATAAAGGATAAAGGCAACCTCACTAAGCTATGATAACTCACTGCTATCATCAGAATCTAATGCCTATCAATAGTTATTACAGCATAATCTTTTTTGGGTTGCAAATATTTTAATTGTTTTTTGTATTGAATTTAGTATTAAATTCTTTTTAAACTGATATAAAAAACTTTGCATTTTGTACAACCTAACATTTTCTATAATCATTATAACTTAATAAAACGCATTACAATTTAAAAGAAGTGTCCACAATTTTAAACACTACTGTATTTAATTGTAAAACTCAAAAGTTAATTGATAGAACATTGTATTTCTTAAAGGTCTTACACGTTAACACACATTTATATCAACATTTAAAATGATAAAAAATGGAGAATTGCCAATCTAATATACTATTTTTTGGTATGTTTGAAATATGTTGTATAATTTATATCGTCAGCTTTTTCAAAATTGGTACGCTTCCTTATTATACACCATTAGCCAAGTTTAATGCATCTTGCATGCAAAATTTCAAATAAAAAGGTTTTATGGAAACCAATCAAATAACTTTATATAGAGTTTTGTTTGTAGAAATTTGTTTAATGTATCTAACTGAAAGATTCTTAAACTATTAAGATTTTTAATGCTTGAAATGCTGTTTTTTTGTTTTTAAAGAAATTCAACTCACTTGATACATATGGATAAAAGAGGTGTTTGAAAAAAAATTAAAGAAAAATGAAAGTTTTACGCATTGATATGTTTTATACAAAACAACCATATTTATTTAACATCTCAGTAAGGCATTTTTTTACAAATATTTTCCAAATAATTCTCACTTTTCCATCAAAACACTTTGCTTCCATCTCTCTATGTAACGAATTTAACACAACCCTTGTCTCTCTCCAGTTAGAGATTAAGACCTTGTACTTCATGAACACACTCACTTTTTTCAATTCATAAACATAATACTTGAGCGAAATTCAAACAATAAACAAAGTATAACCTTCTTCTGAGCTCTTTTATTGCTTAAAGTATTCCAAACGTGTTACACGGTAGCTACTGTGAGGACTTATAAATTTTTGAGTCCTCATATTCAGTAATTAGTTATATGTCTCTCTCTCTGCTCATTTTTTTATTTATTAAAATGCTTCCATAAAGAGAGCACTGCTGAATTTACTAAAGGAGCGCAATATAAAATATTACTGTGAAATTATTTTGAAGAATAGTTGAATTTTATTCGGTAATGAATATCTCGAGTTGTTTGAATTAACTTTGCGAGCTATAAAGATGTTTTAAAGTTATATATATATATATATTATATATATATATATATATATATATATATATATATATATATATATATATATATAATTTTTTTTTATTTTAATATGTATCATATATTTTTAATTTCTCATATATCCTTCCTAAAATCTTATGTCTTGTTTTCTTGCAATTTCAATTTCTTTCAGTTTCGATTATTGAATATTTCATCCCTTTTTACTAGAGAATTTTTGACTATGTATATATATATATATATATATATATATATATATATATATATATATATATATATATATACACACATTCAAATATATATCGATTGACTGATATTAATTTTCCGTAAAGAAAGGAGAATCACAATTTTTTTCCAGATTTTTATAGTCAATTAAGACCATTCCTACCAATTTGAGATTTTTTGCTCTCGCTAATTCCTTTAATTATTTTTAACCTACTATGAATTTTCACTAATCTTGTAAAATGTTCTAGTCACCTATACATAGTCAGTGTTGTGGTAATTAATAATCTCTTTTTTGTTAGGATTTGACATTGCGGAGCTATTTATGAGCTATTATGAAGAAAAAAAAATAATATCTCTTTCAAACTCAAAATAAAAAAGAAAAAAAGATTGAATTTTTAGTTTTGCGTTGCACTATATAGAACAGTATTCTCAAATTCTTTATGTTTTCGCACCCTAAAACGAAAATAATTATAAGAAATAACCCAAATTATGCATCACACATATGTACTTATGGCATGAGCTTACTTCTTTGGCATAACTTGAAGTATCACTCTGAGTACACTTTGGTATATGTACATCGCTTTGGGGAACACTCCCATAGAGAAAATGCTGCACCTATTTTAGGTTATTATTTTTTTCCCATTTTTTATTTCGTAATGGGGGAAAATGTTCATGTTGTGAATTTTTTTTGTTCAGATATGGGTATCTGTAGACCATATACTTTTGTAACGAAGAAATTTTGAATATCTTTTAAAGAGATAAAAAAATTTAAAAAATGTACATGAGTATTATTTTAGATTTCTATTTTTCATTTGATTTATTTTATTAATTAATTCTTATGCATTTAATAATAAAAAATAAAATATTTTCCTTCACAGTATAACTACATGTTGGGTTTTTCATCCATCTTTATTTATAGTTTCTTTGTATGTATGACATATCTTTAAATTTGTTTCTTAAAATATCTAACATTTGGTTCATGTAACTAAATACTTACTGATTTTCCTTTATTTGTAAAGTTAGAAATCCATTCGAAAAATAAGGAAATTAAAGCGATGCATAAATTTTGTTTTCAACTTTTTGAATGACAATCATGTTTAATATGTACCATATTTTTAGATTTAAATTCTTAAGTTCTATAATCCTTATTTATAATATAGAAATTATTTAAGTTCCTTTAGACGATTCGTAAAAAATATGGGAATCTTGTAAAATAACGCAGACATTGAAGGTTTTTTAAACAATTTTTCTTCATAATTATTTTCAGTTTTGTGATCACCATATGTTTTTCGTCCCTGCTATAAATGTTGATTTGTTTGAAATGTTTCTTGCTGGAAATATAGGAGATATTTGCATTTCAAAATTTTGAGCATGTTGTATGCACCTCCTCTATATATCTGCTTAAACTATTTTAAAGTTTTCCAAATTTGTATTAAGTGGATTTTGTATCATATACTACAAAGTAGATCTATGCAGTCAATATACCATTCACGTATTATTAAAAATACGTGAATCTGAAATTTACATAACGGCCAAACATTTAACTAAAAGAAAAAAAATATAAGTACACAGCTTCCTTTTGATTGAATTTAATTTCGAAAAAGAATTATGTAGTTCATTTCTAATGAATAACATTTGGGTTAACGTAAGACGATCCAATTGAAGAATATTATAAAACTAAAACTTTCATGCAAAGGGTTTAAATTTTTTTTTCAAAGAACTAATATATTTCTTTTTGAAATTTCCCTGCAAATGCTAAATTTATAATATAAGTATGCTAACCTGTATATAGCATTAAAAAGTACTTAAGGGTAACTTTTTATAAATTTTAATATATATATATATATTATATATATATATATATATATAGAGATTTCAGTTCACATGAGTAAATTTGAAAAATTACATATTACTAATGAATTTCAATTTTTATCGCATGTGTTGTATTCATGCTGTTAGAAATTAATGTTATGTTAAATCTAAGAAAATACTGTAGTAAAACTTTTTAGTTTAATACAGAGAAAATATCGAAATAATTTTTAAGTTATCGTAAAATTCGAAATAGTATTTTAGTAAAAATCTAATGTTTTCATAAAGTAAGTTTACATGTTACTTTCTTGATACTGTGGAGACTAATTAATTACACGTCTGTTGTATTTATTGATGGACAAAATATATTTCAACTGCATATTGAAAAACTAATTTATTTTTCTCTGAATTTTGCTGATATACAAATTTTTGACACTTGTTCAGAAATAGAATGTTATATTGTCACATTTCATCCCTCAAAATCTTTATTCTTGAGATTTTCATTGAAAGTTCGTAATTCGATAAAGTATTTCAGTTCCAAGTTTATAAGTGTTAATTTCAAATCTCATAAAAATGGCATTCATATTTTGGCTTCAAAATTATCACAATCTTATGATATACTCTGTCTATTCAACCAAAATTTTAAAAAATCTAAAGAAGTCATTTTTTTCTTAAAATTGTTTAATCAGCCTATAACTGTATAAAACATTGTTTCTCAACGTGAGGCCTCCGCCCCACAAGGAAGCAATTTGATTCTTAGGGGTGGAATTTGAAATAGGTAGAATTCAGGTCGTAATATAGCCAGTATAAAAATATTGTTCACTACTTAATTGTGTAACATGAGACAAAAGTTGTAATAAAAGTATTAAATAGCTGCCCTAATAACGATGAAGTATTCTTTCAAGACACAATCGCACTATTTGTTTCGAATGGTACGAAATAATTAATACTGGAATTTAAGTTTCTGCATTGTTAATCGTTGGAGTTAATTCAAAATAAACGTCTTGGCAATTTTAATAAAAGTTCCATTGCTTAAAAAAAAGCCAAATTGGATAAATGTTAGTGATTCATGAAAGATAAATAAATTTAGTTGGTGATTTTTACTAGTTTTATTTCTGGAAGCATCATTTTCCAGAAACATTTTTCTTACGAAAAAGTATTTTTTTTTGCATTTGGTATTTTAATATGCATCTCTTTGCAACAAACATCAAGCACAAGGTCCCACTATTTTTTTTTATTTTAGTTTTCAATCCTAAGTTTTGAAAATTAAATTGCTGTAATAATAATAATTTTCTAATGATTTTCTAAAACCTTATAGTTTTATTTATCATTTATAGGGAGGGGGCATAAGAATTTTCAAAAGTCTTTTGGAGGCATAGTAAAAAAAAGGTTGAGAAACACTGTTATAGAATATTTTAAAGTCCACATTTTTTAAGAACAGTATTATAATAGTCTATGTGTTTTTGAAGAGAGTTTATAAAGACAATATTTTTTTAAAAAAGACTATTTAGAAATCTTTACCACCTCTATATTAATATTTGAGAAGTATAGATGTCCCGAAGTCCTTCTGAATGTCCTGAATCATCCCTTTGGTTAGAGCTGTTAGCGACAAGCCACCTATGATGACCTTGTAGATTAAATTAATTTTAACTGACTATCTTCAGTGACCATCGTTTTCTGCAACGTATTTGATGACTAAGACGTGAAACCACTCAATAAGCACTTTTCCTGCGCTCATTTGCTAATGAAGAGATGCAAGTGAAGGAAACACAACAAATCTTAGTCTCTTTGAATAATATTAGTCACTTACACTAAGATGACTCACTATACCTGAATGTCATTTTTCCATTACCCTTTTAATTTTGGGAATACATTCATTTGAAAATATATGAATTACGATTTAAAAACCAACATATATTTTCGCGAAAAAAATCATCCCTGAAAATCTTATACAACTTCGAAATGTCAGAATTCTATTGCAGACATTATTGTAAAATGTACAATTAAAATTTCCATGTTTATAATTTTGATATATTTCTGTAGATTTTGATATAATTAATTTTCGTTTAATTCAAAATGCATCATTTCAAAGAAGGCAGGGTTGGATCCCAAAGGGATCTGCTAACGGGAAAAGTTTATCTTTATGTGTGATGGATTTTTATGGATCATATGTGATTATCTAGTTCTTCATCTAGTGTTTGCATTTTAAAATCAACTAAAATTAGTGATAATAAATCCTAATTGAACTACAGTAAATTTCTCAAGTAACTAAATAAGCATACCGTAGGAATTTTAGTAATTTTATTTACGTGTGAAAACATTTTCCATAAAAAATACAGCGTACAAAATGAATTAGAATATCTACTTTGCTGACGCAGAATGTAATATTAAAATTAAAAATACCATTGTCATTTGATATTTTTTAAATTGAAATCAAAATATGTTTATTACAAATATACATAAGCCTTTTAGAGATTATTTTTTTCAAAATATATTTCTCATTTCGTGTCATTTCAGTTGGAAGAAAAAATTCAATAACGTAATCTATTTTTTTAAAAGATCAAATATTTCCAATTCAAAGTCCTAAAGAGTGTTCGCAAGTTTTATTTTCGGAGATTCCTTTTAATATTTAAATTTATGCACTATTTAAATGAGCAAGTAATCGACACGTTGTCGACTTAGAAATGTATTATTATGTTAATTATTGTTTGAGGAAAGTTCATGAACATTATAACCAGTTGATCGTAAATTCAATTTTCGTTTACAAGAGAGATTAGTGAGTGATAATGCACGAAACAGAAATATATAGATTCTAAGTCCATAGATGGTTGATAATTATAAAAAACAAGTTAGCAGTTTTCATCATCGAATAATCCTTATCTTCAAATAGTGAATATTATGTGTAAACATATCGTTCTGGATAATGGTAATTTTACACTTGCAAATCATCTCGTACTGCGTTTCGGTGAAATTGGAAACTACTGATGTTACTTGAGAATTACATTCACCAAGAAACGAGGATGTTTTTCGTCATTATTTAATTACGAGCAATATGAAATAAAAACAAACAATTAATAACTATATATCTCCAAAATACAAACATGTATTTTTAAAGTAAAATATTCTATAACATAGGTACTAGAGGAGAAAAATCAATACTGGAGACTGTGGACGGATTAAAAAAGTTATTTAGCTTCAATGAAATAAAAAAAAACATTTGCGCGCTGAAAGGATTGAACCACAACTGATATTAATGCAAATTACATTGAATGAAAGATACATATCGTTTAGTATGTGTTTGAATGTTACGCAGAAATTCTATATATGTTTCAAAGAACTCGTTGCATATATACATATAAATTTAAGTGTTCCTTAATGAAATGATTATATGAAGTATATGGTAACTTGAATTTATTTATGCTATAATTTTCTGGTTAACTTTAATGAATGTCGTACACGAGGGTTATTAATAGCAGACTTCATAATTTTCAGCCGCGTTTCAGTAACGACTACACAAGAGCTGGAATACCCTCCCCCCTTTTTTTAACTTCCGCACTATGCCAATGTGAATTATTAGAGTCATGACAGGTCTTTCGTGCAGCAGCCTCTCAATACGGTGGCTCTTCAGTGGCATCAGAGCTCGAACTCGCGACTCCACAATGCCGGTCACGAGTTGGTGGTTAGAATCTATAGAATATAGCGGTCACTATATTTTGATGAGACATATTGCATGTTTTTTCCTTATTTTTTTTTTACTTTTCTTCAGTTTTTCATTCTGAGCTTTGTTCTTTGTTTGTTGAGACTGATAAGAGTGCATAACTTAACTTCCACAATTAACTTAAAACTCGTTATATTAATTTACCGAATGTGAATTTATATAACATCGCACCGCTATAAGATTAATATAATTATTTACTGTATTGTTTTAACATCTGTATGGCATTTGTTATCGTTTCTCCTTTTAAATAAAATGATACTGATGTGAATAGACAAACATACATGTACGTATGTATATGGTCTTCATCACTTAATTTAATCTTTTTCAATTCATACTATTAGTTCCCAATCTCCCTATATGTACATTGTTCAAATTTTCAATCGTTAATTAAATATATTTTAAAGCGCTCCATTGAGCTGAAATTTATGTACACGATTATTTTGGATGTCAATAGGTAATTTAGTTATAAACGATAAAAATTATTTGACATAAACTGATTGTTTAAATAATTACAGGTACAGACACATTGACTTCATTTTTAGCGACTTGTGTCAAAATTTGTAAAGATTTTTTTTCTCACGTTTTAAAGCATTCAGTTGAACAGAAATTTTATATGCATGCTTGTTTTGATGACAATACGATACATTAATAGTAATCAATAAAAATTAATTGCCACTTAATATTGTGATTATCTTATGAGTATATACATATTTATATTAATTGTCCCTATTTGATAAAATGTAACTAATAAAAAAAAAATTCGTTGTTGATCTAAGTAGATATTGATTTAATTTTTTTATATTACTTGTTTTTTATTTAATTGTTACATTTATATAATAAGGTATATTTTCTTTCCAGCAATAAATAAGATAAGTTGCAGACCAATGAAATGTTATAGCATCCGACAATAAAAAGAAAAAGCTTGATTTGAAAGAGAAAATTACCCTTACTTACATCACCCACTGAACGAGTAACTCAATTTTGAGAAGACCTCTCCTGACAGTAGCGGGTCAATTGGTGTCTAACCCCTTTAGCTAGAGGTGCACGCTTGTGTCAGTACATGCCACGGGGCCAATAACTCTCCTCAGGGAAACCGCCCTTTAAACGCATCAAACTTGACATTCCCTAAAAGGTTTTTTTCTCGAGCATAAAAAGAGAAAGACATCAGATTTCGCACCGCTCCGGAAAGAAATTGAGATATTTTTTTTCTCTTCTACTTCTCTTTCTTCTTCCTTTCTGCTCAAAAATGAGGAAGGACGAAAAATTTTCTTCTTTCTGCGCCCCTGTGTTCGAAGGATAGCTTTTGTTCCAAGAAAATGGCTCTAGGGGACGTTGCTGACCATAGACGCATGTGATCCTTTTTGGAACGATATCATTTCTTTCTTACGTTTGTGTTTTTTTTTCAATAAAAAATGAAATGGTAAATGATAGCTGTTTTGATATTTTATGTATAAGGTTGGATTTGTCCTTGTGCTCGGTTAAAAGAGGATGGGTAAGGAAAAAAGAACAGGGACGAAAACAATAACTCCGGAAAAGTGGATTTTTTTGTGAGATTTTATTTAAATATATTTTATCGTATGGGATCAAAGAACTTTTAGAAGAGGGGAAAAGTTTTCCTTTCGAGCATTCGCCTATTGCCTCTAGAGAATACATTTCATATTAAAGTGCAATTTAGGAGACAAAAAAAAGATAAGTTCTGGATTCAGAGGATTTTTGAAATAATTCGTTTTTTAACGGCATTGAGTTTGAGAAATACATCTATAAATAAAACAAACACAAGTTTAAAATTTTTATCTTCATTAATATCCTAATAAATGTTTTTTACGTGTTTGTATTAAATTTACATCAGCCAAATATTTAAGAAATCAGAAGTTAAGTACGTTTTTACATTTTTTCAAAATAAAAAGCTTAATAACTTATAAATAATTCTTTGAATGTTATAAAGACTAGTTTCTGATCATAATTTTGTTCTAATTGAGGGATAGTACGTTTTAGTCGCTTGTAAACATCTAAAAATAGATAGTAAAACGTTATTTAAATATATTCAATTAGTTTTCCGAAAAACAAATACAAATATTTCCAGATTTATTGGTAAGTTCATAAAATTAAAATATAAAGTAATAAACTATTAATAGCTATTTTATATATAGTTATTAAAGGTAGATTACAAAATAAAATTTGATGAATTTTTAACTTTTTTATTTAGTAAATTACACTTGCATTTTACATTGATGCGATATCTATTGTCTTTTATAGCATAGATTTTCTTATTGGGTAAGTAGCAAAATGATATATTGAAGTTATTTTAAAACACACACATTTAATTGATTAAATTGAAACAAAAACCGAAGGTTATGAAAATAAGTTTCATTATATTTTATTGTTTAGCTCTAATTCATATATATGAACATTAAATACTTCAAACCATACTAAAACTTAAAGTATCATTATAAATTAAACATGTTCCTATCCCTTGTCCGAAAATATATTTCAATCAACATAAATGTTCTTAATATATAGAATTTACATTTTAGTCATACAGTGGTCTCCTTTCTAAGTAAATGAAATAGAAGAAAATATTTTTTGAAATAATTGTTGCTTGCTTTATTTGCAATGCCATACCCTATTTAATTTTTTTAATCAGTCGTTGCACTATACTTGGCATGAAAAAAACCTTTAACATAATTTGCTTCTAAATTAAGAAACTTCATTCTGAAGAGCAGCTATAGTTCTTGAAAGAAAGATTTAAAAAAAAAATATTATATGTTCTTTTAAAGTGGGAATGGAAAACATATGTTCAGCAGTTTATTCTTTTTTATTATGCTTGGAAACTTCAATACTGTTGAAACATTTAAGGCACATAACTTGTTGAAAAACATTTTATGACTCTGATGGGAAAATAGATATTTTTGTAAAAAGATAAATTTTAAAGGATTAGCAATTATCTATAATTTTTTATTATAAATATATATAGGTTGTTTATTTCATTTATAAATGCATTCTACATAAATTAATTTTTTTTGCTGCTAAGCAAGGAAACAACACCTCGTATATTTTTAATTTGCATAAAGGTGATTATAAATCTGTAGAAAAGCTTTTGTAGATTATTTTTTTATTTATACACAACTGAAAAATTAATTTTAAAGTCATTTGTTTGAAATATAATAAACTCTTCAAAAACATGACGTTACCTTATTTTTTTCCTGGGAAAAATTGTTAATCTTATTTCTTCTTAAACTCGTATTCTTCCTTTTCTTCAGAATTCCTCATTCGATTTCAGAACAAAACATTTTGCAACAAAACCAATTAAGTAATCGGATTCAAGCAAACACCAAATCCCATTTTTTACCATTATTTACTCCCACGTTTCTTTATGTGAAATATTACGTCATAAGACGTTCCAAAAGAAGATATAATTTATTTCTAACGACTCTTAATTATGCATTGTGGCGCATCAAACATAATAGTGTTACCTCCTCCCATTGTTCCCAGCATTTCACGCCGGCGTAAGAAACGTGCGAAGTATTTTGCTTCCTCTCTCGTCTTTAATTAGATTTATATTTGCACTTAGAGGCTCCATCTACAAAGGTACATAAAACATTTCTTTTTCCATGTCCTTTTAAGCGCGCTCCTTTTAAAATTCACATTTCCGCCTCTGCTATCGCTTAGTGTCATAAATATTTTTTGTCGTCTCTTTTCTTCCAGGCACAAAAGAAATGTTTTCCACTTGGAAGATGGAAAATAATGGCGTCAAAAATGATGCTTCGTCAACTTTCTCTTTCACTTTGAGAAAGGAAATGATAAATAACCTTATTGTATTCTGCATAACAAAGAGATTGCACCTACATCGTGCATAAAATATAAAGAGGGGGAGAGAGAAAGAATTTCTTTAAATTGATAAAATGATTACGAAGGAAGTATTTTCGAGACGCGCTCTCTCCCAACAAGCATCTAATACAATTACCGCAAATGTATTAATCATTTGCAAACAAATTGATGAACGCTTTAGTGTAAGAAAAATGAAGGGATGCGGTGCAGATGTTATTAAATGCAATTTATATTACCATTGTTTGCGCTGAAAGCTGTCGTGGTTGTAATTAAACATGAATTTAATTGCATTTAGAGTAATGAGTATCAATTTAAAACTCGAAATATAATTAAATAAGGAAATTTCTTCTTTTATAAAAATAATATTTTGTTTGCAGCTTTGTGTTTTAACAATATATAGATGAATGATATTTAGTCTTCAGGATAAAATAGTATTTAAAATCATTTGGAATAATTTTTAATTTCCATCAATATTCAAGAGATAGAACATTAATTGGAATTATTTTTATATTGCAATATAAAAATGGTTTTCAGTAATAAACAGGAAAATCCTAGGCACTCAATATTACAATTTAAATAAGACCATTCGAAGAAAGTAAGAGAAAAACAAACTGTAGGATGGGGTAGTATTCCATTGCTAACACAAAGCTTGAAATCTATTTAGTTCCATTAAATTATCAGCTTGTATTTAATAGGATCTAAATAGCAAAAAAAAGTGCTGAAAATAACTCTATAATATATATATATATATATATATATATACAGGCCCCAGGCCTGCTGGTAAAAATGAGGAGGGCATCATCTTCACAATATTCCTTTATTACGCTTTCATCATATATAATCTAACATGGCGGACCTTTGCCGCGCAACCGGGTGTTACCAAAACATCTCAGCGAGGAGACACCAGCCAAGTCCTTTCTTAGTATGCGTCGCCTTCGCCTCAGCGCTCGTTGCACCTTCTAACAGGCTTGTTTACTCATAAATCCTTACGTGATGGTAAAGAGTTCGCTCTATTTTCATTTATTACTTCCTTAATTTTGAACCTAAACTTTTCAAACCTGACAAATTTCCCCTCCGCTGAAAGTCTGGCACAGCCAGATTGGCCATTTCTGACTGGCAAGTCCCTCAGGGAAAAAATTTATATTTCAATGATATCAAATTCCCCAAATGAAATAAAAAATCTAGAAGATATAATAATTGTGTAAAAGAATGGGCTGGTGAATCCTAACATGTACAAAAAATAGCACAATGAATAACAAAGTATCAAAAATTTGGTATAAAACTTGTGTTACATAGAATTGTTTTCTGAAAATAACACATCTAATACTTCCACTATGACTATAATAATAATGAGGTTAATAAAAACAACATAAGATAAAGATAATTCACATTAGACATTCAAAAATATAGTAGTGCTAAACAACATAACATAAGATCAAGTGAAATTCTCACTAAATGTGCATCAATAGTAAACAATGTTACTAAAGTGATAAATAATGAAAAGTTACAAGTACTTCAAAATTGTATTGAATGTTGGAATAATGAGTACATAAATACATAGAAAGAATAGGTATAGTGTAAATAACATGATTTTAGGAATAATGGTAAAGTAAGTACATACAAAAAATAGATATAAAATAAGTAACAGCAAAATGAGTTTAGGAATAATGGTAAAATAAATACATAAAAAAAGACATATATGGAGTAACTAACAGCAACATGATTTTAGGAGCTCCCAAAAAATAAAAGATTACATAACTATAACACAGAAATTTATCAAAATAAACACAACATCAACATTATATCAAAATATCACTAGAAATATAAAATGGAAAGAAAAATAAGGGTATTTCAGATATATCAAGTACAGGTAAAAGTTCAATCAATGTAATGTAATGTTTCACACAGTCCTGTCTTGGAAAAATCATAGTTCAATGTTCATCATCCAATTATTGTTTATCTCACAGTTCTTTTGTTTATTATTAGAATCTCTACTCAATCAACTCATTTCAAAAACATACAACCATAATAAAATCTTCATAACATCACATACTATATTTTAACTTTCAGAATATACTTATCACAAATAATTACAATGAAATTATTATAACACAATGTATCGTAAAATGACCTCATCTCAATGTTTTCATACACAGTCCATAATTCAGTTATTTTTTTAAAAAAAAATAGTCTTCAATAATGTGTTCATTATGAATAAAGATACAATACAAATTCAATTACATTAAATTTTGATTTTCATAATGTAAACAAGTCTTAACTTCAAATTTTAAACAAAATTTTTATTATTATTATTTTTTTTTACATAACAATGCACTTCTTTTAAAATTACAATGTACTTCTTCTAAAATTACAATGCACTTCTTCTTCCCCCCCAATGTTTGAGAAAACAAACTCTATAACAAATATAAATAAGAATTTAGCATAATTTGAAATTGGATTTTGAATGAAATGGTTTTAATCTTGTAGAATGAACAATATCTGTTAATTTTCCTGTATATTGATTTGGTTTATCTATTTCATAAGTAACATTTGAGAGTTTTTTGACAACTTTAAAAGGACCATTATAAGGAGATTGAAGTTTACTTGAATTAGGGTATGAGAAATTTTGATATAATACTAAATCTCCAACTTTAAATTTTGCATCAACATAATGTTTATCATATCGTTGTTTATTTATCTTATGATGCTTAATTGTTCTGTTTACTGCAATTTGTCTAGCTTGTTGTATAGGTGGACAGTTTAATTATACTTGATTAGGTAATGGCGAATCATATGGCAAAAGTTCCAAACATTAAATATGCATGTGGAAAGCCAGTAACATCATGTGGCGAGTTATTGTATTCATATGTAACTTGTTCTAATAATTTTGTCCAAGGAGTTTTTGTAGTTGAATTAACTTTACATCTTAATTTTGCTACTAATGTCTGATTAACTCTTTCATTCTTTCCATTGCATTGTGGTCTATTTGCTGAAGTTAGTAATTGTCTAATATTATGATGTTTTAAGAATTTCTTAAATTTAGATGATGTGAATGCAGCATTTCTATCACTTAAAAGTTGTTTTGGGCATTGAATTGAAAATTTGTTTTAAGCAATTTGTATAAGTTTCAGAAGTGACACTTTTGGATGGAAATGTCCAAGCATATCTGGTAGCATGATCCAGAACAATATGCAGGTATTTCTTTGTGAATTATGATAATTAAATCCTCCTACAGTGTCTAGTGAAATCATTTCAAATGGTTCTTCTGCTACAGGAACTTCTTCCAATAATCCATACTTTTTTGTGTAGACTTTTTATTCATTTGACATGTTTCACAACATTTAACAAAATTTGAAATGTCTAATATAATGTCCTTCCAGTAGTAAATTGGGGAAATTAATTTTATTATCTTTTTTACACCTGGGTGACCAAATTGTTCATGTGCAGTTGTAATTAATTTTTCTCTCAAAGATAACGGTACTACAATTTTAATTAAATTCTTTTTCTTAACTGTTAATACATCATTAATTTTTATATATTTTTGGATCTATAATGTTCTCTGAATTTTGGTATTTAATAATTTCATCAGTATTTAAAAAATGACAAATGGGTGATATATAATGGCATACAGGGTTCCTCGACAACATGTCTGCTTCAACATTTAATTTACCTTTATATAAACTATCGAATATTCATACTGAGAAAGTTTTAAACTCCACCGAAATAAACGTCCAGTTAAATGTTTTACACTTTTAAGCCATTGTAAAGCAGCATGATCAGTATGTATTGTGAATTTGGATCCATGTAGGTAACAGTGGAATTTATCTAAGGCATCTATAATTGCTAAACACTCTTTTTCTGAAATTGTATAATTTTTTCATGTTTAAGTAATTGTCTCGAGTGATAAGCTATGGGGTAAAGTGTTCCATCTGGGTGTTGTTGTTTCAAGACTACGCCTATTGATTCCTGACTTGCGTCACAAAACACATGACATGGATATTGTGAGTTGTATAATTTAAGTATAGGTTTTGATATTAAACAATTCTTTAACTTTTGATAAGCTTCTTGACATTCATGTGACCAATTCCAAATTGCATCTTTTTTTTTAAGTAATTTATTTAATGGAACTCTAAGTTTTGAATAATCTTTAATAAATTTTTGATAAACATTGATGGAACCAAGAAATCTTTGGAGTTCTTTCACATCTTTAGGTGGTGCTAATTTTCTAATTGTTTCAATATTTGGATTACTTGGGGAATAATGACCTTGTGTTATTTCATATCCTAAAAATTTTCTTTTTTCCTGTGCAAACTGACATTTTGATTTTTTAAGTTTAATGTTTTCTTTTTTACAAATTTGAAATATTGTATCTAAATGAGTTAAATGCTCTTCCCAAGATTGTGAGAAAATTATTATATCATCAAAATAGTTTAAAGCAAAAGTTAACTGATATTTTTGTAAAATTTGTCTTATAGTTCTTTGGAAAACAGCTGGAGAATTTTTCCAGCCAAATGGAAGTCTTAACCATTCATAGAGTCCAAACTTAGTTGTGAAAGCCAGTTTCTCTGCGTCTTTTTCATGAATTTAATGTGGCAATAACCACTTGTTAAGTCGAGCGTAGAGAAAAATTTAGCATGAGTTAAATTATCAATTACAAAGTCTATCAGAGGTACAGGGGTGGAATCTTTTCGTGTGATTTCATTTAGTTTTCTATATTCGATACATAATCTTGATCTTTTCCCTTCATCCTTTTTGTATGCTAAAGTTACAGGGGCAGCATATGGGCTATGAGAGGGTCTAATAAAACCTGCTTTTAACAATTCTTCTATCTGTGTTTGTATTTCTTTAGATTCTTGTTGACTGTTTCTATAAGGGCGTAAACTTATAGGAAGGTCTGAGATTAAATGAATTATTTGTGGCTCTAAATTGATACAACCTACATCATACTTATTTTGTGAAAATATGGTTTGAAATTTGTCAAGAAGTTGGGTTAAATCTTCCCATGGCTCACTAGTTTGTTTTGGTACTGTGTCCTCAACAACCATGGCTGGGTTAAACAATCCTTTCAGATCAGCTTCAGGGCTGTCTGATATTTGATCTAAACCTTTATTATTCTTAACGTTAATATTATCTTCATTATTTGCATTATAGTAGTTCATATCTTGATCATTATTAAGAGTTTTACAATATGTCCCATGATATGTTCTCAACTCACCAATACACTTATTTACAAATTTAATATTACTTAAATTTTTACCACATTGAAAAATACACATGTTACGAATACTAATGTCAAGCTTAAATAAATGTAAATATTCAAGTCCTAAAATAATATAAGGCAATTTAGTATCAATTACAAACAAATCTATTTGCTTAGATATACATCCAATATTCATATAAACTTTAATTATACCTTTGGGTTGAATAGTCCCACAAGTTTGATTTATTATTACATTACTATTTTGTATAATTTTAATGTTTTTTAATTGTTTAGATAAATTTATTGGAATTAATGACACATTGCTTCCTGTGTCAATTAGAGTACAAAAGTTCTTGGAACATACCATTGAATCAATAATTAGTTGTCATCCTTGCCTCTGGTTATTTTCGTCATTTCTGGGCGAGTGAAACTTATATTTATTCTGTTGTACAAACTGCCTAGGTTGACTGTTGAACTGTTGCTTTCCACTGAATCTCATCATGTGCGATTGATGTGGATGTCCATGATTTCCTCTTGACTGGAATCGGTTCTGTGGATCAGTTCCTCTGTGTACACTACCGTATGCGTGATTCCATCGGGTATAACTTCCAGTATCTACCGATTTTCGGTCTGCGCTGTCCGGTGTTACTGCGATTAATTGTCGCATCGTTGAGATCCATTCGCAGGGTGTCGAAATCTTCTTGATAACCAGGAACTTCTGAAACTGTATGGGACTGGATAATGTCATATGTTCCACAATTGAACTGTCATCATAATTTAGTTTCTTCCCCAACGAAAGTTTTTCCGTAAAAAAGGAAATTAATTCTTTAGTGTCGTTTAATGTTAGGTTTTGAAATTTTCGAATATCCTCTTGTTTCGTCGCATCGAACACCGTCATTAATAATTCTTTGCTTTCTTGGTAAGACTTTTCAAATAATTGGTTTTCATACCAAAATTTAAGATAAACTCCCGTGATATATCTAGGAATATTTTGCTTCTTCCATTGCTCGTCTTTTTGATATTCCAAACATTGTTGATCAAAACAGTCAAGAAAGCTTTTTAAACTACTAAACTTATTAAGATCAAATTCAGGAAAAAAGAAGGGTTCTTTGGATGTGTTGACTGGTGACTCCTGCCGGAAAGAGTTGTCCTCCATGGTAGTATCGTTTTCAATGCAGTCGCTCGTTCGAAAAAAAAATAAATTGTTGAAGTTCATTACATTGGTTTCCTCGCGTATTTTGCAGTTCTTTTATTTATCCTGCCGGCTCTTGACAGGCCCCAGGCCTGCTGGTAAAATGAGGAGGGCATCATCTTCACAATATTCCTTTATTACGCTTTCATCATATATAATCTAACATGGCGGACCTTTTGCCGCGCAACCGGGTGTACCAAAAACATCTCAGCGAGGAGACACCAGCCAAGTCCTTTCTTAGTATGCGTTCGCCTTCGTCAGCGCTCGTTGCACCTTCTAACAGGCTTGTTTACTCATAAATCCTTACGCGATGGTAAAGAGTTCGCTCTATTTTCATTTATTACTTCCTTAATTTTGAACCTAAACTTTTCAAACCTGACATATATATATATAATCTTCTTAAGATTTCTAGTTCATATATTTTCACTATACCTTTCAAACGTTTGTTATGTAGTTCTTTGAAGTTTTCAAGTAATTGAGATAGTGCTAGTGTTAAAAAATAAGACAAATATGTCAAGTATAGACAAATGAATTTTTTTGAAAAAGAATATAAAAGCTTATAATTTAATAAAAAAAATAAAAAAAAGTCATACTCAAAATTTCTCAATTGTGCATCGTAATTCGGCAAGAAATTAAAAATACTTTGCACGAATTTGATTTTAGTATATTTTTAAATTCCAAAAACCACTCAGGTGCGAAAAAAATAAAATGTGAACTTGAAAAAACACGATAAAACATATATACATTAAATATACTTGAATAACACAAAAAAAATCTTTGAATGAATTACACAATTCCCAATTGTAAACTTAAATATATATATATATATATATATATATGTATGTATGTATGTATATTATTTATACATACAAATTAAACAGCAAGTTTTCAAATAAAATAAAGTTACTCAACTTGTATTTTTTAAAATTACTCTTTATCTTAATGATATTTATTATTAGTAAATCAGGGGGTTAATACATGGAGGAGAAAGAGATACCCAGTATATTTGTTTGGGTAATACATATCTAATTCTCTATGAGAATGATTATATTTGTTTATCTTATATTTTAGGTACATAGGTGACTTAATTATCTTAGTAATAAACTAGAATAATTCACAAATTTTGTTTTTTATACAGATTATTTGAATTCAATTAAATCTAACCTTGTCACAAATAATGTAATCATTTTGGATCTGCAATTAAAAACTGATAGATTTTTTAAAGAAAATTTAATAATAGAAGTTTTTAATTTAGCATTATTAGAATAACTTATTGATCAAGCAATCTCCACATCTATAGGTTATAGAAGTATTAAACTGAATTATCTACAAACAAATAATGATCTAGTTATTACTCATGTACAGAATTCGTATTAATATTATAAGCACTGTATATTATATGATTATTCTACTTACTTTCTATACACATATATGCATAAAAGTACCTACGTCTAGAGCTTAGCGTCCCTAACGTCTGTCTGCGTATTTTCCCGTGTGTCCTTCAGTCGGACATTCCTGACGGGGTGTGACGTCAGTGTGGACTGCTCCACCCTAAGTAACAGGGGGAGGGGTTGTCACATTGCCCATATCCAACCCTACATAAGCCATCATGACCACCGGGAAGGCGACCTCGCCTGATTATATACAATGATAAAATGGTACAGATACATAGTAATGAAATATTAAAAATGTACGCAGTTATACACAGTAGATGAAAGAATTATACACAACACAAAATATCATCAAAGAAAAAGTACAAAAATACTGAAAAATGAACAAATTTAAAGTAATATTTTATAAATAGAAAACAATTTCATACATTACCACTGGGGTAAAACAAATTATGTTAACGATACAAATCAGATCAAGGCTAAAATAAGAATCTGGAATAAGGAACAGGAACATATTGAAGCAAGATGCTCCTACTTCTAAACACTTAAATTTGTACTAAAATGAAATAAGAAAATGTTAGAGTCATTCAACAAAAAATGGTATCAAAATCAATAAATAGATAAAAAGTCTGTTGTTAATGTCCATAACGAAAGTCTTTCACAGGAAGAAAAATTGTGAACAGTTTTTAATGGAGAAATCAAGTAGAGTTAGATTGGTTTGGCCAGAGTTTCATGAATTCTGCACAAGTAGACGTTTTTGATGGTCCGTCTACAAAATCACACTTTTCTACGTCATAAGTGTCATTGTGCTTGACTTTTTGTAACTTTGTATGGTCCGAGGTATTTTTGCTTTTAAGTTTTCAAGCCTGGACCAAACTGAGTGCGTTTAATTGCTACTAGGTCATGTAGTTGATATTTATGACTTTGTCTGCGCCGGAGATTTTACGTGCGGCGATTCTCATCTTGAACTTTGTAGATTTGCTTTTTGGCATCTTGACGGAGAGCATCACGTTGTTCTTGGAATTGAGCTGCAATCTCATCGTTAAGAAGTTCGACATTCTCAAAGTCCTAGCAAAACTTCATCTTGGTGCCGAAAAGCAGCTCAAATGGAGTCATCTTGATGCTTCTTTCAAAAGTTGAGTTCAGGATTTCTTGCAGGTGGGGTACGTGAGAGTACCATTTCTCAGGATCATCGACAGAAAGTTTTGACAGCACAGCAATGATGGTGGAGTTTTGTTTTTCAATTTGGCCATTAGATCTTGGGAGACCAGTTGTAATGGAGATATGAAGGATGTTTTGCTCTTTTTACAGTAATTTTCAAATAAGGAGGAAGTAAATGCGGATCCTTTATGAGTGATAATCCTAGCGGGGTGTCCAAAGACATGTTTTTGGTTTTCTAATCGATTTATGGCTTCTGCAGCGTCCGTAGATCTAGTGGGATACAGCCATGTAGATTTACTGAATGCGTCAATCACTGCAAAAACATTCTTATATTTCTTAGAAGTTGTCGCTTGGGGAACCAAATGATCTAGATGAAATGTATGGAGTGGTAAATCGTTTTTTTCTATCGGGGTAAACGTGCGATCTTGTTTACCACATTTCCGGTTTGTGAGAATGCATGTAACACAGTTTTGAATGCATTTTTCAACTTTCTTTATGTCGTGGGATGTAAAAGTCTTTGCTAACTAAATCTTGTGTGCGTAGAACAGCAAAATGGCCACGTTCATGTGCAGTTTTAATGATGTTAGTCTGCATTTCGTCAGGTACCACTAGTAAATCGGTGCCATTGACTGTTTTGTACAGAAGTTTGTTTTTTACGATATAGTTATCATGCAGAGTTGCTTCTAGAAGCGTCTTTATCGCTGTTATTTGATCATCAACTTGTTGTGCTTTTAGAAATTGAAAATGGACACTATTTTGCATTAGCCTACAATGTGGCGATCGACTGAAAGCATCCACATGAACCATCTTTTAGCCTGTACGGTGTTCTATTGCATAGTTAAATTCTTGGAGATAAAGTGCCCATCTGGCTATCCTGTGGTTTACTTTGTGTTTTGACGAGGGCATCACAGTCAGTAATAATTTTGAATGATGCTCCTAGTACGTAGATGTGAAATATTTTAAGTGCTTCAACCATTGCAAGGACTTCTAGTTCAAAACTAGTGTACTTTCTTTCATGGTCTGATGTGTTTTTTGACATGTAGAATACAGGGTGAAACTGGTTGTCATGTATGACTTTTTGGGGTAGAATTGCACCCAAACCATCGATTGACGCGTCAGTGTGAATCTCAGTAGGAGAATTTTGGTTAAAAATACTTAAAACGGGTTGTTTGTTTTAATTTTTGAAATGCTGTCTGTTGTTCAGCATAAAATTGGAAAAGGGAGTCTTTACGAAGGAGGTCACTCAAAGGTTTTGCTATGGTCGAATATGAGGGTAAAAACTTTTTAAAATAGCCAGTAAGACCAAGAAATCGGTTAACGTCTTTAACATTTTTAAGATCAGGATAATTAATAACAGCTTTAGTTTTTTAAGGGGAAGGAAACAATCTACCGTTTTCTATAATATGGCCAAGAAACTCAATTGTATTATGTAAAAATTGACATTTTTAAAATTTATTTCAAGTCCGTAATCATAAGCTACCCCTAGAACAATTTTTAGATATTCAAGGGCTTGGGACTCATTAGCAGCGGGAATAACGACATCATCCATATATGGGAGAACAATACTTTTCGAAATCAGATGTCGGAAAATGGGATTTATGTACAGCATAAAGGTGGAAGGACAAGTACTTTGTCCAAAAGGCATTCGTCTAAATTGATACTGACCATTGTGAGTAACAAAACTAGTAAATTTACGGCTCCTTTCGTTTACCGCGACATGGAAAAATCCATTTTTTAGATCTAGAGTAGTAAATATTTTAGCATTTTGGAGACAATCTAAAATATCGTCAATTAAAGGAAGATGATAGTTATATTTAATAAGTTTGCGATTTAAGCGTCTATAATCAATGCAAACTCTTAATTTCTCGTCTTTTTTCTTAATACCACAACTTAACTAGCGTAAGGGGATGAACACGGCTCAACAATTCCTTTTTTAACCCATTTATCAACTTGAACGTCCACTATATCGTTCAACAAATGGCAAGCGTCGTGGCTTATGAAATATTGGTTCGTCATGAGTGAGAGCAATATCAAGCTCAATGTTTACAGTTTTTGTTTTTAGGCGTATATGTCGATAGCAGTTGTTCGACTTCAGCTCGATTATGTTGAGAAACATTTGGACCGATGTCAAATGTGGGTGGACCGTCAGAAATCGTCATAATAAAATTTTCATTTGCAGTATCAGAAGGCCCTAAAATTTGTGCAAATTTTACGACTGTGCTTGTTTAATTACGTCACAACCGATTATAAGGTCATAATTTGTACAAGAATTTGGTACAACAGAAATAGTAACATGAAAAATTTGATCATCGATAGTAATTTCAGAATCAAAAGTTCCAAAGATCACATTAATTCACGAAAAACCAAAACCTGCTAATAATGTGTTGCTTTGTTTCAGTGGCGGTGCATCTATATTTATGTAAGTAGAATTTCTTAATAGTGTTAAATTGCTGCCTGTGGATACTATCCCGTTAAGTTTACGGCCAAAAGTTGTTACGTCTTTACACATATTAACAGGAGAATGCAATTTATGCACAGTATTTACACCAGAAGGTGGTGTAGAAGTGTTATTTAAATTAGCTCGTCGGCATTTAAATGATTTGTGACCATAAAGATTACATGAGAGGCATCTGAGGCCACGCGAATGATTAGAACAAGATTGTGATTGGTGACCATAAAGATTACATGAGAGGCATCAGAGGCCACGTGAATGATTAGAACAAGATTTTGATAGGTGACCTATATATATATCATTACAATTAAAACAACGTTGGAGATTTTTAGCTGCGTCAGAAACGTTAAATTTTGTGGGTTTTCTTTGGAAGCTTTGTGGTTTAAAAACGCGTCCTCGGCTTTGATATGAATGACGAAAATTCGGTGAATTAGAGTTATGTATTCCCATGTTGTTAATGACAGTTTCATAGGTACGTAATTTCTGCTTAAATTCGGAAAATGAGGTTGCACCATAGATGATTATTTTATCTGAACGAGACCCATCAATTCCATTAATGACGTACTGGATAACTGATGCTTCGTCAATTTTTGAATCACATATATTTGCTAATTCACGCATGGAATTAAAATATTGCATTAACGTCTCGGTTTTATACATTTTTCTTTTTTCTAATTCACGGTGAATTTCTATGGAAGTAACTGAATCAGAAAATTCTTCAATTAAAGCCTTTTTGAATGACTCGTATGTATTTAAATTTCTTTGTGAAAAAGAAATGATTTTAGCATACTAGACGTTTCGCGAAAATTAATTTTTGAGAAAAACTGATAGCTGGGAATAAATCAAAATTTTCTTCAACATCGCGAAAGAAACTATTTACAGAATAAAAATCTTCACTGGTAAATTTTCTACTTGTCGCCGAAATATCCCGCAATAAAGTCCAAAACTGGGCATTCATCTCTTTAAGGAAAGCATCGTTTGGATAGGGAGGAAAAGTATTTTGTGTACAAAGAGATGAAACGTTTTGATGTGCCGGCATGAAAGAATAACCTTGAACGCTGGGTAGGGGTGCGTTGCTGACCAGATGTTGAAAATGGGAGTGCTGGTCTGTCCCTTCCGATGAAAAATTCCTGTCTAACGTGATTCGTTTCTGAAACGTGGTTCTTGAAACTACATTATCGCTTTCAGAAAAGGATGTCTCCGAATTATTTAATGTTAGTTGGAATTCATCTAAGTTCGTCAAAGCTTTAAATATACTATTGCATAAATTTTGCTCATTTGTTTCTACGTCTAAATGCCATAAATTAGCGACTGAGATGAAATCAGGCAATGCGAATTCGGTTAAAATTTTTCTTTGTGTTCTTCAACTCTAAACTCTTTATGGAATGTAGAAAAAATTCTTATTTTATTTCTCGAAGAACGGTCAAATTTCGTGAATCCTAATATAGAATTTAATGTTTTTACAGCACGAGTTGTACCACATTTCAACGAATTAGCAATTATAGGAATGTCGCCAATTTAATATTTTTACAGAACATCTTAATATGCAAAATTAATCATTTTGAAAATTTATAGACGGTGCAAGGTTGTAATCAAAACTTCCCTATCACACTCTGAGTTAAAACTATTAAATACAGTAATTTTAAAACCAAAATAAACAAAGAAAAATACGTTTAATTAAATTTTGCCTACCTGGGGTTGGGGAGCAGTCCATACAATAAATCCAGAACCAGTTGAGGCACTATATGAATCCAAGAAAAAGAAAGTACAACAGCAACAAGTCGTTTTTACGCTTTTTGCAATGTAGCGTCCATTGAAGAAAAACATTAACGCGTCTTAAAAATTTTCTCTCGTCAAGAGGAGATTTTCCTTAATATGAAAAAGAAAGGCCTAGCCCCCAAAATATGGGAAAATGACTACAACGTAAGGATGATAAATGTTTTATTTAACAAGATGAAGGATGAAATATCTAAATTATACCCTAAACAGCAAAGGAGAACGTCTTTCTTCTATGCCTAGAGCTGAGCATCCCTAACATCCGTCTGCGTATTTTCCCGTGTGTCCTTTAGTCGGACATTCCTGACGGGGTGTGACGTCAGTGTCGACTGCTCCACCCTAAGTAACAGGAGGGGGGTTGTCACATTGCACATATCCAACCCTACATATATATGTAACTTATATTACTCATCCACGCAAGAAGCTACAAAATATTGTGTTCAATCTACATTAGACAAAAGTGATAATTCTATTATATTTAAGAATAGTATGAGCATTATTAAGTGTATATGCAAGGTAATTTTTTTTTCTATTTATACCTATGATTTTGAAGATTTATTTAACTCTATAGATATAGAAGACATGTTTAAGATTCTTAAAATAGAATATAGCTAATATTTTTGAATAAGATAATAAAATATGATAAATATATATTTCTATAAGTATTAAATGAAACTAAACTTTACCATAATAACGCTCATTAACAGCAAATTAAAGGTTTACCACAATGTGGACCAGCTAGCAACTGCTTAGCAAATATTTACTTGCATTTTTATGAAAATGAAAGTATTAATTATGATATTATTATTCCTTTTTTAGATGCATATATGTCTTAATTATAATTAATAAAATATCAGACTTTGTTCCTAGCTTTAATTATTATCCCCATTTTTTAAAGTTATTATAAACTAATTATAATAATGAGTCAGCTAACTTTTTGGACCTTCAATTAAACACGTTAAGAATAATTTTCTATTAAGTAATATTTTTGATAAAAGAGACTCATTGTATTTTAACATTATAAAAATGTCTTTCTTAGGCAGTAACCTATACCTATCAAAATTTAGAAATATTATCTTAAATTTTATAAAAAGAAACAATGATTTAGTTACTGATAACATTTTAAAACAGAGTAATTTTGTGAAATTTTGCAATAATTGTTTAGAATAGAATTATCCAAGTAAATTTATTTTTAAATATATTTCTATTTCAAATTAAACCTATTTTTATCTTAGTTCAATATTTTATTTAAATTTTCTTCTATTTAGTTTATTTTTTTAAAAAATTAAGTATTTTAAGCGCTTATTTTAATTGCAAAATAACTAACTAGTATATAATTATCCAAGTAAATTTACTTTTAAATATATTTCTATTTGATATTATCTATTATTAACTTTGTTCATTATTTTATTTAAAATTTCTTCAGTTTAATTTATTTTAATATATCTTAGTGGTTAGTTTAATTGTAAAATAACTATCCAGGTGGCGCCACGGGGTTTTCATTCTCGTGTTGATGTTCCAATCCTTTACGTTACTTCGCGTGGGATCTTAATGTAGAAGGTTGATTTTTTTGATTTAAAATTTTTCTCCATGTAAGTTTTTGTCCTAGTTTTGCTATAATATTTTTTTATTATTCCTCTCTTTGAGAGATTGATTATTGTTCTCTTTTCTTAACATCATTTTACTATATTGTCAGGTTCATCATCCACGTGTTAGATATAGGCTTAACTTTTCAACATGGCTCCTTTTTTTTCACTATTACGTCGACAATTTCTGCTGTACGGAGAAGGTTCGCTCCATAACGCATTGCTAACCCTAAATAACTGGTCTAATTTAGTGACAGCTTTAGAAATCATAATAGGTCTCCAGTTTAGTCCAAATACTTTTTTGTAACTACATTTGTTGTGTCTTTTGAATTCCAATTTCTTCCTTCTTTAGCACTGTAGGTTCTATAACTTCTTCACTTTTATTTTATTATACTATATATATATATATATATAGTATAATAAAATAAAATAAGATACCAAATGAAAAAGTTATTTAACTTACAAGGCCAAAGAAGAAAAAAATTGGATTTCAAGAGACATAAAAAATGAAGTACAACAAGTAATATAAAAAAAAAATTAAGTGAATTCCTACTTAGATCAACAAAGAAAAATTTTATTTTAGCTACTTTTTATTAAATAGTTACAACTAATATAAATATAACATTATCACAACATTAAGTGGTTATTAGTTTTCATTAATTATCATTAAGGTATCAAATTGCCATCCAAAACAATCGTGTACATAAAATTTCAGTTCAACTGAATTCTTTAAAACAGTGGTATCCAACCCAAATGACCTTGCTGGCCCCTTCGTAAAAACATTGTTATCTCGCGGGCCGCACATAAAAATATTTATCTTTATATCAGATTTGGAAATAAAAAAGCATTTATTCAGTGAAAATTAAAAATAGAATGAATTATTGTTATTGTTTTCATTATTTTTCATGTATACAGACATAAATAATATAATAATATTTATAAAATATAATAATGCAATGATCAAAAATTGTTTAAAACATTAGAGTGATGCCTTTTTCATGAAAATTAAGCTGTTCCTTTTGAATTGAACTTTCGTTACTTATTTTTGAAATTTGATAGTGCTGTCATTCGCAAACGATTAAGTATACACTGTCCTATATCTTAACCATCCTGAATATTATTTTTAAACTTTAAAAATCTTATCTGACTGCCTCTTGCATTTTGGGCACACCAAACAGAAAAGGAGAAAGAGAAATGAAAGTCGCACAAGCAGAGAATCATGTACAATCCATAGTAAAAGGATATACATAACGCAATTCGGAATTTATTAAAAAAGTAATTTATTATAGAAAAATCAAATGTAACAGTTTGATAAAATATAATTCTATTTTTATCTAAAGGATATTTCTAATATCAAAATTTATTTATTTTAAAATAACAGGTAATAGTCCAATGCATGGTATATA
This sequence comes from Trichonephila clavipes, assembly GCA_019973935.1. Lineage (NCBI taxonomy): Eukaryota > Metazoa > Arthropoda > Arachnida > Araneae > Nephilidae > Trichonephila > Trichonephila clavipes. Next base: position 604,725 of record BMAU01020739.1, on the reverse strand, counting down.
TATATATATAAATTTCCCCTCAAATAAATTTCAAAATGAAAAAAACTTTTAAAACCTGACATTTAATTTTTTTTAAAAAAAAAGAGTCAGTGGGGTGTACTGGTGGGCCCCATATGGCCCACGTGTTGGACACTCCTGCTTTAAAACGTGAGAAATAAATCGTTTCAAGTTTTGACGCAAGTTGCTAAAAATGAGACCAACGTGGCTGTATCTGTAATCCTTTAAATAATTAGTTTCAGTCAGTTAATTTTAATTATCTTTCTTAAATTATCATATTTTTACCCAAAAGAATACAGTATAGAAAATTGCAGCTTAACCGAGCGCTTTAAAATTTGAGAAAAAAAACCTTTTCAAGTTTTGACACAAGTCGCCAAAAATGATGCCCATGTGGATATATTTGTAATTCTTGAATAATTAGTTTTAATCAATTAATTTTTATTAATAATAATTAAATTACTCTATTGTCATCCAAAATATTCTTGTATATAAAATTTCAGCTCAATTGAGCGCTTTAAAATGTATTTTATTAACGATTGAAGATTCCATGAAGATAAATAAATAGATATATAGAGAATGGGAGCTAATAGTAGGAATTGAAAAAGAGTCTTTGGACTAAAATGGAGACACATTAAGATTTCTAAAGCTGTCGCTGAATTAGGCCTATGATTTAGGATTAAGCCACTTTATGGAACCAACCTTCCTTGTACAGCAGAAATTTTCGACATAATAGAAAAAAACAGAACCATGTTGTAAAGTTAAGCCTATTTCTAACACACGAGTATGTTAAACCAGGTAGTGAAGTAAAATAAATGATGAGCGAAAAAAGTTTCGCTCATAGGTAGGAATATTAAGAAAAACATTTTTTATAAAAAAAATAGGATAAAAAGTTACATGTGAAAATTAAAACCATAAAGAAATGTGTAGACAAGCATCTTATGCAAAAATCCCGCGTTAAATGATGTGTTAAAATAGAAGGATTAACACAAGAAGCAAAAAAAAAACAGTGGCGCCACCTAAATAAATATTTTGCAAGTAAACTAAGCTTACATAAGATATCTTAAAATTAAAGTAATCATACGTTATTTTAAATAAATTATTAATCTAATTTAAAAAATAGAGTTAATATAATATAAAAATATATTTACAAAGGAATTTACTTGGATAGTTGAATTCCAAGAAATTATTGCAAAAATTTTATAATTACAGTGCTTTAATACATTATCAGTGACTAAATCATTGTTTCTTTTTATAAAATTTAAGGTAATATTTCTAAATATTCGTAGGTGTAGGTTACTGTACCAGAATGACATTTTTATGATTCTAAAATCAAAAGTATTACTTACTAGCAAATTATTCTTAACATTTAATTGATGGTTCATAAAGTTAGCTGACTCTTTATTGTAATTAGGTTTTAATAATTTAAAATAATGGGGATAATAGTTATATATATATATATATATATATATACTGGGGTGCAAAAGTTTAGAATAACTCGTAAAATGTGGAAAAATGTGAGTGAATTTTGGTCAAATTAATCAAAATCATTTACGACGAATCCCTCGTGAAGGATCTCTGTTTGAAGGTGAAACAGTGTGTATATACAAAACATTTCAATCGGCGTTGGCATGCATAAAACACGTGCACAGGAAGAACGAATAAAAAAATAGGTCATTTTTCATACAGAAATCAGGCTGGTTATCTAACTTATGTGCTATGGAATGAATTAAAGGATAAAAAAATGTCAAATAGAGCACAAAGACGCAAAAAGGAGATGTTTTTAAGAAGAAAGAATTATTGGAAATGTCAAGACTATTTCAAAGCACAGTGTATCAGATTATGAATGATCCCTAGTGTGTGATCTTGAGGTTGTGACCAAAGTCTTCCAAAGGGGATATTATCCATAAGCCAGTTCAAAGTGGACCTAGAGTAACAACCGTTCTCCAAGATTGATATTTGGCATTAATTTACCGACTTCAATAGGACAGTTGTGTTAGATACCTCAGCTCAGCATTCACAGCCCCACAGAAAAACGTGTTTTGAGGGAAATTGTTTATAGGACACTCAGTCTGAATGTTCTGCATGTCAGACGACCAGTCTTTTGCATTTATCTGACGTTTACGCATAAATTCGCTTGTCTGATCTGAAGTTTGAACCCTCAACGCTTGAATTTGCTGCAGTGGTGCAATTTAAGCTATAGTGACTTTTTCAGTAACTTTTAAGTAAGTCCGGCTTTCTCTGAGCCTTGCTGTTCGTCGGATAACAATATAGAGACAATTTGGAACTCGTTTTCACTCAAAAAACCTCACAGTAGTTCATCATTTTCCTTCAAAGGGAGTCACGTTATGGGCAACCATGATGCTAGATGACCACTCACCAGGTGTCCTTGGAATCAGTTAGTTTCTAATTTTTTGAGGTGTTTTTTTTGTCCTGGATTCATATTCATGGATGATAACGCTATGCTGTTAGACGATTTCCTTGCGCATAAAGAGGCTCGCTCACTTTCCTTATTAATCCTCTTGAGCATGCGTGAGATATGCTTGTTAAACGAATTGCAATCCTTTCACACAACTAAAATCATTCCAGAACTGAAAAAAAAATACCCATAAGGCTTGAAAATGTTTGAGTCACAACTTTTTCACATTCTCGTGCATATATAGATAATCGATATGGAAAATGCATGACTAACAGAGTCGATCACACAGTTTATTAAACTGTCCATATCCACCCATAATCCATTTTATGCATTGTTTTTTTATGATATAAACATATTACAATCACATATTTCGTTTTCCAAACACATTCTGGCTTAGATTTTCTTCAATATTCATTTTAACATAAATTATGCTTAACTTTTGGACAGCAGTGAATGTATTCTTAATTTGGAACAATGGTTGTTATTCATATGATTTGTTTAAGTCAGAACTATAGATTCAAGTTTTCTCAACACTAGCCTTTAAGAAAAAAAAACTGCATGAAACGTAACCTATTGTCATCAGTATTCACACCAGTATATGTGTTTAAGTTTTCCCCTATTATCATTAGTATTCTCTCCAGTTTATGTGCTAAATTTCTCCCCTTCATTTTTATTTTATTATAAGCTTATTCTGGAAGAACGTGTTTCAGTTATCAGCTAATTAAGAATAATTAGCATCTGAGTAAAAGATTATAGTAAAATCCATTGGGATTAATTTGAGAAAAATACTGGTATAAGTGCAATAACTCATTGAGATAAATTATTTTATATCATGTTAAATTAACTTATGCACTACACATATGAATGAATCAAAATTAATTTTATATTACATTCAAAAAATTATCAGAACAGAAAAGATTTTATTGAAGATTGAAGTATTTGTAAAATATTTTTGGAAGAAAATTTATATTGTAAAAGATTAATACATATAATTACATTGCAGTTACATTGCATTATCCCGTATGTAATATTTCTTTCGAGTTCTTGTCGAGTGTAGTCTTATAAATTTTATTTTAATATTTAATAATATTTATCAAGTCTTGAATAAGTCATGCGATTTATTTGTTTTATAATTATCTTTAACATGTATAAATACATTGATTACATTAAACGTATCGTTTTTATTTGTACGTTATTTAAATGTTTCATAACCTTACATTTTATTAATCGTAGACTATTTGGTGAACAGACAAATAATTTTACATCAATCTTTAATCTGATTATTTTTGTTTGAAAGACATTTAAAACTGTTTCGACTATTTGTCTTCATACATAATTTCTGAAAATGTAAAAAAAATGTTACATTCATTTAACATTGAATTATCATAAGAGCAAAATGTTGACTTACTAATAAAAGTTTAAAAATGTTCTCCCAAAGTACAATCTGTGTTAAATGACGATGCAGCTGTGAATGCACAAAACTTTTAATATGTAATTTTCTATATTTTTTTTATTTTTCCTTAATATTTTTAATACTTCTTTTAAATTCTAAATTAAGAAAATGTATTTAGATTTCAAATAAATTAGTAAAAATGTGAAACAAATAACATTAATTATTCAGAAAATGAACTACTAAAAATATATAATTTGGGTTCAAAAAAAGTATCACCTTTTTCTTGAAGGGGGTCTATTATATGCAGTATCCCTTTTATATTGTCCTACTTACTAGAAAACAATACAGTTTGATTCGGAATTCGTGTGACCAATTTTAAAAGTATATAACTGTTTATGGTAAAATTTAATCTCTGTATTGCCAATTATACTTTAAAAATGAAACGTTTAAATTACCAATATAACTATTTTTATTAGTGATAGTAAATCATGGCTCCAAAATTAGATCCTCAATTCTGAAAATAAATCTTATAGCTTTTGAAGGGTGAGTGCTCAAATTCTGTACTAAATAAATTATTTAAAAATGAGAAAAAAATATATTCTAATCTAAAATTTGAAAAAAATACTTAGCTGGTAATTAAAGGTTCCAGGAAAATAATATAGAAGAAAGGAAGTCCTTGGTGGAAAAGAAAAAAAAGAAGCTCAAAAGACTTATTGCAGTAGAAAATCTTAGAACTTTAGCAAATAAGATAAAGGTTCTCATTTAAAAATTTGTTGTCAGACAAAGAAAATTGCATGTAAAAACGAATAAACCACCACACACAATCTAGCATCAAATGTCTGTTAAGAACGTAGAAAAACGAAGAAAACATTATTGGTTCTTTACTGTTATGCAAAGGAAGGCGCAAAACTTGAATAACTTTGGATGAAGAACTATTTTATCTGTCATTCGCAATTGGCAAAAGGAATGTACAATACATTTCACGCAAAAAAGCATCATGAAAACGAAGCTATTTTGTAAAAGGCAAGTTGGCCACTAGGTGTTATGGTATGGATGGAAATGACATCTCAAGATTTAACAAAACCTTTTTTTTAGAATCGAATGCTAAAATTACATCAATATGCTATCCGAATAAAGATTTGAATCATATGATCAAAGAAAGCAAACATCTTTAACCTCAATGAAACTTGGTTTCAACCAAGATTTTGCATCTATAGACAGTGCTTCTAAAAGTGTGGGGCGCGCCCCTTAAGGGGACGTGATAACCCTAGCAGGGGACACGAACATATCGAAAAGTCGGAAACAAAATACTAGTAAAAGAGTTGTTCACTTATTGAAAGCAAACAAACACACACACAAAATACTTTCTGACAGATAAAAGAACATTTACATTGATACAATACACGTATAAATGTATCAGTACTGCGTAATGTATTTTATAATTAAATTGACAATACTAAATTGAGAACAAATTTAATAACTAATAGCGACCTACGGGCTTGCCATATATAAAATTGCATGCAAAAATTAACAATTATCTTGCTCATCTCTATGTTTTATAATTAACACCTTAAGTACCAATTAAAAGTTACGCGATTATCTTCCCAATACCATCACTTTGCATGTTTGTAAGCTATGTGGTGTATTGCAGGGGATGGAAAGGGAATAAATAAGAAAATTCTATGAAATAAGTAAATCCCTCACACACAAACATTGTCAAGGTCATTTTATTGCATTCCAAACCTTGGAAATAATTCTATGGATAGCAGTGAACAGAAAATATAGGATTTTTCAAAGACGTATATATACGTCCTGGAAAATTACGACGGGCTGAGCAAGACGTTTGTATACGCCATCAGCACTTAAGTGGTTAAAGTCGTCTTGTAACTTTAGGGTTAAAGTATTGTATTATCGAATTCAATATCTTGTTATTGTATGGAGGGGGTGCAATGTAAATTATGATTGAATATTGGATCGCAAGCATTGAAAGTTTGAGAACCATTGCATCAAGCCATACAGTCCATTGAACTATAAAATAACAGAAAGATTTAAAAAAAAAATTTTCTTCCTCCTGAGAATTGGCTACCAACACCCTCTGACAGTGTTCTTTGCGATTATTTTTTGTGGGTGTACTTAAAAAACAATAATACAGGAGCAAAATAAGAAGATTCCAAGCGCTTCAAAAAGTAGTAAAACTGAAGTTGGAAAAATACCCTCTCAAAATGGTTAAAAAATCTTTTTTGGCTTAACCTTAATGTCTACGTAAGGAGTAATATTCTAAGAGAAACCATTTTGAAAATGTTTGTATCTCTGAAATTCGTCACGTTTTGTTTTAATTTACCGATAGTGGCCAATGTAGCCTGATGGCCAAGGTCACGGACTCGCGGCTGACGTGTCACGAGTTCGAGTCTATTGCCGCTGAATATTAGCCATGTAGAAGAGAACGATGCACATTAAATATGTTAAGGCTTAAACGTCCTCTCGTTGGTGTAGAAATTAGGAGAAGGGGTGTTCAATACTGATGTCATCCCCGTCGCTTTGGCCACGGTTCAAAATTACGAAGTCCGACGCAAATAGCTTCGTGCAGCTTTGTAGTGCAAGGTTGATATTATTACATCTCTACAAAAAATAGTAGTCTTTAATGATTTAATGTATTTTCAATCCAAAATAAATTCGAAAATTTGTGATAAATGTAAATTTTTTTTGCCCCATTACAGGAAGAAAAAAAACCAAGATCGATTAACGAAATTTAATGAACTTTATGAATAAATATACATCACTTGTTACAAAGACCACCTTTTTTCTACTCACATGATAAACATATTAAAATAGTTCGTATCGCAATTTATAAGTATTTTAGTTGGAATATAGCAACAAAGTTAAGTAAATAATTGTATTTTTCAAAATTATTTTACAATAAAAATTAAATCAAAAAGTGTAACAACCAACTCAATAGGTATGTAACGATCAATGCATTCAAATTTTTTCTTCCATGCAGCCTTTGATAACCTACCAGTGATCCAGAATTCTATCTAATATCCAAAATATTGTAATTATCCAAAATGTACTCCATGGAATAATAGTCTTTACAAGAATTGTAGAATATTTGTTCCATTCATTCATCGTTGATTCATTCTATTCACTTTTACTCAACCAGTGCTTCATATATGAATATATACTAGTAATGAACTTTCATTCCTGTGGAAGCAATGGACATTTTCAATTGAAAAAAAGAAGAAAGGATTATTAATTTAAACAATATGTTTGACAATTTTATAGAATGCTTATGATTCTGGAACGCGAATGAAAGAATCACTGCAGGATATAGCTTCACATCAGCAGCAATTCACTTAGAAAGGTAACAAACCTTGAAACTATTAAAGATGTTGAAACTCTTGTAAAGTAGTTTCGATTATTCTACATGTACTTGATTGACAGTAACTGCTGAGTTTCTTGTTAAGTACGTGGTATGTTTGAAGATGTTCATCGCGTCAAATATTGTAGATCTCCGTTCAACAACGATTGCGTTTACAATGTGTTAAACTCGTTTAACCTGGAATCTATCTTAGAATATGATACCACGAATATAACTTTGAATTTAATCCCAATGACTACAGATGACATGTTCATAAAGTCTATAAATTATGACATTAATATAATTATCACCAGCTGTACATCTCAATAACCGAAAATTATGGTGTCTGGTACTATTTAATCGTAGACGTACTTCTATGATTATCATCCAAGAAAAATTTACGACGATATGGCAACGATTGTTTAGATGATCCTTCCCTTGAAGAAAACCAACCAGATATAAGTTTCGATTAAATATTGTCATAAATAAAAACAAATCATTTCAGCTAATTTTTTTCATCCCTGTAAAACAATTTCCTAACTTGATAGCTTTCCAGAATATCATAAACTTCGTTTTAGGTATAATGTACCAATTCTCAGGTAATCTCTCAAAATTTGATACTAGTTTAAAGTTTAACACAAAATGCTACTGAATATATACACCACCTTCACCTTTGCGTCTAATGCGGAAATGAGTAAACATACAAACAAGTATTTTGAATGGAGGGTGTACTAAATGACTTTTTATTGAATACAACACATAATTTTCCCCTAGTTTTTAACATATCTTACAACAGACACAAGGGCAGAGAAGTCCATTCTAGTAAAAAGCAATACACCTCAGTTTTATGAAGAAAAATGCCGTGCAAACATTGCAAAAGTGAGATTACAACGCAATTATAACTGAAAATTTATTTTTCACATCATGTTTTCAATTCCTACTATTAGCTCACACACTCTCTCTCTCTCTCTCTCTATATATATTTATTTATTTTGGTGGAATTTTCGATCGTTAATGAAATACATTTTAAAACGCTCAATTGAGCTGAAAGTTAATATACATGATTATTTTGGGTGCAATACAATAATTTAATTATAATTAATAAAAATTAAGTGATTAAAACTAATTATTTAAATAATTACAATTACAGCGACTTAGCGACCATTTTGGTGACTCGATTCAAAACTTGAATAGGTTTTTTTCTCACTTTTTGAAGCATTCAGTTGAACTGAAATTTTATATACACGATTGTTTCGGATGACAATACGATACTTTAATTATAATTAATAAAAACTAATTACCACTTAATGTTGTGATTCTGTCCTATCTATATTAATTGTAACTATTTGATAAAAGGTATACGATTTTTCTTTGTTTATCTAAGTAGGAATTGACTTAATTTTTTTATATTACTTGTTTAATCTTATAGTTTAAATTTTCCTCAACAATCCTTATAGTTTTAAATGCAATTGTTCACAGTAATAATTTCAAAATAAGCAATTTCATTAAAAATAAACACATTTCAAAAGCAGCTGATTTTTCAATTATTTTAAATAATCAACACATTAATTATAATTTCGTGCATAATAATCCATGTACTTGATTAAATTTCAGGAAAATGCCTATGGATTTCTCTATAACGCAAAACTTATTCAATCAATCAAATATAACTCGAATGAACAGTTTTATTTTTGTCATGGTAAAAATTTACTATGATGTTGTGGGATTATTATAACTTGACGTATTATTATAAGTATTATATAACTATTATAAGTAAAATATTATAAAATATAGGAGTATTTCACAGAGTTCTTATGAGCTACTTTTTAGCGTTTTAATATTATATTTACATCATATATAGTGCATATATTCTATGAGACGTTTCCATCGTGAAAAATGTACGAGGAATCTCAATTACTGCGAGTAAGAAAGTATGAAATGAACGATTCGAAGAAGTAAATGTTATGCAAAATATTCTCATTCATCATCAAAGTTTGTTTAGAACTCGTTAAACTTCCTTGCTTTGAATTTATCGCAAAATAAATGTAGGGAATGGCGGCTAACGGCCCTTTGGAATCTATAATGGGAATTTGCTGTTGTAGACATTCTGTCGTATTCTTAACATAATATGATAGTTCTATGTACCATTTCTTCATGAATTATGAATTTTGATTGTGAAAGAGTTCACGTGACTTAATGTTAGTTTAAAATGTTGAAGAAAATTAAATATATTAATAATAAGTGCCTTCGTTAATTTTTGTCTACCTTATATTTATTTATCTCTTGGAGAAATGCTTAAGACAATGTTTACAGAAGTACTGGAAACGATAAAAATCGTCATTTTTAAGAGATCAAAATTTACGTTAGATATAGTAAAGTATTATATTCATGAAAATACTATAAACATTCTTTAGATAATTCTTTATTGGTTAGTACATGAAAAATTTCTAAAGTATTCAAACGCTTTATTTGAATTTTTTGATAATGTTAAATTAAATCTCGAAAAATTTAAATTGGCATATTATTTGCAAAATTTTGAAGTTCCATATTTTGTGGTGGCATATTTTATTCCTTATTTAAATATTTTTAAAATTTTAAAAAATTTTTAAAAAATTGTTTTCTTATTATTTTATAAAATAATATATAATACCATTCATAATATTGAAGTACACAAAACACACAGATAAACAAGAAATCATACGTATAAAATATTAAACTATGTACAAGAAAACCTTTTTAAAATCTTGTAAAAGAGTAGAATTAAAAAAAAGAACTGAGAAAATCAAGTTTAAAGCTTAAATATTAATTTTCTTACACAAAAATAACCTTTATACACTTAAAATATACCCATTTCACGTACTGGCTTACTTTTGTGATAAGATGTTCCTGCATGATTTTTTCCTTCTCATTTTTGGAGTTTTATGAGCCTTATTTGTGGAAGATTTAAACTTAAACTCTACTCCCTATATTTTCCCATGGTTAGCTTGAAAAGAAGAAATGACAGACATTTCAAACTCAAACGTTTAATAATTTCTAAACAATTAGCGATTCCATCATTAAATATCATTTTTGTTTCATTCTACACCAATACCAATTGTCGATTTGGAAGATCTTGATAATTTTGGTCAATACTTCCAAAATATAAAGATATTTCCTTTAGTTTTGAGACTTTCTGTACAGATACATTTGAACGAGGGGTAAGAAAGGTCTCCAATAGTATAAAATAAGTTTTCGATAAGGAAAAATAATAATAGAGGTATCTGAATGAAAGAAATTTATTACTCTTACGTATTGTAAACTCATTTTTCTCCACATAGTCACTACTAAAAACTACACATTAGTTCAGTCGTTTTATCCATTTCTTCATTCTGTCCATGAAGAAAGATTCTGGTTGGCAGCGTATCCATTTGCGCACGACTGCCTGAGAAATGACATCTTCGATTCATCATTATGACCTAGAAAATAAGAGGTAATCCATGGAATATCGTCATCTTAGTTCTCCGAGTGTCAATAAATTCAAAATTTTAATGCCAGTTACAAAAGACATAATCACCATCTTTTGGGTTGCAAGGGATGGGCCTCCACTCTGAATTTCTGAATAAAGAATTAGAGGTGAATTCTGACAGGTATTGTGCAGCATTACGATCACTCAAGCAACACATCCGCAGAATCAGACCAGAAGGAAACGCCTTTCTTTCGCATCATGACAATGCAGTACACAAACACAGAAAAAAAATTGAAAACTGAACTGGGGAAACTGAAAATCACAGTGGCTCCACAGCTTTCTTACAGCCCAGATTTGGCATCGTTGGATTTATGGTTGTTCCCAAAATTGAAGGATACGTTGAAATGTCAACGTTTTTAAGGGATACCGAAGTTCAGGCAGCCATGCGCAGACGGATATTCAGGAAACCGGAATCATTCTTCATGGACGGAATGAAAAAATGGATAGAATGCTTGAACAAATGCTAAGTTGTTAGTGGTTACTATATTGAGAAAGGAGTTTTCAATGTCTAAGAGTAATACATTTCCTTCATTTTGATACCTTTGTTATTATCTTACCTTATCGGAAACTTATTTTATACTCTTGGAGACCTTATTTATCAATCCCCCTCGTAATATTTTGGTTGAAGTTAATTCTGTAACTAACGGGGAAACTGCATTCTTAACAGCGATAGGAATAATAATACCAAAATTGTTAAAAAAACCCATTTTTTTGTGATTTTGCACTTTAGTAAACACATTACGAAATAACATCATATTGCAAGATGTAGAGCATCGCTTCACCAATTATTGAACAATTATAATATTAGGTTGGGGAAAAAGAAATCCATTATTTTTGCGTGAAAATCAAGACCTTATTTAACATGCTTCCAATTGTCCGATTTGGGTCAAATATGCACCGTTTTCTTGCATAACTTGTTGCCATTTTAATGATACCTTTTAAATGCCTCTCTCATAGAATTCTTGGCACTTATTGGTGAAAACTTCTAGTAATCGATTTTCATAATCTTCTCTTGATCCCAATTTCTTATCACTAAGGAAGTTTTGCAATGCGAGAAAAAATGTGGTACTCGCTTGGTTCCAGGTCTTAAATATATGGTGGATGCATTAAAACTTCCCAACCAAGCTAACAGAGGTTCTGGCAAGTCGCTACAGAAGTTTGTGGCCTGGCATTGTCCTGATGGAACACAACACCTAACCTGTTGGCCAATTCTAGTCAATCACTAGCTTCAATCGGCCCAGTTGTTGACAGTAGAGATCTAAATTTAGTGTTTAGCCATGCGGAAGCAATTTCAAATAAATTATTCCTTTCCAGTCCCACCAAATACGCAGTAGAACCTTCCGGGCAGTTAGTCCTGGTTTGGCCACCGTTTGAGCTGCTTCACCGCACTTTTACCACAATCGTTTCCGCACAATATTGTAGTATGTGACCCATTTCTCATTCCCAGTCACCATCTATTTAAGAAATGGGTTGAATTCATGCCGTTTGGTTAAGGCTTCGCACATGGAAATTCGATCCATCATGTTTTTGGGTGTTAATTGGTGTGTCACCCAAACATGAAGCTTCTAATTGAATCCAACTTTTCGCAAATGGCTTTAAACTATTTTATGTTCAATCTTTGGCTCTTGAGTGATGCTACAATTAAAATATACCGGTCAATTGAATTTTTTATGTGATTTTATCGACATATTCGATGACGGGCCTACCTGTGCGAGGTGCATGTTTAACATCAAAAATACATGAAAGGAATCGACGAAACAAAAATTGCATGTAATTAGCTGTTATGACATAGGCGCCATAAATATCATTTGCAATTTCAGCCACCTGGCTTGCATTTTTGCCTATGTCAAAGAAAAACATGTAAAAAGTAACGAATTTTCTCTTTGTTGACTTCCATTTTTAACACCCTGTAACTCACAACTGAATGAACCAAACAAAAAAAGCAAAATAATATTTTTAATGTGAAATGTCTACTTGACAACGAGCATAAATTTGAAATTGTTTGATGGATACTTCACAAGATATCGACACTACAACCACCTACCGAAAAAATAATGGATTTCTTTTTCCCCTACCTAATATCTTGCAGCTCTTTTTTTACTATATAAAAGTAATAGTAAATTTCACATCCAAACAAGATTTGGGGGAAAATGTATCAAATCATGTATCGTACTCATCACTGGATTGTGATATGAAATTAGGTTTGTCGACAGTAGTCCTCATGTTGTTTCGAAGTACGACGTAATTAAAACAATAATCAATCAACGAAAGTAAAACAGAAATTAACAAAATATATGTTTGTTCACATTTTTTAAAAGACATGTTCTCGTTCATATTTACATCTTTTATTACTGGGAGCGTAGCAAATGTTTTAATTCGAAGCAATTTACTTTAAAAGGAGTTCCTATCATTCTAGATTAATTTTTAGAATTTTTTTTTGAAAAATTAATTCTTTGAACGTTCAGAAGTACTACTTCCTCTTAAGATACTGTTATACTACATAGTACGTGTTGGTTACTTGAAATTTTAATCTTTCCGAATTATATATCATACAGACAAATATATTCCCTTCACTGTAAATATATTTATAAGTGTTTTGGAATGTTAGAGCGTGTGTATATTCATAACAATTTCATTATTACACTTTTAAAATTATTGATTATACATGTAGGACAAGATTTTTTTTTAAAAAAAAAAGAGATTTTATTGTTATGTTTATATTCCAGAGAGAAAACTGGATTTTTTTAAAGAAAGTACAAAATAACAATAAAGAGTAAGTTAATTATACTTTTTGACAAACTAATGTTTTTTTGCTTAAAATTTGTTTCTTTTATTACAAAGCACAATATTATATCTTTAGGTTTCTTCAAATACGAGTTCATCCAAAGCATCATAGAGATGAGGAAATGATATATTGTAAGCAAAAGATATATATATATATATATATATATATATATATATATATATATGTATGTGTGTATATATATATGTTTTTTAATAATTTTTATACATAATACATAATTTAAAAACAATTTACGAAGTGACTGTCATATTGAAATAGAATTTGCAAGAAGAAAAGGATTTTGTGAGGAAAATTTGAAATCAAATTCATTAGTTTTTCTTTTCATTTAATCAGATTAATTTTGCTTTTTTTTTATTTTTGTATGAAACTATTTTCTAGTTTCTTAAGAAAGAGTTTATATATGTGCATCTTTTTTGAAAAAAATTGGGACTTACATTTTGGTTAACAATCGAGTGTTTTGAGGAAAAATGTCTAGCAACTTTTTCATAGCAATCATTATTTTATTTTATTTTCATCATTATTTTGCTAAAAACGTTTTTTTTTAGTTTTTTTTATCTTAAGATTACTTTTCTCAATACTGTTTAGCATTTCATATTTATATCTGTTTTTTTTAAAAAGATTATCTCTCTCTTTCTGTTTTATCTTTCTTTTCTTTATTTCTATTATTTCTATTCTAAAGAAATATTGAAATAGGGTTTTCCAAATTGCCATTGAAAGATTTTAAATATATTTCTTATATTTAAACATAAATATCATATTTCATAAACTATAAATTAATAAAAATACAACGCATAATACATTAAAGATGTTACATGCTATACGTGTATTGAATATTTTCAGGATTTTTTTTATTTAATTTTTTTTAGCAAAACTCCATTCATTCCAATTAGTAACAAAATTTACTTACATAATTAAATTTTCCTAATATATCAGTAATTCATAGGAAAATATTTTAAATAAAGTAGTTAATATTTTTAACAAATTTATGTCCCCCCCCCAATTTTTTAGCTAATATAATGTAATATATTTAATTTTAGAATTAAATAAAGTGAAATTATTATTTATTGTTTTTGTAAAACATTTTTGAATGTATTGTTAAAAAATTTAGAAAAATGCGAAGTTTATTTAATTGGTTTCATAAAGTTTTTACACTTTCAGTAAATATAAAGTATATTTGTAAGAATATGTATTATTTTATACATTTTTTTTGAAGAAGCGAACAGTATGCTCAAAAAACTTCGAAAGAATTTAATATACATTTTACAATTTCATGATAAATATTTTCAACAATTCAGTCATAAAAAATAAAATGCTTATCAGTATATGCGAACTATAATTAAATATTTGATTTAGTATTAATTTAAACCTGAATATCTTTATCAGCATATGATAAAAATGCAAATCCACCAATTATAGAATAAGTAAGAAAGGGTATAAAAAGGTTTGAAATTGAATTTAGATTACACACATAATCTGGTTCAGAATAAATTATTACTCCCATAGCACAGCATATTTCACCTTCTTTATACTGGTAACGGACGTTTGAAATTGGCCGAACTATATTCTCTGTGGACTTAAATCACAAAAGAAACCCCCTTTACTTTCGAACAATTCCCGTTCCGTTCTTAACGGAAGAAAAAGTGAAATAAAATTAGTCACTTTTCTGTATGCTTTTACTTTTGTTCCAGCGATTCAAGCGTCCGAAACGATTCCGATCGTATCATTCAATTAGGATTAGCTTATAGAGATTGGCAAAACGATTCCCCTAGGAGTGAATGGGTGTCTTTACTCTCTTTTTACGATTCCGAGAGTGGGAGGGAGAGAGGGTATCTCCCCCCTTTTAGGTTTGTTTTGTTTTTGAATGGTTTCTTTAAAGTTTTGCAACGATCGTTTAGCTTTGGATTCGATTATGGCGAGAAACATTTTCTCAACGTGAAGTATACCAGTGTAACCGTATTTCAGTAAAGTGATACTTTTCTCGTTGATGGTTAGGATCTTAAAGGTTGGATCTATATAACGTACGGTATTTGAGTTTTAAAAGTCCTAACTGTGAGTCGATTTGATTGCTAGGAAAGAAAAAGAGTTTTCACCCTTTTAACTTTTCTTCCACATTTTGAAAAATCACGTGCATTTTGTGCTTAATTTGCGAATATTATTTTCGCTGTAAAATTGTAGAGAACTTGGTTTTAACTCTTCATAAGACTTTTAATTTTGTTGACATTCTTTGAGCAGTAGTTCTTGAAATGTTTGTGGTAATGTATTAGGATAACTACAGAAAGAAGTTTTTGGTAAGAATGTGAAATAATGAGTACTGAAATATCTACATCAGGAATAAACTCATTCAAGTTAGAAATATCTGCTTAGGAATAATTTAATTGAATGATTTCCTTTTCTAATGATATACTTATTCCGATTTAAATTTTATTAAAACTACAAAAATCGGTACTTGCATATTATGACTTTGATCAATTTCGCCAAACGAAAAGACATCATTAATTTGAAAATCTTCGCCAAATGCTGTCAATCATTATCGCTGCGTTCTAAAGTGCACGGAGTGGTTTCCTCTATAGGCATATATCCTGACATTTGGCAACGTCTTTTGATTTAACATAATTGGTCAACGTTACGATCATAATTGAATGCGTAAATAATCCGAAACATTATAATACTGAAAAAAAAAGAGTTTCGTGTGTTTTATTCTGATTTTGATTTATTTGAATGTAAATAACAATATATAGAAGAATATCAGCTGTTGTATATTTCTCTTAATAATATTAGGAAAATGTATAACTCCCCCCTACTCCATGTTATATACTTAATTATGAATTCTTAATTTGCCTAGGAAATGGTATAAAAATAACATTTATTGTAAGAATATGTTTTGCAAATGGTTTTTCATGAGTATGCAATCTTACTGCATTTAAAGTTACGGGATTTGCAGAAAAAGGGTTTAAAGACCATAACACATAAAACACATTTATAGCGATGCATTATTTCTCACAGAATAAAATGCTTCGTAATAATTTCAGTGGGTTAATTGTTGTGGTAACAATTCATATTTTTTAAATTTTAAACACTAGTTTGATTACAAAATTAATTTAAAATCAAATTTACTTTTAAATTTCTTTAAATGTATTGTTATCATTTTATACTCTTCGGCAGCAATTGTAGAATATTTTAGGTGTCTACTTTTACAAAAAATACAAATAGTAAAGGCAAGGAATAAAAATGTACCGTAAAGTTGGGCGTATAACGCGCACTTTTAAGGCAAAAAAATAAGACTGAAATTTAGAGATCCGCGTTATACGCCGGGTATAAAAATGATAGTTTTAAAGTATCTACGTGTGCTTGGAACCGAGATTTTAAAAAAGCGCATAAATAGATAGTTTTCATCATATTTAGTGTCAGATTAGAATGCACGTATAAAATTGTCTTAAGGATATTTTGACAAAAAAATTATTTAAATACAATATTTGGGCAAAAATTTATATAAACTTTTTTTCAAAATGTTCTCCTTTTGTGATAAATGCTTCTCTTATAATAATATTTTGCTTTACATAGCTCAGACATAGCCTCTGTACATAGGCTCAACTATGATTATATCACTTTCAATATACTTTGATACTGATTTTGAAAAATTATCTCCCTTCCTTTCTGGAGATCTTAGATTTTTGAATTGGAGCTGGAGCTTCTTGAACATTGCTCCCAGATTCAATCCTTGGATGGAGTCGTACCTGATACTACTCTTTGATGCTCAATTTGTGACTACTGTAAATGAACTCATTCCTTTCGTTCACTGTTTCAGTCTGGAAGATATGCGAGGCTCTCGACCTGAAGGTCAAGTTTGTTCCACAGTCAGGAGCAACAGACTTGCCTCGAACTCCACACAGAAGTATACATCTAACGACTACTGTCCCTGTCGTAGGACCATTCTCTGTGTGGAAGATTTGCCAGGTGATAGATCTCCCAGCCACTTATGACCCATAGCTCATCAGAAAACTTTTTTCGGAAGCCGCACAAAATGATACCAGTGGTACAGTCAACTACTGCTTTTGAACCTTGCAAAAAGCGTTGAACTTAAACTCGCGTTAAGCTGGCTCCTCAGTAAAATATTCATTTTTTTACCACACAGCAATATTCTACAATATTCATAAATACGATGGTTTTAATTCTCTTCCACCTTTAAGGTATCCGTCTACGATCGGAACCGTGATTTTGCAAAAGCTTATAAATGGATAATATTTATCCTATTTAGTGTCACTTAGATTAAAAAATGTATATAAAATTGTTTTAAGAATAGTATTACAGTAAAAAATATTGTATAAATACAATATTTTGACAAAAAATAAACATAGAATGACCCATTTTCCAAATATTCTCGTTTTGTGAACAATGCTTCAATAAAAATAATATTTTGCCTGTATATAGCTCAGACCTCTGTACAGCGTTGAAGTACAATTTTTTAAATATGTAACTTAAAAGTGGGTTTATCCATGTTTTACAAAAAGGAGGGGAGAAATTTTAAGAAAAAAACGCCGATAATTATTTCAATTGGTTGTAACTTTGAACATAATGTGAATTTTTCAAAAATAATAGTTGAGCCTCTGTCCAGGGGTATGAGCTATATTCCGGCAAAATATTAGTATAGTAGAAGCATTTTTTTCAATAAGAGAACATTTTGAAAAAAGGTTATTCTAAGTTAATTTTTGCCGAAGTATTGTATATTCAATTAATTTCTTTTATCAAAACATCCTTAAAACTAGTTTATACATGTATTCTAATCTAAGTGACACTAAATATTATGAAAATTATCAATTTATGCGCTTTTTTAAAATCACGATTCCGAACGTAGTCGGATACCTTAAAATATCAATATCCCTCCTCACTTCTGGACTCGCTTAGTCATTTATCTACTGGAAGGTATTCAATATTTGTCAACTGTTTCAGCTGTCTCTGGAAAACTTCAATGACTTTCAAGTACATTAAGGAAAGGTGAATTCCTGTGAACTGTATCGTGAAAAACTTTCTTTTCGATCAGGATATCTGTATGTTTTTACTAACGAATTTTCAAAGCTGCCTATTAATATTATTAGCAAGATTTTTTTTATAAAATATAATGTTGCTAAAAAGAGAATAACAAATGTTTTGGAACCAAGGCTGGAATACAATAGCACACTTTCAAGGAGAATTATGACAAATTTTTCGAACACAGCCTTTTCTAAAATATTTGTATATTTACCTTATTTTAGTTTGAATTGTTATTGTTGTTTCTACTCATTGTAAATAAATTTTCTTGTATATGGTGAATTTGTTTGTCTTAGTGTCTTTTCTCAGCATACCTTTTTCTTTTTTCAATGAGATTTCAAAAACATAATTACATTAGATATCAAAAATTATATTAATGAAACGGTTATATATAAAGTGTAGTATAGGGGGCACACTTCGGGTTTGACGATTTTTCTTCTGATTTGGTGATTTTTATCTAAATGCCATGGCGAGATATCGAATTCATTCTAAAATCAATAATAAATAATTCTGAAAAAAGTACCTTGGCAACCACTTTTAGTCACCAAAAAATAGGACTGCTCCAAGTACCCCCATCCCCCTATACTACACTTGAACCAATAAAATTAATAAATTATCGTCTGATTTCATATCCTCTTTGCGATTTTTTATAACATCCCTTAAATCATTATCTATGGTCAAAGCTTCAGAATGGAAGAGTATAATGAATCTTACAGTCTCTGAAAATCAATTATCAAATAAGATTTTTTCTTCAAACATTTTAAATTTATATTTATTTTTAATTAATAATTTTTTATTTACATATTAAAACGTATTTAAGAAAAATTAAAATGACCGGGGAAATTACTTTTATAATGGTATAAGAAAAGTGATTGCATGATCCATCTATATTTTGATTTATTTGTAGTGAGAAGATAACAGCATGAGGAAATGAACATAATGATATAATAACCCTTTATAAACAGCTACCATAAAATACAAAAATAAGATTGAAATTTACGGGTTCGCGAAATACGCAGGGAATTTAAAATAATAGCTTCAAAAATAAAAAAAAAGAGATGAGGATAAGAAAAATTAGTCTTCAACATAGATCGAATACTGTTTACTCGAAAGAAATGACATACCTAATGAAATTAAGGAATTCTGATTCTAAAAGCATACTATATGTTCAAAATCCGGGATTATACCTCGAACATATCTTTTAAAAATACACCAACATTGTACACTCATATTTTTATTTCGCAAAAGAAGTGGTGCATGTTATACGGCGAATATACCTAAAATTTTAAAAAAGCGGCTTGAAAAAGCGGCGCTATATGCAAGATTTTATGGTATACTAAAATTAGCAAATGTATCAATTTTAAATGCATCAATTTCTTTCAAAGTGTCAATATCATTTTTTTTTTCATTTATTAACATTTAAAAAACAAACACGATGAATTGAAGTGGAAATAAAATCAAAATGCCGAGTGATACAGCATTTAAGGGATATATTCTGAAATCTAAAATAATACGCTATGACAAAAAATGACAAAAATAATTGATGAATAAATTCAGAATTTTTTTTTTAGTTTATGGGTTTAAGTGATGCGTTGAGATATAATCATAAAAAAGGGAAAGTTGGAGAAAATAGGGATTGTTAATATGTAATATATATCATCGTTTCTATTAAACGCAATTCTAGCTGGCTATTTGTACTCAACACAAGACCCATGTCAATTGTCGCTGGTACAAAGTTTGGATTCAAAATTTGAAATCGGATGTACTTAAAAATCACGTTGAATGAAGAACATCTATATCATCTAATTATTGTTCAAAATGAAAGTGTTGCCACGGTAGATGAGAGCTCATGTTCCAGAACTCGTGATCTGTATTATTTCTGCTAAGTCGAGCATTTGAACCATTGAAGATAAGCTGTGCTCAGGAGCTGATACAGGGAAATCTAAGATACTTCTAATCCTCACGTTGGTGGGGTGTGGAAGTTTGCAGCCATTTTAGAAAGATCTCCTCGTAGCAAGATTCAAAATTATGATATACATCGTCAATATCAAAACATCCTATTATATTCAAAGACAAATCTATTAAAAATCATGAAATGTTGCAAAACTTATTCTACAAACAAGAAATAAATCATATTTGGCGATTTCCTCAGTTCACTTTTATGTTAATAAAACTTTTGAAATATCATATCTTTAAACTTTGAAGCCTTAAACATAGTATATATTGTACTGATTGTATGGGTTCTTTCATTAAAATTTATAGCCTTTCTACTCCATTTGAAAGTTTTTAATATAATGAGAGACATCTTAAGACTCTTTGAGGCCCTGCACCATGAGAAGATTTTTTGACGTCCTGTGCCCCTATGAAGAAGTAGGCTTTATCTGAGATCTTTAAAAGTAGACAGTATGCATGTCAAATACTCGCTCAAATGGTAATTTGAAACAAATAAATGTGCACAACTCACACTCAAAAACTTAAGCACAAACCGGATCGACCGATGGCCACATTTCGACTGAATGAGTTGAATGATTGTTTATGGTGTTTGGTTTATGGCTAGACATGGGCAATGGTCATCACTTAAATATACAACCTTACCTCGTCTGCAAGTTGACATGCAGTTTTTCCAGTCCATGCCCTATTTTTTGAAGAATATGTACGGGAATAACTTTTGACCATTATAGAATTCCCGATCAGGAACATATTAATACAAATTATAGAACGAATGAGCCCCCATCGAGGACGAGACCACGGACCTATAATTATTTATTTTCATCAATGTTAGGTTCGCAGTATCCCAGATGTGTTCTCGAAGAAATTTAAAATTTGAGTCAAGTTTGGATTTGCGGTATGCATCTTTTATCAAGATTATTCTATGAAACTTATACCTTAAAAAAATCATACAATACTGTTTTTCAGGCAGATATTTCCACAATCAGAGTAATCGTGGTTGCTAACTCTGGTCATGGTCATTAACTCCTGGTAGACGAATCATGAGTACTAGTCCTGGTGTCACTAAAGAACCACCTAATTGCCCCACATGGAATCTGTCCATGACTCACAGTCCTACAGTTTGAATGGTATGAAAGTTTACAGCTCAGGTGACATCCGTTGAGACTTAACCAATGTTCAAATTCATGAGATTCATCTATAATAATACTCGTATTCCTTTAGAGTGCAATGTTTATAAAAAAATCAGTCAGAAATTCACAATAGGATTTTAGTAATTTAAAGGATGTAGTCATTAACATTGATATTAATATTATCTCGTCGGTTTTACTTCTTAAAACTTCTATTAAATCTTCAAAAATGAGTTAGCTTTTTATTTATTGAGGAATTTACAGTATTTTTTGGGGTTGTGACATTTCATAATAATAATAATGTTTTGATGAGATATTGCTGATAATTATGCTAAAGTAGCTTTTGTTGATGGTGTAGAGGTGTAGATCACTGCATCACAAAGTTCTTTAAAAACAAACTGAGGACTTAAGAAGTTAGTGGTAAATTATCACAGTGGCTTACGTTTTAAATCCTGAGTCTCTTTTCACATTATTTTACACAATTTCTAACTAACCATGGCCCACTTATTTCTTATTTATATCGTTTTAAATTAAACACTACTCAAAATTCTGTCGAACATGCTGACTTATAACTAAAGAATAACATTTAGTTTTTCCATCTGAAAATACATAAAAATATATGATTCTATTCTATCATTAAAAAAATCCTTCCCTTCATTCTAAAATAAAACCACGAATTAAGAGTACTTCTGTAATCCTTGATCAAATTCTTAACATAGGACTGAACTCTTTTTTTACTTTATTACTGCATAGCCGTAGAGAAACATTAAAAAATAAATCATTTCCTTTTCCAAAAATGGGATTCATTTATATAAAATGGAAGAAATAAGTGCATCATTAAATAAATCATTAATCTAAATCTGTATTTTGTGACAAATTTTTTGATATGTGTTTTTTTCCTTTTCCTTTATTTTTGCATTACTTTCAAATCTTTATTTTGGGAGATACATATTAAATCTTATCCAAAAAAAATTTGAATTAAATTTTCCTACTCTTACCTGTATTTTTCATGATTTGTATTTGTTTTGGCCGTTTAATAAAATTTATCTTTTCCTGTAAATAAATTTTTTTTTCTTAATAAAGGCTGAGAGTGAGGGTAGTTTTTTCTTAGGGGATCAGATTGCAACTTTAAAGCCTTTAATATCTCGGTTCCCTTAGACATGCCAATATCCCTCGTTTGTGTGTATCCTCCTAAAATATATTTTTTTTTTGAAAAACAAGCATTTTATGAGTTTAGCCTTCGCTTTCCTTATTTGAGAAATGTACCTCCAGTTCAAATTTCATCCTTTTCATTTGAATCACGAAAATGCCATAATAATTACGTCATTAGCTTAGTGGTTTTAGATGAGTGATTATCAACCCTTTTTGCTGCGGTACACTTTTAATAATATCAAAATTTGGCGGCACATTGCAATGAAATAAATTTAAAATAATTTTACTTATTTTTAACACACTACGTAAAATACTTTCCGATAATATTTTTTACTGTCAAAAACATGATTACAACAAAATTCTTCTCTTTTCAGTAATTCTTTTCAAATAAATTATTAGAATACATTAAATGCGAAATTTATTTGAGCTTGATAGTTTTTCAATTTTTTTTTATATTGGCCTTAAAACTGATAATGTCACTCTCATTTCGTCATATGCATTTTAAAGTCTCGATTTTTTTGTTTTATATTTGTTAAAGTTGAAAATCCGAATTCACATTCACACTAATAACATATAGAAAATTGTAACAAAGTTTTTAAAGCATCTTTGGCTATTATGGGAAAATCAAATCTGATTTTAATGTAAAATTAATTGTTTAACTCTTCCGAACGTTTTAAAATGTAATCTCGATTAATACACAGTGAAATAAGTTTTTTTCATTCAAAGTTAATTTGAATACAAATATTTCCACTATCACAAAAGCAATCAATTTTTTATGCCTGAATTTGGGAAGTAATGAATAACTCTCTCCTCTAGTTTTGTCAAATAGTCAATAATAGTTTATTTCTATAAAATGGCTGAGAGAGAGAGAGAGATTCAGATCTAGATTTTTTAACGATTTTTTTTCTCATAGTATGATTAATAATTTTTAAAAAAAACGGTGGTACATTTCTAGAATTTGACAAAAGAGCCGCGAAATAGTTGCTGAAGAACACTGTTTTAGATAATCGACTTGAGTTATGATCTGGTTCCAATAAATATAATCATATAGAATGTTTCAAAATACCGCATATCAGATATGAGAATTTAAGAGCTTAGCATGCTACTTAAGTAATACAAGTATCTTCTTCTTCACTTGAGTAGACTTTATATGTTCATTGTTAAAACTTCCTATCTGGTTCTAGTACTACGTTATTTCTATTTTAACAATCGAACTAGCTAGTAAATCCACCCTGGATGAGACTATTTAGTATTCATTATCGTACACTAATGAGCACCGACATTTGTATAGAGTTCAGTTCGAATTCTGAGTCCACAAAGATGATCTTGGGGAATAACATAAGCTGTTTTGCGTTTACTTCAACAATGTATGAATTTCTCCTCGAAACCATGTCGAAGTTAGGAGGTAGGATATCCTCTTAAATATGACAATCACTTTACCTTACTTTATCGGGAAGTTCAATGTGCTTTAGAATGTAAATATTCGAAGCTTATTAATCCATTATATTGTTAATTTATTTTGATAATATAAGAAAGACGAGAACATGCCATTATTCTTAGAGAAAAAAAGTAATACAAAAATAAGTCCATTCCTACTTAGGTCAACAAAGAAAAACTTTATTTTAGTTACTTTTTATTAATTAGCTACAATTAATATAAATATGTATATACATATGACAGAATCAAAATATTAAGTGACAAAATAAAAAGCGTTTTTCCATTAAATTTTAAAGTTTTCCTTCTGTATATGGTATTGGACTATTTTCAGTTTATTTGTTACTATTTATTCATTAATTAAATTTAATTATTCGAATAAAATTGAATAGTGAAAATGAAACCTCATTCTCAAAAATTAGGCCATCTCTGGTGGGAACCGAAACAACGACATTTGAATTAGGAGTCCAACGCGCTATCTTTTGCGCTACAAGAACATACCGCACGATTTCCCTTTATATATATATGCTGATAGACTCTTATATTTGTTTGTTATTATTTATTCATTTTTCAAATTCATTAATGAATTAATATTTCAAAAAAAATTATTTTAACCTCAAGTATCCCCAACTACAAGTTTAAAAAAATATTTTAACTTGAATGGATGAACAGAATGTATCTTACTAACGATTGAAAAATTTGAACAAGATATTCAAATACACACACACACACACACATATATATATATATATATATATATATATATATATATATATATATATATATATATGTATATATATATATATATATATATATATATATATATATATATATATGCAGAGCGTTTTTTTCAGGTATAGAATTTTTAGTTGGCATTACTTTCCAAGATGGCGACCGATTTAACAGCTCTCAAGTGATTTATTCTCAGTTTGGTTTGGCAATACATCATGAATAGACTCACGCCTGAACAGCGCTTTCAAATTGTGCAATTTTATTTCGAAAATAATGGTCTATTTTCATAAGCAAATTTTGTTTAGCGATGAAGCACACTTCTGGTTGAATGGCTACGTCAACAAACAAAACTTCCGCATTTGGAGTGAAGCTAATCCACAAGTGTATGTCGAAACACCGTTACATCCAGAAAAACTGACTGTTTGGTGCGCTTTATGGGCTGGTGGAATCCTTCTTCAAAAACGATGAAGGCCACAACGTTACAGTCAATGGTGATCGGTATAGATCCATGATTACTAACTTTTTCATTCCTGAATTGAACAATCATGATATCCAGGAGCTGTGGTTCCAACAAGACGGCGCAACATGTCAAACAGCTCGTGCCACAATCGATTTATTGAAACACTTGTTTGGTGACCGCCTAATTTCACGTTTTGGACCTGTGAATTGGCCTTCAAGATCTTGTGATTTAACACCGCTAGACTATTTTTTGTTGGGCTATGTAAAGTCATTGGTCTATGCGGATAAGCCACAAACGCTTGACCATTTCGAAGACAACATTCGCCGTGTTATAGCCGATATACGGCAACAAATTTTGGAAAAGTCATCGAAAATTGGACGTCCAGATTGGACTACATCCAAGCCAGCCGTGGCAGTCCTATGTCAGAAATCATATTTAAAATGTAATACCACAAGATTATCTTTCGAATAAAAAAATTCATGTCAATCGAATAATACATCGTTGTTTTATTGCAATTTAAAGTTCCATACCTCTCAAGAAAACACCCTTTATATATATATATATATATATATATATATATATATATATATATATATATATATATATATATATATATATATATATATATATATATATATATATATATATATATATATAAATATATATATATATATATATATATATATATATATATATATATATATATATATATATAGCTGCGACTGGTGGTTTTACCATTGCAGATCAAGTACATTCCCGAAAAACTGGTATCTCCTTTTAGTGCGGCACCATATAAGGCAGATACCAATCACCGCAGGTAATTTGGACGCTCAGTGTCCTTTCTAGAGGGAGGCATCTGAGCTCTAACAATGCAATCGTGTGCTAGGATTTAATTTTGCCTGGAGCACCAAAACCAAACAAACACTCTAGGGATTTTTTAAATTCCGTATAATCATACGACATAGACGTTGTCGATTTCCAGCATCATGAAAATTTACCGACATAGGCCAGGGTCGAGCCCCAATCTTGGGTGCAGAAGGTCAGCGACAAGCCAAACTTGCCGCTCAGCTGGCTGGTGAACTAATAGTAGGAATTGAATAAAAAAATAGTAGTGAACATTAATAATATGAATTGAAAAAAGTAGAATATATTTCTTCTGTAAATACACTTTTTAAAAAAAATCAGCCAAAATAAAGTTCTGTACCTCTTGCACATCACAAAATTTTGGGAAATTTAGAAGATGTAAGCCAATCTCAATTTTCTTGAACATTAATAGATGCGTAACAACTCGTACCACCTTAAACCTCTATTTATTGTTCGAATCAATCCCTTTAGTAACTTAAGCGAACACAAAGCAAGGTCGACAGTTACGATTAATGCTGATAGGTAATAAGACATTTAATTAATGTAGCATGACTACACGGAACATCTCATCTCTGCTTCGCACGTTAGAAATCCTACTTCGTGCTGACCCGTAAAGCACACATCTACTTAGTCATAGTCTTCGGAACACAGGGAATGGGACGGATCTAATCTGGAAACGTTTTAGTCATCGTTGACGTAATGTTAAAGGGATACAAAGTCGTCTTAATTAATTGAGATTAGTTCTGTGCCCTGTAAGAGAAAAGTGTTTCCTCTGAGATTAAAGTCAGAAAATAATACGCTTCACTGGAGAATGTGACGAGTCGCTTAATTAAAAGAAAATGTGTCAAAAGTATGCTGGGAAATTAATTAGTAAAGTATATTTACAAAGTACTAGAGATGCAAGATTTCTTATTATTTCATTAAGGATGACTTTTCAACTATAGCGTTTTCACGTGGATGCACGCATTTTATATTATAATGTAAATTAGTTTGATAATAGGATAATTTGCTTTCGTATAAAAATGCACTTATACATATTTTTTGTCTACGCTTTCTTTTGAAAAAAGTGGTTAGAGCTTTCTCAAAAAATAAAATTTGATAAAAAAAAACCCATTTAATATATATATATATATATATGAAATACTGAATTAGTTCTCCCTTTAATATTAACAGAAATTTTTTAAAAAATGTGATAATGATAAGTTTCTGTTTTTAAACAAAATTCTCTGTAAACTGTTTATCTTAAAACTTTAGTAATGCGTTGAAAGTAATATTTTAAAATAATTCAAAATTTAAAAAAAAAGTTTAGTAATGAGTTGAGTGAAGAGATCATTCGAAGTTACTCAGTATTAATTAATTACGATAATCCAAAACAAATTCTATTCGATATTTTAAAGATAATTAGTTCAATGATAACAATCATACATTCATTAATGCATGCACTCTTGATATGTAATCCATCGCATTAAATCAACCTTTACTTCAACCTTTCTTCCTTCTGGGCCGCATACATATGACAACATGAGGATTAATCGTAGGTGACGGCTTAAGATCATGGACATATCTATCAAGTGCATGATGGTGGAAAAATGTTTTTACTGAATCCCAAACTGAAATCAGTATTATTTTTTCAAAACTAGCTTAGACTTGCTTGTGCATTTTTGTTTCAAATTTCAAATGTATTTAAATATTTTTTGATTTTACTAAAAAAAAATTGAGCAAGTAACAGAATTACTATCAAAGAGTACAACGGAAGAATTTAAGAAACAATTTATCAATTTCTGTATCAATCCACATGTTTCCTCTTCATCATATCTGGTAAGACCACCCTTCGTAGGCTAATGCCTTTTTTTGCATATTCCTCCATAATTACCTCTTGTTCACTTTCATTCTCCAAGTTTTTCCGTTTATAATCCCAATGTTTGATTCCACTGAGTCTCTCTATCTCCGCCTTGGTCTTCTACGCTTCAGAAACCCAGTGACTTTGAACTGCATTATCTTTTTGACAACATTATCATCTGGCATTTAAAATTTCATATGTTTGTTCTTCTCTATTTCTTTTGTTTATTAGTATCTGGGATGCAACGCATTTTATAGTATGTTTTTGTTACCTTTATATTTTGTGATATTACCACCGATAAAATATTTCGTTGCTATTGCAAGTTTTTTTTAAGAAAGCCAAACTATCGCGTCTTGAAGGATATCCTCAAAAAAAAAGCTATTGAAAGAATTTTGCATAGTGGTATAGTGATGAGCAAAATAATATATTTTTTGACTATCATATTTTCGCAACAAATCAAACAAGTTGTGGATCTATGCTTTTCTCTATGAAATAGTCAACATCACATTTGTTTTGAAACAAAATATATTATTCATATATTTTTCACTTGTAAGACATACGGATTAATTAAAAATTACTTTCAGCCGAAAAATATGGTCATTACTTCATTGCTGTTGGTATCACTAACCGTTACAATTACAAAAAGAAAACAAGTTATCTCAAACTTCATATCAGCATGACATCGAAATCAAAAATTATTTTTGATTGCTTAGTTGTTAGATTGTCTCGCTAAATTTTTAATGCATTTTTTTATAAACAATTGAATTTATTAGTGTAACGGGCCACTCAGAAAGGTCCTGTGGGCCGAAGGTTGAGCATTGAACGGTGACTGATATGTGCTTGATTTTATGCAACTTTAAAAAGTTAACATTAAAAATAACATTTGCCTTAGTCTGATACATTATTCTAGTAATATGTATTTCTACAAAAGTGAATAAATAATTTAAAAATGTTTCTTTTTTTGTATGTGAGTAATATAACTGCATGAATTATGATTATTTTTAATAAGTTAAAGTAGATAACTGTTTAAATGGCAATTTGATCACCATGCCTTATACACAAATAGTTAGACATGTTGAACTATTTGAAAAAGTTGGGAAAGTTAAATTGTGCTTACATAACAAAGAGTAGCCTCAGTAGTCGTCTATTTATGGTAACACTCTCGAGGACAGTGTGCCAAGAATTCGAATCTTTCTACCTCTGAAGCATCGAAGTGTAAAGAGGCTGATGTACATTAAATCTGTCATGGCTCAAAGTCCTTCCATTGAAATGGTGTGGAGTGTGGAATGGGGTGCAAGCTCAAGAGTGGTCCTCATCACTTGTTCGAGGCTCAAAATTGAGAGGTCAGTGTACTAGGACCCCTGGTATCGCTTTATATTTGGAAATTAATAAACGCGCACTCTCTTGAATAATAAAACGCTTATTCACACATGATCTCAAAATTTTGATGCCTAGGAAAATTTAATGTACATCATATTCTTATAATTCTTCTAAAAATTTAATAGACTCGAAATTCTAACTCTCTGTTCAAGACACATCCTACATAATTAATATACTTCTCCAGTCTGATTTAGTTTCCTTAAATCATGACACAAAGAGGGACATATATTGCTCTGTTATTTCATGGTTGCTTAAAATTTCGAAAAAAATTATTGCATCTAAACTTTATTATATATGTTTAATAAAAAAAACTAAATTAGTCAATATATCTAGGTTTTCAAAATTACAAATGTTTAAATGTCTGTGTGTGTGTTTCTTTTAAAGAGAGAATTTTGTAACGCGTCAAAATATGATAAATATAAATTAAATTGTAAATTTCAGTAATAAAGCAGGTATATGATTTTATAAAGAATATCACTTTAAATAAGTAATGTCTCTGCACCGAAATTGAATTAATTATCAAAGTTTTTCAAAAGCGTCCAATGTCCAATGCTTCTAAGTTATAGATCAACGTTCTTTCAAACTATCAGTATTTTCTTCTTAAAAAATTATGTAATATTATAAAAAAAAATATTTTTTTTAAGTTTTCAAAACAATTAATTAAAACACAAACTCTATTTTGGAGTTTTTTTTCACAGTTGAGATTCAAAGACGTTTAAAATTATTTTAAAATATGTGTTGAATTTCGCGTTTCACGTTAACCAATATTTTCTAATTAAATATCATTAAAAGGATCAATATTATTTTGAGCTTCTTGAACTATAAGCATACAGAGAGAAACACTAAATCCATGAAACTTTACTCATTTCATGCATATTCATTAAAGCTGTCGAAACTTGTTCACAAAATGTGTTAGTCTGAGTTTCAATGGAATATATCAGAAGCTTTTAGGAAATGAATAGCGTGATATTTCAATGATTAAATACCTAATTCCTCGAAAAATTCATAGAAATATTTAATTAAATTCAAACTCTTTTCACATGCATACTCATTGCAATAGTTTTATACTCAAACTAATGTTATAGTTGGATAAGTTTGTTTTTTTTATTTTGGAACAGAAGAACAAGAGAGCAAATATAAAGCTCTTGAAAATCAGTTTTATCTGACTTTTAAAACTTAATCGAAATTTGCATTTGATCCATCAAATTCTACAGAATTGAGAGTTAAATCTTTTGAAAGAAACTTCACATCTGCTTTCATTTTTATCCTCAAAAATCTATGCTCTATTGATTTTTTAAAAAATGAAATTTCCATTTTCTTTTTATGCCTTTTGATTTCCTTTTCCACTTTGTCATTAAAGTTCTGCAATAAATGGATTAAAATGCTTTTGATATTTTTTTCTCCTCTCTTCCAAATATGCGCGCCAGCTGGAGGTACTATTTAACTCTAGGACACAAAACATCCGGACATTTCACCTTCGTTGTTTTAACTTAGGATTTATGGGGCAGCAAAAGCATAAAATCCATTGTAAAATTCTACCGTCATCTGGTGGGCCAATATAAATACGGTACGAGGGGGCATTAGCAAGGTAAGATTGCTCCCACTCTCTCCATACATCTTGTAAAACTTCTGAAAGTAAGTGTTTTCATTTGCTTGTTCGAAAAACATTTTCATTAGCTGGTTTAAAAATATTTTGATTGCGGAGTACTTGAGGTGATTTTTTTTCTTTCTTTTTTCGTTCTTTCTTGGAGGAGTGCGTGGAAATTTTTGAAATTCTTCGCTTTATACTCTTGCATAACTTTAAAAGGTCATCAAAATAAGAGAACAATAATTTTAAAGGCAGGAGAGAAGCGATGTTTTTACTTTTTTTAAAAAGAAAACTTAAAATGAAGTATAATTTTAGCTTGCAAAGATTGTTTTCTTATTTTGTTAATGTGGTAGATTAGATTTAAAAGAAATATTTTTCAAGGAAATAACTTTAAGTCTCTCTCTACTAATTTAAATTATGATATAAGATATTTGCAGATGAGAGTCAAATTTAATGCAATTGGAAATATTTTCCAGAAGTAGTATTTGAATATTCTTTTTTATAAAATTTGCTTGTATAAAATTATAGTTATTTATGTGTTTTCTTTTTTTTAGTCTCTGGCTTATTTTATCGATTGAGTATTTTAATTGAAATTTGAAATTTCTTAAATACGTGGCACTAATGTACTTTTTTAAAATGAATAATCAATAGTTTAAGTACCATATTTTATAATGGGGAAATATGAGAATGGAAATAAATGTTTAATAATATGGTTTAAGAGATTAAATGGTTATATGGTTAAATGGTTATATATTAATTATTAATATGGTTTAAAAGACTATTTACAAATGTTCTAAGACACAGTAAGAAATATTTTCAATTTATTGAGAATTATATTTATTATTTATTTCCGCTTCATATTTCTATTTAATTAAACATGCTCTGCATGAACAATGTTCGTGTTTTATCTTTATTTGATTCATTTTATAAGTTTTTAAAAATATTTACTCGAGGTAAATAAAAATATATTCATATATTTGAAAAGAAAAACAATATAATTCATGAGAAAACTGAAACCAACTTATAAAATATTTGTAAAAAAGATAAATATTTTCAGAAATTTCAGTTGCATAAAACTGTTTCTTAAGAAATATTTTACATAACACTTTTTATAATTTCAAGTTAGATTAGATTCTTATAATAATCAGAGTTGAATTGGAGAGTTTGTAAAATAAAACATTCCAAACAAAATAAAAGCAGCATTATCATGCTATTTTATTGCAATTTTAATTTAAGTAATACCGAAATGCTGGAAAATATAATTTAGAAAAAAAAATACATAATGTAATTTA
The DNA here is from genome assembly GCA_019973935.1 of Trichonephila clavipes. Classification (NCBI taxonomy): domain Eukaryota; kingdom Metazoa; phylum Arthropoda; class Arachnida; order Araneae; family Nephilidae; genus Trichonephila; species Trichonephila clavipes. The sequence continues at coordinate 572,412 of BMAU01020739.1, read as the reverse complement.
TATTTCAGAAAATATTTTGCGTTAAATTTATGTTTTATTATTGAAAATTCAAATTATATTATAAAGCTCTAAAATGAAATTAATAATAAAAATGTAAGAATCAAGGTTTTTTGTAGTGCATATATATGTTCAGCATTATGTTCATATATGATATGATATGATATATATATATATATATATATATATATATATATATATATATATATATATATATATATATATATATATATATATATATATATATATATATATATATATATATATATATATATATATATATATATATATATATATAATAGCCCATGTACATTTTAGTTGTATTATCTGGTTATCTGGTTTGATAATCACAAGCTCCTTAGAAGGTATTAAAAATAATTTTTAGTTGATTCAATTGTCTGCAAATATAAGCTTTCTGGATGTATATAAGAAATTAAATATTACTTTCTAATATACTTTTCAGATAATTTACACCAAATGTTTTTTAAATGTTTTATATATTGTTGTAAAAAATTTTTGTAAGTAGTTTTTGCTAATAATGTATTATTTTTTGTGTTAACTTACACATTCATCTTTATCAACGCCTTTACTCTGAACAACAAATGTTATTTCTTTGTAAAGTAACATATCTCTAAATGTTTACATAAAAATACGTTTCATGAAGATAAATTCCAATCAAATCAGATTCATGTTCTGCTAAATAATGTATTTGTAATGATTTTAAATGAAGAATTCAAAAAAAAATTCACCTGATTTTAAAATCAATTAATAAAAAATAGTACAATACATTTCGTTTATGTTGCAATCAAAATAAGATTAAAATGAAAGGATATGTAAATTCTGTTAATTGAAAAAAATATTTCTTGAATCAAAAGATTGTTTTATCTCTTGAAGTTTGAGTTTTAAAACGGAAATAAATTATTCAAAAATATAAGTGTATGACATCTACCTTATTTAAAAAAAAACAAGAAAACTACTTACTTTTTTTGGAAAATTTTATCCTGTATCTTTCTAAGTTCCTCTTGCAACTTTTATAATTGTGAATTATACTGGTATGTATCTTTTTCTGCTTTGGGTGGAATTGATTCAAGTAAAAGAAATATTTTTTTACTAAAAACAATAAGGTCATAACTTATTATGAAGTCTCGAAGAAAAATAATGTTAATTTATGTAAGAAATTAACAAGAATGAAAAATTATTTAATTTTTTAGATATGTTTAAGGAAATTTTCGTATTTAGATTTAAGAGAACATTTGCATCATACACTAATATTAATACATTTACCTTTAGAAATAATTTTACACTTTCAATTTTACAACCATTTTAAGCAATATTATATATATATACACTGCTGGACAATTGCTAAGGACGGATCACAAATTGCTATGTAGCATAACATTAAGCGAGACATGAGGCCTAGTAGGATAAAATATAGTTGTCACACAGTTCAGACATTAGAATAAAGAATATTTATTATTCTGGAAAGTACAAAAGCTGTGAAAGATCTGAAAGAAAAAAAATGTTCATTTGATCTGCGTACGGAAAAATGGAACAATGCAACTAAAAGTCAGCAGGCACCTTAAAGAAAGGTATCAGTACGGGATATGTCCACCGTGGAGTGTGATGCAACATTCCACACGTAGTACCATACTTTGCACAACATTATCCAGCAGCTGTTGAGGCAATTTATCCCATTCCTCTGTGAGTGCACGGATGAGGGAGTTCTTGTTTGTTGGAGGATAGTTTCAACCAGCAATTTGCCTCCCCAAAGCATCCCATATATCTCCAATGAGGTTTTTAGATTTGGAGAATGCGGACGCCATACGAGACGTTGAATACCCTCACTGTCTAGACAATCCTGAACAGCGAGTGTTCGATGACATGTTGCGTTGTCGTCCATAAAAACAAATTTACCACTGACAGCACCACGGAAAGAACGAACATGAGGAAGTAGAACTTCATCAATATATCGTTGGCCCGTCATAGTTCCATTCACAACCACATGTAGGCGCGTGCGGCCATTGATCATGATGCCGGCCCACACCATGATACTGCATGTCGGATATCGGTCCTTTTCCTGGATATTTTCTGGACGATAAGCAGTACCACTCTCGCGCCAGATCAGTTGGCGTCTACAATCCGATGACAAACTGAGCCTACTCTCAACTGAGAATATTACGCATGCCCAGTCCTGTTCAGTCCAAATGTGATGCTCACGACACCATTGTAAACAGGCAGTACGGTGCTGTCTGGTCAATGGGACACACACAACAGGTCTGCGTGCGTATAGTCCTCCTCCCTCAAACGTCTGGCAAAAGTTTTTCGGGAGTTCTGCTTTCCTGAAGCAGCAAGAAACTGATTTGAAACCTGCTGAGCTGTGGTGCACCTGTTCCTTTTGCTGATAGGACGATATGTCTGTCTTCTGCAGGCGTCGTACTTCTAACACGACCTCCCCCGTGCCGTCTACTACACATTTCCAGTAGTTTTAAATGACTTTCACAGCCGTGAAACAACGTTGTGAGCGATGTCGAACTCCCTGGCAACATCTGTTATTTTTCGCCCTTCTTCGATCTTTCCAATAATTCGGCCACGCATAAAATCATCTATGTGATGTCGGGAAGACATGCCAAAAATTTTAAGTTCGTCTATTAAATCTTTCCTGTAAAACTTTGACTTGAAACAACAACTGTCCACACGCGTCAAAAACCTTTAAAGCTCTTATGAACGCTATCACGTGATGAACAGACGTGGAAAAAAATTTGCATACTCATACTTCTTCTTACTAATATCCCGCACTTATTCTAATTTTCCACATTTTGCTTCCTTTCATTTTGTGGTTGCTATGGATGATAGTGTTATCCGTCCTTAGCAATTGTCCAGCAGTGTATATATATATATATATATATATATATATATATATATATATATATATATATATATATATATATATATATATATATATATATATATATATATATATATATATATATATATATATATAAGTTATTTTAAGGAAACAAAATATCTCTTACTCTGAACTGCTTAAAGAAACTATTTCCAGATTTAAAATGTTATAAAATGAAACACAAAAATTCTATTTTAATCCCTCCCCTCTTTCATAAAAAATGATAGCTTTATAGTCGAAAGCTTGATTCCGTTAATGAACAATTTTAATTTAGTGAATATCACTACATTTAAAAGTACTGTTTTTCCAAACTTAGAGTTTCAATTATCCTCTTCTAATTTATTTACTTTTCAAACTTATAAGTTAAAAATAGAGTGCTTTAAAAAATAAAATTGTTATATATATATATATATATATATATATATATATATATATGACTGGCCCCATGTCTGCTGGTAAAATGAGGAGGGCATCATCTTCAAAATACTTCTTTATTTCGCCACCGGGTGGTACAAAAGACAACATCTCAACGAGGAGACACCAGCCAAGCCTTTTCCAGTATGCGCTCGCCTTCGTCAGCGCTCGTTCCACGTTTAAATAGGCTTATTTACCCACAAATACTTTACGCGATGGTAAATAGTTCACTCTATTTTCATTTATTACTTCCTTAATTTTGAATCTAAACTTTTCAAACCTGACAAATATATATATATATATATATATATATATATATATATATATATATATATATATATATATATATATATATAACAAAATAAAATGGAATATATATTAAAATCAAGCTATTCAAATTATTATTATTATTAATGTGTTCCAGAAAAATTAAATAAAGATTTCAAATACGGGGGTAATCAAAGAAAACATTTTTGGAAAAGCTTTTACTTTGCTTTTTACTTACTAATAATTTCACCTTTCATAGAAGTAGTAATATATATGTATTATATTTATCATGTTTTACCAGCCATGTAAAGGGCTTTAAGTATTTATCTATACCATAAAATATTGTATAATACATCACAAGTTTAAGAGAGAGAACTCCAACCATTTTTGAAATCAAAACATAATGTGAAATTATGCATTAAATTCGGCGTATAACGCGCACAGAATTTCTTTATATAATTTCCTAAAGAAGGCACTCGAAAATTATTGTTGTTTCGTTGAACGGGGTTCGACGATTTTGTACAAATCAGTCGCAAAGAACAAGACAGTTCTTTAAGAGAGATTAGAATTTACTGTCAAAAATGCAAACCTTGAAATACAGAATTCAGCAGCAATATTCACAGAATAAATCTCAGAAGGTCTTCACACCTTCAATAGCACTGAAAGACAATTATTAGTGTTTAAAATACACGTATGCACAAGCACTACTCGTTGAGCTAATCGGTAATAACGGCCAAGGTAAGTTTGCTAAGAGCTAGTCAAATCCCAACTAGCCCAGTTCGCTGAGCGTTTCCCTATTTATAGCCCTAAAGGACTTTTCCAGAAAAATCCACTTGTATCATAGATCGGCTAATTAGTGGATATCTCCAGTAATTCCTAAAGAATCTAGTGTATCCCAAACTCGCCAAAAATGGCCACTTAAAATGATGCCAACACGGCGCTATCGCCAAGTTCTCATTGAATTCTCACTATAACGTAAAGAACGGCGTTGCTTGAGAATATTACAATTTTTATGTAAACTGAATATAATTTAGAATAAGATAAAGGCATTACACATCCAAATACAAATTTTGTACACTATTTTACATAAAATTCGTAGCAGTATGTATGCAATATTCTTATGCTTTGAAGTCAATTATTTGAGGAATTATCTCAGGCTTTTGTAAAAAAAATACTACACTTCTAGAACTACAACTCTTAAGTTCATAAATATGTTATTACGTTTAATAAACAATATTTAGATATATGTAGTTAATTTTTTAAGGTATCCGACAACGTTCAGAGCCGTGATTTTGCAAAAGCGTATAAATGGATAATACTTATGATATTTAGTGTCACTTAGATTAGAATACTTGTATATAAAATTGTTTTAAGAATATTATTACAATAAAAAATTATTTAAGTACAATATTTTGAAAAACAATGAGCTTAGAATGACCCATTTTCAAAATATTCTCCTTTGCTGAAAAATGCTTCTATTACAATAATATCTTGTCTGTTTATAGCTCATACTTCTCAACAAAGGCTCAACTAGAAATTTTGAAATATATAACTTAGAAGTGGGTTTATCCATGTTTTACGACAACAGAGGGGAGAAATTTTAAGAAAAAATGCCGATAATTATTTCAATTGGTTGCAGCTCTGAAAATAATGTGAATTTTTCAAAAAAAAAAATAGTTCAGATTCTCTGGAGAAGTCTTTACTTTATATAAGCGAAATATTATTTATTTAGAAGCATTTTTTTATAAAAGGAGAACAATTTGAATTATTCTAGGTTAATTTTTGCCAAAATATTGTATTTAAATATTTTTTGTCAAAATTTAATTAAAACAATTTTACATATGTATTCTAATTTAAATGACACTAAATATCATGAAAATTATCCATTTATGCGCTTCTTTAAAATCACGAACGTTGTCGGATACCTTAAGCTCATCTCTCTTTTTATTTTTAAAGACATCCTTTTGATATCTCGCTTATAACGCTGAGTGAGCGATCGATTTACATTTCGAATCTTATATTCTGTGTTAAAAAAACCATGTGCTTTATTTTACGTTAAATATTAAATTCTATTAATAATTTATGAAAATATAATGATTTATATTTTCCTTAGATATATTTAGTTTTTTAGTTTAACATTTTAAATACCTGACTGTACTTATAAGTACCACTCACTTTAAAATTACATAGAATAGCCATTTTTACGAACACTCTAATGATGAAGGGTGTTTTTTTAGAGGTATAGAACTTTAAATTGCAATAAAACAACGATGTATTATTCGATTGACATGAACTTTTTTTATTCGAAAGATAATCTTGCGGTATTACATTTTAAATATGATTTCTGGCATATGACTGCCGCGGCTGGCTCGGATGTAGTCCAATCTGGACGTCCAATTTTCGATGACTTTTTCCAATATTTGATGCCGTATATCGGCAATAACACGGCGAATGTTGTCTTCCAAATGGTCAAGCGTTTGTGGCTTATCCGCATAGACCAATGACTTTACATAGCCCCACAGAAAATAGTCTAGCGGTGTTAAATCACAAGATCTTGGAGGTCAATTCACAGGTCCAAAACGTGAAATTAGGCGGTCACCAAACGTGTATTTCAATAAATCGATTGTGGCACGAGCTGTGTAACATGTTGCGCCGTCTTGTTGGAACCACAGCTCCTGGACATCATGATTGTTCAATTCAGGAATGAAAAAGTTAGTAATCATGGCTCTATACCGATCACCATTGACTGTAACGTTGTGACTTTCATCGTTTTTGAAGAAGTACGGACCAATGATTCCACCAGCCCATAAAGCGCACCAGTCAGTTTTTCTGGATGTAACGGTGTTTCGACATACACTTGTGGATTAGTTTCACTCCAAATGCGGCAGTTTTGTTTGTTGACGTAGCTATTCAACCAGAAGTGCGCTTCATCGCTAAGAAAAATCGCTTATGAAAATCGGGAACAACGGCAACCTTGTTTTGGGTCCATTCGACGAGAATCTACGCCTTGCGTGATCATATTTAAAATGTAATGCCACAAGATTATCTTTCGAATAAAAAAATTCATGTCAATCGAATAATACATCGTTGTTTTATTGCAATTTAAAGTTCTATACCTCTAAAAAAGCACCCTATACTTAGCAGGGATATTCTTTTCTATCGCTCGAGTTCTGTGATAAGTATTTTAGAGGGGAAGGCGCGCGCGAATTGCTTTATAGTACAAGTTAAATTTTCAGCTGACATTTTCATCGGATTGTGAAGATTGTCATTTTTGTTCCGAAAGAGTAGTTAATGTCAAAAGTTAAGTTTCTTAAATTTTTTGTATGTTAATGAAGGCTTTAGAAAACGATTTGATTATTTATTTAAATTGAACAGTGTATATAATGAATTTTACAGTTGAATAACTTTGTGATACTTATAAGTACCGACAGCGCACTGGGTGTTAGAGGAAGATAAGATTTTTTTTTTCGTCCGTGTAGCTTATTGTTTTTTGTTATGCCGTGACGTCATCACTATAGAGCAATATAATTATGCCTTTTTCTGCATTTCTTTTTACTTAATTTAATTATTTTTTGCTCTTATTCTTTTATTTGAACTTTTTTAAAAAATTTAAACTTTGAATCTGAGCTTGTTTTTTTTGTCACATAGTTAAATGAAATATCTATTCTTTTTTCTCAAAAATTAACAATACTTTAATTCCTTTATGTGTAACTGATCTGTAATATAATAATAGAATATTCTCAAGGTAATATTATCATCTTTTTTGTCCTTGTCTTAGAATACGTGGAAAAAAGAAGCGAAGGCTTCAAGAGGCTTTGGATATATTATAAAACACCTAAAATCAGGGATTTACTTTTCAGATGAAGAAATTCCAGCAAATAATCTGCTAGAATTGTCGATAGATTCTTAAGATGACGATTAAAAGATTGAACAAGACCTAAGGTGCAATAGCTCATGTTAAGAAATACAGCATTCCTACCCCAGGATGCAGAGTTTTAAAAGCATTCAATAGAAACCTCACTCAAAATGCATAAATGTAATGAGTTGTTGTGCATTAATGAAAAGAAAACTGTTTCTTTGAATATCATCAAATTAAGTTTATGTGTAAAAGCTATTTCATGTGTAAAAAAGTACATACATTTTTAAAAATTTAATAATCTTAAAAAAAATATTTTGTGCTGTAAAATCATATTGTTATCTGATTTATTTAGCATTTTAACGAGTTAAAACTGCTTTAAAAAATCATTCCTATAAAATTCGTCGCTATTATATTCGTCCTTAGAATATTTTAGACCTTTGTAGACTGGCGGTACTTTAAAGTACCAATTTAATTAATAAGCTCTAACGGGTTAAATTTCTAAAAGTAGAGGATTTTATTTTATGTATATCCCTTAATTTTCTATGCAGTGATTAAAAAAAATATTGCGAGAAAAATATTTGCATTAAATCATAATTAGCTCAGTTTTTTTCCTCTTTAGTACTGAAAAACAGTGCTTTTGAAGTAGCTTATGTAACCAATGCCTGGGCAATGCATGAACTTCTCTAATCTTCGCATGCATCGGTTTACTTTGTAAATCATTAAAAAATTGTTTTATTGCATTTGGATGCATTTTGTTATTTTATTTTATTTTGAATTATTTAGTTTTATGACGTAGATAAAAATTAAATATATCTGCATTAGAAATTGGAAAATAAATTAGGGTATTTTATTTATAATCGAATAGTATAGTAATATTAGTGTATCTTGTGTTATACTTCGTAAATAAATAATCATGTTCTGTACGAAATATCTTCTAAATATTATATCAACTAGAAATATAAATATGATGCCAATTTTAAGAAATTCTTGGAAATGTAAGCAACAAAAGTATTTAAACAAATAAATACAATATTAAATTAATTCTAAAATTACTTAAAATTTTTTCATATCAAATCTACTTACATGCTATATCCGCATAGCATAAGGTAATACACTTGAAGACGATCTGCATGCCCTAAAGTAATATACTCTAGAAGACGATAAATAATTATAGAACAATAAAGTTTTTTCATCACATACTTTTATTTACTTTTTTACAGTATATACTATAGCAGTAGCACACACGGGAATTTTTCAAGGGGGGTGTCCAGGGTCGAAAATCTATCATACTTGTATCATGCTCCTTTTGATTTTGTCGATTTTCGAGAACAAAAAACAGTTAAAAACTAATTATTGAATAAATAATTAACATTAATTAATAAAATTAATCATTAATAACAAATACTTAATTAAATTTTACTTACTATATACTTAGAATTATAATCAATCGGAAAAAAATCAAGGGCTTTGGGGGGGAGTTCGGACCCCTAGGTTACCAGCCTTGTGTGCACCACGGTACTATAGCAATGGTATTTAGAGCATATAAGAAAATAACGATGTAAGATCACTCATTTTCAAGAAAATAAACGCAATACATTAATTTGTCCCCATTTTGTCTCATTATATTACATAATAATATTTTCAAAACAGTTCATGGTATTTTTTTTACTCTAGTTGGGAAGCCGCAAAATTTAATGCTCACCAATTTTAAAATTGAAGTTAAAAAGATTTTTAATTAGCATTCGAAAATAACTACTTATGCAAATAAATTTTATCAGTCATAGTCTAACAAAAATATTAACTTGTAAAACAATTAATTGTTTTTACAACTCCAGTATTTGGTAAATCAAAGCTCGTGCCAAGTGAAAAAATTGTGCGTTTTGTCATTGATTCGAACGAATTTTGAAGCATTTTATTCTAGAAAGCATAGCATTTTTTCCCCTGATATCCCAACAATACAGTTTTTTAATTTTTATAAGCTGTATAATTCCTTCTATCAAAGTACTACCTATTTTTCCCCAGCTATTTGTTCCGACTGTAAAAAATGTTCCACGGAGGATATGAAATGGACTGAACTTTAAATCTTTGCTCACAAGTTCCTCGAATAATTTAACCGATTACGACGCATGCGCCAAGTAAGGGGAGGGGGTCCATCACATACCCGAACCCCGCGAGAAAATTGATTTCAGTCTACACACGCTCTCGGCGAGTGCAGCTGTGGAGAACCGTTTCCCACGTGCAGAGGAACTTAGTCCCGCTGAAAGGCCCGTGACAGCTACACGTGGTTGAACAGTTTTACGTTACGTAAATTTTACGGGTGCTTGATTTGACAGGGCGGAAGACTGTTAAAATGATTTAAGAGAAATTGACAGTTTATCATCGGGTTTTTTCATAGGGAATTTTTCTGGTGCATAAAATTTAAAGAACTTGCTGATTCGAGATGCTGTGCCAGTTGGTTTTTTTGACGTTATTCTTAAAGGGTGGAGTGATATATGCCGACATTTCAGGTAAGAAATATGCAATAGTCACATGAATAAATACTTAAAACAATATTAAAGACTTAATAAAACATGCATAATAGGGTCTATAATGAAATTGAAGAAAACAATTGATCCTTTAAGGGAAAAAAATAGCATTTTTCTCTCTAACATTAATGTAATTTGCAACAAGTTATTTTACTCTCGAGGAATGAACAATTATCTTAAAATTGATTCCTGTAATTATAAAAATAGGGAAGAAGTAATATAATAACAAAACCAAGGCTTAAAAAATTGAAATAATTATTCAGAATAGGATTTTAGGAACATTAAAAGTTTGATTTTGATTTTATCTCTTCCATGGAAACCCAAATTTCATTGAATATTTTAACATTAAACTTCAATATTGAAATTTATGTTCTTTAGATTTCCTATATAGTATATTGGAATGCTAATAAAAAATTTTGCGCGAGATTTAAGTTGTTCCTTACATGGGAATAAAATACATTCCTGCTTATAGCATGACAAATTCTATTGAATGTGCCCGTAAGGAAGTAGTCAAGAAAATCTCAAGAACCTCAATAATTTAATTACTTTTCCTTTTAATTATATAGCTGATAACAACACAATTTGATAGCTTGGGAAAAAAATAATTCTTTTTAAAACGAAGCAGATTTTTTTTCCTCGCCCAATTTGTCAACGAGAATAATAAACTAAGTATAAGAAATTTGACTCATTTAACATCAACTTATAGTGTGTGTGATTGTGTGTTACAGGTATAATAAAACTTGTTAATATAAAATAAGAAGATTTGCAGTAAAATAAAAAGAAAATTTTAATAAAATAAATTTTTATTTAATAGGTAACCCAAATTTAGTTTGCATAATATTAATTTCACTTGAGCGTGATATGAAACAAACTGCTTTACACCACTTGTAGACATATCATGCTTATGTCAATTTTATATATTAATGTAATATATTTTTGAAATAAACATGTCAAAAGTCAAAATAAAGAAAGAACCGTAAGGAATTATTCATCAAATTGTATTATTAATAAACATTCGAGTTTTGAATTGATAGTATTTGGAGGAAACACAAAGTGAAGTGTGTGTGCGTATTATTTTTAGATGGAAATAACAACCTATTTTAAAAGATATTACACTTATGAATAAATATTTAAAAATATTAAAGCTTCCAAAAACGCTGTTGCATATTAACACAGGTATTCAATGAAATTTTATTAAAAGGGCTCAACAAGATTCTAAAAGAGAAGGAAAGTGTATAAATCTAATTTTCCGAAACTTAATTTTTAAAATAGTTTAAATATTTTACACTCGGAAAATAAATTCCAATTACAAATATGATTTGTTTTTAAGTATCTCATTTAAACTCTTATGTATAAAGTCTATGTCTACAATAATTAGTAACTGGACTTTAAATTAATTAAAGATGCAATTAAATTAAAGAAAAATGATTAGATCTGTTTTCGGTCTTGCTGATTTAATTGTACGTTTCTTCTCTTACACTATATCATCATCTTTTATTTTTAAATATTTTACAAATTAATTTTAATTATATTTAAATAGATTTAAACAAGAAGTAAGTTTTTGCTTAAAATTATTTTACTCACGATATTTAAGTTAACCTTCAAGATTTTATTTCAAATCAAAATATCTGAATTATATCACCTGGAATAAGTGATATTTATTTTAATATCACAGTAAATCTGATTTTATTTCGGCATATTTACTTTATACGAATTTATACAAATCTTAATAAGACTTGGTACCCTTTGAACTACTTTCTTTATTTGTGTATTTAAAAAGTATATTTTAACATTTTATATAATGTTTCTATTCAAGAAAATGGTACGAGATAAAATTTTTCACATATTATTCACACAATTTTAAAAATTTAAATTTTTTTGAAGAAAATTTGGAAATTTTTAAATCCTACTCCTTTTGTAATTATTAATTTTTTGACCGAAACATTTTTTGTAATATTCTTATAGATGTTATAAGCAACTTTAGGGATCGATTTTACAATAACTTAATTCATTTAAAAAAAATGTTGATATGCCTGCTAAAAATCAACGTAAAAGCCACTATCTCTTACATTTTAATTTTTTTTAAAAAAATATTCAGTTTGCAGCAAAATGGATTTCAAGCTGTATATGCGAAGCAAAGGGAAAAAAACGGAAGTGATTGGTATATAGTTGTGCAAGGAGTAGCATTTTGAATGCACTAATGTTTCGAAAAACAAAAACTGAGAAAAACCACTTTTAAATTTATAATTCTGAAAAAAAGTTATAATAAGCATAAATAAAAACTTAAAATACCACTTTAAAATATTATTTTTATATTTTTCTTTAAAATAGTTCCATTTTCGTATTTTGTAACCCATACATTTTTATAAATGATCAATTTTAAGAGGGTATTAAATGCCCAAGAAAATTCAAGAAAAGTGCTAAAAAATTTTTTTCTGTCACGACAGAAAGTTTAGTTTTTTTCTTTTCATAAGTATCACATTTGTATGAAAACACATATCAGGAATAAGAACTGAAATTATTAATATAAAATGCCTTAATTCTAAAATTTAACATGCACACATTTAACAAAGAAGAAAAATTACATTTTTGTATTTCCTCGGAAATATTCTGCTTTATATATTACACATTTTTTTATAGTTATTATTTCTCTTTATGAAAAAGATTTTTTTATCATAACACTATTTTTAGTTGTTTTTTTTTTAAAAGGGGGCGTGGCTGAATTGCCTAGTTTGCTTTCAAATGAAGTTTAATTCAATTTCTAACTTTTCGACTTGCACAAATGATATATCAATATAAAGATAATAATGCAAAGAATAAGATTAAATAAAAATTTTAAAAAAAACGATAGGTCGGTCATTTTTGTTATACCAAGTCCCTTTATCATGTAATTGGTCGATTTTTTTCGTATGAAGCTGATGCTAAATTTTCGTCAAGGGTTTGTATTATTACTTTCCATTGTCAGAGAAAAATGACATAAAAAATGATTAAATGTTCCTGTTTTTAGCTCTTCATTTAAAAATAATTTGTCTGTCAACTATGAATTTTACACTAAATCAAATTCCTCTACTATCAAATCGAGCACATGAAGGTTCCTTGTTTATTGCATATTTAATTAACAAACTTTGTTTTCTATTGTTTTCACCCTAAAGTTACAAGATAATCTCAGAATTTGTTAAATATTATAAATAGCTTTTCTGCGTTCCTTCTTTTCCACAGAAAAACTCAAATATGAGAAGTTTGATGGAATCGAATGGTAAACCAAAAACTACTCATGCAAAATTTATCAGTTGCTTTTTTAATAAGCACTATTGAGAAAAATTGCTCTAAATTATCATTTTATTCCCTTACAAAGATTCCAGGCTCATATTTAAGACTGAAATCAAGCATAAAGAATTTCTACGAACCTGTAGCTGTGTAATTAATAACGTTCTCTGAACTTTTTAAAACACGCCTGATGACAAAGATGCTGCAGTTTTTCTCTTTCAATCAATTCAAGCTGCTGAATTCATGAATTTATTTAAACTGGATTTTGAAAGGCCATAAAGTAATTTCCTCTAAAAAAATAATTTGGAAAAAGAAAACAATAATTCCATAAATCATTTAAAAATTATATTCAATTGAAATAATATTTTCTATAAAAAATTTCTTATAATTCGGATGATTAACTTAACTATTATAAATAAAGTAAATATCAACTGTGTGTGTAAATTGTTTATTTCTGAAATATTAATTATTCGATTCGTTGAAACAAGAATTAGGAAACTAAATTGCATTTTAAATTTGCTAAAAAATATTAAGATATTCACTTAACATAAAGTTTCATTCATTAAAAACTAAATTTTCCTGGATGTTACATCGTTGTACGTAAAATTTCTCAAAATTTGGTAAGTTAAAATCTTTGTCTTTGTATTTAAAAATAAAAATCTTATTTTAAATGTAAATATTTTGCGCTGATAAATGAAATTCTTAAAATAATAAATGTATAAAAATACATTATTGCAATTTAAAATCTATATTTCCATTGAAATTAATTCCTTTTATTTTTGAATGATAATTTATATCGCAATTTTTTTTTTTATGTAAAAAGGTATAAATAATAAGTTAATTCAAAACGTACTAAAGAATATTTAAACAGAATGCTTTTCAAAATAAGTAAGATATTCTTTAAATAAAAATTTCAGAAGTGAAAATATTCTTATTATTTTATACGAAATTCAATTTTTGCTTACAAATTTTAAAAGAAAATAATTTTTAACTGTGCTTATATTATTTAAATTTAATAAATAAATCCAAAAATTATCTTTAAAAATACCTCTTTGGAAATCGAAATGTGCACTTTGGTTATTTGATCTTTTATAAAAGCATTTTAGTACTCACCCTCTTAAAATACGAACCTTAAAAGTAAAAGAGATATCAAATTTAATTGAAAATAAGCAAAAATACCCAAAGTAAAATTTTTAAAATACGTTCAAATAAATGAATAAACCTCTTAATTCCATTTATTCTTATGCTCGTCTTGTAAGGCTTTATTGTGTTAAAAGCTTTTAATTCTCATTTCATCTTACTTCTTTTTGAGAGTTGGGATTAGAGAAAGCTGTCCAGAGAAGGGATAATTTCCAGAATAGAAAAAATATCGCCAAATTTCCCATTTCACTTGATATTTTCATGAAAAAAAACCGTTAACATTTTTCTAATTTGAGAAAGCGTTAAGAGGTGCATATTTAATAGTATTAAAGAGTCCACTCAAGTTTCTAGGAGCACTTGACATTTTTCATAAGAATGTCAAAGATGAATAAAATGGGGAACCTCCTTGAGTGTGAGATTTTGGTGAAGTTATTATTTCTTTTTATTTCAACTTTATATTTGAAGTGTCTCTTTACATAGCTCGTAGAATTTTTTTTAAATAATACATAAAAAAACGATAGTCAAAACTGATAACGCATTTTCAGCAAACATTAAATTTTTGTAGTTTCTTTAATTTTATCGAACCATTTGAAAATCCTTTGATTTCATTAAAGTTTTGAAAATGGAAAATAAATTGTTTTAATTTTAGAAAAGTTTATTAACTGTAATTATAAACCTATTAAAAATCACCGTAAGGTAGATTAATTTAGTCGTCAAAATATAACTGATCTTGATGCAAATTTGCTTATTCAAAACTTCTGTAGCAATCTTAGAAATTATACTAGATGATGTTTCTTGTAAGAAGTGGCATTCGGATTCCTTGCCTTGATAATAAAATGAAAATTTTAAACATTTAAGTAATATAAAACTCTTTTTCTCTAGAATATAATTTTACATATTCCATCATTAATATATTTTAATTAATTACATAAAATTGAATGTGTGTTATTTACTTAAGCATTTATTATAGACTATGATCTCTGTAATCTCTGTAGTGGATTGAACCTATTTTTAAATTAAATGATTACCAATATTATTAAACATATGAACCAATTTCAGCTATAAGAATGTTTACTGATATTTAAACATGAGGAAGAAGGAATGAATTAAAAGAAACATGGAAATGCTTGAAATGACTAGAAAATGTTTATCTCTCTTTACAATTTAATATTTCCTGAGTTATAGACACCAGAATGTTAATAATTATTATAAGGCTCTAAAAGAAAGAAAATTAGTAGAAATCGTAGATTTTGTCATTGAGTTAAATTGAAAAGATTTTTTTTTCTATTTCCTTCACTAATTTATTAATTTGAAATTTACAAAATGTTATATTAAAAAGAATTAGTATGTTCTCATGAATATTAAATGTTTCAAATTTTACCTTTGAGGAGTAAGAATTTTTAATTGAAAACAAATACATTTTTCACACAATCACTTAGTTAATGTATTTGTCTTTTACGAAATATAATATATAGTAAAAAAATCTTATTGATAAATGTTTTTGAAACTTATGTGTTTTCCGTGAAATTGTTTTTAAAAACCATTGAGACATGTTAAAGGTATTATTTCCTTCTTAAATTCATGTCTTCAAATTTCCAAATTTAACATTATTTCTCGTATTTGTAACAAAGTATTTCTAGATTCTATTGTGATGGCTTGAAAAATGTAATCATACACTGCCAGAAAAATAAATAATTAATTCTTGAAGTATAATAAACAATCCATTTTAAATAATTTAATGCGATAAATTATTTTTTTAATTATACTCCTAATATTTGAAAGAATAATAAAAGAATATTTTATGATACCCGAATAGAAATATTATATTTCTTTATATATAAAGAAAATTTCGAATTCCATACATAAGCATACGGCGGTATCACAACTAGAAAAAACAATCGTAAAAAAAAGGAGTTAAATGTTTATTATTTGAACTAACACTGCTGCATTTTATACTAACAAAACATATTTAAACGTTAATGCAAAATAAACATTCATGTATAACAGATGATAATACTTATCCATTGAATATCTATGTTCTAACAAACTGATGATCTATCCATTCCAAAGTGAAAATGAAGGATGACAAAAGCCTTGAGAGTTGTTTATGGATATTGTGATTGTAACAGATTCCCTCTAATGCCAATAATCATGATTCGTATTGTCATGATGGTTTGTTAGCCCATGCCATATATTTCTCAGTTAGTGCTTTAGCAGATAAATTTAGCCTCATTCATTTTAGTATTTTAATCCTTAGTTTAAATTAAAAAGAGTAGAAAAAGTATATAACAAATCAGATGATATTTTCAAATTCGGATCGTACAATTAATTTAATTCTTGTAGTATGGCATGTTCATCGTAAAGTTCTCACACTAATGTTCTCTGAAGAAGTTTTATTATGCCTTATTCATTTTATTATATAGGCATTATTATATTTTCCTTGAATGATTTCATTAAGGTGTGCTATGATAAATTGGAGTATGTAAATTACAGAGATTATTGAAAATGCTTTTCCTTAAACCTTAAAAAAATGAAAAAAGTAGACATTTAAAAAATAATTAAGAATTTGTTATTTATAAATTAATTCATTGTTTTATACTTATTTTTTTAAACATGAGATTATTTAGAATGGGAAACTTGAATTATATAAAATACAATTCGAGATGTTTAAAACTAATTTTGTAAATTATGGCTTGATAAAGGATGATGTTTTTTTAAATGAACTTTTCTAATTATTCCTATTTCTTAATTGTCCTATAAACATTTTATTAAGTGAGGCAAATACATTAACCTTAATTTTCAAAACATATTTTAGTTGGGAGACCTATAATTGAACTGATTTAAAATAATAATTATTCTCTTCTTTCTCTAGAGCATTAAGTAGGAAACAGTAGTCAGAACTTCTAGTGAGATAAATAATTTGAATATTTATTTCTGTTAATTAGGATTTTCCTATTTTTGAAACTGAATAACTTATAATGTTTTAGAACTACTTATCCAACAATGTATATGAAATGTAAGAAGGTCCAAATAAGTATTTAAATGTTTGTTTTTGTAAATAATAATACACATATAGTGTATATATGATATACATTTCGAATAGTTAAATACATTAAAAAGCATAAAACGTGTCTCGAATTTTATGTATAGCTAAGTATTGGATTTTAAGAGAAAACAACTGTCGAAAACCCCACATGCTATCTTAAAATAAAACAGAGAATTAAGAAAAAAGTTTAGTCAAAATTCTTTCTGATTAGCAAGTATTCCAGAAGACTGAAAATGTATTATTACTTACCTTGAATAAATACAAACACACACAAAAAATCTTTAAAATACTTTAGACAATTATTTTTATTACTTCTATGTCAAAGTTATAACCCATTTGTACATAATCTTTTGTATAATAAGTATGATAATCTTAATATAATATAGTGTGATAATCTTTTATATAATATAGTGTGATAATCTTTTATATAATATAGTGTGATAATCTTATATATAATGTAATGTGTTTAACTTATTTTAAATAATTTAAAGCTAGACTTCTATAAATCTTTCACTTTTAAGTATGCATAATTAAAGCTCTAATTCTGTAATGCCAAATTCGTTATCCTCTTTTTTGAAATAGTATTAACTTTATTGATTCAAATTAAGTAGCTCGTAATGAATCTGAAAACGTTATACTTGCAAATAATCTTAGCAAGATTTGTTAGCAAAAAATCTAATACTATTAAATATATTCTTCTATACAATACTTCAAAATATAAATTATTATTAATTGATGCTTCATTTTGGTTAAATGGCTTTGAAATATTATCAAGAGGAATACGTTAGTAAATTGTCATGATGAAAATTGTGTACAATAAATTATGTTCAATGAAAAAGGTTTTTTGACATTCGATATTGAATCTCATATTAAGTAAACGGATTTTTACAAAAGTATTTAAATTGTGTACAAATTTTTATAAGAGAAAATATGCGTAAATGTGAGTAATCTTATCAATTTTGTTCTGTGTAACAAAATTAATCAAATCATTAGAGATAGCTTTAGAAACTTCAGAAAGTTAAGTATTATTGAGTGAAATTAGGAAACTAAGAACGACATGTTTAATGTCCTAATTCATCGTCATGTTCATCTATATTTTTGAAACTAGGAGCTGTTTAAACAAACATTGTCGTCCTAAGATAAAAGACTTCCTTTTTGAAAAAGACATGACCACCATAGCCTAATAGTCATGGTCACAAACTTGTGGCATATTCTATTTATCTTATAATTTTCTTCGACTATAAGTTGAATTCTAAAAATCTGCTTTTTTCCTGTGATGCAAATCAAAATACAATTTTTTTAACTGATTATAAATTTTCTGAAATTTTTTTTACGTAAAACTCTGAAATAAAGATATCATAAGTAAAGGAGGATAAAAGTAATTTCAGAGAGTGTGTGTAAACATATTAAATATTCATATATTTGCACAGCATGCGTATTTTTAAATTTAGAGCATTATGTTTGGGGTATATTCATACAATATAAGAAGTGAAAGAAAATAGAAATCTATCGTTATGCAGCTTTTTTTGCTTATGTTTCTCATATAATAATATTGAAAGAAGATTTACGAAAATATGAGCGTTATAAAAATAATTTCGGTTTATAATCATTTCAGCAAAATAAATAAAAAAATCAAAACGAGCGGAAAGACAATTTTAGAAATTAGGAAGTCAGTTTTGCTCTTTTTTGCTTTCTGTTTTTTTTTTAAATTTAAATATTCGTATAAGTAAATCCAAGTGTGTATATTTTTTATTAAAATGAAAGAAGTCTTGCGTAAAATGAATAGTAATTAGTATAATTATAAGAATGCATTTATTAAAAAAAGCATTGAATATAAGTAGCAAATAAAAGAAAATAGTTGTGTAGCTTATAATATTTAACTCCACTCTATAAATCTCATACTCCATTTCAATTCTCTATTTATGTAACACATTTAATCTTAAGTTTCAAATTATTTTTTAATATAAGTGTACGTTCAGTTATCACAATATTTATGTAATATAGTTTTTTGTCTAAGATAAACCATGATTTTAAATGGAATTTTTACAGAAAATTAAAAAAAAATCGTGCTTAAAGCATTTGATTTAATGTGATTCAAAGGCTGTCTTTTAAACAACTCAGGTTGCAAGGATTATATTCTCAAAACTATAATAAAAGTAAAATGGTGATATCAATTAAAACATTTGTATGAAAAGGAAAACGAAATTGCCTTCCTATCAACGTTAATAAATAATGTTTCAGTTTGGGAGATGACATAACATTCAAAAATCTATTAAATCTAAAAATAAATGCAGTATTCATGCAATACCAAAAAGAAAGCAATAAACTGAGAATTGAGAAAAATATTTTTTCACTCATGTTCAAGTTATTATGAATTAAATAAATTTATAGTCAAATTATATATGCATGTGCAAATCAAATATAAATATCAAAAATATCAAGTGAATGCACTAAAAAAGAAATTCACTTATGTGTAAATAACTTACTTATAGATATGAAAATCAGCTTATCATTAGCAAATTTCTAGTCAATCAAGGAAATATTCGCATTAAATAATCAGTTAAACAAATATTACATTAGAATTACTAAAGCATTTATACCTTTATTTTTCCTAATTTTATATATATAATTTTCTTATAATTATTTCTCTGAAGTACTAATGGTCCCTAGTGAATTTCAAAATGAAATTATTCTTGTTTAGAACTACATTATTTTAAATCTACATTTCTTGCTGTTGACAGAAAAAAATTTAGTTCCATAGCATTACATTGAAATGGGAAATTTTTCTGAATGATTAAAATTACGCCAATTGAAAATTTCAATTAAATTCCTAATTATAAATAAAGCTTTAAAAATTATCAGAAATCTGTGTTTTTATTTTATTTTGTACTAAATGTATACCGTCCTTTTGATTCTCATGTACACATTTTAATAAATTGCTTAAATGTACGTTTTTTGAAATATTTAGAACAATTACTTAACCATTAACTTGTTAAATTATAGACATTTTGCACACTTTTATATAAAAGGTAAATTAAACGTTTTACATGCAAACCCCAATTGGAAATAAAACAGTAATTGATTGCTAATTTGAATTTTATATTTGTGCTCTCACTTCGTATGAACAAAAAGCAAAGTGAACTATACATATATGAATTCAAAAATATCAATAGATGCGATGATGTGAGTTTACTTGTATTTTACGTACTAATGTAACTTTACAGAGTGATTTAATTGTTAAAACTGTATTTTTGTGAATGACATATTATATTAATAAAGGACAAAATATGTTTTCACTCTTTTGGAAATCTGTCGAGTTCAAAGGATTATTTTATCTGGTAAAATCTTTATTATAATCGAGGATTATTTTAACATAAAATATTCCTCTGTAAATTTTTGTCATTTGTTAATAAAAATTTTAATTAAAGAAATTAAATAATTATAATCTAAAAAATATGATAAACTCCTATTAGTATGAATTTAAATAATGAGGTAAAGAGTAGAAATGGGCTAAAAAAGTATATATTCAAATGAATTATATTTTAACTTAAAGTACATAAAATATTTTGGCATATGATTTAATGAACTTCCAAAAGCTGTAGTTATAATATCAAAACTCATAACTGGATCTTAATCTAAATTTTAAGGAAATATTTTAAAATATTAAGTTTTTCTGTGAAAATATTATTCTAACACATTTTAATAAAAAAATTATTTATCTATTTGAAAAAGGAGCATTGTGAGTTTTTACTTCCTTAAAATAAATTTTGATACACAAAATAAATATTTTTTAAAACAGTCTTCGAATGAAATGATGAATAATTAGATGCTATTTAATTGCATATTATTTTAAGCTATTATCAAAATCCTGATTAGAGCTTTTGAAAGATGCTGTACAAAAAATGTGCAATCATTGAACTTTAATTTCTGAAGCCCACAAATTAAAAAAATGCAATTAAAAATTTGTATCCGCTAGATATGCCTTTATAGAAAGAAAAAACTTCCGTATTTTAAAAATGTACTTAATTTGTAAACTGAAATAATAGTACCGAATCACTTGAATTTTAAATATGATAATGAAATATTAAAATAAAGAAAGAAAAAAAACTACTGAATGAAATAAAAACTAAATGCTGCAAGTAAAAACAAGAGTTAAATATGAGTGACATAAAAAGTATGAGTGAAATGTAAAAATTTTCGAATAACACTCCGATTCTTGCCTTTCCTAATATTAGAATCTCTCATCTGCTGAAAATTACCACCTGTACAATTAACAAACTAAATAATCGAATACATTGGATTTCTAATTTCAAGCAATTATTTGGATAGTTCCAGGCTTTATCAATGTCGGGATTATATTGACTATACAATTAATTATCTATACAATACAATAATCCAGTCTAAAAACGAACGGTTGCCGATACTTGAATGGTATCAGAATAGCATTACCACCAAGTATTCTGTGGGTATTTGTTACAGATAATAAAATTTTTCCAAGTATGTTTACATACATCAAAAGAAGTAACATTAATAATTATATATATATAGTACTGTACACTGTATAGGCAAATTACAGGGGAAGGTTGCCTAGCTCTAAAATGTGTTTAAACCTGCAATCTTGGTTCCTAAGGCCAGGAGTTTATTATATTGTACTACTGTGCCTAATATTTCCCATCTTGAATAGTTATAAATACTTAGGTTCTATAGCTATCTGTATTTATATATATGGTTTATATATATATATGGTTTATATATATATATATATGGTTTATATATATATATATATGGTTTATATATATATATATGGTTTATATATATATATATATATGGTTTATATATATATATATATGGTTTATATATATATATATATATTATATATATATATATATGGTTTATATATATATGGTTTTATATATATATATTTATATATATATATTGGTTTATATATATATATATGGTTTATGTATATATATATATGGTTCATGTATATATATATGGTTTATGTATATATATATGGTTTATGTATATATATATGGTTTATATATATATATTTGGTTTATGTATATATATATATATATATATATATATTGGTGTTAATTATTGATTATTTAATCGAAAAATAATTTCCTTTCAAGTAAAAGATTAAAAAAAATTAAAAAGCATTTTTAGTTGTGTTATTGGCTTCTTTAAGGGCTAAAGAAATGAATTACAGGAATGGATTTTAGTCAATTTCTTTGATTATACATCATAACCGTAATAGATACCAAATTTGGAATCTACGATTTACTTCATTTTCTGAAGATTCATCTTAGTACAATTGGTTTAAAATTCTATAATTTTAATGACCAAATAGGTCAATTTGAATGTTTTATAGGGATTTTCCAAGGATCAAGTGTACACGGCCCAAGATTATACACCAAGATCAAATTCGAGGCAGGATAGGTATACATTTTATAACGGAAATATACCATGTTCAGGCTTAAATACTGTACCACCGCCTTCAAGGTGGAGATTTGTTATATCGCTATTTCCTTTTTACAGTAAAACGGAACCTAAAAAAATCCCATTTTTACTGCCTTTGATTTCATGTTTACAACAAGTTGCAGAGTTTATCTAAAATTGAAGACAAGTTTCCTGAAATGAAAAATATTTCAAATTTACTTTATGCTTTGGTTAAGGCACACAGTATTATAATTAACATTGAAATAGGAATTTAGTAAATACATAAAAATGGCTCTAATTCTATGGTAAGTAACTGAGTGTGCCTGTCTTTTACACCTTCTTGTCAAGTATTTTAATATAAGAACTTGGATACAAGGAGAGTTATTACGAGAAATACAATTCTTGTTTATGGTTTAAAAATAAACACATATCCCTTCATACATACTTACTCCTAAAAATATTTACCTACTCTTTCTGTTAATTACTCTCTGTTCCAAATTCGTTACTCAGTTTTTGACTAACCAGTGCCTGTTTCTGTCATACTTACACATTTTTAAAAGTAAACCCAATTGACAGGAGAGATGCATAATATTACTCGCCCTACTGTTTTTATTTAAATGTTTTCAATTTGAAAAATCCTCTGAAACTTCGAAATATGCTCGTCTAAAATTTTACAATTTCTACAATTATAGCAAGTCTAATTTCTTGAATTTATAGTAGCTGCAAAAATTGCTGATACAGTTCCATTATTTCCCTTATTTCCTTACTTATGTTCTATGTTCATGGATCCTTGATCCTTACTCTATTGATTAAACTTCAATGTTCTTAGGATTTAATTTCTTCTCGATTATATATATTTATATACCGGGTGGGCAAAAAATCCATAAAGGCTTTAAAAATTCATAAAATCCGGAGAAATGAACGAAAAAAAAACTGTTTGCAGGATCAGCATTAGTATGTCACGGGATTTTTTTTAAGCTAAAAAAAATAATTCGAAAATCATCTGGTAGGTGGCGCTGTTACAAGCGTCTGTGGTGGAAATATGCAAATTAGACGGCTATAAAAACCTTTGCTCTCAAGGAATCCACATTCATTTCACCATTACAAACAGTGAATATGAACAAGGATGCTCAGTGCACCGGATAAAGCTTTGTTGGTAAAGTTATTTTACATGAACGAGGAATCAGCGACCATTGCCTTGCGAAAATTCCGAGTTCAGAAAAATGTGAAGAGTGGAAAAGGCCCTTTCACACCTACAGGTCTCTTAAAGCTTGTTAAACGTTTTGAGGAAACTGGAAAGTTGGAGGATCGAGCACGAGCCGGACGACCATTTTTGAAAGAAGCACATGCACCCTGCATTGCTGTCGAAATGGAAGCGATTGCGTCCGAAGCAGCTTCAGGGACCAGCAGTGCTCGTGAAGCTGCCAGACGATTAGGTTTACCACCATCATCTGTCCGCAATATTCTTCGTCGAATCCTCCAGCTGTACCCATACAAATTGCAATCGTGCCATGAACTTTTGCCAGCAGATACCGCACAGAGGGAAGCATTTGCGAAGTGGGCCTTCTCTAAAATGGAACAGGATCCCACCTGGGTTTTTAACATCTTGTGGACAGATGAAGCTCATTTCTCGCTACATGGTGACGTTAACAATCCTAACTGTCGCATTTGGGCGACCTCTAATCCACGTGAGTACACACAGAAGCCATTGCATCCCCAAAAGTGACAGCATGGTGTGGTTTCACGGGTTCATTTATCATAGGACCCTTCTTCTTTGAAACGCAGTGCCCAGTAAATGGATGGATAATGGAAACGGTAAATGCTCAGCGTTATCTAACGCTTCTGCGGGAGACTGTCGTGCCATGTTTAATTCAACGAGGGCAGATTTCGAATGTCACGTTCATGCAGGAGGGAGCAACCAGTCACACTGCTAACCCGGTTAATGCATTCCGGATACAGACGTTCGGGGAAGACATAATCGTTAGCAGGCGCTGCAGGTACCCATGGACTCCTCGGTGTCCCGATTTAACACCGGCAGACTTCTGGTTGTGGGGATATTTGAAATCTCGCGTGTATCTATCCGGTCCATCAAGTCTGTCGGAACTGAAAGATGCGATCCGCAGAGAAGTATCCTCCATACATCCGGACATGTTGAACTCTAGCGTTGCTGGATTTGTCACTCGTCTGGAATGTCTTCCCCCCTGTGGTGGTGGTCATGTGGAACATATTCTGGTGTAATAGAGTTGTGAAAGTTTTCTGTTCATTATTTATGCATTGTTTCTTTCATTTGCGTACATCAGTGCCACCTACCGGATGATTTTCGAATTTATTTACTTTTCTAGCTTAAAAAAAATCCCGTGACATACTAATGCTGATCCTGCAAACAGTTTTTTTTTTGTTCATTTCTCCGGATTTTATGAATTTTTAAAATTTTTACGGACTTTTGCCCACCCATATATATATATATATATATATATATATATATATATATATATATATATATATATATATATATATATGTGTGTGTGTGTATGTATAGGTATACCTTATTTTATCGTTATTGTCAGATTTGCCCCTCTTTTCTTATTTTGCATAAGCGTTTTATTGTAATTTGTGTGCATTCTTTTGCAAATACATGAAGAAATGTTTTTCGTTAAAACTCTTTTATAGGAATTATGTTATTGTTATAATTTGCCAGCTGATGTGAAATTTGAATTAAAATATTTTTAACGTAGTATGTATAACTGGAGGCGAGTGGCTGAGTGGTAGTGCACCGCGCTTCCACGCCACTCGTCTGGGGTTCAAATACCAGGATGGGCAAGTTCGACTTAGCCTTTCAACCCTTCAGTGGATCGATAAATATGTACCAATATTTCTTGGGAGCTGAACAATGGGGGTTTCGCTTCAGACTGATCACTTAACCAAAACATCTGCACATTCATCCGAGTGCCTAAAGTCACGTAAGATGAGACAGGCACTATAGGCCTTGGCCTTCATGGGCCATTGCGCCACTGAGTTCAGCTCAGAATATATAACTGGTGTCTGCTGGAGTAGAAGAGAGTAGTATTAATCCCGGATAATCAGTTTCTATGATTCTAAACTCTCTTAAGGGATATTGGAAATATAAAATCATATTTTTTTGACAATATGAGATTTTTACATTTTCAGATTGTATACATTTTAAACTTTCTAAAAATACCTTACTTTAACCACAAAGGTAACTAGAAGCCCTTAAAACATATTTTTAAATAATTGTTGAAACTGGGCTACACCCATTTGAATGGCGAAAATTGTAAACAAAGTACTTCATTTTTGCTTAAGAGTTCAACGTCTGATATAAACCAATACATGTATCTTTTATTGTAAATTGAACCTTTTATTTTTTATTTCTTAGCCAATTAGAAGTCTCACTGTATACATTAAAATCAATTTATCTCAAAATGTAAATTTTCATGTTCGATGTACCTTTTCTAAGAAACTACTGTTCACAGGTATGAACATTTGTATGATATATTTATAATGATGGCGAATATATACTGAAATAAGCTTTTTGTAAAAAACTCAAAGATTAATTTTTTTCAAATTTATTATGTGAAAAATGGGTAAAATTTCGCAATATTTTATAAAATATTTCATAATTTATTAAAAAATTCAAAATTAGCTAAAGGCTCATCTTAGTATGAACAGAAAGGTGTACTTTAATTGTATGAAAAATTTCAAGCATGTACATATTATAGATTTTGAGAAAAGGTACATCGAAAACATCAAATTTAACATTGTCAGTATAAATGGAGAGAGAGAGAGATTTCCAACTCTTCTTAAAGGAAAAGCTCAGTCTTTCCAATTAAAAAATAAATTGTAAATGTGGCCTACAGGGCCAATACCACAACGGAAATGTTTAAACATATAGACAGGAAGATTTAAAATACATTTCAGTGTCTTGGAATCTTCTTTGAATCTTAAATGTTGAACCTTGATTTCATATCGGATGCACGGCGATGTTTAAAGAGGCAGAGATCTTTGCTATAGGCAGTTGGTATTTTAAATATATAATACTGAACGAGTAGCATCACGAAGCTTACAAGATTCACTATCTAACAATTTATGTATCAAAAAAATACAGACTCTAAAGATAATATTTTTTAATTCCTTAGTCCCCCCTTCCCTTCAATTAACATACAGGTAACAAACATAGTTTAACAAGTTAGGAATAAGATTAAAATAAAGCCAAACAAATTTAACTCAGAAATTTATTTTTCATGTCACTTATAAAATATTGGATTCTGAATCCTCTATATGTTTCAACGAAGCATTAAATAGCTTTATATAAAATGTGACAGTCACGTTCAAATACAAAAAGAACTGTTTCGAATAAAAAGCCCGTTAGATTCAGTTTAGAAAAATACCAAGACTCTCTAAAATTCCATAAGTAATCCCTCGATCCTTTTATTCTCCGGTCACGTGTTCAATGCCAATGCATCATCGTCTCGCATTTGGAGGCTTAATGGAGCGCCAAAAACCAAATAAATAACGTTTTTAAAGGAAACTTCGCCAAGCGCATGTAATGTGTGAGATAAAACATGGCGGCTCTTTTACTAAAGGGCCATTAATTAATTCCATACAATAGATGGGGATGGAAGGGTTCTCTGCTCCTGTCAATATTCGAATTAAGTTAACGTGTTCATTGGTGAGGTGTAGGTGGGGTCTTTTCACGAGAATGAAAAAAAGATGAAATCAGATGATAGGTCAATTGTTCGCCTGTGAGCCTTGAAGTACGTACAATTTCTTATTGTGATCGTGCTCTTGAAGAGGTTGCTTAAGTTTATATTACGCGAAATTAAGTTGGAATATTCTGTTTTTTATGTTGGATGTTGAAGGATAGGTAAGAAAAAACGGAAGTAAGTTCACTAGTGGATGATTGAAAATTTCAGTTATTTTCCGAATGAACCATGAATTTTGTTAAATTAAGATTACATTGACAAATTTGGATAGATAATTTAATTTTAATTCCGAATTGGTCTGAGACATTATTATTTTTTTACCGCGTCATTGCAGAATTTTTAAAATATATACACGCATGAGAAATTGATCTGAGGAAGTGGGGATTCACTTAAGTTATAAGCGAAGAAAAGACATTTAACAATATTGAAATTTGAGCCTAGAGTACTCAGATTAATAACATCGGTTTTCTAAATCAATATGACTGAAAAATTCGATTGATTAATATAATTTATGAAAAATATGTGTTAGGTATATATATAAATACATCATTGTTTTCAGTCAAAAGTTGTTAAAGTCCATGAATTAAATAATAATTGGTATAAAGGAACTTTATCGTCCTATTCCGCAATTTTTTTGTTCTGCATACGTCAGCGTTTCTCAAACTGTGGGGCGCTCCCCCTTGGGGGGCATGACAACTCTACAAGGGGGCGCGAGCATATTGAATATTAAAAATAAAAGATTATTCAAAAGATTATTCAGATTATTAATTTACGGCAAGTAAATAAACAAAATACGTTTTGACATATTAAAAAATAATACACACATTTACACTGATGTTTTACACTTATAATTGTGTATTTTGTAATTAATTTAACAATACTAAGTTAAGAACATGTTTAATAACTACCAGTGACCCCATGGGATTTTTATATATAAAATTATGTACAAAAATTATTACTTATCTTAATAATTTGTACGGTTTAGAATTAAATTCTTAATTGTCGATTAAAAGTTACGCGGCTCACTTCCCAATGCCAACCGTTTTTCACGTTGGCGCGCATATGTGATGTATTAGGGTGGTGGAAGGAATAAAGAAGCAAACAGTATGAAATAAGTAATTCCTTCACAAATATTGTCAAGGCCATTTTATTGCATTCCAAAGCCTTCGGAATAGTTTTATGGATATCAGTGCACAAAAAAACCGTACTTTAGAAAGACATATATATACGTGAGGGGAAGTTAACGCTTTGGCTGAGTGAGATGATTATATATATGCCTATCTAAGAGATTAAAGTCGTATCGTAGTTTTTGCATCAAAGTATAGTATTATTGAGTTTAATTTATGTTATTGTATTAGGGGGCGGGGGCGATGAAAATTATGATTGAATATTGGGTCGTGAAAAATCTAGAAATTTTTCAATGAAATCAGTAATTTTAACCAGCATTAAAAATTCGTAGTTCAATTCGTTGGGTTTAAAATCGCTTTACGCTTTTAGTAAGAGTAATTCACTATATTTTTTTTTTACCACTGATAGAAATTTATTATGTAATACAGTCATTCAAACTTCTCTTACTTATATATGTCTCAAACAATTTCATTAGTCTTATTAAATAAATAGCGATTACTACGTGATTGTTTTTACTCATTACTTCATAGTCACAGATTTTATAAATGACATTTTTTGTTACATGCAAGTTTTTTTTTTTTAAAATGCATATATATATATATATATATATATATACATGTATGTATATATATTTATATATATATATATATATATATGTATATATATATGTATATATATATGTATATATATATGTATATATATATATGTATATATATATATATGTATATATATGTATATATATGTATATATATATATATATTTATGTATATATATATATGTATATATATTCAGTTTATTTTTAAGAATTTACAAACAAATTAAGAAATGGAATGCATCATAAATTTAACTTTAATGTTTTTTTAAGCAAATAAATTTTAAAATCTTTGTTCAATCTTAACAAAATTAATTTATTTACAAATTAATATTTTTCTCACTTAAGATCAAAACAGTGAAGAGATAACATTTTTGTTTAAAATTTGATTGCTTTCAACTAAATATGAAAAAATTAAACAGTGAAATATTTGTCAACAGTATAATAAAGCACATATGTTGAGCAAAAAAATTTAAATAGTGTGAGAAGCTATTCCAAATATTTTCCTACAAAACAAGGGGATGTGTGCATCACAAAAATCATATTAAAATGAAAACTTAAAAATACGTTTAATTCTCTTAAAATGTTTATCAAATAGAACAAAAAGGAAATATTTATATTGGTTAGATAATTTTCAATAAAATTCGGTAAAAAAAATAACAAGAGTTTAATAACGTCATTTTATTTCTTTATTTAAAATATATAAATATTTCTATAGTTCTCGAATAAATTGTGCATTGTTTTTTAAGAGATGAGTATCATTTAGAAATCATGCTTTGACATATTCATATACGTATCATAATTATAAGAAACAATAAAATGATGACAAATATATTAAGAAATGAATGTTTCAGAATTTTAAAATTGGTCTTATTAAATACAAACAGAATCATTTTTATTTCAGTTCCATTATTTTTGATTCGTTTGATGTAACAGGAATTTTATTATTGCGATCTGTAATAATGAATTGCATAAAAAAAGTCTTATCATTCTTTTCTTTCAGTTTTTCATGAACTTTATGTTTCATATAAGTATTTTATTTTCTTTGTTTTATATATTTGCTTGAATTATGATTTAAATCTCTTTATGAAAATCAGATATTTTCTGTTTTATTTAATATTTTATGAAAAACAATAAATAAGTTTGAATTATTCTTGAAACCGACTGCTTATATTGTTTCATCGCGTTTGTTAATGCTTGTATAGATATATATATATAATTCTGTACTAAACAAAAGTTAATGGAAGAAAAAATGTCATACGTTATTTTATTTTAAATATTTTTTAAAGTATCATTTAGATTTTTCTAAGAAAAAAGCGGATGATGAATCGAAAGAATGATAAAAAATATCAAAAATGTGTTTGAAAAGTAGAGAACAAGTGATAAATTTACAGTATGCCATGTGATGAAAATTATAATAATGCTTTAAACTTTATGTTATACTTATTTTATTTATAGTGTGTTAGTTAGTATGTTATATTTTAAGTTATTAAAATACGATTTAATTGTATTGTATTTTCTTTTATTTAATTAACTTGACTATCTTATTTCGTTGTAAGTTTGCGCAGTAAAATTTTTTATTTTAATTTGATGTTCATACACTATGCATTAATAGATCATTCATGGCCATAACTAAGTGAGGATTTAAAAAATCATTTATGTAATTTTACTTTTTGAGAGGGTTTTGCAATATATCAATAATGAAGAATTTGCATTAATTATTTTACTTTTTATTTATGTTTTTACTAAAATAGTTATATAAATATATTTTTATAGCAATATGACTTCAAAAATATTTTTTTGTATAATAACAATGGCATAAAACTTTCATAGATGCTAAATTGTAACGCTTAGCATGTGAGTTTTAACATTTTGAATATAAAAGGAGAAAAACGCTAATATTAACATTGAAATTCAAATAACAGCAAGGTAAATTACATTATGTTAATAAATAAATAAAAATTTATTAAAATTCCTCAATAAAAAGTTTAAAATGTCAAGATAATCACTAATGATTTAAAAAGTTACAAAATCATACATATTTTTTAAAACTTTTCAAAAAAGAAAATTCTATTTTTCCTACACAGCAAAAATGTTGATTATATTTGCTTTTTATTATTTGATAAAACAAGCAAGATCTATGTATTATTTCTAGATACATATTCAGATTGGGTTTATAAATTTCTTTGTTTCTAACTTTAGAAGTCAATTAAAGGCCTCAAAAAATTCTATAGCGCTTTACGTAAATTAGTTTACTTTTTTAACATAATCCTCTTGCATACTGTTACTTTTCGGATGTAAATAATGATATCGAATCTAATCAAAATAATTTGCATGTTTTCTCAAAAGCGCATGAATTGTTTAAATGCAGATCTGAGATAAGAACAAACGAATGATTTTAAAAATGTTTTATCCAATTCAATAGATCTCAGTTTCATTTTGCTTTGAATGTAAATTAAGATGGAACCCAAGAATTTGAAGATAATGCAACTTTCTTGTTGAGCACATTAACAGAAAACCAAACTAAAAATGTTCTCCTTTTCTCGTAGTTTTTATTAAGAAACCTGATAAAATACTCCAGAAAAGAGATATTAAGATTAAAATAGGAAACACATGGAAAAAATACTTGAATTACGTAAATTTGAATACTTGAGAATTAAATCCCAACAGGAAAGTGAAGAAAAATTCAGTCATTCCAGTAGTAAACACGATGGCGCATCATTAGTGATAAAGACACGGAGAAACAGTAGGCAGAGTTCAAAAACTTTTCGTAAAAATAAAATAAAAAAAGAAAGTTATTTTATGTAGGCAATCCAAACATGGGTGTAGAGGGGTTCACCTAGTGAAAATGAAAATTCATGTTTTCTCGTTTATCGCTGACGTGTAATTCCGATGATAAATCTAGACTTGGCGCGTTTATCGCTAGTTTACGGCGCTGTATCTTCGCTGGTTGAGATTTTCGTAAAGCCCGACGTAAACCTTTAACAGCTCGCTCGCTGTTCCAAATAGAGAACCGTAAATCGTAATTACGTAATTTGCGAAACCGACGAAAACTCGCTAGGAAAAGAAAATCCTGGGTCATGCTTGTTGTAGGATACTTTTCTGAGTCACTGGGATTCTGAAATTTATGAAGATCTTTAAATTAAAAGGCAATTGCTTGGATAGGACAGTTAAATATTACTTCTTATTGCTTGAACTGTGTCACTAAATTAATTCAACAAAGGATAAATTATAAAAAAGCTTTGTTTTCCTTAATATAGCTAATAACCTGACATCTGTATCCAAGTAAGTTAACTGAAAATAAGTTAATTTATTTATACTGAAGCATTTGTTTTTCAAACTTCAGAAACCGTTTGTAATTTTTTTCAAGTCAGTGCATAGGAAAATAAAGATTTTAAAACGTTATTATATTAATGTTGACAAAGAAAACTCCGTTTTATTAAAATCGAAATGATAATAAAATACAATAGTCAATTACTTTTTGGAATCTTATCGTCGAAAACAATTGTGATACTAAATTTCTTTAAATATTTTTCGACCTATACTTAGAGGAAGTTTCGGCATTATATGTGTTTAAAAAATATATAAGTATATTATTAATTACTTAAAGTAGTATACCTCAACTAGAAACTTCTTTATTAATATTTTGGGAGGCGTATTTTAGATCAATAAGTTCCCTCAAACTGTTTGTGTTTATCTTATATTTTATTTAAGTTTTATTTAAGTATAAGTTTGTTTAAATGTAGGTTTTAGTTTCGTTTTTAAAGTTTGCTTAAATTTAAGTTTTGTATTAAGTTATAACAGAAATCTAGATAAGAAAAAATTAATAAAAATGCTTGATCAGTGAATCTCCCTAGTTTGAATATTTGTTAAATAATTGTATCATACCTCAAAATTCCTGACTTTAGTTCGTATGTAAATATTTAATAAACAATTTGAGGAGAAAATTTAGACAGATGTATTGTTAAGACGAAATAGATTTAATCTTGAAAAACTTTTATTATTCAGAATAATATATTCAAATTAAGCTGTAAGCTGTTGTGTAAAAAGAAATTAAATGAACTTATAACTAATTTAATTAAATTAACCTTACTTTTATTTAAGAATGAAGTAAACATCAATTATAAAAAAATGCACTCGGAAATAACATATTTAGTATAATACATGCATTTTTAGACAATTCAATTATTGAAAATATATGAAAAACGCTCAACTTAGAAAGAAATTTTATTTCTTCACAAAAAAGAGAAGAAAAAAAGATCAAATAATTTTTTGGTATTCAATGAAAAAATATTTATGTGTCAAAATATTTAATAAGAGTAAGGTAACTTAGAGATATTCTTAAGATGGATGAAAAAGTAATTTTTAATATCAGTAAAATCAATTTGATTTTAGTTATAAATATTTAAAAATTCTGTTTATTACTTATTTCTAATTTTGAAAACAAAAACTGTTGAGCACTAGAAACTTTCTACCTTTCACTTTTATAAATTGGTTAAAAAAATATTTTCTACGTGCTCAGTAAAACTCCGAAAAAAAATTTTAATATCTCGAATTTTGTTAAGATTTAGTGTTTAGTCATTTCTAATAATATAACTTGCTTTGCTTTGCTTTCGATGGAACATTTATATTTTTAATTTTCTAAGTGCTGACTGCTAAGTGTAAGAATAAAAACTGCTTATTTAATGTCATTCTCATTTTGTAATAGAGATATAATTTTAAGTATTACTATATGGTTCCCATCTGGTATAGTGGTTAGGGACACTGACCGCGATGATGTAAGGCCTGGGTTCGAATCCCGGAGAAGGCATGGGCTATTGTAACTGTATAGTGCCTTACAGCGGCATAGGGGTACTCTAAATAGCCTTCAAGCCACAAGTCCTCTCGTGAGAGTGGTGGAAAGTGGAAGAGAGGTGGAAGACCCCTGACTATACTCCCAGGGTGTTTTTGCTTAAAAATGAGGTGGAACTGAGGAAAATCGTACTGTCACCTGCATGTTATTCTAAGCTGAGGCCAACGACATGTGTAAAAATTCAGCCCTTCACCGTGATAAATTTCGTGGACCTATATATGATGTCAATACTGATCAAGTGGCTAAGTAACAATAATAACAAATATTACTATTAACATTTCCTATACTAACTACTTCTAAAAACAGTTTAAATGAATTTCTGAAAATTCCCGAGTAATTATGCAGAATCCTAAATAAAATATATCTTAATTTCTTTTTTCATAAAGTTTGCAAAATAAATCTCAAATGTTATGTAAATATAAACTTTTAACACATTCAGAGGTTTTAAAGAAATTCCAAACAAAAATGAAAAAAATGCAGCTTCAAATGCGATTCGATCTAAAATCGATCATTTCTTATTTTAGTTATTAAAATATTCGACTTACTTTGCTTCTGTTCTAACACTTCGGTCGATTTATCTTCAGATTTAATAAATAACTCGCCATAAAAGTTTCGACATTTTCCACCCATAAAAAAGTGAATTTCAGAATCAGAAACCTCCCACAAATTCCAAAAGAAATATAAGAAAATAAATTCTGAATCCTTATCCTCGTAAATCAAAGCTTTGTGATGTGGGTCACTGAATTCATAAATACACACGCTGATGCAGTTTGTGTTCACGATCAATAGAACGTATTTTTTGCCGTTTCATTTCAAATTAGAGTAATATCTTTACATGATATTCTACATTATTTCCGCCTTTCTTTCCAATGGAAATAAAAAGAACACGCGCCAAAAATAATAACGCACAAACGCACAAGGATAAAATTGTTTTAGAAAGAAATGGAGGAAAATAGCAAAGAAGAAAATTCTTTTTTTTCATTGTGAGATTCTATTATTTGGGATGTTTCCCGGTTGGCACCAAACATTAGGTTCGTAAAGTGTCGACCGATTGGTGAATAAGTTGAAAAATGATAGGCTAGTGAGACATTCGCCAGAACTCAATTGGTCAATTTATCGCTTAGGTGGGATGTACTGAAGCAGAAAGATGTGTGATGTATCAGATATCGCCAAGAAACGAATTTATCACTTGCAGGCGAGGAATGAAGAATAAAGTAAATTGTTTTTCCTCCGAACATGGAATGCTTACCATCAAATATTTTGAATATTTTGGTTTCGATGACCATTGCAACTGACCACAGCTTTTCCAATTTTTATCACTCAGAATTTACAGCGTAATTAGAATATTATAAAATCCCGAAGTTATTTTTTTTCTCGTCACTCAAGAAAAATTATTCAATATTTAATAAATTGGGTGTCCGAAAACTATGATTACTCTTTTTAAAATTTATTACAATAAACAAAGATTTCACTCCTGGTTTCTTACGTTCCATAAAGAAAAGATTAAAGTTCATTTTGATGAAAGGCATATTAGACGGCGCAACGTCCCCATTATCGTTTCAAAAGGGCTTCATCGCAAGAAAAAGGGGAAGTTGTAGCATGGTTTATCGAATTTAAATCTGCCACACTCACAGCTTATATAGAGCACGGCCACACTGGAGTTTGGAAGTGAGAAAATGTTCCCTGGGTGATGGATTGGAAGAGGAAGTCCAATCCTGGCCACCTAAATATCTACACATAATAACTTAGGATTTTTTCTTGTAGGGGTACTTGAAAAACATTGTTTACTAATATTTAATAGTGGCACTGGTAAAATGAAACGTCGAATTAATGTGATTATTGAGTTTGTTGATCCTGCAATGCTTCATAGAATGTAGCTAAATTTCTCATATGGACTCCATGTTTTGCGCTCAAGCAATGGTGCACACATTGGAATAGAACAATAAAGCATTCTAAGAAAATTAGATATTTTCTTCATGGAGCAAAAAAAAGCTTTAAGTGAATATTTTCTTTTTCTTTATTTATTTGTATTTAATATTTTCAAGTGAAGTCATACTTTGCACGGACACCCGTTATTTTAAACTAAATAGGTAGTAGTATAGAAATAAAAAGAAAAAGTACAATTTTCCGAAGAAATGTTGCTCTAAAATTATAAATACATAGAGTAAAGTTACAGTATGTGTGTTTTTGTTATTAATTTATATAATTTTTTCAAGTGTATAATTGTTGCAGATTAATTATAATATTATTGCAGATGTACAATCATCTTTTTTAAAGAATATTTGATATTAAACAAATTTTTTTAAATTAAAATTAATAATACTAAAAGAATGTTACGCCTGAAAATTGAAAATTAGCAGTTTGTTGGTTTGGGATATGTTAAGTGCATAACTTCTTATATGCGTCCGTACTACCGATATCATCTACTTCTACATCATCTTCTATGCCTGTCTCAGTAAAAATATTTCCTTTTTTTCCATACAGACCCCTTCTGCGTGATGTTATAACCTTGTTAACCTACAATAATATACTTTTGAAAGAAAAAAATCTGAAAGAAGCAACAAAAATAATTAAATTTTTTGTTTGAACTAAAATAATAATTTTTAATTATTTTTTCATGAAAAAGGGGTTGTTTTTTCAATTTTATTATTTTTTTACGTTTAAATGCTGATAATTAAGTTAAATTCTGCATAGAATAATATTACAAATAACAAAATGCACAAAAAGTACAATGCAATATAATGAACGATACAATATAATGCTCAATAATTTGTAATGAATAATAAAGTAAAATACTCGAAGGAAGCTTAGCAATAATTAAAAATGCAATGAAGTCAAAATTGGTTATTTGTCCCGTATTTAAAGAAAATAACAGTATGAAAACATTCTGGAAAATTATTGTATTTGCAGGGAAATGTATCGTTTTTGTAACTGCATACGGTAATACTGTTACAGAAACTGAAGATTTATTTTAGAAGGTCTTATAAAATTTTCAGTAAAATAATGTTCGGTGCATAAAGCTTGGATTACATCATCGGTAATTGTGTTTTACGAAATATTACAATATCATTTAGAGCTACACAACACTCTGAAAAACAGCAGAAAAAATATATTTAT
This sequence comes from Trichonephila clavipes, assembly GCA_019973935.1. Lineage (NCBI taxonomy): Eukaryota > Metazoa > Arthropoda > Arachnida > Araneae > Nephilidae > Trichonephila > Trichonephila clavipes. The sequence continues at coordinate 535,140 of BMAU01020739.1, read as the reverse complement.
TTAAAAAAACACTCTTTCCTAGATTTCTCAATAGTACACTCGATTCAGTAACTTGATTCTGAACTCCGGATCTGATATTCAAAACGTTTTAAGGATATTCAAAATTTTATGTCTCAAAAACTAAGCCTTAACAAACTTTCTATGCGTTTCTCTCAGACATGTAAATTTTTGTTCGTGCATGTATTTTTCACACTCTAAGACTTTATTTTTTTCTGTTTAAGATAGAGTCTTGAATATATTTTTCTAAGCACTGATATGAGCCAGACACTGATTTGACGAATTCATCGGGACCGAACAGGTTATTATTTAATTCGGGGAATATCAATTTTTTTTTTGTATTTACTATTTATAAATTCTGTAATAAACAACTATGCAAGAAATGCCCATAGTTAAAACTTAAAAACTGTTTGTTCAGCAGGTAAAATTTCTATTAGCATTTTATTACACACCAGTCAATTGGAAATCTTAAAATACTGACAACTAGATGTTTGACAAGCTTTTTAGATTCCTGACACGAAAGAGTTATTTTTCGATTTTATACAAAGAAGAAAATATAACGTCATTTTCATCCTGCTGCATGAGTAATGTTTTCTTAGTTTGCAAACAATGTAAAAAAATTAGAAAATGTAACAGTTTTTATAAGAGTTTCATTATCATTTTCTGCATCAGAACTCTTTTTGATTGACTTAGACAAGTATTAGTCAAAAATTTCTACAAAACCTTACATATACTAAACTTCACTTATCTTAAGAAAAAGAGCAAATGGAAAAACTCTTAAGATATCCCCTGACGTTGTGGAGTGGAACGAGATAAGAAGGAGATTTCTTGTCTTAATCAAAACTCATGCAATAGGTTACACTCATGACTCATCTGCACCTATAGAGTCTAATAATATGCTGAACCCTTTCCCTACGAAATTCCCTACTTATGAGAAAGATTCCAGTTTTTTTTAATCCAAACTAATAAAAAAATATTCGGGTAATGAAATAATTTTGTTTATCAAGTATTTTCATTCGGTGAACAGGGGTTTTTGCCTTCATTTTATCGAGAAAAAAGAAAATTTCGTTAAAACGCGAATTTCGTTAAAAAGAGATTCGGTAAATCGGGGCCCAACTATATATAGCATAATAAAGTAAGAGTGAAAAAGTTCTAAAACCTATAATTCCAAAGCAGAAAGAAATTGGATATATGTATGTTAGATTTCAGAGTTTTAAGTATCTATTTTTTCTATTTTTGAGGTTGGAGGAGAGGGTTGCCAACAATCATAATTAAAAAAATCAAAAAAGAATGAAATAGTCAAATTTATTTTAACGTTTCTTCCAAATAACTCACAAGGAATGTGAATCACTTGAAACATAAAAAAATAAATAAACATTTATTAAAAACATTAAAGGAACTTCAATCATTTCAGTTTTTTAATTTTAAAATAAATGTTTGTTAAATTGATTTATTTCTAAAAAATCAATTTATCAAGTTTTTAAAAAAAATACCTTAATTACTTTTAAAATAATTTCCTTCAACTGTTATCCTTGAAAAAAAAATGCAAAATTTCTACATAACGCACATATTGTAATTTCTTAACATTTTCCTTTATTAAATGCTGGTGATATTTAAGAATTTTTTAAGGTACTGCAAAAAGATTTTATTTATATATTGTTATTATTATAACTGAAAAATGACATATCTAAAAGTCATTTAAAATATTACAAAACTTCCAAAATATAATGAATGAATACATTTCAGTTAGCTGTTTTGGGGAAAATAAAATATATTGGTATCATAAATATTTTAAATATACATGATTTAAAAAAAATTCATTAGTGCATACATTATTAGAGGAATTAACAGTAAATTTATTCATTCATAATAATCAATAACAGAATAAAGAAAAATTATTTGGTAACATCACTTTTGAAAATTTGAAAGGGAAAAAAGTACTGTTCCATACGACGTTTGAAGAACAAAATCGAATTTATATTTTTGGCATAGAATTGGGAACGTAACATAGCTCCAAGAAAATTAGATTTGTATTCTATTTAATCCAATTTCAATTTCATGTGCACCGAAATGATTCTGTAAAACTTACTAAGCCATTTTTAAAAACATTTCTTCTTTCATGAACATGGTATAACAAATATCCTTCTAGTATGAAGAAAAATCCTTATAATATCGAATCCCTCTAAAATCTTATTTTCCAAACTCATTCTAAAAAGTAATCTTAGAAGAGAAAAAAATCCCTTATATATATACTTTTAAATGTTTCTTAGGAACTGAAATTAATATAAAGCTTCTAAAACTAGTTTCATTATTTTTTTTAAATAGATACTCTAGACTTTTGTGGACTCAATATATTGTGAAGAAACATAAAACAACAGTAAGGTGATGCATTTCTAAAGTACTTTTCAATGAGTTCTGCGGGTATATAAATTTTTCAGAAATGATAAGGGCAAAGGAATCTCTGTAACCGCCTTTTAAATTATTATTTTTTTTCCAAAGGCAAAATGTTTTTAACGAAATTTAACAGTTCAGTTTTAAGAATGAAGTATATAATAAAGAAATAATATATTTTTTTCTATTTTACTTTTTCAATTTTTGATATGTCTTTATGTTATTCTACTTAAGTATTTTTAATATTAGGTCCGCAATAATTATTTATGCTTCATATTAACTGAATCACATAGTTTACATATTAATAATTATTTACATTATTAATCTTAGGGTGACTTTAACTAGAGTTTTTAAGAATTGCCAATGAAATGTGAAAACATATGTTTTCATTAGCAATAATTGTCAGAAAATTTAAAAAATTTGTTGTAATATACGTATGCTGTAGTAATATATTATTTTAAAACATTTTTGATTGTGCATTGTGGATTATTTATTGCATACATATTTACAAGCCTTATGTTAGTGAAACATTCTGATATTTTATTTAAATCTACTTTTATGAACGATTGATGTATTATAAAATTAAAAAAGTCTATGTATATAAAATGCATAAAAACACATTTTCTAAGGTTACAATTAAAATCTTCAAATGACATTAATTTGTAGAACACACATATCCAGTTTACATCAAATACATCCTAAATGTTCCATATTTTTTATAACACTTAATTTACTTTCTGTAATATCCCAGCTTATAACTCCAAGGGTAATCAAAATAATGGAGAAATCACAAAATACGAATAAAAAAAATAATTTAAAGACGATAAATACTTTCATCTCATTAACAAACCTTAAAAATTGAAACAAAAATAGAAAATTGTTGATAGGACATCCAATGAAAATTTTGCTCTCTAAAATATAACATGGATTTTTTCTATAATATTTTGATTCAAGGACAGAGACGTTGAATAAAAAGAAGAAAATTTAAACGTGTTCTTCAAATAATGGTTGAAAAGGCATTCGTTTATACCAGGGGAGTCTAACCTTTTTTTAGAAGATGGCCACAATTTGATAAAAAACATTTTCGTGCCACTTCCAACTTTTATAACAAACAAAAATAGAAAAGAGAAATAACTTTTATCGAGGGACTTATTATGAGATTTTTACGCAAATAACACATTTCAATGTGTTAGAGATTTAAAAAAAAACATGCGAAATATTATTTTTCGGATCCGAATTTTTATGGTCTTCTTGTGTTGTTTTTCCAATCCCGTTCCTTGATCTCAATGAAAGTAAACACCGATTCGAACCCGAATTTTGCAAGTTTTATGATTTATGGTTGGCAGCAACTGCAAAGCAAATCGAGCGACTATTTAAACTCGGCTCGTGTTAGTTTTTGGGAGAAAGAGAAAGAAAGGAAATATAAGAAGAGTGTTTTAGCTCTTAAATAGAGAGCGGCTGGTTGGCTATGCAACTGTATGTTGCATCACCATTTTAAGAATATAAATTCGTTTTAAATATTAGAAGACAGTTTGAATCGGATGTCTGGTAATATTGATATTTTTAACTAAGATTTAATTAGTCAACTTATTGCTTTTGATCGCTCCAAGTGACGAGCACATTGATTTTATCCTTCATTATTATTAAAAGTTATTTTTAAGAAACTGCTTTCCTCTTTATGCGTCCTTGACACAAAAATGTTCACTGCTTACTTTGCCAAAGCTTGGGTTAGTTTACCAGGAAGTGTAACATAATGCAAGTTTATGTAATCTCGAAATTTAAAAATAATTTAATAAGACTAAACTACAAACATAGGTTTCAATGCTAATAAACCTTTTACACATCCATTCAGTTAGATTATGTATAAAAAAATGAGCAACTTGAATCATTTTATTCAAAATAATCATTAAGGTATCCCATTACGCTTGGAACCGTGATTTTAAAAAAGCGCATAAATGGATAATTTTCATGATATTTGTTTCACTTAGATTATAATGCATGTGTAAAATGGTTTTAAGGACATTACGACAAAAAATTATTTAAATGCAATACTTAGGCAAAAACTTAACTTAGAATAATCGTTTTTCTCAAAAGGTTCTCTTTTAAAATGCTTCCACAATAATAATATTTTGCTCACATAAAGTAAAGACTTCTCCATAGTCTGAGCTAGGATTTTTGAAAAATTCACATTATTTTCAGAGTTAACAACCAATTGAAATAACTATCTGAGTTTTTTTCTTAAAATTTCTCCTGTTGGTTGTAGTAGAAGATGGATAAATCCACTTCTAAGTTGTATATTTCAAAAATTGTAGTAGAATCTCTGTATTGAGGTCTCAACTGTATACAGGCAAAACATTATTATAATAGAAGCATTTTTCTTTAAAGGAGAATATATTAAAAATTGATCATTCTATGTTCATTTTTTGTCAAATTATTGTACTTAAATAAATTTTTATTGTAATAATATTCTTAAAACAATTTTATGCAAATTTTCTAATCTAGGTGACATTAAATACCTTAAATATTATCCATTTATACGTTTTTGCAAAATCATGGTTCCGAACGTAGTCGGATACCTTAAAAGCTCAGTACAAACTGTAAGGCTTTAGAATTACTACTTTTTTATACATATCTAGTCATCTATATTAGGATTAGCTATTGCAGATGCAAACAAAATTATGTTATTATAGATGCACATCAGCTAGTTTTGAGAGATATTTATTTTATTATATTCATAGCAGAAAATGGTTATTTATTGTTATCTTTTCAAAACCCTTCTTATTTTTTCAGTAAGTCTTCGCGTCCCACTGCTATATCGTTATCATGCTACACTGTGGTACGCGTGCCGTAGGTTTGTCACCCCTGAACTATACATTTGACTATTATAGTCCTTGAAAATAACTTGAGCTGAAAGAAAGCTAGTCTGCACAATAGAAAGCTCCTTGTTGGCTAAAATATTTTGCACAGATTACAACATTACTCGGCTTTTAGAATGATGACAAAATCTGCGGAAAACCTCGTTGCACAAATCATAACAAAGCACAGGCATGTTTCACACACACAAAGCTGAAAGAAAACCTTCCGGATAACTCCCCTGTAAAGGTGTTATCTAGATGCACTCTTCTCTTTGTGAAGAATTTGAACAATTCGTCAGAATATATAATTATCTCCCAAGTATCACGCAACCAAGTTTTAAGTTAGTCGCATTACTTGAGCGACATTTATCCTTACCATAAACTAGAAGGAGATCAAAATTTTCTACTGTGGCATAAATTACTTGCCTGTGCTATTTCCTTCTGATAGCAATAGCTGATACATAATCCCTCAGAAATGTGATTCAGAATTTCCTACGATTTCTGTTGATCTTGTCTCGTTTTCATTTGCATTTGCTCTTGATAGAAGATATTTTATTTTATATTCATTAGGAAGTTATGACACTTTTGATAATATACATAAAAATACTTAAAACATTCAAAACTACAGCTACAGATAATCTTAATAAATAAAATAAGACAATTTAGCATCTCTGAAAATCTGATAACTTGATATTTCTGAGCTATACAGGAAAAGAACTATACATCCAATATATTTATTATAGGTAATTAAAAGATAAAACAATATGTACATTATTTTTTTAGCCAAAAACATTAGTAGTTGCACTTAGGTATTAGTGTAATTTCTTCGCAAACGAGGCGCTTATTGGTGACTTTTTCCGATATTTTAATAATTTTCTTATATAATATTTCTCTATAACTATATACTTATAGCAATGTTAAATTATATTATGTTTCAATTATTTATATAAATCAGAAGAATTTTATTATGCCTTTATTTATAGGTATTACTTTCTATAATGCTTTCAAAAAATTGGCATTCTAAATTTAAATATTTCTCTTTTTTTCAGAACGCTATAGTTCATAATATTTTTATTACTTTATTTTTTTAAAAAAATAGCATTTAGAAATATAATTTGTTTTAATCAATGAGATATTGGTAGAAATTGAATTGCTGCTTCTACATGCCTTGAATAACCAAAGAAATATTTGAAAATATTTTTGATATTTTTTTAAATTTGGTTTTGAAGCAATTTATTTAAACATTTATAATATGGGAGGTGTTTTTAAAGGATTAAATTTTTATAATTCGTATTATTTTTAATAAACAAAAATACATGCAAAAAACAGTGAGTTTAATCCTTTTTTCTAATGTAGTATTTTTTATTCCAGTTCGAGGGCCATCTTTTGAGTATGAACCTCCATCTCGAGTGGATTTCGACAACTCCACCGGCGCTGTGATCCGGTGTTCAGCGAAAGGTCGGCCAACTCCAGATCTCTGGTGGGAAACCAAAAACGGGTCAATCGTCCGAGAAGTTCCTGGCCTTCAGCATTTAAGACCAGATGGATCTATGGTGTTTGCTCCATTTACACCTATGCAATACAGACGAGAAGTCCATGATGCAATTTATCGTTGCGTTGCAGCCAATGTAGCTGGGAAAATTGGGAGTCGAGAAGTTCGAGTAAGAGCAGGTAATTAAATTAATATTTGATTTCATAATGAGTGATTTTGAAGCATATGTTTGAAAAAATTCAAATTAAGAATACAAAAACTACAGAAGCTATTCTCAAACTGTAGGTGAGACTGTTTGAGGGGGGGTGATAACCAAATATGGGGTGTGGGATATCGTAAAGTTGAAGGAAAAATATTTTTAAAAATTTTTAATTACTGAAAGGAAGCAAGACAAAATAAAATTCTGACATAATAAAAAATATCAAATATACATTTACATTGATATGATATACTTATAAGTGTATCAGTAATGTACAATGTAATTGATAATTAATTTGTCAATTCTCTCTCTCTAAATTAAGAACAGGTTTAATAATTACTAGTGGTTCCTATGGGTTTGTCTTGATGGTAGCACAGATATCTGCGTAAATGCCACATGTAGTGGATATAAGATAGGGAATAACAGAGATTAGAGTATTTTTCTATGGATATTTGTACTTTTAGAAATAGATGATTGAAGAAGCAAATATCTAATTTAATTAAAAATTATTTTGCATTATATTCTAATTTAAAAATTAGAAAGGAAAAGTAATATACAACTAATTTCAATACTTAAAAGTAAGTTACTTATATCTATTACTTAAAAGTAACAAATACAGAATTTTTTTAATATTTGTCTTGATAATTTGTGAGGTTTATAATTAACTTGCGATCACTCACGCGGAGTGTTTTGTATACCCCATCAACAAGAAAAGCCTCCCAGGATTCTGAAAAGAAGGAGCAGAACCACGATTTTTCCTGTAGCTGCCCATTTTAGGTCATTGAACCATCATGCCTGATGTAATCCCTCTTTCTCAAATGATTGGAATGTAATGACATTCAAAATTTTATTTGGGGGGCTCAGAACTCCAGCAAGAATTTGAGCATATACATACAGTCTGCTCTGAATGTTTGGAAAATGATTGACATATTATTTTTCTTCTTTCTACTATCATTATCTAAAGTATATTTATTACTGGTATATACATTTTACTGGTTTATGAAAAAAATATAAAATTATGTGTTTTAAAATGAAAATTTTGTATGTTTAGTTTAAATTAATGTTAGTCTCATTCGTATGCAATAAATTTAACAATTTTATTTGTATTGTACAAAAACATCTTGTACTTTATAAATATGTATCATAATGACTTAATCTTATTTTCATAATTAAATACACGCGTTAAAAGTTTGGAGTGTTCTCTACACCCTGCGAGTAACGACGGTAGCAAAAACAGGCGCTAGTGATTGCGGGTTAAGGGTGAATGTAGCTTTTTCGTGAAAGTATATTTTCATTCCGTTCAATGTATTGTTATTGTATAGATGTGTTAGCGATGGAAGTTATGATGGAAAATTGTGCAACAAATATTAAAAGTTTGAGAAGTACTGAACAACAGAAAAGAGTAAAAAACTGTAAATAGTTCAATAATCCCGTCATCATAATTACTGAATGGACATAAAAAACTTTTTTGAATAAACTATAAGCTCATAACTTGGTAAGTTTATAAAATCAACATATACATCATGGTACATAGTGGTTATAGGGAGAGAAAAAAAAACTATTATTCTTCAAACTTGCCTTTGCGAAAAAGTTCTATAGTTTGGAAATTATGAGAAAATAATTTTAAAAAAAGGAAAATATAGACTTAATTTTGGTTTGGTAATTTTACAGTAAAAAATACCAAAAAATTATTATTTCTAATAAGTGAGAAATTAGTAATTACATAGCAACATATACTAAGTAGTGTAATGTACACCACGATATTTTATGATCCTTCTCTGTCTATCACCTCTCTGTCAATTTAACCTGTCCCATCAAGCTGTTTTTCGTCTTCCACTTTATCGTTCACTGTAATTTTGGCATTTGTTTTTTTTCTTAAATTTCACACTAAAGTAGCAGTTAAACATAACCAATTTTTTTTCTTTTCTTGAAACTATGTAGTATTAGTCCTCTCATCATATTAAATGTTGAAAAGTACTAAACACTGTTTCACTTTGACAAAAATTACTTTGACTTTTTACCAAAAGAAAAACTCAAATATCTAAACTTCATTTCACTTGCGGCAGTGCATAACATAAAAATTAGTCTTTTAATTTTATTTTTCTCTTTATCTATATAACAGAGAACATATTTTCCACATAACTAGGTATGCAAATTCTGAAAAAAAATGTCGATCTACTTTAATATACATAATATCTATTGCATGAATAAATATAGAGAATATGTTTATTGTTTTTTTACACTAGAATAGTATGTAAATATATGTAATAAATAGTAATATTATATATATATATATATATATATATATGCATATATATGTATATATATATGTATATATATGCATATATATGCATATATATGTATATATATGTATATATATATGTATATATATATAAATATGTATATATATATATATACGTATATATGTATGTATATATATATATATATAATATGTAATAAATAGTAATATATATATATATATATATATAATAAATAGTAATATATATATATATATATATATATATATATATATATAAATTATATATATATATATATATATATAATATGCAATAAATAGTATGCAATTATCAGTCACATGTATTGATATTTGCATGACTGGATCTTAATTAAGACAATCAAATATTATTACAAAAATAAAAACAAATAAATTATGTAAAAAAAAATTAATTAAGTTTTCTTTATATTTTATCAATTCTATGAATAAAAACGCCTAATGGGGGCTTAAAAAATGGGGCAAACTATCCTTCGATTCTTATTTAATACTTTATGAATTGAAAGTAGTGACGTTTCTCCTACAAAAAATTTAAACTGTAAAAACCAAAATAAAAAAAATTGAATTATCTTCCTATGTTTATTTATGTCGGGAAAATACAATTAAAATTTGAAGCAAACTTCGAAAAAACTAATAAAATTAAAATATTAATTTAAGAAACTATAAAAACAAGGTACAAGATATACACTATTACTCTAAAGAAATATTTTTAGTAAAAATTCCAGTAGTTACAATTCGTGCTTTAAAATTACTTTCAGTTGAATTTAAGCGACGGAATTTTGAGTCTCATATTATTCTTTTTCAAGCTAATTACGGACGGGTGTAAACGCACTCTCATTATAAAAGAACTTCTCAAAATTCCTTCGAAAAAAAAAAATATCAGAATTTAAGCTAGAATTCCGAAGTATCCCGTAAAAGTTAAATTTAAAGTTATTACATAATTAGAAGCAGAGAAAATAAAAGAGAATTTAAAGATTTAAAAAATTTTCTCAAAAAAAAATCGAATTCCCTGTGCAAAAAAATCTGAAGTAATTATAATCTTAACTTAAGAAAATTCGGAATGAAATAAAAGCCTTTTTACCATATATTAGTTATATATATATATATATATATATATATATATATATATATATATATATATATATAATTATACATAATCTTTATTTCTAAAATACTTATAATGTGTGGAAACTATATCAATTAAATTTTCGAAATATACGAGTTCATTCTGGAAAATAATTAATTGTCATATCTGTGAAATTAAAATCGTAGATAATAAAACATTTTGAATTTTAAAATATTTAAAGTATGTTACATAAAATAATTTATTTGTATGAAGAGTAAAGTTTTTCTTTTAATAAGGATTTTTTTGTTAAAATAACTTTACAATTGATATTTTATATACTTATATTCAATAAATATTTAATATTTATGAGAAATAGTTTGAAAAATCAGTTTAATATAAATTATATACATTAACTTGTTTTAAATATTTCTAATGGCTCATTTTAACACTAATAGTAATAATAATTAGTCAAGTACGTTACTTGCACACAGGTATATATACGTGTGTGCGTGTAGACTCGTGTGAGAAATCATATTAGTAATACTCAAGATTTATGATGTTCTAACTTAATCCTCATTTATGTGTAAAAATGTTGCGACTAAACACAGGTATAGATAGGTAGGTATGTATGTTTATGTTTTCAATTTCTTGAAAGTATTGTCTAGAAGAAAAAAAAAGGTATTAAATAATTAATTTGCAAGATGTAATGTATTAAATATAAGGCATGATATTAAATAAAAGTGATTAATTTGTTTTTACACAAAAAATTATATACGTGTTGGTTTTTTAATATATTAAAATAGATATTTATTTAACTATTTTTTAATATTCAGAATGTAAAAATTAAATTCTACAACAGATTTGTTTAAAATTTCAAGTGCATACCAATTAAATTTTTTTCAATTTATTTCTTTTATTTTTAACATATCAAGCAAATATGCTAATAAACATTTTATTAAGTTTCATTTCATAAAAATTTAACATCAAAAGCCGAGTTCAATCTCGAGATTTCTTACAAAACTAAAATACGACGTAATATTAGAACGGGAAAAGTTTAAATAAGATATAAAATGCCGCATATAAAAAAGTAAAAAGAAAAGAATTCAGAAAAATCGTTTTCTAAAAAGTGTGCGCTCTTCTCTTAAAGTGGTTTTTGTCATCTTGAAGGGTTAAGTTACTTTGCCCTTCTCTTACCCCCACGACATCCCCTTTTAGGTCTCTTCTCTGCCCAACTTGGGAAAAAGAGGGAAAAAAGTCCCTTTCCTTTGAACATTACTTTTTCTGCGTTCACAGTGTAGTTGATCGAATTTTACACATATCCTCCTACTCCTCTTTACCCACTTTTAGGTCGGGGGCCATTTTATCCACACACAAAAAAAAAAAAAAGTTTCCCTGCGTGGAAGGATCGAAGCTTTTAAGGGAAGTATTTCTATTTTCTTATCGAAGATGCATTATTATTATTTTTTATTTATTTTGCGTCCGCTTAGGTCGTCTTCGTAAGAAGTGGAAATTTTTTTATCCTACTTAGTGCAATTTCGAGTATTAAGGTTAAAGAAATTCTTCTGTGGTCACAATATATGTGTCTCAATCGGTTAGGGTTGTACGAACTTAGATTAAAGAAAACTAGAAAATGTGTTATCTAGGATATTTCTAGAAGGATGAATTAACTGAGGGCTTTTGAAAAAATTCAATTGTCAAAAGCGATAATTTTTCCCACTATATAACATGAAATAAAATTAAGGCAATTTACTTGTGTTAATTAAAAAAAGAGACGGTTTATATAATAGTACATATACATTAAAACGTTTTAGGATTTTGCTTATTAAATTGAATATTTTATAAATTTTAAATTCTAAATTTATTTAAAAGATAAATATTTAACTAACCATTTAAACTTATTTCGGGTAAAGGGTAAATATGTATATATTTATACATATATATACTTTAAGTAATGTCTATTCGAATTCATTACAGTTTCACATATTTCATATTAAGTTATATTCAAGTAGATATTAAGTATTTCCTTTTAATCTAATTGGTTATATTCTATTACACAAAAATAATGTATGTAATACATACCTTATATTCAGTTTTAAGTGAATTTAATACCATGTGATTTTTGCTTATCTAGTTCAATTTCACACGAGTAGTTTATAAGGACTTTTTGGGGAAGTTAAACTTGTTTCATGTAATTTATTTCCATCTTATTACTTTTTATTTTATTTTGTCAAATAATATGTGTTGCTTCTCTTTTATAAGTTCTTGTCTTGGAAAAAATAAAAATTACTCTCTACTTTGGTTAGAAAATATACTGCATGGCATAATCTGTTTATGCAACGACTTAGTGTAGGACATCGAGATATCTTATTTTGAAAAAAAAGTTAAAACAAAAAATATATCAAATAAATAAGTGCATGTACTGAATATTTTAAGATAGAAGGTCACTAAATTTTTAAATACAGAATTACAAATGTTTTAGGTTCATAAGAAATTGTTTTAGAAATCAGTTGTATGTATAAATCATTTTATTTTAAATTAACTGAGACCAAGAAGTGGAAAGATAGACATTTTTGCATCTTATCATTTTAATATACTGTAAACGAGGTTTTTTCTTTATTTGTTAATGTTATTATTTTATTGATATAAATCAGGATATTTCTAAATTAGGTATGTAAATTAACTTGAATAAAACTTTGAAATAAGTGTTTAATGTTTGTATTAAATAATTTAAAATATAATGATTTTAAAACTGAAGTTTTATGAAGAAGAAGAAAGTTTAATAAATTGTATATTTGTACTGATACAATTTAAGTAATATTAATTTACACTGATGCAAAGTAAATGACTTAATTTATCTTTACCATTATTTATTTCTTTATAAAAATAGATTTACAAAATACTACTAATAATTATTATTAATATTAAGTAAAATGCACCAGAGTTCTGTAATTGATTTTTATTAACTGTCTGGGAAATATATAGTTGCTTTTATAAAATGTTTTACAAATCTTACTAATTTAGTCCATATGCATTTCAAAATTAATGTTAGCAATATTTAATCGTTGGAAAAAATTCATGGAGCACTTACGTTTGTGGGTTTCTTGGATCATTTTTATACATTTAATATGGCTATAAAAGGTTCCTTAACACCCATGATTAGTTTTGTATATTAGGAGGAATTTAGTTTTAAAAGCTTTAAATTAAAATGAAAATTTTAAAGAACATTAACAGAGAAAAGAAGATTATCAACATTTATATTTTCTTTTCCTTTCCCATCAAAAACGAAATAAAAGCAAACTCCTTAGAAATTATTCTTGACATGTGCTAGCAAAAACAGAGATGATTAACTTAGAAGAGTAAATTTTTATTTTATTCTGATAAGTCTTAAAGTTTGTTAGAAATCATACATGGGGACAAACCACTCTACAAGAACTAGTTTCATAATGTTTAAAAATATGCATATCTCAATTTCCATGGCCTAACTTTCTTCTTAATCTACGTAACAAAACATATAAGTAAATAAATTTTTGCCACTTATTTTCACTTGAATTTCATCATACGTAGAAATGTGTTTTAAGAATACTATTACAATAAAAACTTATTTAAGTTCCCTATTTTGGTAAAAAGGACATTTTTAAAGCAGTTTTCTTTCTTAGAAAATGTTTCTATAATAATAATATTTTTCCTACATATAGCTCAGACTTCTGTGCAGAGCCTGAGCCAGGAATTTAGAAAACATCACATTGTTTTAAAGGTTAGCATCAATTGAAATAATAGTCAGTGTTTTTTATTAAAATAAATCTGCTTTGAAGTATTCAGTTATGAACAAATCCAATTCTAAATTATATATTTTGAAAGTCTTAATTCAGGCTCGGGCAGAAGTTTTAAAGTATGCTAGAAGTCCTATATGGGGACAATATAAAGTAAAATATTATTGTTATAGAAGCATTTTCAATAAAAGAATTTTTTTAAAAAATGTATTATTTCCTTTTATTTTTTTTTGTCAAAAACTTTTCCCTAAAAACATTTTTACAGTAATAATATTTATAAAACAATTTAGCATGTATATTCTAATTTAAGTCACACTAAATATCAAAAACATCATTCATTATGATGCTTTTGCAAAATCATGGTTCCAAATGTAGGCAATATCCTTATACAGTTGAAAAATTTATTTTAAATGTCTGCGCAATGTAAAGCAATTGTTTACACGATATCCCGTATACTAGAAAGAGGAATAAGTGATTTATGCAGTATTTTGCTCTTTAGTTGTGACAACTTAAGATACATAGGTCTTCTATTGAACATAAATTGGTACAGATCAGGGCTTATAAGCTAGGCTTAAGACGGAAGTCAATTTTGGATGTTTCACTATATTGTAGAATATCCAAGAAATTTGCATGTCTTGAATAACATATTAAAATAAAGACATGTCAGAAATAACACACTAATAAGCAATTGAGCTCTATGGTCATTTTATTCACTTTTATTAATTCCACCCAAGCGTGCTCTGTATAATGAATGATAAGATATTACATTCTTACCAGTCATCTAATTGCATCCTTGTACATGGCAAATGCCATTTAAAATTTCGAAAACTGAAACGATGAATATTTTACTCTAAATGCCAGTGAATAAATCGAATACATTATTCATCGTCCGGTTTTGAATGGAGCACGGATCTTCATAAACATCAAAATTGAGGAACATTTGAAGAGATTAAACTCATGATGGTTGACTTCAGATGGTATTCATTTAGTAGTTAATGGTACACAACACATGAACACGTATCATAGAAATATGGTTTCTAGAGGCAATTTTGAGGCAGGAATAGAATTTATCTGCGTTATAAGCAATGAAGTTTTATGGAAAATACGATGATGAATAGGCTAGGAATGTTTTATATTCCTCCAGCGTTGCCTTGCATGTTATCTTTACGAGCACAGTATGAAAGATTAATTATTCATCACGAGGATTATATATAATTAGATAATAAACGATAAATTTTATTTGTTCTTTTAAAAAAATGTCCTGATGCAATTTACATCTCATTAAGAAAAGAAAATAATAAAAAAGGTCTATTTATGTTAAATGGAATTCCATTAATCCAAAGATCTTGTTTATACATTGTAAGTAACAATACACTTGGTCATTTTCGATTGCCTGCTTCCATACAAATATTTATGTATAAGAATAATTCAAATAAAAAACTAGAATGTATATAATTCGTATATTTTTTTATTCTGTAAAATTCTTCTACTTAAACATTTTATTTTTAATAATTACTTATAAAAATATTTGGTTGTTTAATATCATATTGTCGTTGTTGATAAAGCTACATCACTGACAGTGTCAGATCGAGGGCCACGAAATTCATCCCTGCAAAGGGCTAGTTTTACGTCCGTTGTTAGTCGTAGCTTTGAGCACCATACAGGTGAAAGTACAATTTGGCTTAGCTGAACCTCAATTCTGAGTGAGAATACTGTGGAAGTAGTCAGGGGTCTCTTTCACCTCTCTTTCCCTTTTGCCAACCTCACGAGTGGACTGGAGGCTCGACGGCTCTATTTAGAGTACCCTTCTTTTTTAAAGATTCCTAACTTGTTTTGAGTTTCTACAGTAGCTGTGACTAGATGTGCAACACGGAAAAAGACAGTTTGTTTGCACTAAAGATTTCATATGATCATATTGAAAGTTCAGGCTTAATAGATCAATCAGTTTAGGCAATTAAACTTGACTACCAGGGTGAAGTCATTGATGTCGAGATGTAATGTCTAGATGAGATTATTAATGTAGTGGTGAAAGTCCCATCGTGATGGAACTATACTGAGAAGCGCAAAGAGATTTAGCAACATATGTTTCTTCAATATATTCTGGCCAAGACTTATAGCAAGAAGACTAAAGCATCATGTAACCCAAAAAGCCTTCAAAGTATTGGTATTTTTTATTGACTCACATGCTCATATGATACCTAGAATCATTATAAATATGCCCACAAAATTTCAAAGCTTTACCTGCATTTTTATTTACGTTATGGAACAATTTTTGACGTAGAACAGCAGCCTAAACAAAGTAGCTACGCCCACTTTTCAGATTATCTGCTGGAAAAGTGCCTGATAAAAATGAATTATATTTTTCTACTGCGCGCAAATGAGACTAACGCATAAAGAATTACATATGCAGTAACAAATCATTTCAAGGAAGAACTGTGCAATTCAGGCAAAAATTCTAGTTTTTATATTGTTTATTATTATCTAGTTTTCATACACATACACAAACGAATTAGGTCAAGATTTAAAAGTCGTGTGTGATTTGTACGATATTATTATGAAGGAAATTAAAACTTCAAAACAGATTCCCAAAGCACACATACTAAATCTCATTTTGATAACTCTGATAATTAAAAATCTAATTTATAAGAAAAGCAAAACTTTTCCATTTTTACATATTTGTTTTCGGTGATATATATATATATATATATATATATATATATATAATATTGATGAAATTCAACACCATTATTATTTACACAAATGCACAGATTTAATTCTTCGATTTTTGACATATTTTACTATAAATTGTTGCTTGTAATAATACAAGTTTTACATCTGGAGGGTTCGTTAGATTTGCTTTCATTCGTGTACAATATTTAAGACGAGAAGGCATTTAAAATAATGGTAATAAAAAATAAAGGCATACGTATCTTTTGTATATGTTGTGCATTATTTCAGTTGTAAAACTGAGCATGGAATTAGTTCTGATATGTGTGTTTTTTTTATAAATATTAAGGTAAAGTTTTATGAAATATTGATCTTTTATTTGTTTTCTTCTATATATTCATCATACCAGTATACTGTATCATTGTTCGACATTTATGCGATTTCTTACGGCAAGTGGTTTTAAATAAGCTTATCAACATTGCAGAAAAGTTTCAAACCATTCGATGAATATTATATTATGCTATTCCGGGAATGAAAACTTCAAACTGATATTTCTCAATGTTGAATTTTTGATCATATACTATTATTCAAAACTCTAAGACCTTTCTGATAGTTGAAGTAGGGATGTGAAATTTTTTAATTGTTTTGAAATGTATGTTTTGTGTGTAAAACTGTATGTGAAATTAGCTCTAGGATGTGTAATAATTTCTTTAATAATTTGTAAAATCAAAATTAATGCTTTTTCGAAAATTTTTGTATATTTCACAATATAAAGACTAGTTATATAATTAATTATCAGCAGCATAAAAAAAGCCACGCACAGTTTTATGGAGTACATTATAAGGTACTTAGAAAAAAAATTTGAAAGAAAATTGACATATTTTTAAAAGAACTTTAGGGATTTAAAAAATAATGTTCAGAAAAAAATAATTTCAAAAATAATTTTACAAACATTTTGCAACAAACTTAAAAATTTTATATGGAATTATTACTTAATAATTATCTTTATAAAATGCAATTAAAAACAAAATTCAAAAATTAAATATTAAAAAAAATTGTAAAGATGATACCCCATGTCGTCTTAAGTATTCTCAACCATTCAGATGAGGTGATTGCCTACAATAACGGCCACACTATTTATAAAGAAACGACTCTGAGTTGCGCAGACTTGTGTACCTTAGGGGATTTTCGAAAGACTAAAAATTGGTACTATAGGTACTGAAAGTTTCTTCACTTATAAAATTTGCTTCATCTGTGAACAAAATGGCGGAATCAAATGTGATTTTTGTTGCACTCTATTGACAAAACTAACAAGCAAAATACAACCAGCGTGTTAATAATCATCAGAAGAAAGGTGCTTTGAAGATTTGCAAGAACTAGTATGAATTAGTTTAATTTTATCGTCATTATTCAAGGATAAAAAATATCCATTCATTGAACAATCAGTCGGTTCATTGGATTCGGATGACTTTCTACAAAACGAAGGTTTGCTTTGTCTGACATTCTCGTTGTAAGCTAGATTCATTGAGGCAATTTCATAGAAATCATTTCCACGTTAACTTATGTAGAGACGTGTGAGGATTGTATGATGAGAACCACATAGATCCATACACGAGGCGCATGTCTGTCAGTTTGATGCTTCAGTATACATTAATTCTACTACTTTAGTGACCGGTTTCCTGATATTGGTTTCGAGCATGATTATAGTGAGTTCAGTGTTATTCCAACTGTGGGGCTCGCTCCCTTGGGGGCCGTGACACGAGCATATTGAAAAGTCGGAAACAAAAGAGATTATTTAAAAAAAATTAGTAATTTTCTGAAAGTAAACAAACAAAATATATTCTGACATTATAAAAAATAAAATAGATTGATATATTACACTTATAAATGGATCAGTGCTACATAATGTATTTTATAATTAATTTAGCAATAATAAATTAAGAACTAGTTTAATAATTTCCAGTGAACTTCCCCCCGCCCCTATAGGATTGCCATATATAAATTATATACAAGAATTAACACTTATATTTATAGTTAGAACGGCTTATAATTAATCTCTTAACTGCCGATTAAAATTTACGAAATTCATTTCCCACGTAGAAGAGTGTATGTGGTGCATTGGAGGGAAGGGTGAAAAATAAAGAAAATAATCCGAAATAAGTAAATCCTTCGCAAACATTGTCAAGGTTCTTTTATTGCATTCTAAAGCCTTCGGAATAGTTATATGGATGTCAGTGCAGCGAATAGATCATTCTTCATAAAGACGTATATATGTGTCCGGGGAAATTACGCTTTGACTGAGCTAGACGTTTATATATATATATATACGCTAGTGGAACTTAATAGGTTAAGGTCGTATTGCAGTTTTAGCATCTAAGTATAGTATTATTGAATTCAATAGATTATTATTGTATGAGGGACGGGGTGCAATGAAAATTATGATTGAATACTGGGTCGCGAATATTGAAACTTTGATAAGCACTGGTGTAGTTGAAATCTCGGGTATAATGCCTTCTACCATAAGAAAATATTTTTGAACCCCTGAAAATCTGCCTGATTCAGAATTGTCTTAAAATTACCTTCTTTTTTTGTCTTACTGATATTGAATCCCCCTGTACATATATATAAATTTCACTTTGTTTTCTTTTATGTTTTAGCGTCGAATAATTACATTCAGAAAATTTGGTGTCTAAAAATTAATATTAGTGATTCATTTTATAATATATTTTTACTGCAGAAAAAGTGTACAACGTTTATATCCTGAGAATATATTCCTAGAAATTTCTATTCGACAAACTTTATTTTACGTAATTCAGACATAACACTACTACTACAGCTAACAGACCAGTCTCTGACAAATGTACTGAAAATAAGTAAAACACAATTTATGTATGTCCCATTATTTCAAACTCAGCAAATCAAATTAATTGATATATAGTGCACACATTTTTAGTTTTAAAAGACTTAATTTATTTTTAAGCTGCTTAAACAAATTTAAAACTTTACTTTTCCTGGTGCATGAACAATAATCCTTTAAAAAATTAATTTTTTCTCTTTCAATGACAAAGTGTATTTTGTTCTTTGATGTTGCTAACATAAGCGTAAAATAATGAAATTTAAATATTTTAATACAAAAAAATTGTGCATAGCCACTTTGATTTTTCGAGTTCTTTAAATCCTATCTGCTTATTATTGAATTTTTACGCTTTCTGAATAAAGAAAGCCATTTGCTAATAATTATCTCTAAGAGGGGTCATGCTTGATTTTGAATGTTTTATCATGCTTGTGAAATTGAGGGAACTGAAGTTAGTTTTCGTAAAGCATATTTTTGCAACTTTACACATCGAAGTTTATAAACTTTTTCTGGGTTCTATTTTATAAACTGCTATTGTTTCTTTTAGCATTAGAGAACTTCTTTTGTTTAAATAATAAATGTTTATTTTCTGTGTTCAATTTCTTTAACAAAAGTGCAAATTGTTTCAAATATTCTTGATGTGTTCAAACATAGGTATTTACCGTAATTATATTTCACACACACACACACATTAATTCACTAATTAATTCATTTCACAATGTAGTTCATATGCATCAAGGTTTATTTTATTAAAATTAACCTCTCATATTTAAACTTAACACCTTTAAATAAATATGAATATATATGAATCTTTTTAAATTGATATGTTTATATACAAATAAAACTTTAAGAGTTCAGTATGTATACAACATTAACCTGTTTTTAAGCAATATTACATGTCTATACTTTCTTTCTAAGTGTTATTTTTAGCCGAGTTTTGAAAAAAAATGAATGGAATGTTCGGGAGAAATTATTTGAAATTAGAGAACATATATTTCAATCAATTTGAAAAAATATGGTTGCGCTTTAAATTGATGTTTTATATTATTTTAATCGGATTGAACATAACAGTAAATGATACATTGCAAAACGGTTTAACATTACTTATGTGATAAATAACATTTTAAACTCTTTTATTATGAATGGTTAACAAATATTTTAATATTTTATTTTGTTTGATAAAAATATAAATATAAGCTGTAATTTCTAATGCATGATTTATAAGCAAAAGCATGGTACTCGAGTTGTTACTTATGTGGAAAGTGGGTCGGACAAATTTTAAACTGAATCGAAACTTGATATCTCTCTTCATCTCTTAATAGCAACTAATTCGAAGTGTACCAAAATAGGTAATACTTATGAGAAAAGAAAAATTATAAATTTTATATAGTTTTTTTTTAATTTAATTTCTTCGGATTAATAAATAAAAAAATGGAAGTTGCAGATTCTTTTAGTAGAATTAAAATATCGTCGAAACAATGATGTTAATTCTTATTTTTTAAAGAATCTAATTGTGTTCGTGTTAGTTTAAAACTATTTAATTTCTTATAACAATTATTTTATTAAATCTGAAGAAAGGCTCAGTACTAAATATTAAAAACTCTTTGCTGTAACAAATACCAATGATTAGATGCTTCTAATAGCACAATAGTTGTCTTTTTTATCGCAGTATCTTCGATTTCCCCGTTTTATTGCTTCGAAAGAACTAAGAATATTACTTTTCTTAAATGTTAGAAAAATATGTATATTTTTGATACTTTGAACATATTTTTTTTCATAAATTGTGGATGTTGATGTAATCAACAAATCTCTCACAAATTTTAATACGTCTTAAATACTCTTAAAAACTAAAGGGAGGGTAGTATTTCATTTTTTTTTTATTGTCCGTTAGAAAATTTTGTCACCGCAATGTTCCTTGGAAATCATAGGATGAGACATGCAGTTTGCAGGATAGGAAAAAAAAATTAAAATTTCTTATACAACAATTCCTGCTAAAGTTTCTTTCTTACGGGGTCTTGGAGCAATTTTGAGATATCGGATAGTATGGTGGCAGTAAAAGTTTATTATTTTTCTGAGTTTCGTTTACATTTTACTATACTACTGCACCACTATTTTTATTGGAAGTTTCCTTTGTGCGTCGATTATAAAAAAATATGAATGGGTATAGCTACGTCTCGATTATTCTCTCTTTCAAATTCTCAGCTGAAAATATAAGTTAAGAAGAGAATGTGTTAGATTTTAACACTAACAACTACATTTCAGACCGAACTCCATTTTTTAAAATTATATTTTTGATACATTATAAAATTGCGTGCAGTCAGTTATTAACTAATTGCACCTAATAAATTGCAATATATTTTTTAAAATATTGACATTCATTACGTGTAATTTTTAAACTATTTTTTTAAAAAATCCATCTATTTACTTTTGTCATGGATATTTTATTCGATGAAGGTATTTTTATTTTGGCTTTTGTCAGTTTCTTTACAAGACTTATACTTATTTTTCAATACATTATACGTTAACAATTTTAATAAATGCTTTTTAAATTTACATTTACATTTAGAAGCCTTTCCTGGTTAGTTTTGTTTTACAGACTATAATCATATCTGCTTTCTTGTGCATAATTTATAGTTTTCATCCAGGAATTTAAAAAAAATGTATTAGAACATAGGAAATCTAGTAGTGAGTTATAAATTTATGCAAAATATGTTTAATTTTAACATTATTTTACAACAATACGTATTTTGAAAGAATATAACGAATTCTTTTTTTATCTAAAAACTATACTTCAAGGACCAAATGAATGTTTTTGAAATGCGTAAATATTTGATGTATTTAAAGGAAGTATTTTACATAAATTTCAAAGAACACGTGATTCAAAATGCTTTTTGAAATAGAACAAAATCCATAAACCTGAATTTATTTAAAGGTTAAAATGTTTATTTATATGAAAATATAAAAAAATGTAATAAATTTATTACAAAAAATTTCTTTGCAAATAAATTCAAACTGCATGATTTCATTGACAATGGTATGTATATTTCTAGAATAAACCTGAATTCTTTTAATGCCTAAGTTAGGATTTATTCATGTAAACTTGAAGAGAAAAGCAGTTAAAAATATATTGATAATTTTATTCATAGCATTTGTTTCAGACGAGTAGTTTCTTTTTTATACTAATTTATATGAATTTAAAAAAAATTCTTACTCTTTCAATTTTTAGTTCACGAAAAAATGCGAAAGATGCAAATTTTAAATTTTTAAATAACAGTACATTTTTTCTAGTTAAACCAAAATTTCTCTAAACAAAATGCTCCTATAACGCCGCTAAGCAATAGTTGTTTTAGCTTTTTGGTACTGATCATCTAATGTTCAGAATTATTTATTAACATAATTTAATAGCGATAAGGTAATACTCAGCTTTCAAAAGGTAGCACAATACCGAAGTGTGAGTTACATTGTTCTTTTAAAATCGTCTGTGCGGTTCATTTCACAGTGTAAAAATGGTATATGATTCTATTAAAATAAAGTTAGTTTTTAAAGTCCATTTGTTGTAATATTTTTTCACTTAAGTGGGAATTCTGACCTACAAAAACATTTTTATTAATTTTTCAAGATTTCTTAAGCAGATGAATTGCCTGATTGTAATTTATAGCGCATCACACACTTATGTTAAAGGTACTACAACCATGTCCAAAAACCAACATCCTTTTAACAAAAGGACGAATAAGTTGTATCTTAGCAAAACACATTGTCTTTTTATAAAATTTTAATTTCTTATTCCCCTCTTAAAATAGTGAAACTTAACTAACTGAACTAGTAAAAAATAACTATAGTTAATTAAAGAAAAAAGAAAACTTTGGAATAGAAGATTAGCTTTTGTTTTGTCTAAAAATGATTTTCCAAAATCTCTCTAAGCAATGTGTATTATGAATAAAAAGTGTGTAAAATTAAATATTACCTTTTTCTTTTAAAATGTTACCATGAAAATACATACTACATTATTTCTCTTACATTTGTGCTCTCTACTTATTGTCCATCATTAAAAAATCATTTTTCAAAACAAAGATAACAAAATACATCGTAGAACGGGTTTATTATTTAAAATAACTTTTTAACTATTAAAATATATGTTAATAATATCAGGTTACAAAGACATTTTAGGGGACTTAATTAAAAAAAGACGAAGAAAAAATGTGGCTACCACATAAACCACCAAAACATTTAGTTCGTAAGAGACACGCAAACATATTTAGTTTTCATAGTTGTATTTATAATATAAATCTTTAAGATACAAATTAACTATTTGCTAATCACTTTACATAGCTCAATAATACTTAAAGCAAATATTTAAGACAAGTTAAACAAATATACATACAATAAAATTAGACGCTAAAAGTAGTATATTATTAAAATTGAACCTTTTTTTTAAACTAGTGAGAGAAACACTAGGTAAAAATTTAATTAAATTAGAATTATTATTTTTTTTACTATCCAATTAAATGTGTACCAAATTTAGAAACTGTATTGATTCATTCTGAAAAACACACAAAGTCAAGGTAAATAATTTAAATCGAAACCGAAAGCATTAACAGAAAGTCTAATTATTGTTTGGTAAAATTAAATACTTGAATTCAAAAATTTGCACCATGCTTTTCTAATAAAGGTGCAAATTGTTTACCATTATAATATACTTTCATTGATTCTATATTTTAAGTTATTTTATGTGTAAAAATAAAGCATGCTTTCATAGAAACATCCAACAGGCTAATTCCTTAATTATTGTCTTTTTTATTGGTCCATTATTGATTATTTTTAATAAAAAATTATTCATTTTAAAGAAAATAGAAAAAATAACAAATAAGAATATGTTATATCTTCCTGATAAATTTGTATATTGATCATCTTAATGGCATTCGGTAAAAATACAAAAAAAATATAATGTAGAAAAACGGCTGGGAGAAAAATCTAATAATATAATAAACGGTTTTTAATATCACTAATGGTTTTGAACATCTTGTGGATGCTAATGTAATGCATAGAAAGCAATTTTAGCAAATTATCAAGCAATTTTAGCAAATTATCGCAATTAGGCGGTAGTTGAACAGAAAATTAGCAATTAAGAATATGCAATGAAAATAATTCAAGTCCAAAGGTGTTAGAACGTGCTTTCAGTAATAAGTGGTATGAATATTAAATATAAGTATTTGAAAAGGCCTTTTAAGACATTGTAGAACATAATGACAAATTACAAATGTCCTAAGAAGCATTGTATTTCTTGTTGTTTTTAAGTCTTTAATTTAAACAGAATAACTTTTTCGTGATTAAATTAGAGATTTTTAATTAAATGTTGTTATAAATTCATTATTTTAATTCAAGAATAGTTGTACTTTTAAAATGTTTTAGAAATTTAGAAATATATTTCAGTGGAAATTTAATTATGCAAATTGTTTCAACAATAATGCTTTTTTGTCATTTTGAAGGGGAAAATTCTGATTTTTAATCAATCCACTGTTTTAACTGATACACAGCACCCGGTTAGGCAATAATTAATTTTGTATTTCAAATGATCTTATAATCAAAGTGAAAGAAATAGTTTTTATAGGCAGATATATGTTTTTGTACGAAGCATTAATCACACCATTTTGTATATTGATATTACAGTTTTCTTATTTATGAGATACTGTAAATATCAATTTCATAGAAATAATGAAAATCATTTAAAAACAACTCTCTTAAATACTGAAAGATATTACGATGAAAAAAAAGAGAATACTAGCTAATATCATATTTGATTATTTCAATTGCCATTTTTTTAATTTCAACTATCGATGACCGCTACTTCGTGAAGATAAAATATACATATATATTTAATACACTAATATTATGTATAGGATATGTGTGGCAAATTATTAGTAGCCTTTATTGTTAAAATATAAAATTGTAAACTACATAAGCAATACAATAAATAAACAAAAATTGTATAAATTATTTTCAGTACTTACGTATTATACCGTCAACCAATTTCCCCAAATTAAAATACGTCGCCAATTCAAACAATATTGCCAAATTTTCTTATCATTATTACTGTACTTGAACATGAGCAGAGTTTGTTTCCCATTATTGGTTGGATATTACAGAATTTGGCAGCGTCTTTTGATTTGAGAAAATTGGTCGATGGTGTAATACTTTAGTCCCTTATTTTCTTATATGCTGAATTCTTCTTTCACATAAAAAAAATAAGCACTTAAATAACACCACTTAATTTTTTTTATTGTATTATTTATTTGGTAGACAAAATATAAATTTACAATTGCATGATACTTTTTAGTTTCACTTAAGTAAACTACATATTTACAAAGCTAATTTAATTTAAAAACTTCGTCAGAGTATTATTTTTTATTGATGAATTAGAAGTTTTAGCTTGCTATTCATCACTCTGCACAGTCTTTTCACTCTATTCTCAATTGATTTCAGAACTTTTTTCGCGGAAAATCGAGAGACAAATGTATTTTAAAGTCTTTTCAATACGATCTTTAATCAAGCGATAAATAAGAGCCTTAAAAGATAATGAAATAAATGGTTTCTTTGGAAAAAATTTTTTGAGAGAGCTCAAGAAGCCTTTCCAGTTTTTTCCCCATTCCGCATTTAGATTCGGATCACATAAAGTACATCTGGAATAGATCGTTTATTTACTTTTTACAAGAATTCCTAAAAAATGGTGGAAAATGGCATGCTCCAAACAATCGTACCTTCTAATGATCATAACTCAAACCTTTATTGGAATGTAGCCAATTTCCAACAATCCCCTCCCTTTCGGGATTTCAAAGTTTAGTTTAATGCATCCGAGGATAGCAATGCCATGGATCGACAACAATTACACTCGATGATGAAAAAAAAGGAGGAAAAAATGGGAGAAAAATAGAAAGAAAAAAAGAATTTCGAACAACAATTAAAGTAACATGAAATAACGAAGGGTTGGTTAAGAAGAACGCCTGCAGCGCACGAACTAGCACGGAACGGAATGATTTTTACTTTCCCTTACGTTCTGTAACTTTCCTCCATGCCTCAAGATTAATGAGCTATGCAATTAGGGTAGTAAGCAAGGCAAGAATCAATTACCTTAATTCAAATTTGATCGGAAAGAAAGTCCGCAGTAGCTTGTTATAATTAGTTGTTTTGTTCATCCCCCGAAAACTGAATCAGACGGAAATAAAAAAAAATGAAATTTTTCCGAACACATGCAAACAGTTACAATAAATAATAGTCATTATTAACGTTTTTCTTGCGAATAGTTGTTTTGCATTTTTGCGTGTAAAATAGAATGAGAAATGTTGCATAATTGCTTCAGCTTGGTATGAGGGATTGAAATTTGTGTGTATTGTGTGTTTGGGGACAAATTTGTCTTAATAATTAAGAAGGGAAGTTAAAAGTTTAATTGATTAAGTTTTGGATACTTTGAGAAAATATGGCATAAGA
Organism: Trichonephila clavipes; assembly: GCA_019973935.1. NCBI lineage: Eukaryota > Metazoa > Arthropoda > Arachnida > Araneae > Nephilidae > Trichonephila > Trichonephila clavipes. The sequence goes on along the minus strand of BMAU01020739.1, from coordinate 508,074 downwards.
GAATATTTTATGTCCACAGCTATAAAAAGTGATAAAATACTCAATTAGAAGTATACAAAATTTTCATTTCGTAGAATTAGAGTGGCAGTTGAATATTTCGTTTTAAAACTTTTACAAATGCAATTTATTACCGAAATATTACGTACTTCAAAGATTGAAGCAAAGTTTTAGTTTGGAAAATGGGTGCATTATTTACTTATATATTTTCATTTTAAGTAATGCTTTTAAAAGCAGCTAACATTAATTAATGACATCATTGATGTATTTTTAATTATTTTACTTGTCAGCTATATCATATTAATTTAATTGCATTATTCATTTGAATCTGTACTAAGATATTTTTGACAAAAAAACCCCACTTTTTAAATTTTTGAGAGTACTTTCCATCATTTTTTAAAATTTAGCGAACTATTACTAATAAACATTTTCAGAAGGATATATTTATTTTTGTTTTTATTGTATTGATATTAGGAAAAGAAAGGAATTTTTTTATTAAGAATGCTTGTTATATTTGTTATTGATAGTTCTTCATTTGTAAATTCAGCTGCATAATATTAATATAAATTTTAATTACATATGTAAAGAGAAGTATTTTCTTATAATTTATTTGGAAAGAATAATTATAAAATGAAAGTCATTTAAGGGGTCACAAGGGTGTTGAAAATGTTTCGAGAGCACAAAATACAAACAATTTTCGACTAGAAATAATTCTTTGATATTAAAATGAAATAATTTGATTCTTTTACACATTTCTTATAAAGGAATAAAGTTTGAAAAAAGTATAAAATATCTAAAATGTTATCATAATTTTAATAATAATAAGCACATAAAAATAAGAAAAAATTTTGTAAGAAACAAATAGTAAGTTTTATGACGCGCATGATATTTTCTGCAATAATAATTCTAATTACTAGCAATAAGTTGATTTATAAAGTCAAATATATCCTTATTACATGCTGGCCTATCTTATATAAATAGAATAAAAAATAATATTTTTAAAAATAAAAAAGTACATTTTTTAAAAAATATTTGAAAAAATTCAATTTTTTTTAAATATTTCAAAAAATTAAAAATTTATAATACTATAAATAGCTAGGATTTGAAGATTATGATAGAATTTATAATTCTGTAAAGATTTATACAACAAAGTATGATAGTTTTTGAAACGCAATGCGCGTAATTGAAAAAAACACAAACTGAGAAAAAGGGCTTTAAAGTTTTAAAATTGAATTTGAGAAAATAAATCTTAACACTTACATGCTAAAATGCTCCAGGATCATAAGATATACCTTCCTGTTCCTGAAACAGCTCAATTTCTTTACTCTTTTTAATTTTCTTGGCTCTGCGAGCTTCAAAAGATGATTCTAAGCGTCTCTGTCTTGACGTAAACATTTGACAATTGTCACGTTCAGCCAAGGACACACAAACATTTCTGTTAATTTTTAAGCCAAATTTCTCTAAAATATTAATACGTATTTGATTTCCATCATTAAAAATACTGGTTGCTAGATTTTCAGCAATCTCTGCAATCTGAAGGCTAGAACCAATCGTCTTAGGACAAAACTTACAAATTAATGAATTTAAACTTTCATTAGGATTCTGTGTCTTACCTCCTAAACATTTCTTCAGGAGTGCCGGATGAGATAAGTCTACAAATACAAGTTTAATTACATCTCGAACAGCTTTAGCAACTTAGGGTTTGTGTTTATAATTTTGTAAATTATTATTAATTGCGGCATTATATATACTTACACCATGTATTTGGATTTGTAGCACAAAACCACTGCATCGGTTCATCATCAGTGCTGCAAGAATGACCCCAAACAGCCCAAATGGCTTTCCACATTTCCTTTACACTAGTAGAATTGCATCGAATAGCATTACCATAGTAATGCGCAAGTTTATCAATTAAACTATCAGTTAACCTACCTTTACCGCCAATAGTTTTACCATCAGATAATTTCTTTTTACTATATACTAATTTAAGCTTCCTAAGTCTTGTATCCATTCTCTTTTGCACATGACCTACCCATTCTATTTTCTGAATAAGAGGATCATCGCCGTATGGCTTGTTTTCAGAAAGGGCATTGAATGTTTTTGTGTCGCCATCTCCTATGTAGTTCGAATATTTCAGGTTGTGAAGCTTTTCTGATCGATTAAAAATCATCAACATCCCGTCAACCTCCATCTTACCAGCAGAGCCAGAATAATTTTTTCTACATGAAATCTTATGCGCTCTTTACCATTTATTGTACTTGATACCAAACTTTACCCCTTTATAACTGTTCGTTCCTTTGCAAAATGAGGACAACACTTCCTTATCCAAACCCTTACCTGTTTCGGCCCCTATTTCAGTACATACTCCAATAAACGATGAATGTCCTCTTGTCTTCCAGGTACCATCACCACTTACCGTTAAAAGGTTATCAGGTGACGAAGAATTTTCTTCGACAGCTGCCCTTTTCATGCTTTCTTCAGCGACTTCCTTCATAACATGTGAAAGTTTATTATTAATAACATCATATGATTTTTCTTCAACAGGATTAGGAAGACTCATTGCAGCACAAAAGGTTTTTAATGACTCTAAACCTTGGTTTATGCATCTCATTGCTAAAATAGATCTTCTGTTAATTTCTGGAGCATTATTTCTATTCCCAGTGTTTTCACAGCTTGAAAAAGTACAAACACTCCCACAGTTTTTACAACGTATTTCAAAATTCAAACATAAACCACGAGTGGACTTTTCATTAATTGTTAATGGTTTATGACATTTTAAACAACATGATACTGATAAAATAGAGCTAAAAGTTGAAGTAAAATCAAGAATACGATATCCTTTGAAGTTTTCACTTACCTTAAAAAGATTTGACTTTAATGAAGTCTGAATTCCTGAGATTTATTACTGGAAGGACACTTACTTGTATCTTTCATTTCTGCAACATATGTATGAGAACATACCTTCATGAATTGGTTCCCTCTAAATCTCTCTCTACTTTTCTTAGGACGTTAACCTGAAGGTCTACGATGAGTATTTTCCATTTCAATCCAGAGAATTTTGTTTTCAATTTAGATAAACGGTTTTAAACAACGCTGTTTTGAATTTCGATAAGTTATTTCAAACAACGTGCTAGCATTACCAAAACAGAATCAAAACACATTAAAAAAGTGTGTGTTGAGTTGCAAGCTTCCTTCTCATTTAACCAAGTGTTTAAAATATTTCATGAGGCTTTTTAAAAACAGAAAAATAAAACGTATGCGAAAATCAAGAATAAGTGGGTGTGGCCATTTAAACATTGTTATTACTACATTGCTGTTTGGAATTTTTCGAATAACTTTCGAAGTTTTTGTAGTACTATCACGTGGTTGGTATCAAAATGTTCAAAAGAAAGTGAGGAACAACATATATGTTTTTCGAAATTTCGAAAAAATCCAAGATTAACACCCATGTGACACCGTAAAAGAAAAATTTGAGAATATGAATATTTTGCGTTTTCAATATTGTATTGATCTGAAAAATTGAATGAGAAAAAAAAATATCATATGCTTACCTGTAGAACAACAAAACATCCTCTGAAGTATAAGTAAAATGATAAATAACAAAATAAATAAAATATCAAATTTTATGGATAACTAATTTTTATGTGTTTTTACACTGGATTCAGAAGACAAAAACTTATGATTCAGTCGTAACTGATTATCACAATAAGAAGATTGATGCATATTTGTATAATATTTCTTCTGAAAGATATATTTAACTCATATATGATTCACAGTTAAAAGTAAATAAAAATAAATACATTAATTTATCCTTATTTTATAGAATTCTGTAAGTTTATGAATATTTATATTCAGAAAAACTTTAAATATATGATATATTTTTTGAAAATAATTTTAATTTAAAATTTAAAGATTAGGTGTTTATAAGTTGAGAAAATCAAACGTATAAACTAATTTAAATGCCTGCATTACAATTTATATAAATAATGATTATTTACTACATTATTTATCATTTATAATAAACTATGCGTACAGAAAAATATAACTAATAGTGTTGTCACTTCCCATTCATTCTTCTGTATTAAACATGCATTAGTATATCAGAGAATAAACAATTTTTATTCACTAATTAGATGAATGGATTTTTTTAGTCTTCACTAAACTCTACAATAAAACTTTTATGTTTGTTTATACCATACTTTGTATTAATTAATTTCGAAGAAATGTAATAAGTTTGCATAGTCTTTCACGTGTGCTTAAAATTCTGCATTTAATATATGGATAACAATATTGAAAAGCAGAGTAGAGTTAAAAACTGAAATGTATAATATACATCAATAGTTAAAACATGTACCTTCCATTAAACTTAGATTAATAATTTTTATTTATGCATTACAATATAAGTTAATAAAATTATGTCATCAGAATAGCAATACTTATGCAATAATGTCAAACTAGTAAAACTTATTTAGTAATACTGGTTTAAATAAATAATAAAAAATTCATAACGTGTATACTTATTTCAACTAAAATACAAAGAAAAGTTTTTATCTTAAAATGAACAAAGCAACAATTTAGTTAAAACTCGAATTTAGTTTTTAAAAATATATATATATATAGGGATTAATTTTGACTTGCTTGTTAACCAACACCATCCATATACAAGTATATTAGACTAACAATAATGTCATTCCTATTTAACTATTGAATCAGTATATATAAAAACATCTCCATTATTCTGACTAAGTTAGTAGATTATTCGTTTTATTTTCAAATTTCCGATTCCTTAGAAAAGTGTTATGTGCCACGATTTATTTCATATCCTTCTGGACCATCATCATTACAGGGGTATTTATATGAACTAAACATTCTTACTCCCGGGCTTCATTAAGGGCAGAAGTGCAATCTTCGTCAATAAATCAACAGGAGTTTGTTCAAACAAGACTCTTAGAGGATTTGCATAATTTACTACACAAAGCAGCGCATATATTCAAATTATTTTCGTTCTTTTTTTTTTCCTTCCTTGCCCTGTGTTTGTATAGGAAGCGAAGAATAAGAGAAATTGTTCCTAAGGGCAAAACTTTTTCTTCTTCATGAAATTCGAAATTCCTATTAAAACAATCTCTACTTCAAATGAAACTGAACTTTTTCTGTGGTTACTTATGAATTATTTATGAACGTGGTGAATGTTTAATACAAATGCAGTAGTTTGGAAGCTTTTCTATTAATATATAAAATATTAATTTACATAATATTTTTACAGCGTAGATAGTTTTATAACAAAACATTTACAGATTTAAAGTTTTACATACATATTTACATATATATATACATTAGACACTTTTTTTCTTAAGAAAGACTTATGTTTTAGCGATATAAATAGAATGGTGTTGTGTTCACAGGTTTTTGTAACTTAGTCTTATTATATATATATATATATATATATATATATATCACTTTAAAATTATTATTATTTTTTATACAGAACTAGAATAATAAATTCTGTAGAAATCAATGAGAATACATTATTGGCAAAATATACCTGAATTATTTTTTTTTTAAAATTCCTAAAAGAAAATTCAGTTATATGATGGAATGGATAAATTTACTTATCATAAAATACAAGAAAGAGACAGGAGAGAAGTTCCAGACAGGATGTCTACATCAATTACTGTTATTTGGGGACAAAAACCATAAGGTATAGGAAGTATATTTAAAAAAAAAGTATTTGCAGTATAAGGTTAAAAATATAGATTATGAAATTGAGAGAGGAAAACCATTTTTTCAGTTTATGCCATGGTAAAATCCTTTCTTACCAAAATTTCAAAATGTTAGTGAACTATGTTTAAAAAGAAAATTTAAATTTTGATGTAGAAAAATAAGTTATGTGATAAGTATCAGATATACTTTATCAACTTATAATACAGTTTAAAAAATAAACTAAAAATAGTTGCCACAATTTATAGGGTATTCTATAAAATTTTGAGGACAATGCATTTTGTCATAGAAATCGATATTCTAGGCTGACTACTATAAGATCAAATCTAGAGTTATAATTTTTGGGAAATATATAAGGATCCTAGAAACTAATTGACTATTTCTCACATTTATCTCATGAATAGTCATGTAAATTTGGAAAGACAAGTCCTAGCTAACTGCGTTCTCATCTTTTCTCACTGATTCAAACAACTGGTTCAAACGCTATGTCTCTTGTGTAGTTATGCAACAACGATCATTAAACTCAAAAACTAATTAAATTTTTAGTATATTCTTCTTAAAAAAACTAAATATTACACAATTATATTACAAGTATTTTCGTGAAATTTAAAAGCTTTAAATTATGAATAAAATTCATGTACAATTTTGAAGTAAACACAGTTTTTATGAAAATTTGGTATAAAAAGCTTACATCTGACTTTTATTTTTTCATGAATTGGAAAGATATTTTTAAACGTATTCACAATTTTCAAATATTTAATTTACAGTTAAAAAACAGGTAATATAAAAATTAAGTCAAATTCCTACTAAGATGAACATAGAAAAAATAATTTAGTTACTTTTTTATTAAATAGTTACAATTAATATAAATATGTGTATATATATGACAGAATCACAATAAGTGCCAAAATAAAAAGCGATTTTCCTTGCAATTTTCCTTTCTATATATGGTGTTAGACAATTTTTTGTTAGTTACAATTTATTCATTCATTAAATTGAATTGTTCTAATAAAATAGAATAGTAAAAAGAAATCCCATTCTCAGAAAATAGGCCATCCCAGATGTGTTTCGAACTGATGAACTTTGGATTAGAAGTCCAACGCACACACAATATCCATTGTGCTACAGGGACACAACAAACGATTTTCTTTTTTATATATGCTGTTGGACAATTAATTTTCTTTTCTACAGTTTATTCATTTGTTACATAATTTTTTGAATTAATACTTGATAAAACAGTATTAACATCAAATGCCCTCCACTACAAGCCTAAAAAAATATACTTGAACTTGAATGGATGAATAGAATGTATTTTATAAACGATTGAGAATTTGAACTATATATATATATATATATATATATATATATATATATATATACAAGGATAGAGTAAACTAATAAAATAAGTTGAATAATAATGCCCTTACAAAGTCAATAAAAAGTCATTTTTAAACATTCCAGTAGATCAAAGTAATTTTCAAATAAGTTTCTTTTAGAGATATAATACTTAAAAATGCAATTATGTAGATACATATTGTTCTTTAATATATGATTTAAGAGTTCTCATGGCCTCAGTAGAGTTATGAAACTGTTTTAAACTTTAGAAAAATATTTCCCGCACTCACATTGAGAAAAAAAGTATACTTTCCTATGTACATATATATTAATCTAAAAGTATAAAACGCATTTATTAGCATTCCTAACTCTGTGAACAATTTATTTTGCCGGTCGTTAATAATATTTAGCTCTGCGAGTAAATTACATAAAAATGTATGGGGAAATGAATTCTTTCTCAGAATTCTTATTTACTGCGAATATTCCATGATTTAACCAAATTAAACTCAATAATTTATACTATATCGCGTTTAAATTATAAACCATAATACTGACTTATCTTTCGTATCAAGATACCAGGAACAAGACATAACCTGAATTTACTTCCCAACGTCGAAGGATTCTGTTTAAATAGCTTCATTTCTGGCTGATCCCTAATCTGATACGCAAGTGTTCCTGCATTTACTTACAGAAGTTTCGTAGTCAAGCAACTTGTCTTCAGGGACCTTATCAATAGAAGAATAGGGGGGGAAAGGAGGCATCTATTTTCGTACTTATTGTTCAGCGAAGCAGGGAAATGAATTTGAATCAATGTCTCAACAGACAATGGAGCTACAGCATTCTGGCGACCCTCTGTGGAGTTGAGCTACCTATCAGGATGAAAATACGAACATTCAAATGTTTCTCAATATATCTGTTGTGCTTTGTTTCTTGCTTTCCTTTTGTTTAAGTAAACATTGAACAAGAATGTTCTGTGAGATCCGGAGAGGAATATTGAGGGAGTATTATGCATTGTTTATGTGTTTTAAATCGGATTGAAGCAGTTTTGTTCGCAAAAAAAAATTATAATGATTTTTTCAATCATTTTGTTTATGTTGGTAAAACAATAGACTCCCCAAACGATTATTAATTCCCCGAATTAATTATTAATTGGTGAAAAAGTAGTATTTATAAAATATTTTTACTCAAGACAAACAGTATTTCCATGGAAATTCATTTGACTGTGTTTATATTTAGTTTTTTTATTGTTTTATTGCACATAAAATTATGATGTTCTTTTTTTTCACCAGAACATTAAGGTAACACTTGACAGTGTATTCCACAGATATTAAATATTATTTTACGGCAAAACTACTCTGATCTATGAGATACCATTTTTTTAATCGTTTGCTGATTTAATAGTAGAATTTTTTTAAAAAATTTTTATTGAGAACATTTATAACCCCGTACACCACAAAGTATCATAGGGGGCTTACATAGAAGTAAGTGTGAATCAGACATAACAAAGAACAGAAAGATTGTAGCTCAACCATCCCTGCCTTACTCAGGATTCGGGATTCCCTACGGCACCGCGATCACCGTCACTGACCAATACACCAGATATGCGCCAATAGTAGAATATTGGAATCTATACAAATATAATGATTTATTTTACTTAACATATTTCACAGACGTATTATACATAAACATCTCTTTTGATAGTCATATATTGTTAATTTTAGTATTTGTAAAATACTAAAATTGAAAAGGTATGATTATCAAAAGAGAGAGAGGGAAAATGCTTGCATATACTGGTAAATCTTAGAGAATTTCCCTCTTTCTCTCAGACAATTTTCCTTGATACTCATAAAAAATCATGTTCACAATTTTAATTTCAGATTATTCTTATAAAAAAATCTATGTTTATTTATATAAAAAAAAATATTCGATTAAAACTCTTTTGTGGTATTACATTATTGTGAATAGCTATATTTATGATGCAAATTATGATGCAGGGAGATGCAAATTAGAACCTTCATACAGATAGGTTTAAAATTAATCAGATATGTATGCAAAAATATAATGCAGTAGTATTTTTTATGCTGAAAAAGTATTAAGTAAGTAATTTTAAGAAAAATATATTTTATGCTAAGGAAGGAATTTTGACGTAACATTTATTTTAGAATTAAGTCAGAAATGCATTACATGTTTATAATGAAATATGTTCTTTAGAATTAGTGCTAAGTTCTGTGATGTAGAAATATTACTTTTTATTACAAAAGTTGTACTCAAGTTGCGACTAAATATAACCTTTTTTAAAAATTAAAATAATTTTTCTTTAATTATTACATTATTCAAAGTAGAAGTTTACATAAATAGATATTTAATATGACTGAATTGTATACTTACATAAATACTGTCTGAAAGACAACAACTGTAAATATTTAACATTAGTTTTTCATTTTTTTTGTGACGAAACGGTTTTGAACTATTAATTATCTAATTCGTATGTCATAACTATTACAATATTAAAAATTAATTTATCATACAAATAATTGCAACCAAATATTAGGCAATTTAAATGTAAGTTTGTTGTAAAATAGCTGCGATATAATTTGAAGTAAAGTATGCTGATATAATTAACTATCCATATTTCAAATATAAGTTAACATGTAAGTTAAAACAAATATATTCAAATTCAATTCGTCTACAATTACTGTAACGTAATGTGCTGAAACATTTGTTAAATACGCATCCGTATCATATTAAACAATTAAACTTGATACAAATATAAGCCTACTCTAACAAATGTAACATAATATCATTTGTCTTGACCATCTTTATTCATATTAAAAATCTTAAGACTTGCATCTATTCATTACTAACAAATAATACATACGATTTGAATAACATTACTTACATTAATATATGAAGTTACTGTGGCCCATAATTTGTTCAAGGATAATTACATGTTTCTTCCATCAAAATGTCTTATAAATGGCTTAGAATTTTCCATACTGCGTTATGCAATGGAATTCTACAAATGCCTTTCGAGTGCTGTAATGTATTTTACACTTATTTATTATTATATTGATTGGATTTGCAAAATATATGTATCCTAGTGTAACTTGGTACTTTAATTTTAAATGGAATATTTCTTCAGCATTTATTAAAACGTTGGCATATCGGACAAAATATTGTGAGTGTGATAAGTTCTAAATGAAAGCACTTCTGATAATAAAAGTGAAAGGAAAAAAAATATTGTCATTTGAAAATAATTTGCCTTATAAGCATTGAAATTCCTAAACTTCTAAAGATTTCTTTTTTTTATTTTCATAATCTTCTAAATATAAATATCTTGTTATTTTAAAAAAAAGGTTTTTTTTTCATAATTTAATAGGTAAATAAATCTGAATTTATATTAAAACGATAGTGGTGTTGTAGAATATAAATAGGTATTCAACAAATGTTTCAAAACGTATCAATGTGTTAATAACGCTGGGTGCATAAGTATTCCTGATATACATCTTATTCACAACATCTATTGTTTTCTTTTATAATCCATTTCTAATTTGCAACGTCAGAGAAAATTAAATTTGTAACAATAAATCTTAAAACTTTTTTTTTTACATTAAACATAAAGATTTTTGTATTTTAAGCATTGAAAAAGCTTTTTTTCCGATATAATGAAGCTCTTACTATTAAAAATATGATTTCTAACGTTCATCTACAAATATTTAAAACTTTAAATTTACAAAAAAAATGGATTTTTCATACTTAATAGAATTCTTTAATTTACCTCTATTTTCTAAGTATTTCAGCTTAATTCATATTATTCAGCGAATTTTATTTTGCATTGTATACATCTGTACTATTATGGATACTTTTAAATTGGTCTGTATCCATTCATCAAGAACAAATATCATATCTGGCTTCAATAATATCAATTTATTCTAAATTCCCAAGCCTTTTTTTGATAAAACCTTAAAAAATTTGCTAAAATTTTTTCACGTTGGTGTTGCTTTTTAATATCCTGTAAATGATTTGCGAAAGAATGATTTACCTCTTTTTTATCAAAATGTGTGTGTATATAAAAACGAGATTTTAGAAATAGCACTTACGAAGTAAATATTTCAACATATGTTGAGATAGATGCACGTAAGACAAAAAAATCTTAGAATTCAGATTTAATTGTTTTATTACAAATCAGATGTATAGAAAGAGTTATACTCTTCAAAAAACATTTCAACATTGTTTAGATACATTATTAGTAAGTTTTGCTTCTTTTCTAATAACAATTCTAACAAATACGCATTATTTTTGTATTCATTTTGTTTTAGCAAATCTCAAACAGGCTTTAATTCATATTTTAGAAAAGTGCATATACGTATTAAAATCACAGTTTCAACACTTAAGAAACCTTAAAGGACATTACATATCATGTGATTTCCTTTTGTGTTCTGTTTCTTTTTATTCTATTGCCAAAAGCAGCTCAATTCGTAATAATGCATAAGGAAATTTGATTTCTCGATTTGAAATATGGAATGCATCGCGAGATTTCATTATAATAATTAAAAAGTGATTTTTAATCTCTATTCATTGCAATTCTTACAACATTAATTGTATTAAAACAAAGATTTAAGACTTAATTCGTATTCTACTAAACACATATTTTCAAATCGATTCAGTTACACACAACAAATGGAACAAAACTGCGCGTCGCATCCATTTGTATTAATATTAAGAATTTTAAAGCGCACTGCATCCATTCATTACCAACAAATAGCACACATGACTTGAATAATGTCATTTCTATTCAGAAAAGGCGCCACTACGGCCCACAATTTATTCAAAAATAATCACGTGCCTCATTCATCAAAAACGTCTTACAAATGGTATAGAATTTTCCACGATGACGTCGCGCATTAAGATTCTACAAATGCTTTTCGGGGGCGATAATGTTTTTTTCTCATCTGCGTTGTCAAAGGCACGTGCCTTAATAACTGTTACCGTACTTTAAGCTCTGCGGAAGAACAAAAGTGAAAATGGAACAGCTGGTGAGTCGATACAAATTTGATGGCCGGGTATTGAATTTCCCAATGAGGAGATAATTTCTACCATTGAATCATAATAGATTTAAATATCATTCAGAGAAAATGCTAGTTGTATTTAAGAACTTCTTGATTCGGGAAGAGATTGTGTATGGAAAAATATGACCAGCCTCTAAATAGGTTATTTTCTTAATTTTAGAATCTTAATGTTTATTTATGATACTTTTAGCTCTAAATGATATGTAAATTTAAAATATATAAGAAAAGTAAGTTTCAATTGGATTTAAACATTATTATTTTTTGAAGAAAATTGCTGCTGAATCGATTTTTAGAACAATATGTCAAAATAAAAAAAAATGCAACTCATAAAGTAAGTAGAAAAAAATGTGAAATCAATATTGTTTTTAATATGGAAATTATTATCTCTCTCTCTCTCTCTCTCTCTCTCTCTCTCATTCAACGTAAACTTACGTATTTGTTATTTTACGTATATCTATGTATAAATATCCTTTTAAGAGGAAATGAAACTTTATGTTTTCATTTTTTTTAAATTTCAAATTCAACTTTTTCTCAAAAGTTTTGATTAAATTTGACTCTTAATATATATATATATATATATATATATATATATATATATATATATATATATATATATATATATATATATAAGAAAAGTGAAGAAGAGAGAGAGAGGGAAATTATTAAAATATTCTTTTTTGGATAAATGATTTTTAAACTTTTAAACCTTTGGAAAAATTGTAAAATATTATTTATTATCAATGAAAAACAAGAAACCATCCATGTGTAATTCAGTTTAAGTAAATTTTAAAATAAAATATAAAATATTTTCTACATACTAAAAAAAGTAAAATTGTCCCATCAATATCACTATTTCAAATAATGCATCCAATAAAATTTCTTAAATTATTTCACAATTGTATTACTTCATTTATTTAAGTTTATAAAAAGTTCTATATATATTTTGAAAAACATTTTAAGAAATTGGAAGAAAAATATTTTAATGTATATAAAATTTTTACTCCAATTTTCATCTTATTATTCTAAATACTTTTTGAGACATATAAGACCAGACACTTAAAAAAAATTGAAAATGAATGAAAACTTGACAAATGGTAATGTTTCGACAGCTTTCGAAGCAAGGCATGCCTAACACTTTTACTTGGCATATATATACTTGCTAAACCAAATGTCTTGTGGATTGATTGATCGATTGAATATTAACGTCGCACTGTTCAGCTACACGAGGGCTTTTGGCGACAAAATGTCTTGTGGATGGTACTAGAATTAATTTTTTGGATCATAGCTGTATTTTTTTAATGTTTTAAATATTTTTTTATGTTTTGCTACTCTATTAAGGTTTTTTTTTCCATTTCAATTCAAATCAGTATTTGATTTTATGAAATAATTGCAATAATTTCCTTTCATCCATGGTTCTTCATTTGTGTATTTAAGAGAAATTTGGGTGAGAACTGAAAAGTACTAAAAATAATCTAATTAGTACTTACCGTAAAATAAGGCCTATAACGCGCCCTTTTAACATTAAAAATAAGATCGCGTTTATGGGAGGGTTATGCGCCGGGTACATAAATTAGAGCTCTAAAATATAGAATTGTTAAATGAAAAAACTTAGACTTCGACATATATCTGAATACTTTTCTTTAAAAGAAAGGTCATTCCTTATGAATTTAAGCGGATGTACTTCTAGATGTGTACTATTTTTTTTTCTAAAACTTGAAATAATACCTCGAATAAATGACTTCAAACTATAAGAGCAATGCTCACGTACATTTCAGGTTTATTCGTAAAAAGGCTCGTGTTATTCAGCGAATGTACCTCTAAACTAAAAATTGGAGATTGAAAGTACAAGTGCGCATTATATGCCAGATTTCACAGTAATTATTCTGAAAGTAATTCGAATAAGAGTTATGATATTGCACACTGTTTCTGAAAGAAATAATTTACTTTCTATTTAAAATATGCGTAATCATTCTCCAAGGAAGTTATTTCCTATTAAATTGAGATCTCAAATAGAGTTTAAACATCTGTAAATAATTTACTTTAATTTAAATTGCAATTATATGTTATATATCTTTCCATTATGTGGTTTTTATAGCTAAATTATCGATTGAGATTTAGAAATCATCGAAGGAAATCCAGAATTCTTTATAAGAGTTTTCTGATATGCAGAACATTTAAACGGAATGCTGGAGTGCTCTTTCTATTATGCCCTAAAGATTTAAGTGATAAAGTAAGGAATGTAAAAGGAAATTAAATTTTTTGAGCAAAGTATTTCATTTTTATAAAATTCTGTGATCTAATTGAATTTAAAGATAAATTGTAAATTATTCATTTAGTAGAACTTTAAATTATTCATTTTGACATCATGTAACAATTTCAAAAATTAAGATGGGAAAGAACTAATTGTATTCAGCACACAAAATATTTGAAAACAAGTTATAAAATTATAAACTAAAAGGTTATTTATGGGAATTAAAGTTTTATAAAATCTTGTAGAATTGCCTGGTCATTGCTGGGGAAAATTATCCATAAACAAAATCAAGGTTTCTTTTGTTAGTCATGTTAGCAAAATTTATCGTGGTTAGAGATAAGGCGTATAATTTTAGTTATGATTATGAGTTTTCAAAATATTTTAAGCTTATGTTCAACTCTTCAAGACCTTGGAAAAAGAACTAACCCTTTTGGTTCAAATATAGAGCATCATTCAGATTCTTAAGGTATCCATCTACGTACGGAACCGTGATTTTAAAAAAGCGCATAAATGGATAATTTTCATGATATTTAGTGTCACTTAGATTAGAATACACGAATAAAACTTTTCTAAGGACATTTTGATAAAACAAATTATTTAAAAACAATATTTCGGCAACAAATTAACTTAGAAGAACCTGTTTTCAAAATGTTCTCCTTTTACAAAAAATGCTTCTAAAATAATAAATATTTTGCTTATATAAAGTAACGACTTCTCCAGATAGTCTGAACTATTTTTTTAAAAAAATTCACATTATTTTCAGAGTTACCAACAATTGAAATAATTATCGGCGTTTTTTTCTTAAAATTTCTCCTGTCTGATGTCGTAAAACATGGATAAACCCACTTCTAAGTTATATATTTCAAAAATTCTAATTTTATATACATTTTCTAATCTAAGTGACACTAATTACCATATATATTATCCATTTATACGCTTTTGCAAAATCACGGTTCTGAACGTAGTCGGATACCTTAACCTGCAAATATATTGAGACAGTATCTTTTTGAAATGTTTATGACAAAGCGTTCTTTCAAATTATTTTATCGAGATATCTTGCAAATAATAGTACTTCGAACTTCGACGTGAATCCTTTATACAGCTGTAGAGCAAAGTAAATCAAACTTGGAAATATCTATTCAAGTTGCATCGCTTTTATGAAAATCAAAGCTAGTGTTTCATTTATTAACATTAAAACGTGAAAGAAGTTGCAATTCGATAAATTTGTAACAGTTTATTGTTAAATATATAATGTAAAGATGTCATCCCTTTTTTGCGTACTGAATATGCTGGATTGATCGCATGGTTGTTTTTAACTATGCATTCAAAAGCAACACTAAGGTTGAAGAGCCTGGTAAATTTAAACCATGGTCAGGTGATAAGGATGTCATCTGAGATAACAACTCCATCTCCTAACTTCCGTACAATGACGATTTGACACTCTGAATGGAGCATCCGTCTCTCAGACGGGAATGCTTTGATTCGATGCCTGTAAATAACGGTGTGGTGTGATTTTTTTCGGGTGGGCTGCTTATCATCTTCAGTTGGACTCCTCCCAGAGAATGGATCATGTGGTGGTACTTGGCGATTTTTTCAACTCACGATATGTACGATTTTTCTTATCGATCACCGTCTATCAGTATCCATATTCCTATAGTTTTTTCGTTTTGGGTATTATTATTTTTAATTATTTTTACATGAAAGTAAGAAAAATTCTAATCAGTTTTTATAAAAATAATTGTCCCAATTCTTGTGATAAAAATATATTTATATAGTGTGCCTCACATAAAGACTTAAATATTAAAAATTCTACTTAATTTTATGAGCGATAAGGACATTTAAAACAGTCCTTAAGGTAATAAATTCAAAAAATTTGCTTACCCGTCTGTCAGACGGATGTTTCTAAGAGCGGCAAAAAAACTGATGTTCCGGCTAGAGGGTAAATATTCCGGGAGCTGAGAATTCAACTTATAAATACTATTGTTAATACAAAAAAAAATATTTATTTTTTAATGTATAAAACAGAAAAAATAAAACAAAAAGCCTAATAAAATTATTTGAGAATACAATCAAAGAACATTTAATGATTAGAATACTCATTAAACTAAACGTTCCATTGATTGATTTTCTATACCTTCAAGATATCAATTTCTAAACGCACATAAAAATCTACAAATGCAATGATACCTAATTAAGAGTGCGCTCAAGTAATACGTACACAAACTTATATAAAATTGCTTTAAGTCAGAGGAAATGAGGTTTCAAACATAAAAGAAGTAAATTCTTATTCATAAATATTTCAGAACTATAATGAATGACTTATTTGTTTTAGAACATCAAGACTCTGGCTTCTGCTTTCAGAATTTCTAGCAATCGACTTACTAATAATCAATACATCGTTGCAATCAGAAACTCGCATGCATATCTGTATCCAATAAGATGTAGACTTTTACTTGGAAAAATCAATACGTGTAAGATAAATCAATTGCTGAAAATGTAGATTCAGTTTTCAGAGGAACAATAATACCAAGTTTGTACAGGATACTTTGATCTTCGATATAAACCTAGAAGTTGTTCTCTTAAGAAATCAATTCATGTAGGGAAGTTTCAAAATTCTCTTTTGTCAGTTGACTATAAGCTTTTAGATTTTATTTATAAATACTTGCGTTAAAGGATTCCTAGTAACATAATCATGCAAATACAATAGAATGATTGAATTTTTTTTTAATTTTTTGTTCTCCAAAAATATTCTAGAAACTTTAAGTAAACAAAACTCTTCGTAAGCCATGAGGTGAGGTATATGAAATGCGATTGTTATGGTTATATAAATGTAGGGTGAAATATGTTTAATGCAAAAACACTTAATGCAAAATATCGGTTAACACGAAACAATACAATGGTCACGACAAGTAGATTTTTCTCTTAACACGAAACGAAAATCGCTTAACATGAAAAGACTTTCCTTCTGGGAATGAACAAAATACGGAAAACACCATACACTTAATGGAAGAATTAATTGCAATAAATTATCTTTGTGATAATAGGAGTTCAGTCCTAATTATAGCAGGTAATGAAATTTTGGGGTTTGTTCAAAGCTCACTAAATATCGTTGATGCAGATTCCGAAGAACAAAAATGAATCCGTGTTTCCCACATCATCGGAAATTATTAACATTAGGAAAAGTATGGGCATTTATTTAGATGCACATTTTAATAGTGAAATGTAAAACAAAATGAAACATTTTAATGCTTAAAAAGACATTGCAAAGAAAAACAAACCAGATTATTTTTCAAAAAATCATTAAGTTTTTTATTTCTAAAAAAAAAAAAAAAAAAAACTGGAAAATTTTGCAATACATTTTGTATATGTTTTTGTTTCATTATCTCTTCATTTAATACATGCATATTTACACATCTATGTAAATGAAAAAAAATATTTCTTAACCCCGAGTTTAGGGTTAAACGATTTTCGCGGTATTTTTTCTATAATCATATAAAAATCAGATAAAATAGCGAGAGGGGTTCTATTTAATATATTCAATTGTCAAAATAATTTTTAGAAAGTATTATTTCAATTAATTTAAATACATGAAATAATGGACTGTGACTACTTAATAAACGATTATTTAACAACAATGAGTTTTGTCAATCTTACTTGTTTCAGTTAAGACTTTGTTAAGAATAAGTTTAATTAATCTACTTTTAAACAATTTTAAATAGTTAATGATCAAATTCAGGTTAAATATAAATTAAGAATTTTAAGCAAATAACCTATATGATTAAAAAATATATACACTTTTAAAGAATTAATTACCCATTCTAAAATGGGTTTTCTAACAGAATTTTTCTTGGTACATATACTTAATTAATATCCCATTAAATAAAAATATTTCAGCATAGATACCTTATTTACCCAAAACTTGCTTTGCGGAAAAACTATCTGAATAATGCCAATGAATTTGATTCACATTTTACATTTGAATTTAGCTCTCATTTCAATGAAATATGTTAATGACTCATTCGATTTCCTTTTAAAGTAGAGAGATAATTTAGCTTGTGCTTTTAAATGTTCAAAGTATTAAAACAACTTGTTCTAGTTTAAAGCTGCTCCCAGAAAATAATAAGTTGAGCATTAAAAAGTAATCGTACTTTTTTCTTATCAAAAATTATTATTATATATTTTCCTAAGTTCTGTAAAAAAACTTTTTTTTATTATATCATGGCATTAAATATGTAAGTAAGTATTATCCTAACTCAATATCTACAAATTACTCAAACATAAAATATAATTTTAAGTACTCTTTCTTTGGTGCTTTTTTAAGAATACATTAAATCATTCCTAATAAATTAGACATCAAGTTTGCAGAAATTGAGAAATTGAAACACAAATGTAAAATAATCGCAATAACTTACTTTAAAAATGTTTTACAATAACATTGAAGACACAGCAAAGAGTCTTCACAAAAAACTATCTATATTATTCAATAACGTTGAATACTAAACAGCTAGTTCATAGATTCATGTAAAATAAACAATTCAGAGATAGTCGTTCATAAATTATTAGTCGTTATTTATTTCTGAATATTTTTTTTAAATTTTTCTCATATTTCATACATTTTCCATAAAAGAAGATATTCTGTGATATTCTCTCTCTCTCTCTCTCTCTGTGTATATATATACGTGAAAACGCTTAAGCCAATATATCGGTTAACACCAGACGATGTAACGGTCCCAAAAGGCTTACATTATTTTCATGCATTTTTTCTTTTAACTCGAAATGAAAATCGCTTAACACGAAAAGATGAAGAATGAAGAAGTTGAAATTAAGCTGACACTTAACAAAATGTTTGAGAATTTTTTTTTTGTATTATTGGACTGTCCTCTACTGTACCATCGGCATAATGCATTCCATTACATAATGATATAGTGTGTGCAGCCCCAATTAATTTAGAAAAAGACATTTTGGAGTTTGTTCAAAACTCAAAAATTATCATTGATGCAGATTCGGATGATGAAAATGAAATGGATAATCAGCTCCTGTTCCCACGTCATCCGAAATTAGGAACATCATAAAAAATATACGCAATAATCTAGAAGCATATTCCAATGGCAAACTAAATTAAAAAAAAGGGGGACGACAGCAGATAATTTCTTAACTGTCTGATGCTAAGAAAGAAACTACAAAGACAAATGTCGAATTATTTTCTAAAAACTCAATAAAAATGTTTTGTTTTTCAAAAAAGTTGAAATTTTTTTATCGATTTTTATTAAATACATGCATTTATACATATCTATATAAGTAAAATATACTCTAATAAATTCAATTTTAGTGAATATATATATATTTTGCAATATCTATTAAGACAAAATTTTTTAACACTAAAAAATATTTCAGTCCTTTCAATTTCGTGTTAAATGGTTTTTACTGTACATGATTATACATATATATATATATATATATATATATATATATATATATATATATAATTACATTATCTATCATAAAAAAGGAAAATCAATTTAAGGCGTCTCAGGGGTCTTAAATTTTTCTAGAGGTCTGAAAATATAAACAATTTTAAAACGGGTATAATTCTTTTAAATTAAAATTAAATGATACGAATATTTTACACATTATTTATAATTGAACGGGGCTTCAGAAAAGTATAAAATGTTTAAAATATAATAATAATTTTAAAAGTAATATGCATATGAAAATTATATAATAAATATTAAGTATTTTTTGCTTTGCGCACGCTATTTTCTAAAATATTACCCTATGATGTTTAAAACTGTATAGAATTATACAATGCATCATTCTCTTTAAACCCTATCTAATTTTAGTATTATATATATTTTGTATTTCAAAATATTTGTAAAATATTGCAATTTTTTAAATATTTTTTAAAAATGCATTTTTTATTTATTAAAATATATAAGTTAATTATTCTATTTATATAAAAGTAGCTACAAAGTATTAATAATACATTTTTATTTATAAATCAACTTATAGATAGTAATTAAACCTACTCTTTTAGAAAATAGCATGCGTGACGTAAAACTTAATAAATATTTCCTATAGAAAAGTTTCTTATTTTCATATGCTTATAATTTTTAAAATTATGATTTTAAACATGTTATACTTTTCTGAAGCCCCATTCCTTTATAAGTAATGTGTAAAAGATTCGAATTATTTAACTTAAATTTAAAGAAATTACGCCTGTTTGAAAATTGTTTATATTTTCAGACCTCTAGAGAAATTTAACACCCCTGAGACCCCTTAACATAATTGTTTTCATAAATATAGATTTCACTGTAATATGTTAGAAAAACAAGCATTGAAAAAACATTCACATAAAATTTAGAGCAATTAAAAATTAAGCGTAAATATTAGGGGATTGGTAAGTAATAAAATCGCAATTGGATAAAATTTTAAAAAAATTTCATCGTCTTTTTTTTCAGTTTAACTCGTAATATTGTAATATGTGTGTGTGTATGTATATACATATATATGTGTTTGTATTTATTTCCATCAAAAATATTTTTGGTCTAAAGAAATAACTTAAAAAAATATTTTTCTTATCCTTTCTACAAATGTGCCCTCTACCTTGAAAACAGAGAGCTTAACTAAGAACTCCAATGTAGCGTCCTCCAAAATCGCTTTATATCGTAATGGGCAAGCACAAAAACCTTAGTACCATTTAGACGACAGGAGATACTGATGGCCCATGGCCGATGTTGATGGTGATGAGCAGTTTACGCTCTGCTTCTATCACGTGGTAAGCAATAAATTGCACCGTCGTATGCATAATAAACTACTTAGACGCCGTTTCCCGCCTCCGTAAATGTTTCAGCGTAATGACAACCATCAACAGCTATATTACTTTAAACAGGAGAATGCACGATCTGCTTTGGCTTCGTGAAGCCTTTTTCTGTCTATTAATGATATTTCTGGGCTGGGGATGTCACAGGAGGTATTGTCACCCTCTAATGCAGTACCATTAAAAACATCAAGTTTTTCAGGTTCTCAACTGTAATTTTCTAGGGATAAATGTTGAGAATCTGGGCAGCGATAGAACAGTAAAAATCTGATTTAAAGACAGCAAGTCAGCTACTGTTAAATTTTAGATGTCGTGAAAAGGCTGTTGCTTGAGACATGATTCAAATTGAAAAGACACTTTCAAAAACGTGAATCCGGAATATTATAAATAGACTTTAATAATCATAAATTATAATGCTCGCCCTTTTTTTCAGAATAATATTTCAACAAAGAAATGACATTAAATAAAAAGGAAAATTAATAATCTGTCTACAATAACATGTTTATGAATCGTTTGTATAATTTTTTAATATTCATTACTCAATTTTAAAGAAGTAGAGTCTTATTTTCGCACATATTTTCCAAATAAAAATAATAATATCATCCAATATTAAAATATGTTTAATATTTTTCTGGTATAAAATGTATTTCATATATGTGTCCTAAATTTTAATGCAAGCCCTTTTTTCATGTAAAGTTTCCCGGGAAAAAAATGCATTTACATTGTTCTAACAATTAATAAATGTAATACATAATGATTGGTTTAAAGTGTTATGAAGACCCATACTTGAGTTTGCTTTTTGATATTGAAATATTTTTCTACCTGAAAATACTGAATTTTAATCCTGCTCCATGATATTAAGAGAAGACAAATTCCCTCGGATTCTAGTATTTAGGAGAGTACATGGATTAAATTAGAACGAACAATATTTTCCCAAAAATATATAAATTAATACAAATTCTCAAAAAATTAAAAATATTTGAGGCATTTTTTTATTAATTTATTTTAAATATATATTTTTATAGTAATGTATTTCATTAATGATATCATTCATGATCGGGATACATGACAAATGTTAATAATTAAAAGATGAATACGATTTGAATAAAATATTGTAACAATGAAAACACCTATTTGTTAGAAGTTATTAGAAAGAATACTTTCATATCTGAAAAAAGCATAGAGTAATTTTCTATAATTATTTCCAATCTTTTTTGAGGGAGTCAATATAAAAATACTTTTGAAAATTCAAATTATGAAAAAATATCAAATTAGGTGGTGTGCTAGCTTATTATAAAATTCTTCGTTTCATAACGTTCGTTTTATGTTATGAACCATGATATATGTGAATTAGGTAAGACTAGTTTATGCAGATTTTTTAAAAAAATTTAAGCATATAATACCCGCTTTTTATAAAATCTTGCGTCTGTTTCAACTTTTTTAAAAAAATTATCGTTATCTATACGGAAGGGGGAAAGTATGAGAGAGAAATTTATCGTTTTTCATATTAAATTTTCAATCGAGTTGATGCACTTTTACCACGAGATTTTGATGATAAAAGTCTCTTATTCTTCTACAAGGGAAAACCTTTTATATTTAGAAAGAGAGCATATTTGAGATTAAAGTGATTTTTTTTAAAATATGCTCTCAAGATATTCGAAAAATATGTTTTTCTAAGTATAACATAATGTAAAAGTAACAATGCGTATAATACTAAACAGAGACAGATGAGTAAATTATCATATCTGACAAAATGAAAGGAAATTCAATTCGAATGTCAGTAAGAAATAATTGGCATAGCTTGTAAAATATTCTAATTGCAATGATTTTAAAGTATCTAAGTATCACATTTCTAAAACTTTGAAAATAATATAACATAAAAGGTAAATCCTTACTGTATTGTAATACATATATTATCTTAACAAATATAAATAATTTATTTAATATACATAATAACCATTAGAATATTAACCAATGAATTTTATATTAATGCTAAATATCCAATTTTGACCTTGATAAGGTATGCTTTTAACTAAATTATTTTAGCTTCCCTCCCCAAAATTTATATCAATTAATTAAATCAAACAGAAAATGTAAATCTCAGAATAATATCCGTTTCTCAATGCAACAGCTTAAGCTTAAAAGGATCAGATAGCAAGTTCGTACAAGTGAGATTAAAACTAAAGTCCTCAAAACAAGAGGAACGCTTTCCTTTCAGTTGTCTCAGAACTCTTAAACTGACTCTTTTAAGCAAACATGCGAAGCTTCTGTACCCATTATCTCCTTCAGAATCCAAAATTCCTCAAATTATTTACAGAACTCGAGTTGGGAAAGAAATTTGCATAATTTATGTGACGCGACTTCCAATTCTCGAGCCGAATTGAAAAGAATGTTTTAAAGGGGAAAGAGAAGGAAACGACTTGAGTTGCCCACCTTGGTCTTTTAAACTCTTGTTTCAGAAGACTTGGTCGGAACTCTTTGAACTGGTGGAGTACAAAGAGGGGAGGAACCCAAATTGAAAAATGAGGAATTTCCTTTCGTTTCAGTTAAAGCTTGATTTTGAGACGTGATGTGAAAAGTGGACCTCGTTGGAAATGATTTATTTCACAGTTGATAAAAATTTGTGAATCTGCAAGATATTTGGAGTTAGAAACATTTTTAAAATGTTTTGATACGCAGTTTTAAGAAAAATGTGTTTTGATAAAATATATAATTTTCACTTTGATCTTCCTAACGTCTTTTAAAATGCGTTACAAATAACTCGATGAAGAATATTTAGTATGCTTCTATAGACCAGCAAAATAAGTTAATTGCAAACAAAAAGTCAGTTACTGAACCTAATTATTTATTTTTACGTAAAACTAGTGGTAATTTTATAAAGTTAGAAATGCCTGCATTTCGTAACACTTTTTATTCCTTACTTTTGGATGTTTATACACAAAAATACCCCCCACCACCAAAAAAATATCTTTCAAATAATTCCTTTTAGAAAACTTGTTACACAGTCCAGAGAAGGAAATACCCAGCCATTTTAAACGCAATATTACTAGGTATGGAATTTTGAGAAATGCCACTGCCCTGCTTGGGTTGTCGCCCCAATGAAAAGAAATATTAAGAGGTCTGAAAATATTAACAATTTTTTCAGACAGGTATAATTCTTTTCAATTTAAATTAAATAATTCGAATCTTTTTCACATTATTTATAAAGGAATGGGACTTCAGAAAAGTATAAAATGTTTAAAATATAATCATAATTTTAAAAATTATAAGCATAAGAAAATAAGAAACTTTTCTATAAGAAATATTTATTAACTTTTATGTCGCGCATGTTATTTTTTAAAATATTAGCTTTAATTACTAGCTATAAGTTGATTTATAAAGTTAAATGTATATTCTTACTACATTGTAGCTATTTTTATATAAATTGAATAATAAGTACATATTTTAATCAATAAAAAAGGTGCATTTTTAAAAACTATTTAAAAAATTGCTATATTTTGCAAATATTTTGAAATACAAAAGATATATAATACTAAAATTAGTTAGTGTTTAAAGAGTATGATGCTTTTTATAATTCTATAATGTTTTATACATCAGAGGCTACTATTTTAGAAAAAAGTGTGCGCTACGCAAAAAACACATAACATTTATTATAGAATTTTCATATGCTTATGACTTTTAAAATTATTGTTATATTTTAAAAATTTTATACTTTTCTGAAGCCTTATTTTTTTATAAGTAATATGTAAAAGATTCGAATCATTTAATTTAAATTAAAAAAATATACCTGTTTGGTTTTTGTTTATATTTTCAGACCTCTAGAGAAATTTAACACCCCTGAAACTTCTTAAACTATTTTAATGCTATACATAGATCTCAATACTTATTTCTATTATTATTTAATTAACTTCCAAACTCATTGATTGTAATCTTTTTCTTGTGATTTAAAATTATACAAAAAATACCCAAGAATTAAATCAAAATAATAAATCATATTCATGTTTTGTAATAAACGCTGAGAGATTTTAACTAATTTTAAATTTTTTAAACGTATTCCTTTCAATTTGTGCTTATTATTAAATTTTGCTAATATGTCAAAACACTGAATTTCTAAGGGTGATTAATAAAATGCAAAAATTACTAAATTTCACGATTAAATCTACAATTTTTTATAAAAGAATTAAAAATGATGGTTATTAATTAGTATTAAAAAAGAAGATAATTTATTTTCACCTTAGGTATTTGATTAAGTTCTACCTCTATTCTTTTTTACAGCTTCACATTGATGTTTCAGTGCGCTGAAAGTACTTTTAAGCTCTTCCTTCGTTATTACATGATACCAGGAAACAATTTTATCCTCAATTAGTTCCTTTTTATTTCATGGGTACCTCATTCGGACAAGAGTTTTCAAACGCTCCACAACATTTCGATAGGATCGAGGTCAGGACTGATTCCTGGCCAGGACAACAATTCAATGATCTTAGAACAGTACCATTCTTTCAAAATTACTTTTTTGTGTAGCAAGGAACAAAATCTTGCTGAAAAATAAATGAAGCATTTTTGGTAAATAGATCCCTGATGGAAGTCAGCAGTTTGGGTTCTAGAATAATGTCAATGTTTTTTGTGACATTTAGCATCCCATCGATGATATGAAGGCGCCCGATACCATCTTCTGATATGCATGACTAAATGAAAAGGCTATGTGGGTACTTCACAGTTATATGGATGCAGTCAGGATGTAGCATTTCTGCTATTCTTCGTCTTACATATTTTAGGCTATCATTACTCATTAACGATATTTTAGTTTCGTCCTTCTGTATAACTTGTGACCAATACTCATTTGTCCAATTAATGCGTTCCATTGCCCACTGTAGTCCATTTTAGCGCTGCTGTAAATTTAGATACAGCTTTTTTCGTAGAATTCTACCTTTTTAGTCCTACATCTGCTAATCAATCTACTCTTAAATGTTTTTGAACTGACAGAAACACCAGCATCACCCATGTTAAATCTGATGTATCTCCATGAAATTCTTGTGTTTCTGAAACATAGTATTTTTGTCCTTCTGTCATCAACAGATGAAGTTCACCTTTTTCCGCCTTTTCCTGCGGTTTTTTTATTAAATTTGTCTCCTGGTATTTTAAACAAAATTTCCGATTTCCAGATGTATTCAAGGAACTACCCACCTGTTACGTAACTTTAACATAGACAATACCCCTTTCTCATCACACATTTGTTCAATCTACTCTTTTATTTGATGTCATTACCTTTTGACTAAATATCATTGTTATCCTGGCCGGGAAACAGTCTTGAACTCAAAGCTATCGCAAACTTATGGCACCGTTTGAAAACTCTTGTTTGAATGAGGTACCCATGCAATAAAAAGGAACTAATTGAGGATATAATTGTTTCCTGGCATCATTTTATAACGAAGAAAGAGCTTAAAACTATTTTCAGCTCAATGAAACATCGATGTGAAGATGTAATAAAGAATAAAGGTAACCTCACTGCTATCATCAGTATCTAATGTAAATCGACCGACATTGCAGCATAACTTTTTTGCGTTGCAAATATTTTGAACTTTGTTTTTATATTAAATTCAGTATTAAATGCTCCTTAAAATGATATAAAAGACTTACCATTTTGTACGAAGTAAAACATTCCATAAGCATACAAACTTAAAAAACATAACAATTTTAAAAAGTGTTCACAATTTTGGCAACCACTGTATGTCCTCCTCTAGCTTAAATGTGATCCTGTACACGGTTTGTCACGGATTCTACTAAATTAGAAAATAAGTTATTGATTACATCATTACGAAACTAAACTTTTATAGCAATCTGAATAGTTTTTTTTGTTGAGCAGTCTATTTTACTAGCCTTTCTCTTTAGAATGCTCCACAAATATTCGATTGGATTTACATATATATATATATATATATATAAGGAGAATTACCAATCTAATCCAAAACCATTCTTTCTGTTTGAGGTGGGGTTTCGCGTTTGTGTCTACATTTACTCTTTCATTTAGGAGACACTGTTCTAAAATTCTTTTGATGATTAATAGTCCTAGAAACGTTAGGGTTTTAGCTCTGATTGGTGCAGAAATATCCCTCGCAGTCATAGAAGTATGCTGACTAAGGGTAACAATTCTAGTTCTTTTCCTGGGAGTGATGTCCATTTTTTAAATACACTATTGGAGACAATTTGCACAAGCTACCGCGCAGGTAGCCCCTGTGCTGGATCTTTTCTCCCTCTCTTCACAGATTAAGCAGGATCGGACCACATCGGCTAGCCGGAGAGAACCGTTTACCAGCGTAGTTTCTTAACACAATCACACAAGCAATTTTAGTCTTCAGTAAGCTTCCGAACAACTTAAATTTTAAATTCGCAATTATTTTTCCTTTCTCGCCATTTTAATGATATTAATTTTTAAACCCTTTCTAAATTTCTTTATTTTGTTCACTTTAAAACCAGTACTGTGCTAATATTTGAAAAATAAGCCAAACTCAAGTTATCCAACATGACAAGTGATTGAAGGTTAAGTTTCCCTGTGGGAAACCGGAACTCCCAAAAACATTCGACAAGCGAGCACTTCTTACAGCAATTGAAACACAACTGAAGGAAAAAATTTTCGTAATGTCATGATCACGTGGTCAAACCGGCTTAGATCAATCAAGGGCAAACATGAGTTGTAAGAAAATGTAGTTCTAATCAGTTTGAGGCAGAAAATCCTTGAGAAACGAATAATTTTCTTTAAAAATTTGTTTGTCCCAATTAATTTGCACAGTACTGCATATATATTACTTCATTATCTAGCATAAAGAAAATTAATTTAACAAACTTATTTTGCTAAGTATAAGTTTTGCTGTATTTTTTTAGAAAAGCAAGCACTAAAAGAAACATTAAGATAAAATTTAGAGCAATTAAAACTTAAGAGTAAAAATAAGGAGATTGGTAAGTAATTAAATCACAATTGAATAAACTTTTAACGAATTTCATTAAGTGTTTTTTTTCAGTTTAACTCGTAATATTGTAACTAAGCTATTGCAAATAGTAAATAAATGATATTGTAGCTACGTTTAAATTATCATGTAATTCATGTGTGAGATTTACACTTTTTTTACTAACTAATTTAAAACATTAATTTTGGGCCTGAAGAGAATTGAAATACACCACCCCTTGATTTTATTCTTTTCATTATGAATAATTATTTCTACTCTGTAACATTTCCTTTATCATATTTGTTTTTACAAAAGTAAATTAATTTTTCATCCAAACTAACTATCAACTCAGCATCCTGAAGCCGGCTTCATCACAAATACGAGTATCATAAAATGATATTTCAGTTCAAGTGATTGTACTTTAGGGAATCAAGGAAAATGTCTTCCTATGACATGATTAATATCTTGACAATTGTTTCAAGTTATATTTACATCAAGACGACTACCATAAATCATAAAAAAGATATTACCCTGTTAATAGCGGTCCTTGTTTCTATTCTAAAAAAATTCTTAAATTTTTACAGCTAAGAATAGAATTAAACGGAATTAGAACTCTTGTTAAAAGTGAAACCAATCAAGATAAGAAAAAAGAAAATCTTTTTGAAGCCGAGCTCGTAAAGGGCGATAAATGAAGAAAAGTTGAAGATTCCTCTAGGGAACATTTTATCATATGACTAATGAATTTGTTGACGCTTAATGAAGCAAATACGAGGGGAGGGAATAGTTAGATCAAGAAAAAAAATTGTTTTCTTAGATGTTAAAGTTACGTATTAAAATAATAAAAACTTTGAAACTAAAAAAATATTTTTTTACGTCACATTTAAGTGAAATTAGTTCAAAATTTTTTGAAACAAAGTTTGTAATTGTAATTTGTATTACTTACATTACTAACATTTTCTTAAAGATTAAGAAAGTATGTATTATGTATATTATATATATATATATATATATATATATATATATAGTTTTTCTAAACATAATGTAAGGTGAACTATACAATCTTGATAGTATAAATATTCTAAGCATGATTTAACATCACTTAATTACTTTAATTATTTTTGATGCATTAAATTTACATAACAGATTTAACCCAATGAATTGTACACTAAAATTAATTGTATTGATATTTTTATGCAAAATAATTTATAAAATGTATTTTTTTTTATTTATTTTCTCGTCAAACTCATTTTTGCATACAAGAATTTCTTTTCTTCATATAACTTTTTTTCCCTTTAAGTTTTGTTTTTAATTTGTCTGGTTGGTTTACTTAATTCTGTAACCCAGTAGAAAGTTCCTTAAAAAAAGAAAAAAAAAAACCATAAATGTTTTTAGTACATAAGAAATTCCAAGTTCTTAAAAAGCACCTTTATTAGTTCTTTAATGTAAGAAAATTGAAAACAATAAGCAATTTATGCTTTTATGTATAAAGGACAGTTCAGAAAATACATTTGCAGAAATATTCTTTCTCTAACATTAAAACACTTTAAAGAAATATGAGAATGTCACTTATGAAAAATGAATTTAATATGAACATAAAGTAATTCAAATGAAATTCCAATTTCTTAATTTTATTTTTGTTCTTGCAACATCTTTTTTCTTACATTGCTGATATTTATTATAACATAAAATAATATGCATATTGTTGATTAATTATAACAAAATACTTTTATTCTCTCAACAGGAAATTTATATTAAAATTTTAGATTCTTTTTAGGTTAAATTTTCACATTCCAATTCCAATTTTTAACTGCAATTCGACATTTTAATTCTAATTATAAAACTCTGCAAATGCTTACAATTTTTGAAAATTTGCCTAAAATTTATAATTTTTTTTGATTTTTTACTTTTAAATGACATTTTTTTTTCTCCCTCTGTTGTAATTAAAATAAACTAAACTTAACTGCAGTATATATATATATATATATATATATATATATATATAACACTCTTTTAATTAAATTTTTTAAAAATACTCTCATAGTAACTGAATACCTTTAGTTACATTTAAAACATGCTGAAAAATCAATGCATGGATAAATAGGATTAGTATGTTATTCAATTTTAAATACACAATATTTTGATGATTAAATTAATAATAAATAATTTAAATTAAAAATATTAGATAGAGAAATTAAAGATATAGATCATTTACTTAAGTGAAGACAATACTTAAGTTATACTTTTAGTATTAAATGATAGAAATTTAGAATTTAGAGGATCAAATTTTGTGATGACTTTTCTCCACCAAAACATTTTGAATAATTTTATGAGATTTATTATAGACTTCATGCTTATATATATAAATTTTTCTTTGACGATTTATTCCCACACAAATATTTTTGTAAATTATTTTTATGTTAATAAATGCTCTTCTATGAAAATACTTTAAATACTTTTATTCTATATCAAGTAATAAGTAAAAAATTTAAAAAATGTATTCTGTATATTGAATTCTTAGAGAAAAATATAGATTAACAATCAGGTGAACTAAAAGAGTACATAATTTGCTAATAAAACTGCATCCTCAATATAAATAAAAAATATCTATGTGCTTAAAAACTTAACATTTTTTAAAGATTAAATGAACTATTATTGAAATTAATAGACTAGGATTTCAAGCCAAAATATAGTTGATCTGTTTTTTTGTATTCACAAAATATTTTAATAGTGTAATTTTTATTTAAATTGTCTTCCATTATTTGATTCCCAAGTAAAACTCTATTTTATTAGCATTCTTTCTACTGGATTAAATATTGAACTGTTTTTAAGGAAAGTTGTTTTTTATTTTACTATTTCATATTTTATATTTGTTTTTCTAATTGGGCACTATGCAAGTAATTTTATTATATACCAATTACTTAAATTATTGTATTTCATTCTTTTTTATCATTTATTAATCCACGTTTTAGAGCATTAGTAAAGTAAAATAACTGAATAAATACTACAGTGCGATTATCTGCTCTTATTGAGAAGTTAATTTTTCGATATTATTTTTTAAAATTTCTATATTTATTTTGATATGAAATTTAAAAAAACTTTGTTGCATAATGCATAATGTTAATTTCTATCCATGTTCCTGGTCTGTCTGAATGAAAAACATAAAAAAACATTTTCTAACTGTGTGTAGCATAATTAAACTTTTATATTATAATATATTTAATACACAAATACAGAAGAGTCCCTAAAACTTAGCCTAGTGTGGATCGAAAGGTGGAAGAGATTGTAAAAATGCTGGGTTACCGAGAATTGGATTAAAAAAATGTTAAATATGAGTGCTTTCTCAAAACATATTGCACTGTACTTGTATGTATTGTTTGTCTGAGAATACAACAGCAAACAAACTGCTCAAACACTCTCAAACAAAGAAAAATTATGTATCATATGTAGACGTAGAACATTTACTACATGAAAATGAATATTAATGAATACATAGCATACAGTTAATTACCTGATCAGACACACCTTCGAAAAATACTTTATGAACGCATAAAGCTGTCTATAATGAAAATTAAGTAACAGATTTTACAAAAATTGGTTACTTTTCTTTAAAGAAATGTATAATGTATGTTGTACAGTTTCTTTCTACCTACAAAAGTGTTGTAGAGCCATCCAGACAACCATGTTATCGAGTGTCCAATTCTCGGGACTTTACTGCAAAACTAGAAAAAAAAATGTTTGGTCCTGGCAATTTAAATAAAAAGTTATTTTTTCAATAGATTTTGACGAATAAATCAGTGTTTCTCAAACTCTGGGGCGTGCCTCTCTACGGGGGCTCAAGCATATTGAAAAGTCGCAAACAAATGATTATTTAAAAAAATTATTAATTTACTTAAAGTAAATGAACAAAATACATTCTGGCATATTAAAACATAAAATGCACCGTAACGCTGATATAATAAACTTATAAATACATCAACACAACGCATTGTACCTCATAATTAGTTTATAACAATACTAAGTTAAAAACAAGTGTAATAATTACCAGTGACCCCCATGGGCTTATCATATATAAAATTATATGAAAAAATTAACATTAATCTTGATAATCTGCTTGGTTTATAATTAATCCCTTAAATGCCGATTGAGAATTAAGGGATCAACTCAACAATGCGACATAGGCGAGTGTATGCTGTGTATTAGGAGGGGGGAGGGATGAAAAGGAATAAATAAGAAAAAATCCTTCGCAAACACTGTCAAGGTCATTTTATTACAATGCAAAGGTTTCGAATAATTTCATGGATAACAGTTCACAGAAAAGATCTACTACAAAAAGACGTATATATACGTCCGGGCCAATTAACTCTTTAACTGAGTGAGACGTTTTTATACGCTCGTGGCACTGAACAAATTAAAGTCGTATTGTAGGTTTAACGCGTCAAAGTATAGTATTAGTGAATTTAATACATTGTTGTTGTATGGAGGGGGGCATGATGAAAATTATGATTGAATAATAGGTCTCAACTATAGAAAGTTTGAGAACTTACCTAAATTCAAAAAATAGTTATGAAAACCATTTTTGAAATATACTTGCGATTTTGTAAATAAGATTGATTGATTGATTGAATATTAACGTCGCATTCTTCAGCTACACGAGGGCTTTTGGCGACGGACTACGTAATTTTGAACCATGGTCAAGTGACGTGGACGACCCCTGAGCTGTCAGCCCCCTCTCCTAACTACCACACCACACCAACGGGAGGATGTTTCAGCTCTCGACAGATTTAACGTGCATCGCTGCCCTACAAGGCGGGTCTTTAGTGGTACTGGTTTTGTAAATAAGAAAACACATACTTATAAAGTAAGTAAAATTAAATGCAAAAATTAATAAATTTACTTTGAAATACTTTTATTCTTTTGTTCGAAATAAAAACGTAATAATTGAGTGCCTTTTGAATAATTCATGATGAACATTTGAAAAGCTTTAACGGAACAAATCTCCACAAAATTTTAATTTCTTCAATCCCATGAATTAAGGTCGTTATTTTCTTACAAAAAAATGTTTTTCACATCAACTATGAATATAAATGATAATAGATGCCCATCATGACAAATATCTTTTATGGCTTCCTTAAGAAAATTCTGAATTGTCAAAATTATCTTTACCGTGTCAAGAAAAAAAAAAAAAAAAAAAAAACTTTTAAGGCAGTTCAGTAAGAGCTGAAGAGTAAATCTCCCCCCACCCCCTATCAAAATTGAGAATACAAAACACTTTTTCTTTAGACGTTGAGCACTTCAATTTTACTGCCGTTTCACATGTTCCTCTTCTCTTCACTTCATTTCTTCTAACCTTTTCTCTATTCAGTTCCTCTTCTGTAAATGTCTGAATGGAACACTGGTTTTATTGTTCTGTCGCACGCGAAATCTCGTGCTGCGTCTTATCATTAAATGAAATTTAAAGAAACACTAAGCTATAAAATCTGAAACCTTTCTACTGATGACAAGACGTTAAATGCAAAAAGGATTGTAAAACGCATTTCTAGCTCCGCTCGGAGATATGTAAGGGAGATTATAAAAGTGAGTGTTTTCGTCTTTGATTTTATATCTTTGCACAGTCTTTCTTACATCTAGTGAATATATTTTTATATCTTTTACCGTAGTGTAAGAAAAGTAAAAATCATAAGTCTGTTCACTTTTTTTTCCTTTAAGAATTTTTTTAGAAGTATGATAAATGAGATTAGAAATAGGTTTCGATTTAAACTATTTCTAAAATTGAATGAACTAAGTTAAATCATGGAATGTTTAATATTTTAAGTGTAATTTATGTATTATTTTTTAAATAAAGACATTTAAAATGCCTATTGTATTTTTTATTTCGTTTAAACTATAGATTTGAAGAGAGGAGCAATAATTATTCATTGAATAAAGGGAAAGTGTTAGATATTAAGACTCGAAGTAAATGTTTATTGCAAGTTTTTAAAGCTACGTATGATTAAGGCTACACGGTACCCTTTTTCAAAAAAAATTTTTGGAGACAGTTGTAGTAAAAATAATTGATGTTTTATATTTAGATTATATTATTAAGCTGATTCTGTAAGCAAAAAGTCAGTTTGACCTGCCACTATTTTACAATTTTAAAAAATTAGGAATTTTTGAAGTTTTTTCAAACTCTTATAAAATACTCAATTTTTAAAAATTTTTAGTAAGTTTAAGTTATTTATGATTCTTATATAGATTATTACAAACAATATTTAGTATGAATTTGAAAATCTACTCCCTTGTTGATTTTTAATAATTTTTTTTCTAGAAAAACCTGGAAAAAACACGAAAATTTTTAAAATATCAACTTTAGCATTTTTTAGAATAACTAGAGTTCTCAGCCCTACATCCATACTAACTTTTATAGAATATACATTTGGGAGTATATACAAAAAAGTCAAGGCTCTATCTTAAACAAGAAAAAGCCTTAGGGATTAGAAAACACTTATACCTTCAAAATTAAAAGTCTGAGAAAAACGCATTTAAAGTTTGTAAAGTCATAAAACAAAAACTTATAATGCCCGTAAAACTCTAATTTTTAATATGTTATTTTCCAATGTATGTTCTACATTAAAACACTATTTTTATTAAATATGACTGAAAATTATATTTTTAATTCAAAAAATATTTTTGCATAATATTGATAGCATTTGTTAAGACGTCAGTTTATTCAGCTTTATCTTAACCTAATATTTCACAAAAATTTTGAAACACGAAGCATTTATGTACAAAATAATAATGATACTAACTTAAGCTAAAAATAGTCAGGTTTGCTCATAAAATTTAATTTTTTTCAGTTTTAAATTGGGCAGTTTAGGAAGTTTAGCTCTTGTACGAATTTAAAATACTAAAATATAGTACTACAATATGTTTAGCATAATGTAGTTTGGTATATACATCAAGGAAATATTCAGTTATATCTGCAGCATTTGAATTCAGAATACTAGTATTCGGAAGTCTAATTGCAGAATCAGCTGAGGACTGATTTTTAGATACATCATTTTCAGTAGTATTCCATCTCTTCGAAATATTGTTTCTCACAGAAACCCAGAACGCATTTGCCATGGCATTTTCTCTACAGGAAAAAATTAATCATAAAGCTTTTAAGTTATATAAAATATTTTTAAAGCAAAAATTGGCCATGAAATTATCCTTTATTAATTAATTATGAGAACTCAAAAAGCTCAAAACATAATCAAGGAGAAAGGATTTTAGTAATGAAAATTGAAATTAATAACCATTTCAAACTAAAAGCTCAAAAATATTTTTAATTAATTCAAATTACGTGTGAACAAATGCTTTAAAAGGAAACCGAAACCAAAACCATAGCTCATAAAACTTCAAATATCTTAAAAACTAATTTGCTAACAGATCTGAAATTTTGTGGCAAGCATCTCAATGATATGCGCCACCAAAACATGGGAAAAAATTCGGTAAAAATGAAATTTTTAGGGGGTACTGTGTAGCCTTAAAATTATTTCAAAATTTTATGGAAATCTTGCAAAGAATTAACCTGCGATAAAATCCATACAATTACAAGAATAAATATGTCATATATATGTGTTGTCTAATACCTCTTTAACGGTATGTAGTGTGTTTCATTCGGGTTCTTCCTCGAAGGAGTTAACTGCTCAAGGTCACGGTCCCGTGGCTGGACTGTCCCGGGTTTCAGTCTTGGTTTTACTGAATACCCACCAGGCAGAGGGATCCACAATACGTCCAATCTGTCGGGACTCATTTTTTTACGTCGATATGGTGAAATAGTTATGAGAGAGGGGCCACAGCTTAAGTGTCATCCTCGTCACTTGTCCAAAGTTCAAAATTATGAAGTATGTCGCCAATAATCCAAGTGTTTCTTTTTAGTGCTACGCAATCTCTTTCACAGTAGGGTTCTTCCGCTTATATACACTTTAGATCCATCTTTTGATTGGACAACCTATTTTTGTAAGGGAATCTCTATATATGTTAATTTGAATAATTATTTAACGTTAAATCAATCGAGTTCGTGGAAGGAGATAACAGTAAGTTGAGTTGATGCTAGTTTAAATTACATTGGGGAGAATAGTATTTTTAATTGGTGGCATATCTAAGTATAATATTTGGAGACTTGTTGTTTGTGTGCGTGAAGATTAGCCGTGCGTTTGCGTTTTTTCGCATACAGTCTTGATAAATAATTTTAAAAAATTGTTATTAATATAGATTAAGGCTACCTATATCTCCCGTGTTCTATTGCAAAAATTTATTAAAGTTGAAGTTTATATGAATGCAAATTTTGTTGAAGTTTCAGAGATGTCTCTAGATTCGGTTAATCCTCATACAAAAGAGAATACGGTTCGCGTAGAAAACGTACCTATTTAATTTTTTAATTATTATTTTACACTGATAAGTGCGTTTTTTCTCTTTCTTAAAATATTAGTTTTAAAAGTAAAATGTGTAAAATTAAAGTAAAAGTAAAAAATTCTTATATCCCACAAGTAGAAAATATTTTAGAAATCCATACTACTTTTATTGGCTGTTAAATGCATTAATGAATTTTTATCGCATCTCATCGATAAGAATTATTTCATTTGCTTAGAACTCGCAGCCGTGAGACCCAAACTTTAGTTTTAAATGTAAAGAAAAACATATTGGCGTTTGAAATTAAATAATTTTGCTAATTTAACCAAATATATAATAAAATACTCACCGGAAGTTAAAATTAACTCTTCTGAACTAGGAACTTTTTCTATGTCAATTATGTTAGCATGCTCATACGTCTTAGGTATACATTCAGACGAGGAAGCTTTGAACGCATCAATTTCAATCTTCAGTTCAACGTTTCTTAAACTGGGGGAGGCGCTCCCCTACAAGTGCGTGATAATCTTACCAGGGGGACGCGAGTATATCGAAAAGTCAAAAATAAAAGATTCAAAAAAATTAGCGGTTTACTGAGTGGGATCGAAGCAAAATACATTTTTGAGATAATAAAAAATACAGATTTTTACAATGATATAATTTACTTATAAAGGAACCAGCACCGCACAATGTATTTGTGTGATCAGTAATTAATCAATACTAAGTTAAAAACATTTTAATAACTACTAGTGACCCCATAGGCTTGTCATATACAAAATTATGTGAAAAATTTAATATTTATCTTATAATTTGTATGAATTATAATTAAGGTCGTATTGTCGCTTTAGCGTCAAAGTACATTATTATTGAATTCAATACATTATTATTGCATGAAGGAGGGCGCCATCAAAAATTATGATTAAAAATTGGGTCGCAAGCATTGAAAGTTTGAGTAGCACTGCTTTAGTTCATTAGCATACTTCGGGTGGTCAAAATTCCTGAGTTGTCTGAATCACGATTCCGTGTTCGATGTGTTTTAGTCCAGATGTCCCTAAAGAAAAGCATGTGAAAACGTAAGGGGTGTTAAATTTCTCTAGGGGTCTGAAAATATAAACAATTTTCAAACAGGTATTCTTTCTTTAAATTTAATTTAAATAATTCGAATCTTTTACACATTACTTATAAAGGAATGGGGCTTCAGAAACGATAAAATGTTTAAAATATTATCATAATTTTAAAAATTATAAGCATATGAAAATAAGAAATTTTTCTATAAGAAATATTTATTAAGTTTTACGTCGCGCGTGCTATTTTCTAAAAGAGTAGGTTTAATTACTAGCTATATAAGTTGATTTATAAAGGCAAATGTTTTCTTAATACTTTGTAGCTACTTTTATATAAATAGAATAATAACTTACATATTTTAATAAATAAAAAATATACATTTTTAAAAAATATTTAAAAAGATGCAATATTTTACAAATATTTTGAAATACAAAAGATATATAATAATAAAACTAGGTAGGGGGTTTAAAGAGTATGATGCATTGTATAATTCTATAAAGTTTTATACATCAGAGGCTAATATTTTTAGAAAATAGCGTGCGCAAAGCAAAAATACTTAATATTTATTATAGAATTTTCATATGCTTATGACTTTTAAAATTATGATTATATTTTTTGAAGCCCCATTCTATTTTAAATAACATGTAAAAGATTCGTCATTTAATTTAAATTCAAAAGAATTATACCCGTTTGAATATCGTTTATATTTTCAGACCTCTAGAGAAATGTAACACCCCTGAGACCCCTTAGGCTTGAAATTCTCACAGTGAGAAGTTGCGGAAGTATGGAGAGTGAGGTAATAGTTCAGTGTCGTCCTCATCACTTGACTATAGCTCACGATTACAAAATCTGTCGTCAATAACCCCTCCCCTGTTTTTTTTTTTGCTTTGGAGTGTAACGTTAATAAAAAATGAAATAAAATCAGATTCGCTTGCATTGGAGTAATTCGTGGAATTTTTCCTACATAAGCAAACAGTAAAAAATTTAATATAAAAAATTGTATACAACGGCATGCCACACTGTCGGAAGACTTGAAACAGATTAGTCTCGAGTGCTAATTACTGGAATTTACTACAAATACCAGTCTTTTGTGCAACTTTTGAAAATGGTTTGAAAGGATTAGATTCACTGAAAAAGACTAAGTAAGGATATACAAAACACAAATGATGAATACTGACATTTTTCTATTACTGAGAAGCATAAAATAATTAAAATAGCATCCGTACGATACCACGAATTTCAAATGCCCCGAATCATTATGTGCACAGAAAAAAATCATAATGGAAAAATAGAAGAAAAGTATGAGTCCCCCTCTGGAAACCGTGCTAGGAACAGTTAATTTCAGATTGAACTTAGCTGTTGTTTTTCAAAACATCTTCGTCTGAGGGGTACCTTAGATACTATATCGAGTTGAAAAAAACACATATTTAATCCATTTTTTTAATTTCTCAAAAGGCATTGAGGGAATAACAAAATAAAGACGTACAAACAGAAATAGCAAACTTTAGTATTGGTTATATAAGTTCATATATATATTCAATTTTTGGCAACTTTTAATGTAATTTAAATTAATAAATTTAAAGAAAAAACTGTTAATTTGGATGCTGGAAAGAATCGTCTAAAAATATGATAATCTCAAGATTACAGTTTTGAATATGTTGCCCAGGCTTGTGTGCAACTTTTGAAGGTTATTTAAAGACCTACAGCCGGATCTATGGGTTTCAGGGGAAAAAATTCTGAAGATTATTCAAGAGCTATTATGAACATTAACGACATATATTTATTAACCCTTTCACGATTTTTCCCGAGCTGAACTCGGGTAGGCAAAATGTACCATCCTGGCTCATGCCGAGTGTAGCTCGGGCATTGTGAAATTTTCCACTGTGTAAATTTTCCAATTTTGTGTAATCAGTCTTTCCCGAATTATTTCACGCGTGCTTTTAATGGTTTCGAATGCTTTTGTTTAATTTTCTGGCACTAGATGGTAGCAATGTACAGTGTTTTCGGCTGTAGATTTAAGATAAGAGTAAGCGTCACTTTCTGGTGAAAGTCCAGGAGTCTTTGTCGTAAATCATTGAGTGCTTGCATAACTAACGTCTTATTTTATTTTTTTCAAAATAGCTGGCGCGGGATATATTGATTCTGATCCCAGTGAATCCAATTAAGATGATGATTTTGGAAGTGAATACCGTTTAGATATTTCAGAATCTGATTGTTCAGATTTCGGAACTTCTGAAACAGAAAATGATTCTGATTCAGAAGCGTGAGTACTGCTCGTCAGCGGTGTGAACTAAACAGGGATATATCAAATCCTGCTCCTCCAGAATTTATATTTCAAGGAGACCCAGGACTAAATTTTTATCCTGACAGGGATGACATTTTGCAATTTTTTGAATATTTTTTTGGTGTTGGAACTCTACAAATTATATGTAAGGAAACAAATCATTATGCTTCTCGGTATTTAAAAAATGAACTGAAAAAGGAATCAAGGGCTCAGAAATGGTATCCAACAACAAAAGATGATATTAGGATAGTATTAGGGGTTTCCGTATTTTGATTGTATGATACACGATCCAATTTTGATTAATAATTTCATAATCATTTATGTAAATGCAAAGTATATAAATAAAATTTAATTCAAGATAAAAGCTATGTATTCTAAGCTTTATATTAGTGTGAATTGACTCCAAAGTCTAATGATTTCTGCAGTACAGAAAGCCAACTATACAAGTAAGGTACTCATTTATTTAAATTGATTTTTTACATTAAATTTTAGGAAATTTCGTTACAGTTAGCTCTGACTATTTTTGGAAATGAGAATGCTTGTCCTCGTAGAACTCATCCTCCTGAACAATTTTTTAGAAAAAGAATATAATCATTGGATGGATTGACCAACCCAATCTCTAAACGTCAGTTCCACAGATACGAATTGGGAAAATCTCTGGAGGGTAATTTAAACTCACCCATTCTGCCGCAGAACAATCCGTAGCTTGTGAAAAATGAGTTGTAAGATAAGTGGTAAGTTCAACATAGAGACTTAAAATGTCTTGTTTCTGGCATATCACATCTCGAAAGTCATATAAGAGTAAGATGGAATCTACGTATTTAGTAATAACTCATTTTGTTGCCCTATCTTATTGTATCGTTTTTTTAGATTCCACTGATATGATGACCTTCACAAGATTGTATACAAGACCTGGAGCTTCTTTTAAATACCAATTTTTATATGCATATCTGATTTTATTAAAACTTTTTCAGTACTTGAGGAAATAATTCCCGAAATTAAAATTTCTCTTAGTTTCAACACCAGTGTTTTAGGAGGTATATACGTAAATTGTGAGAAATATTCGATGCATGTATTAATTTGATCTAGTGCCTAGTCTTATGAAGCGCGTGCGATTCTAAAAGAACTTTAAACTAATATTTCTACCGAACAACTAACATACTATGTTCATGAAATGTTGCTGATTTCATAGATACATTTTGAAAGCATTGACCCGTAACTGAAAGTTTATATTGTTAATAATATAAAATCCAAAAATGTATCACTGAATAGAAAAAAATGAAATAATTTAAAAGAAAACTTATATATATATTTATAAGTTAATGAACTTACTCTGAAGATATCATTGTTATAGCAAATGTAAAAACTTTATTTGACACATTTGCAAGTTTAAGTGTGAAATGAAGCTGAGAATGAAAATTTGACAAGTGTTAATAAGGTTTTCATTCTCTCTAATATTTAAAACTTTTTACTATTTTTTTATTTAATGAAATTGATTTATAATCCCTCTGTAGCTTATAATTAAGAAAATCAATTAATGCAGTACTTAAATTAAGCCCCACTGAATCTTTTTATAAGGATAAAATTAACCTTCAATTCACAATGAAAATATTTATGAGATCTTTTCCTCCAGTACTCTGAAGTAATAACATTTGTGAAAAGTGTTTGTATGTATCTACCATTAGTATTTTTTCCTCTTGATATTCAAAGTGTAATCAATGTATCACAGTTTTAAACTAAGCATGCGCGTTATGTATTCAAACGAACGTTAAACATTAAGATATTTAGCGCAAAAAATTTTTAAGACAGTATAAAGGTTTTTGGGAATACTGGATCACACAGCCAAATGGTTTTAACCTCTGATTTTTAGATATATTACTGAATTAATTTGGGTAAAAGAACTAATTAAAACAGATATTTATATGTAAATGTTGTGTGACCTAAGAATAACCAATGTTAAATTTAAGCAATTAACTCATGTAAAGATGTGGCATTCTTTAATAAAAATAATCATAATCATCAGCGGGTGAGGAAGAAGAAACTTATCATTATATCATTTCTGTAAGTCAATATGTCCAGCCATTAATATCGTTGTTTTAAAGGAATTATATCATTGATGGAAAAGAAAATTGTATGGTTGCGGCTTATCCGAAAATATATATTATAGCATTTTTACGTATTATAGCTTAAGGTATCCGTACACCTT
This sequence comes from Trichonephila clavipes, assembly GCA_019973935.1. Classification (NCBI taxonomy): domain Eukaryota; kingdom Metazoa; phylum Arthropoda; class Arachnida; order Araneae; family Nephilidae; genus Trichonephila; species Trichonephila clavipes. The sequence continues at coordinate 466,021 of BMAU01020739.1, read as the reverse complement.
CGAAGAAAATTTTTTTAAAAACTGTAATATTTGCTATTAAAATATTTTTTACTGATGAAATATAACTTAAAACTATGAAAAATACATTTAATATGTTACTTGTAGTACATAAAAAAATTTTAGGGAATAAAGCATAGTGTAAATAGTAATTAAATTGATTATTAGAATAACGCACATAACTCAAATGTAAACAAAAATATCCCTTTTCTGTAAATTTGATGATCATTAAAACATTTTTAGGGCTGGTACTATTTTCCTGATGATAATCAATTTATTACAATTTTTATCAAGTTTCGAGTAAAAGAACATTGAAAAACCATTAAAAATTATTACGAGCATGATATATACCTTAGTTACTAAAAACATATCAACTATATAATTATGAAAGTAGTAGGGGTTCTTTAAATCTATAAAACAAATATATTTATAAAATTTGAAATAATTGGGTTCACAACTTTTTCTGATATTTACGTTGTCAGATGTCAATACGTTAAACAAATTCATTTTGAGATAAATCAGAAATAAACTTTGAACTGCAAATTTTAATATTAAACACAATTTGATATACTTAAAATGCTCCTGATTTATAAATAACACCTTCTTTACTCTCTAAAACATTGATTTTTTTTCCTTGTAGCTCTTAAAATTTTTCTACGCTGCTTTACATTTGGTGTTGAATGTCGTTCTGCGTCATTAATTCTATTGATGTCAAGATGCTTGTATGCTTTTAAAGTAAAATTAACCAGGAGTTATATTAAGTTTTTTTTAAATTTCAACACAACCCTTGTATCCATCATTAAATTGGATCACAGCATCCAATGCACTAGATTTTAAAGTTTTGAGGCACACGAAAACTTCCTCGGGTACTCTCTGCCATATAACGCCATTTAAACACTGGTTTGAATTTTGTGTTTTGCCATGCAGGCATTTAGTAAGCAGTTCTTTGGTACACAACTCTAAATATGTAGGCTTAATCGTGTTTAGTACTTCATTTGATAAGCCTTTATATTTTTCGTTTGGCTTTTTGCCACAAGACAGTGCTCTTTGGTAATAGCACCAACAATCTTTTCCGATGGGACACTGCCCATGCATCAGTTTCTCGACACTTGATGAGCAATGAAACAAAGCCACAATAACATTTTGCTGAAGACCGGATAGGTTTCCAACATTGCTACGAACAGCAATCCCATAATAGTTTTGCAATCGGTCAATAAAAGAGTCGGTGAGTTTGCCTTTACCAGACAGATTTTTATTTTTAGACTTTAGTTTGCGCAATCTCGCACCTACTCTCTTTTGAACGTGAACAATGTATTCATATTTTGTGACGTTATCCTTCCCATAAGTATCTTTGACACTGATAAAGCCCTTAGAGTCCCCGTCACCATAATAATGTGCATATTTAAGGCCTCGTTTGACAATAGAACGTTGGAAGATTCTCGTAGCACCAACAGCTTCCATTTTTAACGCAGAACCTTGAAAATTGCTATGGCACACGTGATCTGCTGCAAAACTTTCCGACTCAATGCTTCTAGGCATTTTAGAAATCTTTCTGCAGGTGGGACAATATGACGACATTATATTTCAATGTCTACTACTTTACCAGTGTCAACTGACAAAGCTGCGACACACCCATTCATGGAAGAGTAACCTCTACGCTGCCACGTTCCATCAACTGAAATGCCACATTCAACAATTTTATTTTTAGTAGGATGTAGCACTAACAGTTCAGAAGCTGCTTTTTGCATTGATAGTTCACTAACATGAGTTTATTCTCATGATTAGTGTACGCAGTTTTACTGAGCCTGGGTAAATTTAAACCCAGCAGAAAAACATTTCCCAATTTGTCTCATACCATACACAAATCTTGTATTTACTTCAGGACCGTTTAAAGTTTTCTTTGAACTAGAAAACCCTGAGTAAAAGTCACAATGTTTACACCTGATAACAAAATTTGAGCACAAACCATATGTGGAATCCTCAGAAAGCAGGATACCTTCTTCGAAACATCTTGGGCAGCAAAGTTGTAAAAACAAATTTAAAAGGACTTCCATATCAATTATTATGTTACCAGTAAGTGGTTTACGTTGATATTCTGCTATTTCTTCATCAAAGGCAGCAGGTATTTAATTTTTGAAGAACTGGCGTTGGTAGATGTTGCGCTGCTATTTTTTGAATGTTTAATGGTAGATCCATTTACTAGAAATTGGCGTTTTCTCTTTGCACTAACTCTACGTTTAGCATTACCCATTTTAAATGACAAAAATTAAAATTTTCTGCTATAAAAAGGATTAAACAAAAGCTTATAAAGAGCTACGCAATCATAAGCAAATGTAAACAAACAGTAAAGCACTCTATTTTCTTGCCAGATTCTAGATAAAAATATAAATAAAAACCTGTTGCCAATTATATTCTTGATAATTCTGAAAACTCAAATTCCTATTTTAAAAAGTTTATATTTCTTACTACCGCATATTTAAACGATACTTTGAAAAATAAAAATGTCAACAAACATTTTTTCTACTTCGCAATGCAGACTTGTACTTCCGGGTTCAAAAAGGTGCTATCGAATGAAACTCAAATCCCCATAACTTAAGTTCTAAATAAGATAGAAACAAAATTTAAACACCATTTTAAAGAAAAAAGTTCATATTTTCAAATAACATTTAAATTAAAAAATCGAAAAATTTGACGAAAATGACGTTTTGAAGGTGTACGGATACCTTAATATCATTTGATGTAGACTGTTAAGAGTAATAATATATATTTTTTTTTTGCATTTCTGCATTGAGTTTTTTCCATTATAATAATGATGAAACGAGTAAAATGAGCATGTGGGTACCTGTCTTTCACATATGATTGTATTGTACGGAGCAGATATACAGCTAGTTTACTAACATTTTACTTTTTTCGAGCATTTAGAGAGGCATTACAACTAAAAGTAACTTGCTCAGTAAATTTCTCTCAATTTCTTTACGCAGATTCAATTTTTGAGGTAGTTATATGAAATTCTTCCAATCGTTCTCGAATGCTTTCGCTTATTTTTCCTTATTTTTTATTTAACGCTGAGTAAGTAGTTTTACCGAAAGAACATATGGACATTCAAACACATTATAAACATTTGTATTAACGAAGATGAAGGCGAAATTGAGAAAAAATACACAGAGACCAGAAAAAGAGAATGTATTATTCATGAGTTGTCTCCACTGTACGCTGAAATTATTTTTTTTCGACCAATTTTTTTGTTTCTTCCCCATTTTCTCTTTCAAACAAACGCAAAGTCGGCAAGATTCTCACGTCTGTACTTCAGCGGCATTTGCAGAACAAACGAGAATTGGAATTGGGAGAGAAAGAATAGCTTCTTGAAGCCGGAAGCTTAATTCGGGACTCTAATCACACTCTTTATGGTTCCCTCCACCCCCTGGTCTTTCTTTCTTTTTTTCGCTTTTCATTCTTTCATTTTTTTCATTTTCACCAACAAAAGAAATTTTATCCCCTAAAGATTCAACGGTTGAACAAGAGAAAAAATCGCCAAAACGAGTTTTTTTCCGCAAGTTTTTGTGACTTTTCTTGTGTTTGAGGAAGCGAAAAAAGGTATTTGCCTCTAGGTATCCAATATGACTTTCTTAAATTAGAATAACTGATTACCCTAGCATAATTAGGTTAAGATAGAATATCGCGATTGTTCTTTTGTTTTTAGTTTAAAAAAATGATTATTTCAAGCAAGAATCCAAACTTTCTTCTAGAAGAAACATCAGATTTGATAAAATTGAAACTGATTTTTACCCTTTGTTAATTATATTAATAATCTTTTAGATTTGAAGAGCTTTTCAAAAAATAATTCCAAAAAAGTAATATATTTCAAATTCAACCTAGATTTATAGATATAAAATTTGGTGTAAAAGATTTAAGAAAGTTTCCTTAATATTTTTTGAATAAAATTCAAAAGATGACTTTTAAGTTAAACCTTTGTTGAAATTAATCTGTGCATATAAAAGAAAATTAGACTTTTCATAATTAGTATTTGTGATAATGTTTTTAGTTTCTAAGATTTAATTAAAAACTTGTGATCTGTCAAGACCATATAAAATAAAATATCAAAATGAAAAAAAAACATCTTAATAAGAAACAAATTATATATTTCAAATATATTTCTTTACATGAATAGGAAAAAGTGATTTAATTCTTAGAGACACACATTCATAACTATAAAACTCTTATAGACAAGATTTGGAAAACATATTACTTTTGTTGAGTAGATACACTTTAAGAAGGAATTTTACTGAAATCAACTCACAAGGATAAAGTAAAAGGTTGCGGATCATTTTAGATTTAACAAAATTTAGTTTTAGAAGTATTAGATCTATCGACTTTAAATTTGTGAAATATGTTTTCGGTCGAGTAAAGACCCACTAAGAACGTATTTTACGGAAATCGAATCCCAAAGGTGGTTACGGAGGCGTTATTGAAAGAAAAAATACAATTTTCTAAAATATTAAACCCACAGATTTTCATTCGGTAAATTTGGTTCTTTTTGACGAATTGAGACCTGATAAGAAAGATAATTTTGAAAAGTGACTCTCAAGGTGAGGGGTTACGGTAGCATTTTAGGTTTAAAAGAAACCTATAGTAGAACTATTGAACCTACAACCCACAGAATTTAAATTTGTTTAACAGAGCGATTCTCAAACTGTGGAGTGAACCCCCCTCCCCAGGAGGTGTGATACCCCTACGTAAGCACATCGAAAAGTGGGAAATAAAAATTCATTTTTAAAAATTATTAATTTAATGAAAGGAACCAAAACAAAGTACATTCCGACATAAAATGCTATACAAAGACATGTTGTATGTTTATTACAATTTGTTCTAATTTAGGAAATTAGAAATGTAAATTAACCATAATACTTATAATTTTACTTAATAGTAACTTACTTAAATTGTCTATTTCTTAAAGTAATGAACATTTAAAGCAATAGTAATAGACACTTATAATATTGATCTTGATAATTTGTATGGTTCATATTTAAGGTCGTATTGTAGTCTTAACGTCGAATTAAATTATGATTGCCTTCAATACATTACTGATGTATATCAGGAGGGGCCCGAAAAATATTCTGATTTAAAATCGGGTCGCAAATTTTGAAAGTATGATAAACACTGGTTTAAAACAGGTTGCCTTCTGTTGAGCACAGAAGAATGGGTCTCTTATTGCAATCGACTGCCAAGCGGTGATTAAAAGGGCACATAGACAAAAATTTCTGTTTTTGAAATCTTAGACTTACAGACTTGAAAAAGAAATGACACAAAGAAACCATGTTTCTTTTTAAGTAAAAACCCTCTAAGAACAGGGTTTTTTTATAATCTACTGTGGTAGGGGATTTTCAAGAGAGTAAATGATAATTATGCTTAAAGTTTTAGAAATTTAAATTCTGTCCTTTTTAAATCAAGAGGAAATGTCTATACCAAGGTTTTTGCATACATTGGAATGCTTGGTGCTAAAACATAGATATCAATAACTTTAAAAAACTAACTTTTTACAACTATACAACACCCTGAAATACCCAGCTAAGCAGCATATAAAAGCTAGAATTTGCTAAAGTGTGTGATGTATTTGCTAGTATGTGACTCTTTCTCTTGTCAATTTTTTCAGAAGAATAAATACTAATACCTAACTTTGTGTATGAAAAATTATCATACTAATAAAATATTAAACTATGTATCATTGATTGCAATTAACTAAACGTTTCTTTTCCTTTTCCCATTAAAATGAATTTTATTGTCTACAATCACAAAAGACTGAAAATATTTCATACATGTTTAAGACGCTTTTTTTTCTGTGAATAAATCAGCAAAGTGAGAACGAAGAACGAAATTAAAAGTTAATTGCAACTTTCCATGAGATACATTGCAAGAGAAAGTACTTTTAAGGCGTGAACGGAACGTAATGGAGTAAAAACATTATAAATTCCCTTCTAATTTCTTCCTTAACACTTCCAACTTCCTGTCATTGCAGCAATTCTCATCATACCAAGTCGTCTCAAAACGGTGGGAGGAAACGGGCAACTACACTTAGGCAGAAATTAATTTTAGCAATTACAGTAATTGAACGCTTTCTCGGCAGAAAAATGTTTAGCTTCTACCGAAGAGAGAACGAAAATGTTTTACTCAATTTCAATTATTTCTCAGCCATTTTCCTCATAATAGCATTAATAACTGTAAGATTCTCACTACTATTCCTTTAATTTTTCTTATTTATTTCGGGTGCGGAAACTCGAAGAATTGATTTTTAGAAAGTTTCCGATTTGAAAAATTGAAGCGCAGTGTTTTGGTTCAATAAATCATTGTTGAGGGAGTGGTTGAGTTTAATCAACCCTAATCTAACGTTGTATAAGTTAATTAGAGATTGTATTTAGCGTTCATTAAAAATGCTGGGGTAAGAATCAAGAAAACTAGTTTAATGATATCATCCAATCTCTGCAGTGATGTTTGATTGTTGAAGAATTAATTGGGTCTTATGTCAATATGTATAAAAATGCAATATCAGTACCTCAGGACTGCATTAGGTTAATTCAAGTACTGTACAATGTTATTTTGTGCAATATTTAATTAATGCCTTAGTCTGCACCCTCGAGGCTTGGGGAAATAGGATATTTGTCTTAAATTAGATTGTTAGAATTATTTAATAGAAGCGCTGAATGTGTTTTGGAGACAAAAAGGAGAACTTTCTCAATAATCTTTTAAAGAAGTATTTAATGAAAAACATTATTTCTTAAATTTTTAACATAGTATTTTAAGTATTTTCCCATTTATTCATAGTGTGTTTATATATCAATGAAATTAATGTCTTTAATATGAGAACTTACTTTCATAATTTTGCAAATTATATATATTCAACTATACATTAATACTAATGCTTTTAAATATATGTATTTAACAAATACTCAGAGTTAAAATATTTCATTAACTATATAATTTTTTTAAAAAACTCTTATCGTATAGTCAAATATTAATTCTGTTTTTAAAGTATTTGTCTACGTTCGAAGCTTCTATTTAGAAAAAGCACATAAATACATATTTTGATGTTTACTTTTAACTGAATTAGAATATACATATAAAATTGTTTTTAAGAATATTAGTAAAAATAAAAAATATATATTTAAATGCAATTTTTAGGCAAAAAATGAAGATTGGAATGTATTCAAAATATTCTACCTTAATGGAAATCACTTCTAAAATAATATTTTGCGGATATATAACTAAAACTTTTCTGAAGTGCCTGGACAAGGATTTCTTAAATATAAGATTTAAAAGTGTGGATTTATTCATATTTTAATGTATCAAAACACAGAAATGCTATAAAAAACAATGGTGATTTCTTTCGATTGATAGCAACTCTGAAAATTATGTGAAATTTTTAAAAATCCAATTTCAGACTCTGTAGGTAAACTTTGTTTATATGTACACAAAATATTATTATTATAGAAGGATTTTTCATACAAAAAATAATATTTTTAAAAAATATAACTTTTTCTTCATTTTTTGCCAAAAATTGCATTTAAATATTTTTTTTAAATATAATTACAATCTAAAAATAATTTTATATGCATATCATTATTCAAGTGACACTAAATATCTAAATTCCGAACGTAACCGGATACCTGAATTTGAAACGGTCATTACATTTATTACAAAATAATTTCAATCATCTTAATCGGAATTTGTTTTCAACTTAATTTTCCTAATGCAATTAATTTCAAATTTCTGTTGTAAAGAGTCGAATTCTTTTAGCTTATCAAAATTGAAACAATCTGTTTAAAATATTTGTGAGTACATTTAGAATTTTAAATTTCTAATTTAGTATTCTGTTAGTTATTTATGCCATATTTAAGAGCTTTAAGAAAAACATAAGGTTTTATACTTATAAATAATCTTGAGCATATATTTCTCGAAACAAGAGACAAGCCATTATTCTAAGACATATTCTATAAAGTAATACTTGTCGAACGTCCTTAAGTAGCTTATTTTTATTATTACTAATTGTTTATTTTCCCTTTCACTCACTTCTTCATTTATTTCATTAATATCCCTTCCAATTAATTTCACAACAGCAATCTACAAATGTTCCTCCATAAACGAAATATTTGAAATAAAAATACTACAGAAAGAGTTACGATCCATAACAGAACTCAATATTCGTAATTTTGTCCCATCTGACATATAAACATCATCTCGAAAAGTTCTCTCACAATGGGAAAATCACAGATAAAAAAATATCTACACTATCTTATAAATATATATTAATAAAAATCTATAACTTTTGTTCCGTTATTTCCCTACGGAACAAACTAGTGCGCATTGCATAACGAACGAAAATGAATAAATATTCATTAGAATTTCTCTGTAAATAGATCGACTCTTCAGTACTCCGCAACTTTAGTTCTTTATACTCTAGTATGTTAATTTTTCCTCCAGAAATTCTTAACTGAGATGGATTCTGTACGTCTGCAGCTATGATTACAGTGAAGAAAAACAAGAAAAGTAAAACTATACAAAAAAAATGACGGAATGAAAATCAAACGGGATTTGGAGCCAGCGGGGAACTAGGTCTTTTTTTCTCAGAGATCAACCACACATACGAGCTGCCAGATTCCCTCTAAAACAGTTTCGTATAGATATATGCAAATCTTCAAGCGTAAGAAGACTTTTCATTTTCCGTTTCTTTTGCATTAGTTATTTCTTTCCTTTTCTTTGTCTTCATTTTTACCGCTTGAATTGTTTTAGATGCCGGTATAAGTTCTGAAAAAGCAAATGAATTTATTCTCCTTTTAATTAGAGGGTTAGATATTTTCTCCTCTTGACTTTCTTTGGTTGCGTTCAAAGTCACATCATTTATGCTTCATTTGAATTTGGTTACAGCAATTGTTTTGGATTTTATATTGTCTATGTTGCGTGAATAATAATTTTAATTGAATAGTGGAAGTATTTTATTCTTTAAAAGTATATTTATGTCTTACACTTATAAACGTACATAAGCATACTTATATATATATATATATATAAGCATTAATCTAATGTCTGAGACAAATTGTAACAACAATCATCTTACATTTATTTTAACAGAAAAAATTTAGAGTTAAAATTCGTTTTTTTTAATTAAAATAAGTTTTGCACTATATTTAATTAAATGATTTAATCGCACACAAACATTAACATCTACATAATATCAGCATAACTAATTTATCCGATTGAAAAAAAATGTAACTAATATAATTTGTTCAATATTTAATCATTGAAATAACTGAACATTAAAAAACCATAATTTTTAAGGGAAATATATTGATAATAAGCCTCTATTCAGTTTAGTTATTTTTAAATTTCATTATAATATTCCTACTGAGTTAAGCACATTAGGCCAGTGCTTCTTAAACTTTCAATACTGGCGCCCCCCTTTTTGATCACAATTTTTATCGCGCCCCCCTTATACATTAATAATGTACTGAATGCAATAATAATGCACATTGACGCTAAAGCTACAATAGGCTATCTTAATTATAAACCATACAAATTAGTATCATAAGTATTAAATTTTGTATACTACTTTTAAGCAAAATAAATAAATAAAATAATAGGATAATTTTTATGTTAATTTTCCTTTCTCTAGTTTTTAAATTGAACATATTGCAAAATGCGGTGGCTACTTAGAGGACAAAATATAGATATCTTCTAAATATAGAAAAAGAACTCAGAGGGTCAATTTTTAATCATAAGCATTCCTTATAAAAACTTTGATTTGCAAGACAAGCCCATGGAAGTCATTACTACTTATAAACTTGTTCTTAATTTAGTATTATTTAATTAGTTATAAAATAATCTGTTTAGCACTGATACATTAAAAGTATACCGGCTGAAGTACCCGCTATTTGCCCGAGTTCACTTAAAAGAAAATAAAATATTGATAGAATAGCTGAATTGTAAGGAGAGCAATACCAAGTGCTCGACAATGTTTACAAAAATGTAAAATGATCTTTTTAAAATGGTTGCTCAAATTATAATTAGTTTTAAGCGAATTGTAATTTTAAGCCTCACAGAATTAGCATTTATAATTGATGTGAAATAATGAACAATAATATAAAATCCCGATTAAGAATAATTGTATTTTTTTTAATATTTAAAGCGAAAAGACGTCAACATGTTTTAACCCGGGAGCAGGCGCGCACTCGATACGGTCAAGCGGGGTTATTGAGTCACCCGAATCCTTTTTTTTTATAATTATTTTTTTACATGATACGAATCGTGATTCCAGTAAATAATTTAATTAAGAGAAAGTTTACTTACCTACTTTGAAGGACTTTTCAATTTTTCTTTGGTAACAAATAAATAGTTTTGCCAGAATTAATGATTTCGTAATCTGTGTGTCCCGCGCGATCACTTCCGGGTAAAATATGTATTAATTACGATAATATGTATGTTATTGCTAAAAAAATTGTGTAAAACGTCTTTCGTTATGATTTATATGTTTCAGTATACTCTTAAAAATAAGTCTTGGCCAAGTACTCCTTCATAGTGCTCTCCGTGGTTTTCGAAATATAAAACTCTTTTGCATGGAAAAAAGCACAATGCATTACTTACAACTTCCCTAAATGAGAAACAAACACATAAGAGAGGGGTCATAACTAACTGTACCAATAACTTAGAAGGACAAACAGATTACAGCTATAATGTGCAGTATTTCAAAATTAATGACAGTGATGAAATTTTTATGTTCCTAAATTTTTTCGATTCTGGGTCTGGGATCTGTTTTTTCTCTGATAGAGTTGTATGTTAGGCTTAAAAAGAAAGCGCAATAAAAAAATCTCTCATCATGGGATTACAGCAAATCAAATAAAAGTTTTTTTATTTGGTTATAGGATCAAAGATAGCTAATAAGATATTGAAGAAGTTTTATTTTTGACGACTAATCATCGCGCGCCTATAAATTATATCAGAGTAAAAGTGCATTTTTTATTATGTCTGAAAGTATTTTGTTTTAATTCATTCCAGTAAATTAATTATTTTTTAAATCTTTTATTTTCGATATGCTCGTGCCCCCCCAGGGGGATGCGCCCCACAGTTTGAGAAACACTGCATTAAGCCATGGCTCTCAATGACTGTTGTGCCACTGTGTTCGTCTTTTTTTTACTTATATTGCATAATTAGTTACTCATTCTAGATATATAATGCTATCGACTATCCTTTTTTGATACATTTTTGCATTTTTCACTGACAAATTCAAAACCTTGATTATGAAATTGTTATAATACAATCTATTCTGTTGAGATTGATGGGAATTTTGAAATGGGCTAAGACATATCTGCATTAGGAAAACAAATGTAATGAATATTGTCAATACAATTGAATGATATATGAATAATGTCTAAAACTTTTCTACCTTAGCTCTTTCAATATTCATTCATTTTTTAAATTTTACATATATCATATATGGTGAATATTTTATTTGTTTGTATTTTACTGACAATATGATTTCATTTATTTTCGAAGGTATCTTGGAATATAACCAAGAAAATATTTAAATACATCAAAGAAAACGTTAAAAAACATATACCATTTATTAGTATTATTTAGAAGTTGAAAGGCATTTTACACCTATTTATGCTATCTAATACAACAATGAATTTCTATATCTCATAAGCAATATTAACTTGTTTCAGTATATATATATATATATACACTAGGTTAGAAAAGGTAAAAATATCATTCCGCATCCACATTTGAATATATATATATATATATATATATATATATATATATATATATATATATATATATATATATATATATATATATATATATATATATAGATGCAGTGTGTATTGTTCAATTATGCATTATAATGCATGAGTGTTTACCTCCAAGATTTAACTCCAACTTTATAAATTTATGTTAATTTTATACATAAATTTTGTATTAGCAATTGTCAATTAGATTAATTTTTAACTATTACTTGCCTTCTGGTATATATGCTTAGAATATAAATAAAGTATCGATTATATACATTACATATAATAAAATTATATTTCTGTGTTTTTATTGTGCTACTTTCGATAAATCATGTATTTAAGTATTGTTACAAATCTTGGTTTACTATCATGTTTATGAAAGGTTAAATGGTTGGTTATGATGTATTTTTGAAATTCACTTGATTGTTAAATAACATTTGGAGAAATATTTTATTTTGAATTATTAAAAAAATTAATCAATTCTACTTAATTGCAGGAAATTATCCTATTTAGTTTTTCAGGTAATGTATGTTTTTGAATTTTATATAACTTTATATAGTGAATAAATTATTCGAATTGTAATTAAGGCTTGAAAAGAGAATAAAATGATTTAATAGTTGATACCAACTATATTTTAAAAGGTTCAGAATGTTTTCAAGAAGCCTCGTATAAATAATACTAATAAATACTAATAATAATTTCCGGATAATAATGATTTTGAAAATTATAAAAGCTATAATATTATACACTGGTGTCCAAAATTAAGATTACAAACACAAAAAATGCTGTATATGTGCATATAACTTTCTATTTGTGATAATATTTTGTACATACGCTCTTCATACTCTGAGAATATGTATGCTTACAAATAAAATCTTAATAGGGTTTTCTTCTAATACACACAAAAATAAGATAAAAACATTTCAAAACATGTTGCGTGAGAATTTAAAAATACTGAATGTCTATTAAATAATATTGCCGCCCATTATTAGTTTACAGGATTCACAAGGTGTTCTCATACTGCAAATTAGGTTGTTATTTTCATGCTGTGGCAACAATTCCATTTCTTCTATAAGCACAGATTTTAACGTTTGACTCGTACTTGGATGGTATCGACGTCAAACAATGGCTCTTTCTAAAGCCTTCCAAACATAATCGATCGTATTTAGTTCAGGAGATTTGATGACAATTAAACTCAAGAAATACACTCTTCATTAAGATAATCTTCGACAAGATGAGCTCTGTGCGGCCTTGCATTATCATCCATAAAAATAAAATCTTAACCAATTGCTCCTCATAAGCGTCTCACATAAGTTTCTAGAACATCAGCTTTATATCACTGTGCAGTAACAGAACCCGTATAAAAATGCAGTTGTGTACGGGCGTCTAACATAAGGCTCCCTCAAACAAGAATTCCTCACTCACCAAACCAATCAGATTATCTTATGCTAGAAGGATGGTAGAGAGTTCGAGGATCTCTCCAAATAAAAACTCGACGAGAATCACTGTTGTTACTGAACCCGGACTCATTCGTGAATATACGGCCTCTGCCTTGATTTTCTCAGGACACGTGTTCTTGGCTCCATAAAAGACGAGCTCTTTTGTGCGTTGGGTTAAGGGCCATACTACAGGCCATTGGGCATTAAGGGTCTCCTCAGCTAAGAGTCTAAACAATTTGACGGGAGATTGTCTTTTACAGTGGTAGCAACAAAGTCCAGGGAAAGCTCCCAAGCTATCTTGTCTCAGTATCGACGTGCATTTATTGCTCGATATTGATTTTCCGTATGTGTTGTAACTTGTGGTTGAACTTTTCCAGGTCATCTAACAAAAATACCCGTTGTTTGAAATTGTTTCCGCAGTCTGAATATTACCATTCTGGAAACAATTAGGTTTCGGGCTACTTCTGCTTGAGGAATTCTCCCCTCAATCCACCCTACGAGTCTCCATCTGAAATAATCATCTAAACGATTGTGGGAACTCATTTTAACAAAATTAGTTGAAATGTGGGCTTTTCACAGTGCGATACACAAGTCTAAGCACACATTCAAAGCTCTACTGTGAAAACGGCTATAAAAATTTTTTTTATCATTTAACACTCACATAATTAAAATGTGATGCTTGTTTTTGCTCACTTTATATGTAACACAAGTTTAAAAAAAGATAGTGTTTGTTTTTTTGAAATAGTAGGAAACGTACATTCATAACGTTAAGTTTGGACACCAGTGTAGTTTTCTGGATTAAATGTACATTAGCAGTCCCACTATGATTATAAAGCATAAATTTTTTTACTAAATTTATTTAAAAAATGGACATTACAAAAAAATTATTAATTATTTATTTATTTTATTTTTATCTCCAAAAGTCAGTTTACTGGAATCAAAATTTTAATGCAAAAATAAGAGAATTAAAAGTTGCATATTTAACAGCAAAAATTAGCTGGAGAATCATTCGAAATTTAGTTTTTACCAACATTTTAAGTTATCTTTTTTTTTAAAAAAAACATACATTTTTGACAGAATATACACACATAAAATAGAATTCCGATATTTTATTGCGCACTTTTTAAAAATCTTAAAAATTATACATTGTTAAAATTAGACTGAACAAATTGTGATTAGATAAATATTTTATAAGACGTTTTAATATCATATAGGCATATAGGCTTACACAAGTCATATAGGTTTAATGTATTAAACCACAGTACAAATACACCACAGATGTTTAAGTAGTCGGCTGGGTGGCGTAGCTAGTTTGTCGCTAACCTTGTATGCCCATGTTTGCCCCGTCTCATGTTAGTGGATTTTCATGATGCAGAAAATCGACAGCTTTATTGTAGTATGATTATACGACATTTAAAAAATCTCGAGTACCTGTTTGGTTTGAATGCTCGCTGTAAAACTAAATTTCTTGTACCATTTCGAATTGACAAAGCACAGGCAGGTGCCTTTTTGTGGGGAAAAAACTATAGGATTCAAAATTACATGGCGGTGATTGGTATTCTTTCCACCTATATGATGCCGCTCTAAAAAGTGATGCCAGTTCTCGGGGAATGTACTGGGTCTGCAACGGAAAATATCAATCCACAGCCCGACAGGAAAAAAATGTTTAAGTAAAATATTAATGAACATTTTTATTAAAATAGCATTATTATATTTAATGAAATTAAAAGAAATGCTCAGAAGAATAAAGATATCTTCAGAGAAAATAGGAACACAGATAACTATGTAACAAAATTAATGAATATAATTTTGAAATTTTTTTTATTAGGTTAATATATATTAAAAAAATTACATGCCTGTTAATGATATTTAAAGAAATAACTATTTTAATAATAATGTCTTATATATTATTATGTATATTAATATGCTTAGTACATAAACTTAATATTGAATCCAAAAGAGTTTATTTCTTATAAATTGCATATTGTATTTTTCTTTCAATAAAAAATCTTAAAAATATCAACTGAGTATTTACCCTTTTTCTTCCACTGAAAACATTATTATTAAAAGGATTTATCATAAAGCAAAGCTAAATAATTTTAAATTACAATAAAGTGTATTCCCTCAAAATATTCGGGAGTGTAACTTTTAAGATAACTGACCTTTCATTGATAAGTATCTCTAACAAATAACTACATGGAGATTGGAAACATAATAAAATACATATAAATCTATATTTATATCCATAACTGTATCTATCTATCTATATCTATATGTTATCTATATCTATATCTATTTATGTATCTATCTATCTATCTATCTGTATATAGATAGAGAGAGAGAGATACATACTTGGTAAATTTGGTGTTAGAAGTGATTTGATGTTTATTATTTTCACGCTGTAAATTTAAAAGAGCCAATGAGTTAATAATCTATTTAATTCAAACTGCTCAATTATATTTGAGAATTCAATACTTCTTATGTTTTTTTTATTTGAATTTATATAACGTATTCAGTTATCCGTAATTAAAACTGTTGCTTTTTTCCATTAGTAGTAGAAATATTAATACATAAGTTTATTAAAAGGTGTTATATGAATTTTTCAAGGTCTTTATGCATTTTCTAGTGTTTAAAATTAGGGATCAAATAAGTTTTCGTGGATTTTTCAAAAACTACTCTACCAATCTAAGGAGAATTTGGTTGAAAATTGCTTGCTGCTATTACAAAATCGACTTTAATAAAATATATGAGTACTTAGTCATAATCAAGATATATACTCATGAAAGAATAATAATGTAGCAAGATGTAATAATAGGTAGCAAGAAGGTACTTATGGAGGGTTTGCATGACAAGAAACAGTTGGGTGGCGGAATACGGCATCATCACTTAATAGCTCCTCACATTACGCTCTGCTTCTAAGCTGATGTGCTTCCTTTATCATATTAAGTGAATTCCGTGTTTAGAAGTGAACAAGGTTTTTTTAGTAAAAAAGATATTTCTTTTGAAGCATTCAGGAAACAATATCCCTTTAAAATTGCTTCTTGTGGTTGCATGCAGTTACCGATGAAGCTGAGAAATTTTGCATTTTGGTATGCTTTACTTTAATACACAAATCCTCGTGCCATTGCCTACTATGGCTTCTAACAACCTTGCCCAGACTTTCTGTCTAATGATCCGTAAATTCATACGAATTTCATTAAAAATAATGTTCATGAGTTACGCTGAACACAGGCTCTTACATTCGAGTTCAGCATAATGCGCTTGAGACTACTCAGCATTAATCCTTCCCACCATTCATCGTCTTATTTCACATCGGAATTTGATGTTTACAAATTTTAATTGATTTTTATCTTATTTTACGTTGTAAAAAATCAATGATAGTTACCTATGTGTGCTAACAAACAAAGCACGCAATTGACACGTGTACTCTAACAAAACATTTCCCTTAAATATACAGTTTACAAATAAATACGCACTTGAACAATGGAAACTAAAATTTTGCATTCTTGAAATTATTCATTTTATCAATTGTTTGGCACTTTTCGAAAATATCTAAGAAAACAATTAAAAATACATTTAATTTCAAACTGGATTGCTTATTTGAATTATTTTTATTTAATTATGGAATTTCTTTGAAATCTGAGGATTTAACAACAATAATTTCTCTAGAGAATCAATTTATGGACATTTTCTTTGTTTTCATAAAACTGTTATGATTTTAAATAGAAAATACAATGTCTCTCAAAATATTTGAGATCTTTCTAATACTCTCTTATACTCATCAATAATTTCAAGCATTATTCTTATGCGCTAATTTAAATTTAAACTGAAATTTTAATCAAATTACAACTTTCGATTTTTAAGTTTTTTTCTAAAAAAAAGGGGCTCACACATATTTAAAAAATTCAGACTGTGAATTTTGATTAGATAATGATTTATTCAAAGAAGCTAACGTTTATTTTTTTTATCCGAAATATATTTAAAATATCACTTAATTCATTAACTTTGCTATAGATATTGGGATTTTGAAATTAATTATTTGGCCCTACATATACTTAAAAATAAAACTTAACAGTCTTCTACAAAACATTAAATTAAAATATATATATTTTTTGAAATCAGAAAAAAATTACTAAGTTACATTTCTTAAAATACGCAGCATATAAAATGCATAAATATATTTCTTGTATTAAAAGTTCTCAAAAATTTTTTAACATCAACCTGATTATTTATTACTATATGTTTATGCACCTTGTGACACAAATAAGCAAAAATAGTTTAATTGCATCAAAATTAAAATTTAGTAACTTAAAATAATTAAGAGGACTTGGTACCCTTTGAGCAAACTTCTTTATTTACGTATTTAAAAATTATATTTTAGCATTTTATACAATGTTTCTATTCAAGAAAATGTTACCAGATGAAAATTTTCATATATTATTCACACAATTTTAAAAATTTTAATTTTTTGAAGAAAATTGGGAAAATTTTAAAATCCTACTCCTTTTGTAAAAATTAATTTTTTGACCTGAAATTTTTTATAATACTCTTATGGATGATCTAAACAATTTTGGGATCGGTTTTAGAATAACTTCATTCGTTTTCGAGAAAAAAAAAAAATAAAATGTTGATATACAGGCTAAAAATCAACGAAAAAGCCAACATGTCTTACATTTTATTTTTTTTTAAAAAAAAGTATTCAGTTTATAGCAAAACGGATCCCTAATTTTATTACATGCTTTATTTTCAACACGCAAGAAAAAAATGGAAGTGATTGGTAAATAATTGTCTTAGGAGTAGCATTTTGAATGCACTAAGGTTTCGAAAAACACAAACTGAGAAAAACAGGTTTAAAGTTTATAATTCTGAAAAAATAGTTATTATAAGCTTAATTAAACTTAAAATACTACTTTAAGATATTAGTTATACGTTTTTCTTTAAAATAATTGCCTTTTCATATTTTTTCAACCCACACATTTTTATAAATGATCAACTTTTACAGAGTACTAATTGCCCATAAAAATTCAAGAAAAATGTTAAAAATTTTTTTTTTCTTGCACGACAGAAATTTTAAGTGTTTTTCTTCTTATAATATTAAAGTATTACATTTTTGTATGAAAAATATATCAGGAATAAGAACTGAAATTATAAAATTATTAATATAAAATGCCTTAATTTAAAAATTTTACATGCACACATTTCACAAGGAAGAAAAATTACATTATTGTATTGCCTCGGAAATATTCTGCTTTTAATACTACACATTCTTTTTTATAGTTATTATTTCTATTTCTAAAATAGATTTTTTATCATAAAGCATTTTTTAGCTTTTTTTTCTTAAAAGGGGGTGTGGCTGAATTGCCTAATTTGTTTTCAAATGAAGTTTTAGTCAACTTCTAATTTTCCGACATGCACAAGTGATATATCAATCGAAAGATAATAATGCAAAGAATAAGATTAAATGAAAATAAAAAAACGATAGGTTTGTGATTTTTAGGGTACCAAGTCCTCTTAAAACTATTCGAAAAATTAAAGAAACTTTGCGGTCCTGACTACTTAGGGAGCATTTGTCACTCGCCTGATGGACCACCATGATTAGTTATTGTGACAAACCGACTATCAAGGGGTGCTGGAGTGAAAAGTTTTGTATATTCAATTAAATTCAATCCTTAAGTCTGGATACCATAATATGTGGATGTAATGCTTTACATATAAATGTATAATCATCGTCCTCGTTACTTGGTTATGGCTCAGAAAACTTAATCTATTATCTAGTTAGTGTGGTATCATCCAGCCTAAGCAAAATGCAAAATGTTGGTGTGAGTTATTTACAAAAAATAATTTACATCTTTTTCGGGAAATTAAATTTCCTTTACTCATTAATATATTTTATAACAATTTAAATTTTGAAAGTCAATTAATTAAAAATTCAAGCAGTAAATGTTTTTGTATTTTAAAAAAGAATTCTCAAATTATTGTAAATAATTATTTGCTTTTGAAATAAATACTATGAATATTATAAGTATAAAGATCTATGAGAAACCCAAATTCACAAAATTTAAAATTCGGCTCATATAAACTTATTTGAAATGCAATGAAAAAGTAAACTAAATTGCAAATCAACTTTATTTTGTAATTTTATACTTTGGTCATCTTATTGTCAAAAAAGAAAATTTTCTTAAAATATCATGCGATTTTATAAATTGTTTGTTTCATATAATTTCAGACACAAAAAATTTAGGTAAAATAAAATACTATAAATATATATATATATATATATATAAATATATATAAATATATATAAATATATATATTTATAAATATATATATAAATATATATAAATATATATATATATATATATATATATATATATATATAAATATATATATATATATATATTTATAAATATATATATATATATATAAATATATATATATAAATATATATATATATATAAAAAATATATATATATATATATATATATATATAAATATATATATATATATATATATAATATATATATATATATATATATATATATATATATATAAAAATATATAAATATATATATAAATATATATATATATAAATATATATAAATATATATATATATAAATATATATATATAAATATATATAAATATATATAAATATATATAAATATATATAAATATATATAAATATATATATATATATGTATATATATATACTGCTGGACAATTGATAAGGACGGATAACACTATCATCCATATCAACCACAAAATGAAAGGAATCAAAATGTGGAAAATTATAATAAGTGCGGGATATTAGTAAGAAGTATGAGTATGCAAATTTTTTTCCACGTCTGTTTATCACGTGATAGCGTTCATAAGAGCTTTAAAGGTTTTGACGCGTGTGGACAGTTGTTGTTTCAAGTCAAAGTTTTACAGGAAAGATTTAATAGACAAACTTAAAATTTTTGGCATGTCTTCCCGACATCACCTAGATGATTTTATGCGTGGCCGAATTATTGGAAAGATCGAAGAAGGGCGAAAAAAAACAGATGTTGCCAAGGAGTTCGACATCGCTCACAGCGTTGTTTCACGGCTGTGGAAGTCATTTAAAACTACTGGAATGTGTACTAGACGGCACGGGGGAGGTCATGTTAGAAGTACGACGCCTGCAGAAGAGAGATATATCGTCCTATCAGCAAAAAGGAACAGACACACCACAGCTCAGCAGGTGGCAAATCAGTTTCTTGCTGCCTCAGGAAAGCAGATCTCCCGAAAAACTGTTGCCAGACGTTTGAGGGGAGGAGGACTATACGCACGCAGACCTGTTGTGTGTGTCCCATTGACCAGACAGCACCGTACTGCCCGTTTGCAATGGTATCGTGAGCATCACAATTGGACTGAACAGGACTGGGAATGCGTACTATTCTCAGATGAGAGTAGGTTCAGTCTGTCATCGGATTGTAGAGGCCAACTGATCTGGCGCGAGAGTGGTACTGCTTATCGTCCAGAAAATATCCAGGAAAAGGACCGATATCCGACATGCAGTATCATGGTCTGGGACGACATCATGATCAATGGCCGCACGCGCCTACATGTGGTTGCGAATGGGACTATGGCGGGCCAACGATGCATTGATGAAGTTCTACTTCCTCATGTTCGTCTTTTCCGTGGTGCTGTCGGTGATAAATTTGTTTTTATGGACGACAACGCAACATGTCATCGAATACTCGCTGTTCAGGATTGTCTAGACAGCGAGGGTATTCAACGTCTCGTATGGCCAGCGTGATCTCCAGATCGAAACCCCATTTAAAATGTGGGGGATGCTTTGGGGAGGCAAGTTGCTGGTCGAAACTATCCTCCGATAAACAAGAACACCCTCATCCGTGCACTCACAGAGGAATGGGATAAATTGCCTCAACAGCTGCTGGATAATGTTGTGCAAAGTATGGTACGACGTGTGCAATGTTGTATCACACTCCACGGTGGACATATCCCGTACTGATACCTTTCTTTAAGGTGCCTGCTGATTTTTAGATGCATTGTTCCCTTTCTCCGTACGCAGATCAAATGAACATTTTTTTTTTCTTTCAGATGTTTCGCAGCTTTTGTACTTTCCAGAACAATAAATATTCTTTATTCTAATGTCTGAACAGTGTGGCAACTATATTTTATCCTACTATACCTCATGTCTCGCTTAATGTTATGCTACATAGCAATTTGTGATCCGTCCTTAGCAATTGAACAGCAGTATGTATATATATATATATATATATATATATATATATATATATATATATATATATAGATTTATATACATATATATATATATATATATATGTATATGTATATGGAAGAGAGTGAGTTAATAGTGAGAATTTAAAAATAAAATATTTTAAGGTATTTGTTTCAAAACATCATTCTGTTTTACTTTTTTTTTCATGACTTTGGATTAAGTTACTTTTAAAAAGTATTTCTTTATGAATCAAAACTGAAAATTTCCAAAATATTCTCAATTGATAAATATGCACAAAGAATGTAATTTTTTTAAAAAAATTCGTAGTTTTATAGATCAATTAAAATTTTGCGAATTATTTTGTGATTACATGATTTTTTTTACCTTTTTCGATTATGTCATATGTATGTTTTTAAATATTTTCTACTTCAATCAAATATGTTATTATTTTTATTGCAACGTAATATAATGTTTTTTTTTGTTTTAATTGTGAAAGTTTACATCAAATATTTGCTATTTTCAGTTTGACTGATTACCAGACATTTTTCCTATATATTTACTTCGATGGTGCATCGGAAGCATTTGGATTGCTTTTACATATGCAATCATATTTCACATACATACAATATGATTTCAAATATTCAAGATATTTTTTGATTCCTTAGCAAACTATTTAA
This sequence comes from Trichonephila clavipes, assembly GCA_019973935.1. Classification (NCBI taxonomy): domain Eukaryota; kingdom Metazoa; phylum Arthropoda; class Arachnida; order Araneae; family Nephilidae; genus Trichonephila; species Trichonephila clavipes. The sequence goes on along the minus strand of BMAU01020739.1, from coordinate 443,905 downwards.
ATGTATGGTTGAAATTAATAACATTTTAATCAATACCAAATATATGTATGACTATCAATTAAATTTATTTGTATCCGTAAAACATGGCTTACATGTTCGTTTTTACTTTTAATATCTAAATAAAAACTGATGATAAAATATATCAATATTAACACGGTAACAGAAATGGAGGAAAATGTTGCTAATTCAGTTAAAAATACATAAAATATCTGATTTAAAATATGTTGTACACATTTCGGTATTGAAATTTTCCGCAGATAATTTAAATTAAAAAAGTAACATGTTTCATATCTCATAATAATAATAAAGTGGTCATTTTTTTGTTTAAAATATTGTTTTTTCTCCTTGTTTCGATAGTATTTTTTTATGTTTTTATGGATTACTTATCGAATTTCAGAAAAGTTAAAAGTGCCAAAAAATACTATGTCCGTAGCATATAACTCCAAAAATATTCAATAAAAATATAATTCCTAACAAATAAAATCAGAACCTTAAGTTATATAGCAAAATCATCTTGTAAGTATATTTACTGGATAGTTTTGACATCATATATCACTGTTTAATGACATCAGATTATTAAAAAAATACAACATGTGTGTAAAACAAAATAGTTTGTTTTCCATTTCGGCTTCAGACTTATAAATCCAATGCTATATTATTTTTAAGAATCTTTAAGGTTAAAATAAAATTTGAAATGAAAAAAAAATACGCTTTTTGCTTTTCTAAAAAAAAATTAATTGTTTTTTTCGACATTGAAACCAGTCCCATTTATGATATTTCAAAAGAACTAGGCTGAATTTTATTCTGAATAAAGGAAATATTTATATAAATGGTAAGAGACCTAAAGCAACTCTGAAAAATACGTTTTGGAAACAACATTTTAAACTTATTTCAACAACTCTTTTCGAACTTTGAAGCAAGAAAATGATACTATAAGTAAACAAATTGCATGGAGTGAATTCAAGAAGCATAAAAATAAAACAGTTGTAAATAGCTGCTTTTTATTATCGCTGCCATTCATACAAAAATAAAGTTTCAGTATAGCACAACTTCAGTGGATTTTTTAAAACAAAATGGAGAATAATATTATGGTTGGAGTTTTTTAAGTGAGTAATATCCTACACCACCATTACCGATACAGGTGGTCATCTGAAAGACAAAGCGGGGCACCATGCTTTAGCAAATGTCTCATCGTTTTCTTAAACGCAAAAATTTATAGCAGACGTTATTTTTGCTCTGCTCAAAAGAAACATTTATTTCTTTTTTCTTCCATTTTTCTGCTTCCTCACTGCCGTTGTTGGAGGATATTTGCGTGTATCCCTCTTTTATAGTTTCCTTTCAGAAGATAGCGTATATGTTTATATTCGAAAGAGATCCTTTGAGACAAAAACGGCCGTTTTCTCCCATTCCCCATATTCAATAGAAATGCACGCAAGAAAGCAAGAGCAGTGAGTAAACACGGTCATGCCACCCTCCCCGCCTTCCTTTGTACATTGTCTGCAATTTATTGCAAAGAAGGATCTAGACATCGCTTTTATATTGCTACCGTACCAACATTAAAGATATATTCGATTCCATACGCGAATGCACTGATACTGACTGTTCTTGTTCTATTTCCGGAAGAATGTGGTAAGGGACGGGGTTGGTGAGGAGGAGTTTGCATTCTAGGGGAAATGACAGTTTTACCCTATCCCTCCCAAGAAAACAGCTGTACCCTACGGCTTCATCCAGCGAAGCAAAAACTGGAAAAAAATTATTTTTCATTTTGTGGTTCTACTCTTTTTCTTTCTTATTTTTTTTAATATTATGCTTCCCCTTTCTCTTTCTAAAATATTTTTTAAATAAAAAAGGGTAACGGAAAGAGATACTACGATACCGGAATTTACATTCTTATGGTGCTGTGTAAAAATTGTTTTTTCTCTTCTTTTCCTAGTTTAATATCAACCTCGATGTGGCTTATTAGTGTTTCGCGATATTAAAACAATATTAAATTTTATTTTTTAGAATAACATTTTTTTCAGTGATGAAATCATAAAAGTATAATGTTTGGAAGGGAAATTGTCTCTCAATGGAAATGTTTTGGGGAAATATATATTACCTGAAAGCTTATGGTTGGGAAATATTTATTTCATATATTAAAGATTTAGATGCAGATAAAATCTAAGATACGTTGATATTTACGTGAATTATTGAAGTAAATTAATTACTACATCAAAAACTTCTTATTAATATTTTTTACAAATGGTAAAGTTTATATCCTAATTGAAAAATCTTTAGGTTATTTTTTAATATTAACTATTACAAGAAATTTTTTTTATTTGGAGTGATAATGTTGCATCCCAATATTTAAGCGTCAACATTTCAATACTATGAAAATTAAAATTTAGCAAAATCTTTTCCTGTCATACTTATCCAAGTGACATTTGCGGGTTTGGAGCTTTAAATACATAAGTATAGTAATATTTTGGATACTATTTTTGGAAAGTATAGCAAAAAAATTTAAGTCAAGTTGTAAAAATACCTAAAAAGGTACCTTTATTTTTGGAAAGGTAAACCATATTTTGATGTTACACAAGATAAGTACTCTTTGGTAAAGTATATCAGTTCCTTAAATATGTGATGTTCATACTATATATCCACAAATATTTTATGCCTTTTACTTTCTACCAGTCTCATATCCTTAACATATCAGTCACTAAATACACAATACAAGACTTATTGTGCCACGTTAACGTACTCTACTTAGAAAATTTATTTCTGCTCTCTTATTGTTGAACATTTATATTATTTCTATTCAGATTTGTTCGGTTCTGTTTGGTATTATTGTTCAGTTTTTTTTTCCTATTGCATGTGCTATGACACTTCTGTTTTATCATTCTTTGATTGAATATAAATTAGTTATGGATATTTTGTGATGAATTTAAATTAACGTAACAAAATTAATGTTGAACTATTATAAAATAAGCTTGATTTCATAAATTAAATCTTTAAAAATACTACCCAATAAAGCTTTTTTTTTCTTTTCGTCTTTTAATAGATATTTATGTTACATAAAAATGGATCTCAAAAATCTTCAGATTCTCTATCAGAATGCTTTTAGTACAAATTGATCATGTTCTAATCTTGATATTTGCAATGTAAATGATGATATGTATTATTTATTTTGCTTTCAAATTTCTCCTTGATTATTATAATCAACATGAAAGATACACACGGATATTGTAGTGAGAAATTAAAAGATTCAACTAATGATTCAAGATTAAAACTAACTACTTTCATGGCCATCCAGTATAATGGTTAGTGACTCTGACTACTGTACCGTAGGGCCTGTGTTTGAATCCCTGAGTAGGCATGCGTGTGTGTAAATGTATGTTGCAGTGCTTCTCAAACTTGTAATACTTGCGGTTCAGTTTTCAATCATAATTTTCACCGCGCCCCCTCTCATACAATAATAATGCATTGAATGCAATAATAATGTACTTTGACGCTAAAACTACAATATGAGCTAAATTTTAATCCACTCAAATTATCAAGATATGTATTATATGTATTACTTAAAAGTAATAGGTATTTTAAGTAAGTTATTTTTAAGTAAAATATATCTTTTAAGTAAATTTTACTTTTAAGTTATAACAAAAGTATTATGTTGCTTTTCTTTTCTAATTTTTAAATTGGAACAGATAACAATTAAAGTGCATCGTGTATTTTTATTATGTCAGAATGTGTTTTGTTTTGCTTTCTTTAAGTCAAATTTTTTATTATTTTTAAAAATAATCTTTTATTCTTGACTTTTTGATATGTTTGAGCCCACTCGCTGGGTTATCACGACCCCTAGGGGACCACGGCCCACAGTTTGTGAAACACTGATATGGTGTCTTCGTAGCATGGGGTTACTCTAGATAGCCGTCGAACCACCAGTCCTTTCGTGAGTTGGTGGAAGAGGAAGAGAGGTAGGAGGCCCCTCTTCATTCCAAGGGTGTTCTACGGCACAATTGGGGTATTAACGAGACAACCAACACTTTCACCTGCTAGATTCTTAAAGCTACGGCTAACGACAGGCATACAATCTATCCTTTTGAATTTCCTGGTCCTCTATCTGGCTCTGCAAATCAGAAATCATAAACAACAACAGCACTGATGAATAATAAATACATTTCGGTAAAAAGTATTAAAAACTGAATTTTCACCATTTTTACTGAGTCGAAAAACATATATCTTACTGATATGAAGAAATAGATATACTGATATAAACTACTATTTATACTGATATTAAAGAAAATAGATAAATATATTTTGTAAGCTTTCAATCCCGTATTAAAGTAGCAAAAATAAAAGAATCATACAGCATTCCACAACTCCTGTTACAGACTATTCCCAAATATAATAGTTCATTTTTAAGAATACATCTATACTAAATATATTTTATACCAATTTATCATTCTTAATATCTAATTGAATAAATGAAAAGAATAAAAAAATGTACAGAGAATGTAATTCTTTGGAAGCAAAGCATATAAATCTGCAATATTCCTTCCGAAAAATACAAGGATAAAAGAAGAGAAAACAAAATGCTCCTATTTTTATCTATATTTCTGAAGAGATACGAATCAGGAAATAGGTTTCATATCTCCATGACATCTTTATTTCCTCTCTTTCATTTTCTCTGCTTTTCTAGTGGCGAAAGAGATGCACATATTTTGGGATGTATGGTCAATTGTATAGCTAAAGATTTCCTTCGGCACTTACGCTTTCTAGAATATTTCTTTTGCACATGAAGAAGAAAAATAAATATTTTTTCCTTGTTATAATTGGTTTATTTTGTCCAGTAGCATTTTTAAAAATAGTATTGAGCAGAAATAATGATGTAATTTTATTAAGATTGGTCGGTACCCCCTATACCGACAATGTTAAATTAAGCCATTTTAGGAACCTGTTTCTCAGAAATTTTTAAAGATACAAATTTCAAATTTTGGCTGTATAATAATTAGGCTTTTTATTTAAATAATGGTAAAATGTTTCAAATATATTGTTTACTTTTTTCAAAAAAATTCATCGTAAATATATCGCTTTGAAATTTGTGAAAATTGTCATTTTTTTTTATGATAACTGCTTCTGAGCAAAATATTTTGGGAAAACCTCCAAGAAAGTAGCTCCATTATATATAGGTACATATTATTTATGTGCAGTAAAAATTGCAAGTAGACTCATTCAGTATTTTCTGTGAAAAAGGTACACGAACATTGAAAACAATCATTTTGAGATAATTGCATCTTAAGTGTAAAAATGCACTTAATCACAAAAATAATGAATTACAACATGTATTTGCCCTATTTTATTAAACATTAGTATCTTTTTAATTTTTTAAGCATAAAATAGGAAACAAAAAAGCCTTCAAATGTTCAGAAAATACATATATAGTAATTTTTAGTTTTTGTTCAACGAGATTTTTTTTAGCATTTTGCATCAATTTTCACAAATTAAGTAACAATCTGTGAAGAATTTTTAACTTCGATGCCTTATAAGTATCATATTCGATGCATAAGTATATTTGACCTTATAACATCCTAAATATAATGTAAACAAGTATCAATAAGTAAAAGTCATGATTTGGGATATATGTGATTTTACGACGTTAGAAAAATTTAGTTATAAACTTGTATGTTCCCATGCAAAGACAAACAAAAAAAAGTTGCAAAATTCAAATTTTTCTCTAAGCTGTACAAAAGATTTAAATGTCAAAAATAAAACTATTTTTATATTTTTAAATATGAAATTGATGCATTTTTATGCATATAACAAGCTTCTCGCAACGACAAAAAGCATTACATATCTGTTTTGTTGTTAGTTACCTATTATTGAAAACTTTTGCATATTAAAGCTTAAAAACTTGTCTGAACAATAAATAAACATTAATATTTGCAATTAAGTGAAATATTTAAAATATATTGTTTAGTTTTCTCAAAAACATGTAACATAAAAATATCACTTTGAATTTTTAAAAAAGTTGACATTTTTTGTCACGATATATAGACTCCAGTCAAATATTTTGGGAAACTCCTCAAAAAACTCACAGGAATATATATAGTTACATATCAGTAACATAAGGGGAAAAATTTATGTATATTTCTACCTTATACTCTAAGAAAAAGATGAATACAGTTTTAAAAACATCATTTTGGAGAAAATTGAATTTTTACTATAAAGTGCACTTTAATCACAAAAATAATGATATACAACATGTATTTTGTCCCATTTTATTGAAAATTAGCATTTTTGCAATTTATTTTGCATAAAATAGTAAGCAAAAAAAGTCTTAAATTGCCCAGAATAGCATTTTTCAGTTTTTTTTAACGAGATAGTTTCTAGTATTACATCAATTTTTTAAAGATTAGTAGCTTTCATGCTTTACATTTATCAAATTTGAACACAAAGCAACATAAATATAATGTTAAAATGTATCAATATGGTTTTTGTATGAATATGAGATGGTATTTATATAAAAATACCTGATTATACGACATTTTGAAAGTTTTCGCTTTGATTTTGTAAAGTTATCGTTAGTTTTTGTTGTTGCAGATAGTTTCTAAGTTTTAAACTTCAAAAATTACTCTAAACTGGACAAATGATTTCTAAAACAGCCAAAATAAAACTATTTTTATGTTTTTAAACATGAAATTTATGTTTTTTTATGTATGTAACAAGCTTTTCAAAAAAACAACAACCGTCACATTTGATGTGTCATCTCATACCTTTTTCTCAGAAACTATTAAATATAAATACTCAAATTTTTATTGTATATCAAATTAGACATTTATATTTATACTTAAGTGAATTTTTAAAAATAAATTAATTAGTTTTTTCAAAGACAAACTGTTAGTTTACCGAGTATTAATATTATGAATTTATTGAAAATTGTTATTTTTTGTTTTATCTGCTTTCTATTTGGATGTTTTAAATATTTCAAAAATGCCATTTCAGTATACACAATTGCATTTAAAAAACATAGAGTATATGCATACAGTACATTTACTCATTTTTAAAAATATAAATTTTAGATAACAGAATTTTTTATAAAAAAAATCTTACCTTATCAAAAAAAAAAATCGTATTCTATAATTTTGTTATGCAAGGTAATGAAGGATAAGAATCTTTGTTCCCTTTCAATTTCTATTGATTTAATGAATGGTTTGAAATGTCTTTTAGTATTGTTTAGATTAAAAGCAGGTGTTTTACATTATTGCCTGTTCAGTATAAATATATTGTTTGCACTAAAGGCATTCTCATTTCTGCCTTAATCTCATTTTCAAGCTATTGAAATAATTTTATTATTATCACTTTTTCAAAATGCACGTTTTAAAATTGCACAATCAAGTTATTATTTAGAAGCTTAAAAATTTCTAAAGGAGAAATTTCACTATTTGTTTCTACTTACACTACAAAAAAATTTCGTCCAGGATCTAAATTTCTAATTAAAAGTAAATATTTTCATCATTTTTACAAACTTCGCTCCAAAAGGACGTAAACAAACTAACAGTTAAAATTGCTACTAAGTTTCATTTAATCTATAGTTAATTGTGTATGATTAAATGAAATTTTGTGGAGACTTTGGAAGTTCTCAGACTTAAAAAGTCAATATTTTCACTTAATCTGTCAAAGTGGGCGTGACCGGGGCAGCTGATTATTTTTTAAAAGTCATTTTAAAAAACTTCTAATTCATATAATGGCTTGTATGTTAAATTATTGGAAAGGTAATGATTTGGAGATTTTAGAATTATCAAAAGCTCAAAATCGATTTTCAAAATGTTTTTAACCTTAACAAAAAATTTTTTTCAAGAACTCATTTTAATTTGTGACGCAACATATCAAAAATTACGAATAATGTAAGAAGATAAAGCACTTTAATAATTTGTTTGTTTTAGAAAACATCCAGTTCATTATTTGTGAAATATATATCAAAGAAAAAAGTATTAATATTCAAAAACAGTATGTTATAATGATTAGTTTTAAGTAGTTCCCATGAAATGATATTTTCAAAAGTTTCACCTGATTTTAACTAAAAAAATTAATTTAGGCTTCCAAATTTGAAATAAATATTATATTAATATATAAAAAATATAAAACAATATATTTACAGGAATTCCTTCAATATTTATTGAAAAGGTGTCAAAAGCTTATACAAATAGTTATAATTACCACAAAGGTCCATGATCCAGATTTTAGTAGGCAAATATATTCTTTATGCATAAAATTTTTACTTAAATATTCAATGCATAAATGTAAACAATTATTTATGTTGGAAATATAATCGCGCTCTATTGTCTTTTTGTACCGTGATTTTGCATAAGCATATAAATTAATATTTTTTTATGTGTTTAGTATCATTTGAATTGGTTATACATATCAAATTGTTTTAAGAATTTTATACGAATGCAGATTGTTTAAATGCATTTTTTGGCAAAAATTGGAGAAATAATGCAGTTTTCCTTCTACAAAAATGGTTCCATAATAATAATTTGCATTTGTATAGCCATGACTTATACTGGGGTTGAAATAAGAATTTCGAAATATATAATTTAGAAGTCAATGTGTTTATAGTTTATTATTAGAAGAAATCTGAAAATCTGAACTGTCTTAGCTCTGATAATAAGGTGAATTCTAGAAATATATCTGCCAAATAATATTATTATAGAAGCATATTTCATAAAAGGAGCATATTTTTAAGATATATCATTCTTTCCCCCCAAAAAAATTGCATTTAAAATTTTTTTCCTGTGATAATCTTAAAACATTTTATATGTATACTCTAATTCAAATGATACTAAATGTCAAAAAATATTTCTATTCATGCACTTTTTAAAAATCATGGTTGAGAACATTGTCACCTTAAATAAATTCTATTCAATCATGAAATAAGTTTTATGAAAATTAAATATATTTTGTATCATTATTTGAGTAAGAAAATGTATTAGAACTTTTGAAATTCATCTTCAAAGTCCAAAATAAATTCATAACAATATTTTCTTCAGCTTATTTTGTTCTGAATTATTTAAGATTACAGATTTGTTCATGCATTAAATTCGAACTATTCTTCTGATAAATTCCTCAAAGAAATATTAAATCCCTGGGAGGTTTTTGAAAATTCCCTTCTGTCAGGTAAGGACATAATACTAGCCTCTGAACTTCAGTTTATTTTTGAAATTAATCCAATAAGAGATCATGTGACAATTGAGTTTTCCGTTTTAATTAATCATAATTAGGATAATTCAGCCACAAACTATTGCCTCAAGTGTAATTTTTTTCCCCATCAAAGGAATGTTAATCCGCTTCCGCTTAATGAAGTAATCATATATTCAGTAAATAGTTCGTTATCGTGATAATAAACATTTTTCTTCCCTTTTACGTTTTTCTTTCAAAGTAAAATTCCCCAAGTAGTGCTAATTATGATATTTTTTTTTATTTCAAGGGAACAGTGTATTCTCGTTTCCGCATTTGGAGTTCGTTAATTTCATTCAATTTGCTGTGGAAAGCATTCCATTGCCTGATATTTTTAGCACTTTTGAAAACCCTAAAGAAAATTTAAATATTTTTGTTACATTTCCACATTCAATAAAATCAATTTAATTCTAATTCTAGTAAAAAATTTTAAATAATAGTACTTTTTTTTCTTTTGAACTATTTAATAGCCAAGAGTAATTTAATTTCGATATGTACTCATTTACAAATGTTTCTGCAATGTGCATTAATATAGTATTTTTTTGCAATAGCATATGATTTAAATAAAAAAATTAAATCTCCCGAATTGGAGTGATTTTTAAAAATAAAGGATCACGTCTTCATATCTCTTGAAGACAACATATTATGGACTAGATATCTTCTTTTCTTGTCTAAAATTTAATATAATAATACTTTAAAATATTATGCATACTTTTCTACTTCCAGTAATAACAATTATTTAAATCATGCAAATTGAATCACACATAGCTTTTATGTGTAAAGTGACATAAAATTTTTCATCAATTCTTCATATCTAAAGCATTCAACGTATGAAATTAAAAAACTTTGACTTTTCTCTTATTTTTATCAATTTTTTCAATTCTGCATTCATAATATCTTTTTTTGGTTTATATTTTGCTCGGAAAAAGGGATAATTAAAAGGAAACGGAATTTAAAATGATGTAAAATCTATTAAAACAATATATCTCGTTATCTTATGGAAAAAATACGGATTTTTGTTTATTTGAATACCATATCTACTTGTGAAAGCTTCAAAACCAAAAAAAGTATCCCTTTTTTTTGTTTCATTAAAAATAGCAAGAGTAATTTTATTTTTTATTAGCAATTAAAGAATATTTTAAAATTTTAAGTTATTTTATAAAAACAAGAATGCAAACCTTAAACATTATTTTGAAACTAAATTATAAGAAGTTTAATTAAAGAAAATCACGTTTAGTAAATTTCCTAGACATCTACTGCAAAATTTCTGCCTTAGACAAAGTAGTTATAAAAATAATTCGTGTTAAATGTTTTTAAAAATTGTAAATAAATCAAAATATGTTACAATTTTAAGCTTTGTTTTTAATCTATTTAAAATAATTGTCAACTATAGTTTGTGTGGCTATAATGTACATGCATGTCATTTTATTGTCTCATGGACGAAATTAAGCCAAATTTCCGGAAATAATTATGGAACATTAAGTTTGGTTTTCGTCAATTTAAAATTACTCATTCTGATATTTCTAAGTATTTTTAAAAATAAAGAATACAGCTCAAATTTTTTTCAAATTAAATATTAAGATTTAATTTTTTTATAAATGTTAACCCAAGTAAAAAATGGTCTATAATTTTTTTTTACTTCAATAATATATATATTTGGTACTTAATCTCTATTAACTCTATCTTTTTAATTTTAACGCGGTCTTTACAGCACAAGAACTCCTTCCGTTTTAGCAGAATGTTATAAATTTGCATTTATTTGTTACTAATTATAAAATTACAAGGAATTAAATACAGAAAAGTGTATACAGAGAAAAGGATGAGTGCATGAGTAGATTTTTATATGTTTGAAAATACAAATTTCCAGAGAATTAAGTAATATAATTAATTTAATTAATAACTTTTCTAAAAATTACACTTTGTGAATGTTTCTTGTAAATTTTTGTATGACTTATGAATTTATTAAATATTAAAAATAATGACATCATGTTTGTGGTTATGAGATATATTTAATGTAGGTAATTAAATTGAATGTTTTTTTATCCAGATATTTTGCCGAACTTCTAATGATTTCATCAAAATGAACATTGAAGTCTAAACTTTATGAACACTGTAGTAGTTTGTTTATTGCATTAATGTATGTAAACTATTAGGATAAATTAAGTTTTTTTAATTATTTTATAAATGTTTTAACACAAACTCTTAATTTGAGAATACTATGAATAAAATAACTTAAAATGTATTGTTAGTGAAAATATATAAGTTTGATTTATTGTATTAAAAGAATCCCAGTGGCTAAGTGGTAGTGCATCTCGCTTCCACGATACAGGTCATGGATTCCAATATAGGACTGAGCAAAGTCGACTCAGCCTTTCATATTTTCAGTGGGTCGACGATTGAGCACCAAGCTTGTGCTTGGGAACTGAACACTGGGGTCTCTCAAGTCAGATGAATCACCTGACGAAACATTTGCACATGCATCCCAGCGCTTAAGGACACGAAAACTGAAACATGCACAGTGGCCTTGGCGCTCATGGGCTATTGTGCCACTGAGTTCAATTAATATGTTAAAATGTATTTTAATTTATTGCATTTTTAATATTATCTGCTACCTGCATGATTAAAAAGAATATGTTTTACAAAACCCAAATACACTTTGATGGAATTAATTTATAGTAACGTTGCACAGTTTTATTGAAAAATAAACTAACATTTCGGAAATAAAAGATTTGTATTTATTTGTTCTGCATTTCTAACTAAATGAGAGATAAACAAGCAACATTTTTTTAAAAGAGAACAACTTAATCTTTCTTCAATGTTTCCTTATATTATTTAAATCCCATAAATCTGAATCTAATGTTAAAATTAATGTTATATTTATTTTCTGTCTCTTACTTGCTGCATAAACTTAAATATATTCTAAAATATTTATCTCGACTAAAACTAATGAAATTAGATATGAGCCTTGAAAACCATGAGATATTTTTACAACTAAAAAAATTATATTATAACAGATTAAATTCTAGTAAAAGTAATGTCTATGTATGCGAATAAAAGTAAATATTTATACATATATCTGCGATGAGCTTGAACTCTTAGAGTCGCATTCCACGTCTAATATACTTGCCACAAAAGACGACTGTATTAGTTACAAATGCAACATAAAAAAAATAACAGCAGTGAATGCAAATCCAAATAACCAATTTCCTTGCTCTTCATCTGACTCCTATCTTATCTCTATTTCCAGTTCTTCAAGACTACAAAGTGACTGCCTACGACGCAGAGTTCATCATCAAAGGTAACGTTGCGCTACTCCGCTGCGATATATCGGGAAACGGAAAAGAATATGTCTTTGTAACGTCATGGCTCAGAGACGATGGTCTTACCATTTCATTAAATGACAATAATGGTACGTACCTGAGACTATGATATTGCTTTTTTCTTATCCTTTTTTCCTTATCCTGTGATGTGTGTTCGTTTATTTTTGTGTCGCTTTTTGGCTTCAGAGAATCGTCCCTTGGGATTTCGGAGATATATTAACCGAAAGACTCAGTTGTATCTTGGGATATGAATCGATTTTTATTTTGCTGTATTAAAGGAACATTGTATCTTAAGCAATAGAATATTGAAACTTATGAGGTGGATCAAGATATTTAAGCCTTTTGAGTTTCACTTTTATGTTTTGACAATTTCCCATTTAGTTTAATATTTTTTTTTAACTATGAAGAGGTAACAAAAGAGTTTTGGGTTTGCCAATTAAGTTCTAAGTTAGAACTACAATGCAGTCTAAATGAGGTACCTCACTGCATCAAAATTATTTATAATATCAATGTAAATATTTTATTTTCTTGCAGATGTAATTGTTTTCATTAAATGCTACAAATGAAACATTAAATACATTTAAAGATTTGATTAAAAGAAGAATGTGAAGCTTATTCTGAGAATTGAAATGTTGAGAAATCAAATTACTTTTTTAAATTAATTTAATTAAAAGAAATACATTATAGAGTATCAACTTTTGTAACTAAAACAAGAATAGTCACGTAGTTTCAACTTAATCCGGGTCTTTGTAATTATATAGAAAAACATTAGGAAAGCTTTGATGAATCTTTGTTTTATACTAAAACTAAACCTACATATTACTATTATGCGAATCTCTTCAAGATGTGATTGCAATTCTCCAATAATATAAAAACCATTATTTTTAAATTCTTTGGGTAAGGCTTGCCAAAGATTTCTGAAAACACAGTATCTCAGGAGACGTAATACAAACTTTACTTTATTTTTCACTAAGCATATGTATATTTTCTAACACTAAAATACTTGTAGTAATCATTTCATAATAATTATTGAAAGTTTAAAAATCTAAATGTTTCAGTATTATACAGAAATAAATTATAAAGTAATTTGATTTTTGAATATACCAATTATGATTTTTCATTAAATATGGATTAACAATTTGTAAAGTTATAAATTTATAATGAGTAATTGTTTTCATATTGTAATAATTTGCTGGGAGTAACACGCATTAAAAATGACCAATAAAAGATAAAATCTATTTCACTATTTCTAATTTTATTTGAAGTTATTTAAAGAAATCCACTTTAAAAAAACAGATGAAAGAAAACTTGTTAATTAAAGCTATAAGTTTTATTTTATAATATATATACTAAGTTAAGGTTTCATTACTATAAAATTAGCTATAACACTAGGCCTCTTCATGTTTAAAGGAAATCGATGGTTAAATAATAAATTTATATTTGTAAAGCTTTATCCACACATATCTAATAAAATGTTAAATGTTATACACAGTAAGAAAATAAAACATCTCCTTCGAAAGTAACATAAATGTTGAATAATATGTACATCAAAAAATCAGTACATTTTTTTAAAAAAAATGGTTTACTATATTTTATTTTTTAGAGTTTAATATTAATTAAAAGGACATATGATTTACACAATCATTTTAGATGTAATGATCTTCCTACTTTTTTTTGGATGCGTACTATATGTATGTATGATGTAAAATAGATTTCGTGATCAGGATTTCTTAAAAAACTAACAATTGAATTTCTTAAGGGAAAAACTTGAATATTATGAAGTGACTTTAAAATGCTACTCCTCCTACAACAATTAACGTACATATAGGAAATTTGATTTACAAGTCCGTCAAACTATGTATAACAAAAGTTGGTATGGGTTTTGTGATAACAAGATTGATATTCGTACAATAATTTTTTATGAATGCTTATTGAAAATTCCTTAAAAATCGGTTAATTCCGAATTCAATTATTTTTTTAAAAAACAAGTATTGCTATGATTGACAAATGCATATCAATTTTTTTCATGTACTATTAGCAACAAGAGAAAAACTTTCCATGTATTAGGCACAATAGAAAAAAAGCCTTAGCATTTTCAATGAAAACAAACCTTAATTATTTTATCTTTCCGAGGCAAGCAAGTTTAAAATTTCGATTTTCCTTTGGGGTGTGAATAAAAACAAATGTAAAAGTTGTCCCAACTCTGCGTTTTTTAAACTTAGAGCTTTGAAGTTTTGTGATTTTGCAGAAAAGTATATAAAAATAATTTAGGGTAAAAAATTAGAATTAATTTTTTGACCAAATTTTGGTCAATTGAGTCGTACTGTGTCTCAATGTTCAATAACAGAATCGTATTTTGAAATTCCTAATACATCTTTAATAAGCATATCCATATGATTAATAAGCTCGTATTCAATAAAAATTTCAACAAGGAGAATTTCTGAATTATGAAGTTTGTTTTTTAGACTAGAAATTCTCAATTATTTTTCTTTTTAAATTTTACATTTTAAAATAAAATTCTGAATAAATCCAAGTGTACCTTATACTTGTTTCACAGTTTAATGTACAAGTTATGAAAACATTTCAATGAGCTACCTCACTAAATTATTTGCACAAGAACGGTAATGAAGTATTTATTTCATAAAAAGTGCATGTGTTTACTTCAACTTTATTGTTAATGAAAAGCAAAATTTAAGATTCTTTAGAAATTTACTTGCATTAAAAGTAAGAAAAACATGACAGGCTAATACTTGTTATGTATATATAATACAGGATTGAGTCCCATTTTCCTGATAAGTCTTTTTTTTTTGTAAACAGGTTTTATCAATAAAACTCTTCAATTAGCCTTAGTCGACTTGGTTAATTATAAAGTTTTTTTTTAAATTATGCAATTTGCATTGTTATGATGGATAAAACTCCTGATTATCCTGGTTGTAAAAAAAGATGATCAATGCCTTTCACCTTGCCAGTGTGATTGAATTCTCTGCCCCCAAAATATTAAAAATCTTTTAAAAGTATATTATAAAATGTACAAAGAAGAAATAAGAGTTCTTATTAATTTTCTTAATCTTAAGTAGTTTATGTTTTAGTACAAACTACTTAAATAATTTCGCAGTATTTCATAAAAGTATGAAATAAAATTTGAAATTAAAATGATTTTTTAGCTGGTTTTTATTCAAATCATTTTTTTAAATATGATCAATTTATAAACAATATAAATGAAGAAGTATTCATATTAATATAATAACAAGACTTTTTTACTATAATAGTAAAATTTCAATATCACAGATGAGAATACTTAAATAAATGTTTTAGGAACATACAACTTTTACTTTAATACAATGTAGGCCTAATTTAATTTCAAATGCTTTGGTACGGTCGAGTTGCAAAAAGTTCAGTTTATGCAATTCTTTAAATGGTACCGTTAAATAAACATAGTTGAACGTAGTTAAATATTTGTAGTATTAAATATGTATTATATTTATATTGAAATATTTTAGCTTTATAGAAGTTTTATATTTATTCTGTGTATATATTTTTAAGATGTATTGCAAACTTTTTAAGCCAGTATTGAATTTTCTCATGATAACATTCTTTGAAAATTTAAATTGTTTTAACTGGAATGTTATAAAATTAAAAAATTGTGTTCATTATAAAATTGTCTTTTAAAATTATCATCAGGTTTCAGTATAAAACTACTGTACTTGAATAGTTCCATTACCCATGCATTTTATTCCGAACAGGTAATTATTTTGAGGTACTAGGAAATCAATATAAAAAGCTATTTAGTCCAACATCAGTTTCTACACGGTAAATATGTTGCTCAGAAAACCATGAAAAAATTCATGCAACCTTTGGTAAATTTGGGCGTAAGTTCCGCAACTTTAAAAAATCGTGTAAAATCAAAAAACTCTAAACATTCCCTCCACCTAGAAAAACCTCGTAAAAATAATAAGAATGAAATTCTTGTTGTATATTTATAAAACAGAAACAGTTTGTATTTATTACAAAACAATTAAAAATAGTGCGTTGTGAAAATTCAGTCTATAAGTTCATACAACATATAAAGATTATCATTCTAATTAGGAATAATTTTAACTAACTAGTCACCTCTACTTAATAACAAGTTTATTGTTGCTTATTGTTATTATATTTAATTGGTGACCTATCGTTCTGAGAGCCGAACTACAACTGGAGGTGATCTAGAAAAGTGGAACTTTCTTCTGTAGTTTCGTAACTCGAACCCGATATGAACGATGTCTCTTGGCGCAGGTAATCCTCAGGCATTCGAATCTTAGTCCCTCTGAAACACCGATTCCTACAATATTACTTTTTTCAATGGCAAAGAATTATCATCAACAAAAATTATACTGAAAATTTCACCATCAAATAAAAAAAAATTAAATGGAACAGCAACTTTTAGAACTTTATTGACTTATTTATTGCATCAGATGAATTGAACAATATAACACTAAATACAATTATAATAAGTTCGAAAATGCTGTATTCAAGTTTAAGTTCAAGAAAATAAAGAAAATAAGTGATTATAAAATTTAGACACATTTCCCATAACTCCATAATATAAAGTAATTAAACCATGAAGTTGACCAAGTGTCTAAAACAATTGTAAGCATAAACCGACCATTTCCTGATAACAGTAGAATTGGAAAATTAGAGTTAAAAAAATAAAAACGTTTGTATGGAGAGGATTTGTGCTAGAACAAAAAATTGTGTAATCAATTACATTGGTGATCCAAGTTACTTCAAAATTGAGTAAAAAAAAGGGAGAGTTTGGTGTACTTCATTTATTTTACAGTTTTCCTTTTAACTGACCTAACACAAAGAAGCCTTAGCATAAACAACTTGAATAACAAAGAGCAGACTTTCCAAATCAAAAACAAGGAAATATAAGTTCAATCAACCTGAATAATTCTTTGTTGTGAAAAATGAAATTTTTTAAACATTCAAAGAAGTTTTACATAATTTTTATGGATGCTCCTGAATAAATATCATTTACTGGAACTTTTCAACAATTATTAATACACACACACAAGAAAAACCCCTGCAAAACATTTCATTATTCAAAACAAAACAGATTCAAAATATCCAAATGAAAAAGACGTAGACAATATTTCAATAGCTTCCCTACAAATTTTACAGCATTTATTTGTGCAAAAATTTGGATTGATTAAACACACAAATACTTCTAAGAATTTGACGTAAAATAATATTTAATCCCTTAAATCGTCAATTATTTTGCCCAAATGTTTTTTTAAGCAAAAAGCACATTTTTGAATTGAATATAATGATGCATAATGCTTCACATAATGCTAAAATTGATGAATTTTATTTTAATTTCCAATTTTAAAGTTTTTACACTATATCATATTTTATAATTGCGAAATACATACCCCCCTAAATGTTTGCTTTTTATAAGAACACTTTGCATGCTTTGAAGAATGTTTCATATATCTTTAAAGAATTTGTTTCATATTTACAGAAAAAATTCATGCTCGTACCTTTTTTTCGAATGTTTGAGAATTTTTTTTTGTATGCACATTATCTTTCCATTTTCATTTCTTCTCAAATATAGAAATGCACATTGCCTTACCGATCCTTGTTCTTTATCGAATATTTTTAAGAATCTAAGTTCCTGACTTTTTAATAAAAAAAAGGCGCGCGTGCTTATGGCCAGACGATAGAAGTGAAAACTTCTAAGTTTGTAATGTTACTTCAGGGATTATTTCGGGGAATAAAAAACACAAGGGGATATTAGTGTTGTCTCATAAAATTATTTATTCATATGTCTGCACTCACTCAAAATAATGTTTTCTTGCTAAATATACAATCATATTTGCGAATAATTGTATTCTAAGAATGAAGCAATATGTTTATGGTAGCTGAAATAGATTATAATTTCTTAGATTCAAAATTATTTAAATATATATATATTTAAAAAAAATCTCCGTTAAGCGTTGTCCCGCACCTCGGCGTGCTTTTGTTTGGATCATTTGACATAGTTGAACTGAATTTTGATTTGAAAAAAAAATATACTAAAGGTTTTGAATTGTCTTTTGAAAAATCTACGTTAAAATCCCCACTTAAAATCATAGGTAATTTGTTCAGAAGAGCCAATCCAGCTTTAGCGTAGGCAGCTAAATTTTTGTGAAGGAATTCGATAATTTTCACTACACTTAGATTTAATGAAAAATAAATAGCAACAGAGTTGGAATTATTTGTCCGCTTTCTGCTTTACATTTTGTTGCACAAATTTCTCAAATACGTGACTGATTAAGCCTAAATGATTCTGTAGTATTTGATGCGACATCAATTCTCTACATAGTATAAAAAATGAATTATAAGGAAGTACATACGCACATTGAATAATATACAAATCGCTAATTGAATATTTAAATAAATAAAACAGGGCAATATAAACAAGCAAACATTAGTTTGATCGGCCTTAAATGTCTTCGCTATTCGATTATCCTTCACCGTTAAATTTTTTTCATTGCACTATTTTGAATAATTGTTTAAGCATAAATGCCAGAATGTAATGAATATTTTTTTTAAAAAACTATGAAAATGCAGGTGTGTTTCAGTTTATAGAAGATGAATGAAACCAATGCAAGACAGTCCACAATTCATTAATTCCAGATATGCTTCTGTTATGCTTGTGAAGCAGGATAATTGACAATCAACTTTAAGCTATTTTGACTCGAATCTTTTCGATATTAACAAATTCAAAATAAAACGTTGCGTTGAAATGGTGGGAATCAGTGGGCATATAAAAACCTCCGCTATCCAGAAGTCTCAAATTTGTCCCTTGGAAATGTTTACACAATTATATACATATCGTACCTTTCTTCATCGTTATTCCTATTGATATATCCAGAGTAATAAATACACATGAGAATATAAACTAACTATATAATCACACAATTCGGAAGGCTGGATATTACTCAAAACCCGGTGAATATGCCCCTCCTTTGTTGAAGTGATTTCTTACGACCTTTTTTTTTTCATCAAAACACGATATCCGACTAAAGACGAAAAAACCTGAATGAGCGCTACACACTTGAACCTGACGAACCAAAAATTCCAATATTCACCTTAAATGAAATCCAGATTGAGAAGTATTTCAGTATCATGGATAAACTGCTTCTTTTAAAAACTCTAGCACTAATAATCTAACTAGAAGAATTTAAAAAATGTACAAATCAAAGATAGAAAGAAGAAAATATTAGTGCCCGTACAGCGTACGGGCAAACTAGTTAAGGTCAGGTTTTAATAGCCCACATGCGGTGCATGGGTAAACCAGTTAATGACTTTTAAAATATTTGCTTAAATGCAAAAGAATTTGCACATTTAAATAAATTTCTATATCGATGAAATAAACTGTTAAGTGAGGTGCAATAAGGTAAAATGTGTGTATGGACTCAGATTAAAAAAAATAAAGTTTTCATAACAAACACATTCTAATTTTAATTGTTCCTAAATTGTTATCATGAAAGAGAGTAAAATAGTAATTTCCTTTTTTGAGTTTTTCATGTAAACAATTATTATCTCCTACGGCCGATTTTGGAAAAAGTGAATATTCTGATTTCGCGTTAACACGATACAGTTATTTTTAATATGACATTAATTTAAGAATTTTCTGGGATGAGTGGAAGAGAAAAATCACAGTGCATTATGTCAAGTAGCATAAATTTAGAACTTCAATTGCGCTTTCTTTTAATTAAATTAGGATTCGACTAATTCAGATTTAAGAATTTTCTAAATTAAGATGCTTTCATAGAACACTTTTAAAAATTATAAGTGTATTTAAAATTATAGTAATAATTATCTTTAAACACATAATTTGAAACACATATTTAAATTGCGAACAATGTAGACTTAAGAAAATTGCTCACTTTTATTATTGTAAAAAACATCGAACAAAACTAAGATATAAATTGTTAATTTTATGAAAGTTTCGAGTTTTTGTAAGCGAACAATAAATATTTCGCACATTTAAAAGTTTTGTTTTTTTATGTTTCTCATACCTCAAGCATTACATTTAGATCAATAGCGTTAGAGCATTGCTAAATAAAATAATTATAAATATCACTGAAAAACAAGTGGAATTTTTTGATTGTTCTCATTTTTAAGAGCAATACGCTAGCGGAAGATTTTTTTTTTCTATTTTAAAAAGGTTTTTGCCTTTTTACTTAATTAGGCGAATGCAATTTTTTGGAAACATAGAGGTTTGAAAAAAAATTCAATTCACCTCACTATGATTGGTTCAATACAAGAATAACATCCAATTTATTCCTGGTACTTTGTTTTTCCTCTTTTTTTTATGCGAAAGAAACGTATTTTTGTTAAATTATCTTTACTTATATATTTTTTCCAGATCACTGATAATCTAACTGAAGGAAAATATTTCATTGATGTACATAAAGAATCTGAATGTTTTTCAAAAAATGCATCTAATATAACACTTTATATTTAAGAGATTTTTCGCAAACTAAAACTTTTTTACATTCAGATTATTGTCATTCATTCTCGAGATTAAGCACATTCGTTTTTTTCAGTAATGTATTTATTTCTTGTTTGATAAATACATTTTTGGTACCTCAAGATTCAACAATAGGAAGAACCCTATCAACAATATTTCAGTCTTAAGTTATAAGATAATTTTACAAAAACATACTTACCTTTTTAATTTGCAGGAAAGTATGCTGTTTTTCCAACTGGTGAGTTTCACGTGCGTCATGTGGATGAAACTGATACACTGCGAAAATACAGATGTCAAGTTCATAACAAATTGAGTCGTGAGACTAAACTTAGTGATCAATGGGCAAAGATAATTATGACAGGTAAGTTGAAATATTCCTTATTTTAAATTTTCTTTATATTTTATTCTCAAAGTTATTTATCAATTAACTGACATGACACAGTATGAAATAACAGTAGATGGGCTCCGAATTATTTGAGCAAGAAGATTAAAATAAACTTATTCATTTGCATTTAATAATTTCATTACGCGTGTGTGTATTCGATAAATTCAATATTTAGAATATTATTTTCTTGCTCTATTTTAATCCTCTTATCAAGGAGCGCTTAGAATTGCTTACTGAACAATAATATTATATTATAACGTTTTTCAATTATCATCCTACGTACAGCATATAGAATTTTTTTTCAATAAATGCGTTGTTTTGAAGAATAATATTGATAAATGTTTTCGTTTTCATTGCAATTGGGAATTATATTCATACTCAACGAAATGTTATTTTTATTGTCCAAGCATAAAAAATCATAGACATTTTAACAGTATTTTTCATGAGTGAATATTAACGTCGCACTGTTGAGCTACACGAGGGCTTTTGGTGATGGACCATGTAATTTTGAACCATCGTCAAGTGACGTGGATGAAACCTGAACTGGCACCCCACCCCTCCTAAATACCACACCAATGGGAGGATGTTTCAGCTCGACAGATTAAGCGTGCATTGCTGCCCTACACGACGGGTCTTTAGTGGTATTGGGCTCGAACTCGCGACAAGACCAGCCACATTCTGATACCTATACCATTCGGCTACCACAGCCGACACAATATTTTTCATACCTATTGGCATTCGTTTCTCTGCTGATTTTCTACTTCACTTGATTTGGGAAAAATTAGAAGATTCATTTATAGATGAGTGAATATCCTAATTAGGAAAAGTTCTTGTTTCTTATATATACACAGTGCGACAAATAAGTTTTAATACTCGCTCCAGAGCGCAGTCTGTAATAGTTCCATGATTGCAATTGCTCATGCGTCATAATGTCCATGGTTTGCTGACACACTGTGAACAAATTGATGTCATTTGGTTAAGTAGCTGAGAAATGACGAACGTTCTTTGCAGAAGGCAATTTTTTTCATGTGGATTTTTTTAAGATGGATAAAAGAGCTGTAATCAAATTTTACGTAAAACTTGGTAAAAAGGCTTCAGCAACAAACCAACTCATGAAACAAGTTTACGGTGACTGTTTCTTAAGTTGATCAAACGTTTTTGTGTGGCACAAACGTTTTTTGGATGGAAGTGATGCAGTAGAAGATGACCAACGTAGTCGAAGACCAATTTCATCTAGAACACCTGAAATTATCGAGAAAGTACAACATTTTGTAGCAAACGATTGCTGTGCGTCATTAATAATGATGGTAGACCCTTTAAATATCAACAAAGAAGCAATTCGCACCATTCTGCCAGAAAATTCGAGCAAAACAAAAGTGTGTGCTAAATTTGTTCCACACACTTTATTTCCTGAATAAAAAGCAATAAGAATTGCACATGCAAAAACATCATTTCAGCATCGGAAAACGATCCAAACTTCTTGAAGTCTATTGATACTGGGGTTGAAACCTGATGCTTTCAATATGACCCTGAAACAAAGCGTAAAACTGTGGAATGGAAATTAGAAAATTCACCATAAGCCAAGAAACAAGGAAAATTCGACCATAAACCAAAACAAAGCTTATTACATTCTTCGATGCTAGGGGTATTATCCACAAATAACTTGTTCAAACTGGATAAGCAATTGCAGGTCAGTACTATATAGTTGATTTAAAGTGTTTGATGGCTAGAATTCGTCACATCCGTCCAGAATATAGGACTGAGAACAGTTGATGTTTGTTATACGGCAATGCATCTAGTCACACCCCTCTTGTTGTTCGTCAATTTTTAGCAAAAAATAATGTCTATGTGTTGAACCATCCACTGTATTCACCAAATTTACCACCCTGTAACTACTCCTTGTTCTTAAAACTTAAAATGAAATTATAAAAAGGTGTTAATTTGAGGATATTTTGACCTTACAAGTAGCTTCGATGCTTATGGAATGCTTTGCAGGCCATTCTACAAAGTGGTCTTCAAAGGTGTTCAGTTCCTTAATAAATCGCTATAACAAGTGCATTGTAGCCAAAGGGTACTATAGGGTGTTTTTTAGAGGTATAGAAACTTAAATTGCAATAAAACAACGATGTATTATTCGATTGGCATGATTTTTTTATTCGAAAGATACTCTTGTGGCATTACATTTTAAATATGATTTCTGGCATAGGACAGACACGGCTGGCTCGGATGTAGTCAAATCTGGACGTCCAATTTTCGATGACTTTTCCAACATTTGTGGCCGTATATCGGCAATAACACTTGCGAATGTTGTCTTCCAAATGGTCAAGCGTTTGTGGCTTATCCGCATAGATAAATGACTTTACATAGCCCCACAGAAAATAGTCTAGCGGTGTTAAATCACGAGATCTTGGAGGCCAATTCACAGGTCCAAAACGTGAAATTAGGCGGTCACCAAACGTGTCTTTCAAAAAATCAATTGTGGCACGAGCTGTGTGACATGTTGCGCCGTCTTGTTTAACCACAGCTCCTGGACATCATGATTGTTCAATTCAGGAATGAAAAAGTTAGTAATCATGGCTGTATACCGATCACCATTGACTGTAACGTTTTGGCCTTCATCGTTTTTGAAGAAGTACGGACCAATGATTCCGCTATCCCATAAAGCGCACCAAACAGTCAGTTTTTCTGGATGTAACGGTGTTTCGACATACACTTGTGGATTAGCTTCACTCCAAATGCGGCAGTTTTGTTTGTTGACGTAGCCATTCAACCAGAAGGGCCCTTCATCGCTAAACAAGATTCGCTTATGAAGTCATCGAAAATTGAACGTCCAGATTGGACTACATCCGAGCCAACGGTGGCAGTCATATGCCAGAAATCATATTTAAAATGTAATGCCACAAGATTATCTTTCGAATAAAAAAAATTCATGTCAATCGAATAATACATTGTTGTTTTATTGCAATTTAAAGTTCTATACCTCTAAAAAACACTCTATATTTCGAATAAAATACCAAAACAGGAATTAATTTCTTTTTTAAATATCGTTTTTGGACAAGTGTATAGTAATAATGATAAAAACATATCGCTTCACACTACAGATGTGTTACAGTAATTTTAAGTTAGCTCGTAAGTTGTAGAAAAAAAATCAAGTTTTGTTGCAAAACCATTTTACACAGAATGTTTTTTTTTTTTACCTATACATATAGCTTTTAAGATTACTCTTAGAAAGCTTTTTTATGTACTTTTAGATACAAACTTTTCCCTATTGAAGTACGAATAAATGTGTGTGTGTGTGTGTGTGTGTGTGAGAGAGAGAGAGAGAGAGAGTTATACTTAAATTATTTAAATATTTTTATAAAATGTCAATAAATTTAATATGATATAATTTTCACGTTTAATTGTATTACGAAATCTATAATTATGCGTGTGTCATTTTTTGTTTTGAAAACAATTATAACACACATGATAATGAAATAAAAATAGAACTATAACTGCAAAACTTACAAAAAGTGGAAGAATTTAATAAATTGCATAGTATAATCCAATGCTGATTTTTTACAGTAGATTATATATTTTGAAGATAACTACACCTGTCTGTTGAAAAGGTTTTAAAGTAATAATTTATGTTGTATTCAGCATCTAAAATACAGCGAGTTTTCAAATATTCATCAAGTCAAAAATACCCCTAAAAAGTCTTCTCAAAGTAAAATCCTATAAAAGATAAGAAAACATACCTTGTTGCAAATTATTCTTTAATTAAAAGGATGTTTCTTTGTTTATTTAATGAATTCAAAAAAAGAAGAAATTCTCCTTTTTTATCTACTGCTAAAGAAAGCCAAATGCGTTTGACTGGGAAAAAATTATGAGATGTCTTAAACATTAAATTAGAAACACCCAAAAGCATATTTAATGAAATCATGATTAATACTATTCTCACTCAATTTTTTTCAGACATTGAAACATGTTTCTTAAGTAAAACAATGTAATTTCTTTCATTTAACAATGCTCGAGGAGTTATTTGATGAAGAAGTTTAATACAAATGCATTTTTCAAAAAAGAAACTTGTTTTTGTGTTTGTTACTTTCTTAATGTCACGTCTGTTTTTTACCAACAATGAGTCTTCATATAAAAGATATTTTTAGTGGGATTAACAGTATTTTTAAGTAAATGACACCGTAGACTTCCAAAAAAATTAAGAGATTAGAATTTTTTAAACATTTGCCAAAATTGATTCAAAATGTATACAAAAAATATACAAAAATGTACGTTCCTGTTGTCTAAGTTAAGATGCTCTGTATGTCAGTCTAGTTTTAAGCTACAACTACAAAATTGATACTAGCATAGTGTAATAAATATTTTCATATGTGTATGATTTGCCTGTGATTATGATATTTTTCTTTGATTCAGTCGAATATTATTTAAAATAATGTGATTTTTGGATGCGATGCAATAGTTGCTCATAAAAACTCCAATATGTAACAAATGTTTATTTACAGTGATGGGGTTTATCTAGTTCTACTTTTTTCAGTTTAATTTTCCTTTGAAATTTTATTCGTACACTTTAAGATTCTAGAATAAAGAAAAGCAGAAATTCAATGTTTTCTTTTAAAAATGTGTGTTTCTATATATATATACTAGCTGGTACACCCGTTCTTCGCGCGGGTGAACTGAAAAATTAAACAACACAGATTGAGGGATAAAGAAGTTTTTAATGAGTTAATTTTACGTGAATTTCAAATTAAACAATAAAAGCTTTTTGCATAACTCAGCTGAACAAAAGAAAAAAACACCTTTGTTAAATTTTAAGTCTGTAGATCTAATAGCTGTTAAAAAGGATTTTTTTTTCATTTATAACTCCCCATAACACTATTGATGATCGATTTTTGAAAATACTTCCCTAAGCAGATTTCTGTTCAGCAAAAGTAACACAGTGTTAAAAGTTTTTATGTAATGATCGCTTAAAATAGTGTAAATAATTTATATCTGAAAGTGTAAAACATTAATATTACTTTCTGTTGTATTTATTTTATGTTTAAATTGTAACATTCGCAAGCAACGCCGTTTCTTAAGGTATAATGGCTATTCAATGAAAAACATAGCGAAATGTTAACGATAGAGTCAAGGCAAATTTCTAGCTACTTTCATTGCTCGAACTTTATTAGAGCTTTGTAAGACCCGCCGTGTAGGGCCGCGATGCACTTTAACACTTTATCCAACCGCATTATAATATACTGCAGTTTTTTTCATATAATATTTTTTTTCGATCACTACATTTAAAATTAAGGGATATACATAAACAAAATACTCCACTTTGGAAAATTCAATCCGTTAGAGCTAATAAATTAATTAAAGATATTCCACTGTAAAATTAATTATATACACCGTTCACTTAAAATAATCAAATCATTTTCTAAGGTCTTCATTAACATGCAAAAACATAAGACACTTAAATTTCGATATAAACTAGTTTTTCGGGACAAAAATAATAATATTTGCAATTCGCTGAAAACGCCGTCAGCTGAAAACGCAATATCTGCTACAAAACTATTCGCCTTCCCCGCTAAAATACTCATCATAGAACCCGTGCTGTCATATATCTTGGAAGAGTGTATTTCAAAGAATATTACTGCTAAGTATTGGTAGAATATTCCTTCTAAGTTGGTGTGGTGTGTTAGGAGAAGAGGGTGCCAGCTTAGGTGTCGTCCACGTCACTTGACCATTGTTCAAAATTACGTGATCCGTTGCCAAAAGCCCTCGTGTAGCTGAATAGTGCGATGTTAATATTCACTCACTCACACAATCCAAAAAATACAGTACAGTAGTTATAATTATTTTTATACTTAAAAATGCAATATCTGCCTATTCAATTAAAAGTATAGCGTTATAATTAACTACTAACCACAAACAAATTTTGAAAATCTGTCCAAATGATGCAGTGTGAAAGGAAAAGTTTATTTGCTTTAAGTACCAGAACTGATAAAAGCATTTATTTTGAAAAAAGATCAATTTCTTGCTACCAAATGTGCGTAATAAAATCATTAAAAAAACATTAAAATAAAGAGAGATTTATTACAACCTCTCCCTTCAAAACTTAGTTTTATTCTGAAATAAAAAATAGGTATTATGCTGATCACAGGAATTAATTAGAAGCGAGTGCCTTGCGTAGCCAAAACAGAAAGGGGTTTTCACAAACAAAAGTTAGATATATGATGTGGTGGGCTTTTTTGCAGATCACGCTAGAATTGCTTGCAGATGACAGAAATTTTTCCTACTTACTTAACAAATATCGTTTTATGTTGTACACTTCATACAATATCTTTATAAATTATAGGCTATGCTATAATTTATAGCCTTTGTGTTATTCTGATGTATAAGCCACGTTACTGTAAAATTTCATTAAAATCCATTCAGTTGTTTTTGCGTGAAAGACCCCCAAACATCCTCACAAACTTTCGCATTTATAATATGTATTAGATATAAATATATACTCCGATCGTAAAGTGAACAATGCTTGTTTTAAAAGAAATTTAAGGCAATATATTGCCAATTAAATATGAAATAAAAAAGGAGAAATATGTTTTTTTACATGTAAAAGATTTCACTTGAATTGAAACATTTTTCGGGAAGAATATTTTATCTGGTTGCAATCGTTGAATGATTGACGATATTGCTTGTAAGTTTAGTTGCACATTAGTTATTTAATAAAGAAAACACCCTTAACATAAATAGCGACGATACACAACACAAAGACAAGTGTTGCCCTCATTATTACAATATACAAAGGCATTCTTCATTTACTGCTGAGATATCAGCTTTTATAGTTTTTTTAAATCAGAAGCTTTTAAAAATATACAATTTCTAATAAAGATTTTATGATTAGCCTGAATATGTGGATGATGCAAGATTATGTCTTGTTTTAATAACGCAAGCGGGGAAGTTTTTAGGATTTAAAGGTTTGGTTTTTTCCTGTTAAGTAGATAAACTCAAACTAAACTCCCCCGTGAAGTCATGGAAAGCTCAAGACCATTATGAATTGAGTAAAATCCTTAAAGAGAAATTTTAAGCCAATTATTACAAACATCTCCAAATAAACTTTCTTAGATGTTTTATATATAATGCTTGCAAAAACACTTAGATATCCCAATATTATCCTTACGATAATGGTACTAGAAATAGAAAAAATCGACAAACGTTAATACAAGAAGTGCTAAAAATGTTTGAGAATTTTCAGTTTTGTGCAATCATCTCTTTCTTATCTATTATAAACGAGTTAAAAAAATCCCCATTATTGGAATGCTTCTCAGTCATTTATACTTAGAAGGAATTCCTTATGGTTTGAGAAAGAGCGAATATCAGGCGACTGGTTTACAAACATTATATTCCAAACACATGCATCACATGACGCTACACAGTTCTCCTTTTCTTCCATCTGTTGTGTTCGATTCTTTTGTGTTCTATTTCCTCTAGAGTTTCGTAGCAGATATATATTCCGTTTCCCAAGTTTCTCATGCTCACCTCTATTCCTCCCTTCTCGTTCTTATTGTGTGCTTATTTGTGATATGAAATGCAGCTAGAGAGAGCTTCCGCAGAAAACCCGTCAAGGTGTACATGTTTTCAATCCCATAAACTCCATCGGAAATAGGCAAAGGACATTGAAATCTATTACGGCGAGAAAACACGCGATTTGAAAATGCAGATTGAGAATGGAAAAGCAGCTACGGATATATGTGTATACATATATATGATTTGCTCGGGCTATTTTTTAGAAAGCGTGAGGAGTTTTTCAAAGAATTGGTCCATGTGTGAGATAAATTTAATGGAAAAATTTTATGTTTTTCTATGAAATATTTAATGTAAAGATATTTTATGGTTTTTATTTGATATATTATACTGAGTTCTTAGATTTACGGAAGGTTATAAAAAAAAACATGTCATTAGGTGATTTGTTAGGGGGATGAGAAAATACATGGAGATAAATTTTTATATATGTGCATAATAAACATAAATATTGTGCTTCAGTATGCCAGGATTTTCTAGGGTATTATATTATGTAACATAAACTCCTTTATTCTACATCACTCGTTTTAATCAAACAGAAAAAAAAATCTAAAATTAAATTAAAAGTTTCATTTATATAATGCAGACAAATGTAATTTTCACCACTTGTACTTTTATAATTTTGAAGTAGGTATTTTAACAACTTGGGTGCCTAAACAAAAGTTGGCTTGCTTTGTATTTTCTTCTTATTTCTAATGAGCCACTATAATGTAATTGCAGGCCAGACACGATTTTTTCCTTTTTAAATTTTAAAGCATTTGCACTCTCTGTAGTGATAAAACCTATTTGAACCCAAAATAGCTCCCATTTGTTGCTTTTTTCCCTTGGGGATGCGTACATAAACAACTGCAGTATTTATGAGTGTGATCGTGTTATGTGCATCTACGAACAATGTAGAAGGAGAGGTTGACTGAATTTCCTGTCCAGCAGCGTTCTCTGGAAATTTACCGATTTTTACTGATGTGATTTTATTGTTGTCCTTCGCTACAGAACCCTCAACATAAAATTTATACAACCGATAATTGTGAATCATATTACCACGTACCTATCGGCAATATCTTGATTGACACTGCGAAACAACATGGGAGCATTTGAGCATTTTAACCATTGCTTGTGCTTCTTAGCCAAACTAAATATTTCTGAAATATTTTTTCCATTAAATTATGGAATTCGATAAATAGGATAGCTATTTTTTATATGTTTGATTTGTTGCTCTAGCATAGGAAATAGATTTATCTACAGAATTATTACTCTTATTTAATAATTCTATTTTTCTCATCACTAAATTTTTCTTCCAAAATATTAAAAAATCGTTGAGAAACGGGATATCTCTTTTATTTTAACGGTTAATATATATTGTAAAAAAGAAATATTTAGTATTAAAATATATCTGGTAAATCATTTCTCTAATATTTTAACAATTTTAATGATCACAAAATACGCATATTATCTAACAAATATCATACATAACATGCGGATTCATCGATTGTTTCCAAGTTTACTAAAGGATTTATATGAATATCCACAACTGCTCTCCTATTTTCATATCTATATAATAAGGTAGAGAAAAGCGAATCAAAATTATCTTCACACGTTTTGAGAGATTTTGCTTATTTTTTAAGAGTTATTTTCAATGAAATATTTTCTGGGATTAAACAAATATATTATTTTTATGAGTGGTTGTAAAAATTTGCCATTTAAAGTTTCGAAAGATTTCGCATTCTTCCCCAAAATTAAGGAAACGGCATCCCAGGTATTCTAATAGTAGCAACACTATAATAACCATGTATTCTAATAGTAGTTTTCTAATTTTGGAAAAATATTTTCGATTTTAGAAAATATTTTTAGGATTACTTTTCTATCTTCTAGTTATTCTTCCATCCCGTCAAAAATTATAAGGAAATCCCTAAAGTCAGCATCATCTGGAAAATCAACATATTGTTCAGTGATAATTTGAATATTAGTATTTAATCTGCGAAAATTCTCTAATTTTAACTCCACTACCTCTCTATTACCATTTATTCATCAATTTCAAATGCCTGGACAGATTTTGAAAATCTTGCAGGCTTTACTTATCCGTATTGGTAGATAGTTCCGAATCACTAATGTTACGAGTTTGAACCCAGTAGCACTAAAGACCCGCCGTGTGGGGCAGCAATGCACGTTAAATCTGTCGAGAGCTCAAACGTCCTCCCGTTGGTGTAGTGAGGTAGTTAGGAGAAGGGGGTGCAAACTCGGGTGTCGTCCAAGTCACTTGACCATGGTTCATAATTACGTGGTCCATCACCTGAAATCCCTCGTGTAGCTGAACAGTGCGACGTTAATATTCAGTCATTAACCTCCGGGTCAGTAGGATCAAATTTATGTCCGAGCAAATTTTTTGTTTAAGTACAAAATAAATAGACTGTATACTTAATTAAGGTATATTTATATAATTTGTCGAATTTGTGCAATTAATGTTAAAGACATTTTATAGTATGTAAAAATCTTCAAATATTTCTAAAGAGACAGAAGCAACCATATGTTTTTGTCTCTCTTTAAATGGACTATGGACTTTTCACCACATTCACAGTTATAATTAAGTTCACTAAGTAATTTTTTAAAAACTTCCCCACAATGTTCTTGATTGCAGTTTCTTACGTAAGCTAAAATAAAAGAGAAATAAGAAAATAAATTTAAAATAATATGACATCATGTTTGCTGAAAATCGAAATTTGTACATAAACATTACAATTGTTTGTTTTTATGATTTTACCTATGCAAATTTAAGTTCTTGGAATTATTTAAGTTATGATTCCTAAACCTTTGAACTTTTAACTAATTAAGACTTTTGTTTTGCATTGTGCTTAAATCAAAATATGAATAGTTATAGGTAAGCACAAAATTCCACTACACACGTGTATAAAAGCTACCACTACCCAGAGAGCAAAAACGTATACTTTGTTTACCCTTGATTTAAGCCATTTCAAAAACTCGCTTTATTTGGAACTTAATTATTAGCAGAAATCGGATTGAAAACATATTAAAATGTTTAAAAATAATCTACTCATTAATGAATATTTTAACTTTAAATAATTTTTCTTACGAAATGTTTTTTACAATAAAATCTCCGTAAACAATAATGCGAAAAAAGTTAGTACATATATTTCATAAAATGAATATAATTATTTTTGAAATATTTCACGAATTATAAACTTGTTTAGATATTTAAAAAAAAATCTGAAAATATTTAAATGGAAAAGAAATAAGATGGACAATACAGGATTTTTTTTAAAATTCCTGTTAAAGTATTAAAAACTTAGTCAACTTGCTTCTCAAAGTTTTTGAAATTGCTTTTGAAACTCGTTTCCTATTTTCCTATAGAATTTTTACGCGCTGTTTTATTCTTTCTTCTTTTGCAATCAATTTGATCCAAAATAAGTCGATTTTAGGGATTTTTATTTAAATTTTAATTTAAACACAAATTAATTTAAATTTAAATTCTCTCAACTATTGAATGTCAGCTTTACATCATTTTTAAAGGGGAACTTCTAAACATTAATTACTTAACATATTGGTATGCTGCCCATACCTTATTACTACACAGATACCACACAAACCCACACGCATATATATATATATATATATATATATATATATATATATATATATATATATATATATATACATATATATATATATATACATATATATATACATATATATATATATATACATTTATATTTATATATTACTTTTATATAATTTCTTCCATTTAGTAAGCCTGATTTTGTGTCATAATATTTGAAGCAAGGCTTAAGACGTTGCTCTATGTTACAATTTTGGCACTAACCACAGTTTGGTTTTAAAAACGGATCCTTTTTTTCAGAATCATTCCAAAACAACACATACAACAATATCTTAAATATTTACTTCTCTTGTAATTTTCTGGAATTCTTCCTGAAGAAACGTCTTCAGTGAGACAAAGTGGATTTAAAAAAAGTCCAATGTGTCCTTTCTTATAATTCCAGAAGGTTGTAATTTTATCAGCCAATCTTCTGAGCTATTACGATGATCTACATTCTATAAAGAATCTCAGAGTTTCCCTTGGTAACATTTAATTTTTCTCCAAATTTATTATTACCATATTTACTCCAGATTATTGTTATGAGATAATTATCATGTATTATTTTAGTTACCTTATTATTTATTAAGATTGCTATAGTGAAATTTCATACATGAAACTTTCCCGATAATTCAGTTTCTGAAGAGTTTATATATTTCGCTCAAAATTGTTTTTTTTTCACGAAACTAAAATTAATAAAACTTAAGTAGTGATAATGCTTTAGTGGATTTATCTTTGGATTTACTTGAAAAATGGTAAACTAACAAGAAACGAAAATACATAACAAATAACTTTTAGTCTGAATGATGTCCAACCAAATCTATTGAGTTCCAGAGGAGATGCACGTACAGTTCATGTGCAAATAATTTTAGGTATCCGACTACATTCGGAACCGTGGTTTTAAAAAAACGCATAAATGGATAATTGCAATGATAATTAGTGTCACTAAGATGAGCATAGATGCATAGAATTATTTTAAGGACATTTTGGCAAAAAAATTTATTTAAATAAAATATTTTGGCAAAAAATTAACTTAGATTAATCTTTTTTCCAAATGTTCTCCTTTTGTGAAAAAGGATTCTATCATAATAATAGTTTGCCTGTATAAAGCTTAGACCTCTCTACAGAGGCTCAACTACAATTTTTGAAAAATTCTCTTTTTTTTCAGAGTTACCACCAATTGAAAAATTTTATTAGCTTTTTTTCTTAAAATTGCTCCCCTCTGTTGTAAAATATGAATAAACCCACTTCTAAGTTATATATTTCAAAAATTCTAGTTGATTCTCTGAACGGAGGTGTGACCTATGTACAGGCAAAAAAAGGGTGTTTTTTTAGAGGTATAGAACTTTAAATTGCAATAAAACAAGGATGTATTATTCGATTGACATGAATTTTTTCTTTATTCGAAAGATAATCTTGTGGCTTTACATTTTAAATATGATTTCTGGCATAGGACAGACACGGCTGGCTCGGATGTAGTCAAATCTGGACGTCCAATTTTCGATGACTTTTCCAACATTTGTGGCCGTATATCGGCAATAACACGGCGAATGTTGTCTTCCAAATGGTCAAGCGTTTGTGGCTTATCCGCATAGATAAATGACTTTACATAGCCCCACAGAAAATAGTCTAGCGGTGTTAAATCACGAGATCTTGGAGGCCAATTCACAGGTCCAAAACGTGAAATTAGGCGGTCATCAAACGTGTCGTTCAATAAATCGATTGTGGCACGAGCTGTGTGACATGTTGCGCCGTCTGGTTGGAACCACAGCTCCTGGACATCATGATTGTTCAATTCAGGAATGAAAAAGTTAGTAATCATGGTTCTATACCGATCACCATTGACTGTAACGTTGTGGCCTTCATCGTTTTTGAAGAAGGATTCCACCAGCCCATAAAGCGCACCAAACAATCAGTTTTTCTGGATGTAACGGTGTTTCGACATACACTTGTGGATTAGCTTCACTCCAAATGTGGCAGTTTTATTTGTTGACGTAGCCATTCAACCAGAAGTGCGCTTCATCGCTAAACAAAATTCGCTTATGAAAATCGACCATTATTTTCGAAACAAAATTGCACAATTTGAAAGCGTTGTTCAGGCGTAAGTCTATTCATGATGAATTGCCAAACCAAACTGAGAATAAGTCACTTGACAGCTGTTAATTCGTTCGCCATCTTGGAAAGTAATGCCAACTTAAACTTCTATACCTGAAAAAAAACACTCTGTATTATTCTAATAGAAGCATTTTTCACAAAAAGAGAACATTTGAAAAAAAGATTGTTCTAAGTTATTTTTTTGCCAAAATATTGTATTTAAATAATTTTCTTTTGTCCAAATGTCCTTAAAACAATTTTATGCATATATTCTAACCTAAGTGACACTAAATATCATGAAAAGTTTCCATTTATGCACTGTTGAAAATCACGGTTCCGAACGTAGGTGGATACCTTAAGTATTTAATTTCAAAAAAACCGATTTTAATCATATCATTTTACTCTTTTTTACACAAATAATTGACTCTATTAATTTTTATGAACATTTTAAAGAATCAAGAAGTATTTATATGATTGCAATGTGGGTTTTTCCAGAAATTGGTTTGAAAAGTGTTCTTCCTAAGATGAATGAATTAGTTTGTTTCAGTGTAGAAAATAAAGAATCGATCTACAAATTACCAAGCATTTTTACTGTTAGGAGTTTTGAGGTCTTTACTTTTTGGGAATTTTATTCAAAAATCGAGTTAAAGATTCAAGACATATCGCCACCAAAGACTAATAGCTTATGAAGTAGAAAACATGTTGAATATGTCAAGACTCAAAGTCCTCTGTGTGGTATTGTACCAAATTGAGAATGATTTAAATCCTAGTACAGATGTCATCCTCGACCATGGTCCTAAATTACGACTTTCGTCAATAATAACCCTCTAGCGTAGCTTCAAAATAGGACATTAACACAATCAATCAATTGACAAAATAAAATTATATAACTATATAACATTTAAAAATGGGGAAAATCTTGCAAAGGATAAAAAAAGTCTATCTATACACAATTCCATGGTTATTTTCTTATTGATGTAATGTATTCAATTTTTTTCCTCTTAAAATGAATACCGATGAATGTCTGAAGAATTTTGATAATTGAAAACCTTTAATTTAAATGCTTGAACTTTATGAAAAGACAATATTTTTTTTATAATATGAGATGTAATTGTAGATTTATAATAAAGCATCATATATACAATCAATAATACATTAATAAATCATATTTACAACTTTGAATTGAAAACCCCTTCCTGTAAAATGTTACATTTAAAATTAATTCAGAATAAGAAAGTTTTCTGAGAGAATTTCCTGAAATTATAAAATGATTTTCAAGCTCTTCCGATTCCTTTATAGTACATGGTAATCAGGAATGAATTACCCGATTACAGAACTTAATAATTCCCAGATGAATAAACTGAAAATAATAATTTAGATATCATTGCAAAGATACAATTTGAATTTTTTTCATACGTAACGTTTTTTGACGTAAAGTAAAATTTGGTTTCACAAGTGTTCAGTGCGACTATCTTTAGTCACTCGTATATCATTGAGAACCTGGTGCCTCTGAACTTTTGCCTTTACACAGACATCCAGTTTCCTGGAACTGTTTATGTCATCTTATATTCTTAGATGTTGGTGCACTTCTATGGTACTTTCTCCAAAATTTACGCAGAACCATAATTACTGACAAACTTTTTGCAAACGAGAGCAAACGAAGTGCCTTCTCCCGCTGATACACCATTTACACATATGTTCACAATTTCAATACCATCTTGATTACAACATCGCTGCCATTCATTGGACAAAGACAATGTCACAAACTGAAAATTTCATATTGTATCAATACAATGACATATCAATGATCATTTTCTGTTTTCTCATCTGAAAATTATTAAATTTTGTGTTTTCGGGTTATTCATTCCTAATAACCCTGTATTTTTGAAGAGAGAGAGAGTATATGGTATTTAATATATCTCAAACTTCACTTTATTATTCATTTTGGTATTTTTTTTTTTAAATCTGCTAGCAGATTGTAAATAATTTCATTTTATTGAAAGCCTGATGTATACAAAATATGTTAAGACGCACTAGTGGTATTCTTTCTATGCGGTAATTAAATGAAACGAGTCTGAAAACAATGTAATTCGATTGAAAACATGAATATGCAATGCAAACAGAGCACACAGAGATAATGAAGTAAAATTAGATATTTCTCTACTCCCATCTAAAATAGTACAAAATTGATTCTTCAAAATGAAGTCGGAACACACAAAGGATGTTAATATGTTTCTTACGTGGGAGAAAATAACTTAATTTCTAGATATAAATCTTCGTATTGTTCGATGATGCATCCTGCTAATAAAGTTTATAGTTTTCTCACTCATTGTTAAACTGATTGCTATATGCAGTTGATCCCTTATTATGTCCACTATTTACACAGATAATACATTTCTTTGTCTTTCTGAAAGGCAACGTCTTCTGTGTACACAATCGTGCTCTCTCAGCGTGCTCGTGCATACATTAAGATGCAACACTGTGTGTTTATACACCAGAAACCTTCTCTGTTTCCATTAATCTTAAAAGACCTACAATGCACAACTAGATAAATCCACATAAATTCTGTGGAGTTGCAAAAATACTCTAAGTAAGTGCGAGAGGGAAAGAGTTTTGCTTTTTTTAGTTAGCGTTCCCAGTAGAGTTTTCTGTTTACTAAGTTTGTCTTTGTGTAAGAATAATGGTATACGGGTCAGGTATTTAATTACTTCGTTGTAATTACGAGGAAAAGTTTTTAATAGCATTCCTACTATGCAAATAAAATATTATCCTCTTGATTTTTTTTCAAAAAATAAATTAAATTTTGGGGGAAAGTGCAAGGAGCAAAATGGGATGTGACAAAAAATTGCTAGGATTTGAATATAAAACAAATTAAAGCATTAATTTTGCGTGGATTTTTAATATTTATGTTTACTAAATAGCTTTATTGAGTTAGTTTTTTATCTCTTAAGTGAATAAATTGAGTTAATTAATCTTATGAAATTAGAATTGTAAATCTTATTTTATTATGCAAATAAAAAGGGGCATTTAAAATAATAATACTATTTTGCTTACTATTATATATTGCTTAAGATAATGCTAAAAAAGCACATTTTTTAAATCATTATTATTTTTTTTTTCAAATTTTTTCTCTGTAATGAGAAATTATGGAGTAAAAGAGATAGTTGTCCACCTTATTATCTAAAGTTTCGTCTGCATATGTTATGAACAACATTAAAAAGGATATTAGTTCTGAGCATTTTGTTATATTTCAAAGAAAATCTTATAGTAGCAAAGTTTCAAACATTATAAAGGCGAGACATTTTCATAAATTTACATTTACTATTTTTACACAGTTGTATAAATTTCATACACAGAGTTAGAGAGAATGATTGTGTGATAAAAGAGGAAACTTCGAATATGGAAACTGACACAAATCATTACTAAATAAAAGATGTGACTGAAATGTGTTGCCTAACATGTCATGTTTAAGAAACATAACGTAGGCAACCTTATTGAGAATTTACAGAATTTTGTGGAACGTTGGACTTTAATAGATCATAGCAAATATGGTAAATTCGAAGTTGAGACCAATAAGTCTCTCTGTGTAAAAATTATTTATTAATTATACAACGACAACAAATATCCTTTTCCCAAATAAAGTACATGAAACATGATCTATTTCTTGTAGATATAACATGTTCCGTCACTTGGCCTATATTAAAAATCAATGGTTGCCAGAGGGCATTTAAGCTGCTTGTGGGAGTCTCTTGAAAGTTATTATAACAAAAGTTGTTACAGCACTGAATTATAAATAAGAAGGAACTACCACAAGATAATATTTTTGTTATTCTCCCTTATCTTTTTCAATTGAATCTAAGTTAGTAGCGATAACAGTTTTGTACTTTGTGAATGAAGTTGTCAAAATTCCTGGGAGTTAGTTACGGATTGGAATTCCGATTCTATATTAGACTCATAGCGTGGGATAATAATTTTTTTGTGTGTATTATTTCTGAATAGGATTTTGAATGATTTCAAGTCGTGTTGAAGCCAGGTAAGTAAAATGTATTTTCCAGTTTCTATTATGTCACTATACCAGTGTTTTTGAAAGCACGCGACAACACATCCAAACAAAAGATTGCATGGGTTATTTAAAAGTGTATCTAGTACTAGCAAGCGCGTCCAAAGCTAATATTTTCCTATTTGTATTTACTTCACTTATTTCAGTTATATATGCAGGAAGAAATGTCGGAATTTGTATTGAAAAAAAACATAATATTTTGGTGGTGTATCAGAAGTTTGTCTTTGCATTATCAAAATGAATTATTCAATGCCCAATATGTTTGTGTTTTTACTCTGAAAACTATTATTTTTTTTATTTTTCCAGAATGAAATATATCAGATTAATATAGTACGGACGTAAAAACCCATTGCGTATCATAATTTTA
The DNA here is from genome assembly GCA_019973935.1 of Trichonephila clavipes. Classification (NCBI taxonomy): domain Eukaryota; kingdom Metazoa; phylum Arthropoda; class Arachnida; order Araneae; family Nephilidae; genus Trichonephila; species Trichonephila clavipes. Next base: position 404,802 of record BMAU01020739.1, on the reverse strand, counting down.
TTACTTGTGTAAAGAATCAAAACATGTCTAAATTCATACATCATATTTTGCAGTATTTTTTCATTTCAATACAGATGCTTAGTATAAAATGCCATGCTTATATTCTTCGTAAAGTAATGAAAAGTGTGTGTGTGTGTGTGTGTATTTGTTCTTCAAAATATTGCGTTTTTGAATGTTTCCTAATTTTAATGTTGGATCCATTTTTCATTTGTAACTATTTAATATTATTTAACAATATGTCTATCACATATAACTAATGTTTTAAGATACATTATCCTTTAATTCTACATTATTCAAATTTTCAAAAATGAATTAAACGTTTTAATCTTATTTACTAATATTTTTCCCAATGGTCCAGCAAGTCTATATTTGCCGTTCAGTATTAATCTGTATAGTGAGAATTGTAGATTGTTTTAATTACCATTTTTATGATAATTATCAATCCATGTACCAAGTATGATTTTATTTTACAAAAAGCATGAATTTTTTTTAGTATATCAATGATGATAGTATGAGCAAAATAAATATTATTAACAATGATAGTTGTTAATTCCAAAAAAAAAATTTTTCTTTATATAACACTAGGATGAAGAGGGCCCGCTACTAGGTATTACTTACATTAGGAGGCCTTTAATAGCAATTGGTTTGAAAAACACGGCGTTACTCCAATATCAATTATTTGGTAATTACGTATAGAAACTAACAACTCCCGGAGTGATCTAGTATGATCCGAAGAAAAGCCAAGCAGTCAAAATCATTTTTAAACTCTTTAATAAAAAATAATTAACACTTTTTTTAAATGTTAGAGTATATAAAAGAAATACTATTTTTGGTATAAAATATTTCCTTTTTGTGCTTTTAATTCAAAATATGTCTTCTAAAATAATATTTACCTTATTAGGGAAAACTTCTAAGAAATAGCAAAGGACAAGAAATAAAAAAGATTATCTTAAAATTTTTGTTAGAGTCTTTATTCTCAGTAAGCAAACGTATATGAAGTAAAATTCTTGTTTTTCAAAAAACTAAAAGAATACGTCGACATGTTTAGCTATAGTATAGTGAGCACTGAAGATTGTATTTTGGGAGTATGAGATTAATTTGTAGAAAATAGGAGTGAATTTCTTGAAGAGATCCTGTAATTCAATGAAAAGATAACGGAAACGTATAGTAAAATGAAAATATGTAGCAATATTGTTCTACGAAATATTATCGAGGACATTGATATCTAATTTTGTGTTGCATAGGGTTTTTTTATGTCATTTGGTTATATGTGACTTTCACTAAAACTCTATGGCAATAAACTTTATAAAATTTATATTAACTTGATTCTGAGAGGCTTAATTAAAACCTTATATTTAATAATTCATATGTTTGTGATTTGTATGTCTTATATTCTGAACTTTTAATACGTATTTCATTTCGATGCTTAGGAAATTGTTATTAATGTAAACTGATAATTAAATAACTAATGCTTTTAAAGCATCTTATTACAAATTTGAAAAAATCTCATTTACGTAAGTATGTATACAAGTACACTAACTACCAATAAGTATTTGGACATCCATGAAATTGAGGACATCTTCAGTCCTGATTTGCGTCACATTTTGTACTTAAATATCACGTAGAGTACAACATTGGTATTAGTCGCATGCCAGGTGCCACGAAATTCTAAGCTGTTTGACTTCGAGAAGGTCGTAATTGTTGGATATCATTGAAATGGCCGAACTTAAGGGGTATTTTTAGTGAGTTAAACATTCCAATATCGGCAATGGTTTTTGTAAATTAAAACTAAAAAAATGAGTGGTGATTGTTGAAATGTGTTTCGACCAGGCAAACCCACGAAACTAGGAGACAGAGACCAGCAACTACTGTCCAATAAATTTCAAAAGTTCCGACCCCAAATCGATGACCCACATAATACAGGAGTTACAAAAAGCATCCCAAACTGTTGTTTCGGTAAATACCATTCACAAGGAAGCACATTTACTTTTTTTCCAAGGCCATGCTATCCTCCATAAATCTTTGATTTGGAATAATTCAGGTGATGCAAAGGACTTCAAAATGGTACTGTAGATAAGTGGAAATAGGTTCCCTGGACTGATGAATCAAGGAACAACCTCTACCAGTCGGATGGCAGCGTCTGGGTTTCGCGTACACGTAAATAACTTCTTGTCACAGATTGCGTTGTAGTATAGTAAAGTTTGATGGAAGTGGAATTATGGTCGGGATGTTTCTTGTGGTATGGACTGTGATCCTTGATCCTAAACCATCTCAATTTAACTCTAAATCCTACTAAACTATTCTAGACAAAAATGTGTAAGGGAATACTTCGGGTGCCCTTCTGTCAAGCGTGAGCTAGAGGTGTAGAAATAAAGGAAAAACTAGAAGCTGCCATGATCTTAACTTGACTTTATTAAGATCTTCAACTCAAACTTCTAACAAATTAGATAATAATAAAATATGTGAGAGAATCTACTGTGGCTATACACACAATATATATAATACCGAAATAGCGTAACCTGCACTACTATAAGTACTAGCTCGCCTTTGCTCAATTACTCGACTATCACAGATCCGAATATTATAAATAGTCACTCATATACTTTAATACCTAATGAAGTAGTGATCAATATAATCCTAGTTGAAGTTGCGGTTTACTGGAGTGCAATGATATGCACCTTGACCTAAGGGCTCTCTGCCCCGTATAACTTCTGTTGGCTGTCTCTTAACCTTTCCAAAACACTTCACATTTGAATCACGGATTATCATAACATTTTGCAAATGTCACACCATTTTCTCTAATTTCTGATATTTAAAAGCTTCCTAATTTGCCTCTTTCCTTCACACTTCACTTCTTGGGTTTGGTTGGAAAAGAGTTGCCATTAATTCTGACCCCAAAGAACTCAAAGGACATGTTAATGAAAAGACGCGTGAGCCCATCACAAATGTTCTTCCTACGCTGTCACAATTTTGTGGGTTGGATCATATTTACTTCCAGCATAAAAACGTCTGTTGTCACGTTGCAGGTCCACGATAGATTGGTATGATGACAATGTGGTGAACTGACTGGACTCCGGCCTTGCCAGGGTTTGAACTTAAATCCTAAAGAAAGCTTCTGGGATAAGTTGGATAGGCGGATTAAAGGGTTCAACAATCGTTCAAAATTGGTGTAAAGACTTACATGTACGGAAACTTACCGAGTGCACTAAAGTACCATTGTCCATCATCGAAAAACTTGAGGAAAGCATGCCCTGAAGGGTTTTAGACTGTATTTGCCTCAGGAGGAGGTTCTATCAATTACTGAATGTGAATAATCTTCGTTTATTTCTGTATCACAAGTGTCCAAGTACTTATTGATACATAGTGTATATCATTCATTATACTGTCTCTTTTAAAGGTTAAAAACATCATATTTTGTAGAATATTATTTTAAAAGTATGCAATTATATTGAATTATGTAAAATGAAATATATTGAAGTTAATAGAAATGTTTTTTTGTAATATCTGACTTGAAATTTTCAAAGTATATAACAATAATGATTAGAATTATCTTTTTCCATAGTCATAAAGTTAATATGCTTGAACTGGAAGTAAATAACTATAGAAAACACTTATATTGCATGGTAGACTTATCGATATATATATCCTCACTTCAGAATATTTTTCAAATTCAAGCAATATTTTTGAATGTCGGAACTGTTGAGCAGTTCATTACTATATGATTAGCTATAGCCTTAAAATCTTTTTAGATAGGCTCAAAATAATTTGATAAGTAGCAAATAAAGTTTAAATTACATATATTTGATAAATATTTATTTTTCCCTTACAAGTCGCATTGAACGACTGAGGATGATTATTTGTGATTGGAAATTGGATTACCTTTGATTATATTTAGGTTTATAACTAAGTATAATAGCTGCTCTTTGAAAATTCGTTTACTGTTTATCATTAAAATACTTATTGCGTTCGGATTTGAAATAATATGCAGATATTAGATTCCAAAGTTTAAAGTGCAGTGACTGAATTGTCTAAACTTCTATGTACAATAAAATAAAACTAAATGTCATACAAAATCTATAGTTTCTGATAAAGGTTTTGTATAATAATTTGTAATTATAGTACATTTATCACGAGTTAAGTATAATGTTACTTTAGCTATTTATTAATAAAGACTGCTTAACACAGGCTACCATAAGCAAAAAAATGCTATAATTCTTATAAAGTATTGTTATAAAAAGTCATTTTTTATACATATACATTGCTAGAACCCTTTTTATAAAACCTTAATTATTTTATTGAATATTTATAAGAAATATTTTCGTTGACGTTTTTTTCTTAATAGTTTGCTTCTTTATTCTGCATTCTACCTACTTAATGCCTAGATCTAATTATTGTTATTAAAATCAACTCTAACAACTCAGAAGAAAAATTTCAAATTTTAGTGCAAATACAATAAACGAGCGGGGTTAGCATCGACATAATTTTTTTTTCATGAACAAATTCAAAAGTGTCTACATATAAAATCATGCTTAAAAGTGAATATCCAAAATACTTGCATTAAAATGTGTTGTGCATTAAATCAGGGATCAGCAACCTACGGCGCGAGGTGCAATTCTCAGTGGCATTCAGCACTTCTCTACATATTTGTCAATTTTTGAGTGAATGGTAGTTGATAAATTGGTAATGGACCTTGTTTGATAAACATCTTCAAAATTATAGACATTTACGGAATTACGAAAAAATCTGAAAAATAACTAAAGATAAATTTACAGTTATTTTGTAAATTATTGAATGCCATTGCTGGAGAGATTTTATTGTTTGAAGAGAGAAAATTAATTGCATGGACTCTCAGTTCCCGCTTTTGGTTCAACATATCAGAGTAAAAAATCTTTCCTCATACTAAAAATAATTCGAGTGCGCAAAAAAATTGATAAACAAAGGAATTGCTAAGAACCTTATCAAATTGAAAGTCACACACATTTGCGATTTGAAAGGGTGTGTGTGTGGAAAGCGGGGAAAGCACTAAGTTCGCATTAAAATTTTTATTTATCTTTTTATTTAACTGCAATGCAGAGAAATACATATATTTTACGTTGTCTGTTTCTTATTTTAATAAATATTTTTAAAACCACATGTGTACAATTCTATTTTTTAAGAACTAGTTATACGTTATGCTTTTGTTTTTATGTTAAGAAATATCTTTAAATGAGGCAAAATTAATACATAATAAAATTTTAAATATCTCTATATTATTGACCTCTATTCCCTAACTCTACATGCATTATAGTGGGAATCGAAAATTGCTTGAAAAGTGTTCTATATATATATACTGTGTTGCAAGCTGAATCATATTGGTAGATTGGTTTGGCTCACCAAATCTAAAATGTAGCCAACCCCTGCATTTGATGAAACTGAATTATAAAGTCGTCACATGATGTCATGTAGGAATAAGGATAGAGAGGTCACTCAGGTCCCGTTCTTCTACCTTGGTCTTTGATGAAATATTAGGTGGCAACTCATTTAGCCCAGGAGTAAAATAACTTTACGTGTATAAATATTCTATAAACTGCGGGGAAGAAATAATATCAAAAACTATGTAAAATAAAGATTCTATACTTGAATAAATTATTGACAATGAGTCACTTTCATTGTTTTCTTCATAAATAACACCTAGCATAGAAAAGAAGCGATAAAGACAGGATGAATTCGAATATAGCCTCAAAAATGTACTTTTTTAAAGTAAAAAGAGATGAGAATCACGTCAAATTCTATATTCATGCAACTTAACAAAGATACAGTAAGCAATGAAAAAAAAAGATACCGAAAAACTAAAGTTAAAATAGTGAATTTTGAGCATCCACTTCATTGTCATCTGTGGATAAATACACACTACTATTCCTTCAATCAATGGTGTGTCCTCTATTCAAAATATTTCAATCTTAAAAGTAAATCATCAGACATCGATTATTGGGGGAGAAAGAATCATTTTTAATAACAGCCTAAATGGGAGGAGGCTCATTATTGAAACTCACAATCGGAAAATCTTACAGTAAAGGGGTACTCTTGAGGAAAACAACTGATTTAAAACAAAAGCTCTAACTATATATTAACACTTTCGCGTTTAGAGGCTAATACGTCTAGATACATATTAAAATTTGTTTTCTCAAATCGGGCATTGGATATTTAGTCTATATATATATGCATTAATTGAAGCTAAAACGCTTAAAAATTAATACGGATGGCAGCACGATACCTTTTTTGCTTTTCATGTCCTCTGATGGGTAGTTGAAAACAGTTTATCTCGGTGTAAATCTACAAGTTGTATTTTGATGACTATAAAAAAAATTTCTGATATTTGAAAAAAAAATTTCGACTTGTCTTAAGTATACTTTTCTCTCATCTGAATGAATTAATGAATTGCACAATTAAAAAAGAAATATTTTTTTAGGTTTTTGTAAACCTTTAATATGTGGATAACGGCCCTATCCACTACCCACCTAGAACAGAAAAATAACCTAAAATTTTCGCTTTTCCTGTACTCGAGAGAGAGCATTTAGAGTCACTTGAGAATATTGGGGGTAGGAAATATAAACAAACTTTGTTCACAATATGTGGTACAACATTCTCGGGTTCGAAAATCTTTCATTACAGCTTTCTCGCTCGGAGAAAACGTTTGCATATTATTAAGTTCTATAGTAAATAGCTTATGAAATTTGGGAAATAATCAATTTAAGTTCTTAAAAATATTACTTTATTTCTAACTTCTCATACTAAAATTAAATAAAACAAAATGTGGATACATACCAAGTTCAATGTACAATATATTCTAAGTATTCTATATATTTTCTAAGTAAGTATTCTATGTTGTACAATTATTCTACTATTATTAAATTTTACTTTGTATTTAATTGTTATTGAAATAGTTATTATAAAAATGTTAATTTTTCATTGAAAATTTATTGTAATATGATTCATTATTTCTATCATGAAAAGTAAGTTAAATGTCCAAATGCTCAGTGGCTATAACGTCTAGCCACCACCCAGGAAAAAACCCACGAATAGATATTTTTGGGACTAAATAATGTTCATAGAGGATTAGAACATTACATTTATCAAGTACTTTATCACATAAATTGTATTTTAGCTGTGTGTCCCTTAAAGGGTTAATACGTATTGTTATACACAACTTTTTCTAGTATAAACATTCTCTTTAAGTATGTGATTATATGTCATGAAAATCAATGTGATTGATTGAATATTTAATAAGAAATATTCTATATATCACTTACAAAATTGTGAATGTACGAGGCGTGTCCGGAAAGTAAGTAATGCTTCGTTCTGCCGAAACCGCAGTGATAGTAAAAGAGTTCAACCCTTACGCACACGTATCTGTTGTTGATTGCCAATACACAGTGACGCCATTGTATCCAGATTGTGTTGTTTTCACACGTGTGTTTAAGACGATTGCTGATCCAGCTGATTGTGAAGTGCGTTCTGTAATCGATTGTTTCAATGCAAGGACTGTTAAGACCGTTGAAATTCCTCTTCAACTTGTAGAGGTTCATGGAGAAAATGTAATGAGTGATAGAAAAATGATAAAGTGGATTAGTGAATTCAATAAGGTGCGCACTAATTATGGATTGGGTGATCTTTTGTTTAAAATGATGGTTTGATTGAAAAAGTGAACAAGAAAAATATCATGAAAACAGACGGTTCATAATAAGATTACTTTATGATCAGTTTCCACTAAGACCTGTTGAGCAATGGCTTTCTTCACTGGTTGCATCTTCGCTTGAAGAAGGTACAGGTAAGTTGGTTTCCCGATATGACAAATGTCTGAACAATGGTGGCAACTCTGTATAAATACAGATTTCGACATTCTCTTTTCATGTAAAAATAAATGTTTTTTTGAAAAAAAAGAAAGATTTTTTATGCGAGTTTTTAAAAACGATATATTATTTCTAAACGAGTCTCGTATTTGAATAACTACAAGAGCATGAGCAAACATATTCAAATATTATGATATTGTATGACCCTCCTCAATTGTATTATTCAATTTTTTTTGTTTCCTTTTTTATGAATTATACAAAATTTTATCAGAATTTTAATCGTGATCTATCTGTGTATAAAAATTTTTTTTAAAAAACATAGATATTTTAATAAATGTTATCAATGTCTTTTTATTACATTTTTCTTCAAATTTTTACATTTTTTTCTGTAAAGATAGGCCAATAGTGACAAAGAAAAGAAATGTATAATGATGGATATGTTTGTAAATATTTGTGTATCACTAATTTATTTTTAAATCAGTCATCTTAATTTAGGTGATAAAATACTTGTGTGGAAACTAAATGACTGTTATTCTAAAAGAAAAAAATAGAAATTGTGTTGCTCCAAAATGAATTTAAAATTTTTTCAGCAAAATGATATCTATGTGATCCACAAACTCAAATAAAAGGGGATCGAGACACGAATTATTTTTTGAAATTTGTGAAAATGTCATATGGCTTTACTTGAATAGGTACATTGAAAAATAAAGCAAACTTAAAGAATCTATATATTATTTTGTTCTTGCAATTATTTCAGATTTCAGGCTTCTGTGTCCTTTCAGGTTTTTAGATTGTAGCGAATCTCCATTGATCGAAAAAAGAGAAATTACTAAAACAACAAGCTTTTTGTTTTTACTAATTCCAATTACGATCATATTTTTGCTAATAGTTAACAGCAGCGATTCAGTCTTAATCTGTAATATTAATAATACATCTTAAGGGGTTTTACCCATGTGATGGCATGCTTTTTAAGCCTTCTTAGTACCTTTTTTTTTGTTTTGACAACCTGTAAAAAAGGGAGAACACTTTTTTTTATCATTTACTTATGTGTATTTTAAGAGTATGTATATAAATGTTAAGCCAAAAATATCCAATAGAACGTGAGTTATAACGCTGTGAACACACCCGCCTCGAAAGAAATGGAAGTTCTCCACGATTCAGGATGATTGGCTTATCTGAAATAAAAAATAATAATAACGGCATTTTAATCTATTATCTAAAATGCGCAAAATGAACTACGCTCAATGGATTAAATTCATGTGACGTCATAGTCACATGATAACTGAACCACGTGTTTTCATCCAATCATTTAAAAAATTAATGCAACGTCATAATTGTATCATAAATATAATCACGCTTTTCCAGCCAATTAGTTCATGTACTTCAGTGTTGCCAACTATTGATTTTCGCAGAAACTTTCTTTTAGAAAGTATATATTTGTCAACGATATAATAATGCACATAGTTAAACAAAATGCACTAAATTTAAAAGTATTCGTATAAGGTATGTTTTTTTTTTCTAATTTTGAAAACTGTTTGAAGAATTTTAACACGCGAACTCTTCACTCAATCATCAAATTTTAAATGTTATCTCAAATTTACAAGTTGAACAACTAGTACGTCAATTTTTAATCAATGGGAAACACGTGTTTGCCGTTATCATGTGACCATCATGAATTTAGTGCATTGAAAACATCAAAAATTGGATTTTTGGTAGACATCCAAAGAAAAAGTTTCGAATTTCATGGGGGTTGTTATGCTTTGTTATAAAAATACAAATATTGTTAATTTTAAGGTATCCTACTACGTTCGGAACTATGATTTTAAAAAATCGCATAAATGGATAATTTTCATGATATTTAGTGTCACTTACATTAGAATACATGCATAAAATTGTTTTAAGGACATTTTGACAAAAAAAATTATTTAAATATATATTTTTTGGCAAAATATTGTATTTAAATAATTTTTTTTTATCAAAATATCCTTAAAACAATTTTATGCATGTATTCTAATCTAAGTGACACTAAATATCATGAAAATAATCCATTTATGCGCTTTTGCAAAATCACGGTTCCGAAAGTAGTCGAATACCTTAAAATAATTGTAGTTTATTTGGTGAGTATGTATATGCTGAGTCTACCCTATAAATTTGAAGTCATTCGATCGAAACGTTCTTGAGATATGATGGAAGAAGCTTTGAAAAACACAGTTTTCAGAAAAACGCGTTTAAAATTTCAAGTCCGATTAAAACAATGGGAATCCTAACCTTAGCGCTATGAACAGCTACACTTCTAACTCCCGCTTCTTCATAATGACTTCGAAATTTAAAAAATCACTTTACTACTATATTCTATACATGTTAAGGAAGCAATTTATGAAAAAAAAAATTTTTTTTTGAATTTTTGAAACCATCAGATAGGTGAATTAACTTAAAAATACTTTTCAAACGTATAAGAAGTAATACACACACGGTTAAATTCTTTGAACTCGAACAACAAGGCTCTTAGTTTTATGATCAGATACTCTAACAATTTAAAATATAAATCTCACTATTACTGTTAGAGCTAGCATTGACTCACCTGTGACTACTATCATTATCTTCAAACTGAATGTTGCTTTAAATTGTTATTAGAATTTGCATATATCACGGTTCTTTTACAAAAAGAGGTCCTCCGATCAAACAACGCATATAAAGTATTTCCACTTGAGAATTAAGTGTAGGTTGGCTCGTTAGTTTAGAAGGAGGGTATCTGCTTCGTAAGCCCAAGGTCGAAAGTTCAATCCCGGCTGGAGTAATAAGTTTTCTGAATGCAAAAATCATAAGAACGCTTGTTTATGATTTGACTCTGTTACTCTTGCAATATTGTCACAAACTGATAAGCTCTGAGCGGCTGAACGGTTCCAGCACTACTCTATCCTGCAGATGGCTCAGATTCGAGCCTCCCAGATACTTGTTTCACTTTAATCATGATTTTCGTTATTTATTATTAATATGGGCATTTGCAAATTATGTAAATTGAATTTATGTTAATCTTCCCCTGGTGGTCATTCTAGAACTCCCCACCAGGAGTGAATATAAAAGTACTGCAGCTGGATAAGTCTTCAGTTGTGGTGCTGCCCGTGTCAGATACCATTGAAAAATAAATCTTGTATTGGGTAACATTACCTTGTTCCTTTCTACGTGACAATATTTATCATCCGACGAGAACTTGAATTTTAAAATGAATTCAATCGGCAAAGTTTCCAAGCGAGAGCCGCCTTTCGATGGTGCCACTGTAAAGTCCTTGTCTCGATTGGGGGAATTGCCATAGCTGTAAAGGTTTAGTTTCCAAAATGCAACTCATTAGAAAAAAAGAATTGGGTAAAGGACCCGAGAAGAACCCGTTACAAGATGCCCAAAATTAATGTGAATGTGTCCTTTGTTATACGAAATAACTAAAAATACTGTATATATAAATTAAATAGTTTCTGAAGTCTTTCATCTGTATAAATTAAAGAAATATAAAATATCTATATAAATAGCGTTTTTTTTCCAGGTATAGAAGTTTAAGTTGGCATTACTTTCCAAGATGGCGACCGATTTAACAGCTGTCAAGTGATTTATTCTCAGTTTTGTTTTGCAATTCATCAAAACGATCATCAAGCAAGACGTAGCTTCGTCGAATGAGCCCAAAACGAGATTGCCGTTGTTCCCGATTTTCATAAGCGAATTTTTTTTAGCGATAAAGCGCACTTCTGGTTGAATGGCTACGTCAACAAACAAAACTGACGCATTTGGAGTGAAGCTAATCCCCAAGTGTATGTCGAAAGACCGTTACATCCAGAAAAACTGACTGTTGGGTGCGCTTTATGGGCTGATGGAATCCTTATTCAAAAACGATGAAGGCCACAACGTTACAGTCAATGGTGATCGGTATAGAGCCATGATTACTAACTTTTTCATTCCTGAATTGAACAATCATGATGTCCAGGAGCTTTGGTTCCAACAAGACGGCGCAACATGTCACACAGCTCGTGCCACAATCGATTTATTGAAAGACACGTTTGGTGACCGCCTAATTTCACGTTTTGAACCTGTGAATTGGCCTCCAAGATCTTGGGATTTAACACCGCTAGTCTATTTTCTGTGGAGCTATGTAAAGCCATTGGTCTATGAGGATAAGCCACAAACGCTTGACCATTTGGAAGACGACATTCGCCGTGTTATTGCCGATATACGGCCGCAAATGTTGGGAAAAGTCATCGAAAATTGGACGTCCAGATTGGACTAAATCCGACCCAGCCGTGGCAGTCCTATGCCAGAAATCATACTTAAAATGTAATGCCACAAGATTATCTTTGGAATAAAAAAATTCATGTCAATCGAATAATACATCGTTGTTTTATTGCAATTTAAAGTTCTATACCTCTAAAAAACACCCTTTAGATTTTCTTTTAATAATATCACATGTTTTAGAGAAAAGTAGAATAAAAAAATTAATGTTAAAAATAAATCTTCTAAATTTTGATAAATTATCCAATGAATTTTATAAAATAAATAATAATAATAATAGGTAAATTAGTATGTTTCTATCACTGCCTTAAAATTAGGTTTTTTTTCAATTTATGTCCAATAATCTATCAATGCTTGATATGTTTCTCAATATTTACAACTATGAATTAATTGTTCGTTATTAGAAAATATGAATATTATTATTTTTTACTAAACAGTCTTTTAAGTATTTTAAATAATAACTATTTGTATAATACAGTTGTATTAGTGTTGCAAGTGAGCTTGAACTTCAGTATTTTAGAATCAAAGCTTAGATAAAACTATTGTTAGATATTATTAGGTTCCTTTAAAAGCAATTAAATAAGCATAATATTGAATAATTTTTATTCGCAAAGCTAAAATATTTTGATATTTTATTGATTAGGTTTTGAAATTGAAAGCTCCCTCCATACTGCACTTAATTAAAATCCTGTTAATACATTAATGTAATTTACTGTTAGATTGAAAATATGAGAAAGCTGATTACTTTTAAAAGACTGGAACGGTAAATATGTTAAAGCTTAAATATTTCTGCAATGCTACAGTACATTGACATAGAAATTCCATTAGTGATATACTTAAATAATATTTTTAAAAACAGAGTAAGGTACCTGAAATTCAAAGGCTTAAAGATAATGCTTAAAATCCATTAATGATAATTATGCTTCTCGGAATTATTCCGAGTTAAATGTTTAAGCTCATGTATTGAAGGCTGGATAGACAAATTCTATATGAAATTAATTTAGCAAAATAGTTCTGATCATTAACTAGCTTTTTTTTTATTTTATTTATAGTCTCAAAATAATAATTTACCTTTTTTTTAAATCATTAAAGATTATTTACCTGAGAGAGAGATTATCTCCTTTACCAAATAGATAGAGATTGTGGTTTGACACATCGAGCATGACCAACAAAAGAACATGAAATGCAAGCCAAATATGAAACGATTACTTAACGATTTAAAAAAAGTATGGTTAAAATATATATCATTGAGTTTTTGAAGTAAATAGGAAAATTGCAAATTCTAATTATGTGAATACATCAGATTTATTTTGATATCTTAAGCACAATCAGGTAGGGAAAAATGGCAAATGGGAACATAGTAACTAGATAAGCGTGTGTCGTTTTAAAAAGTATTAAAAAAGAAAAAAATGAGAAAAGTCTCCTAAAGGCAGATCAAGGTATTTTTTTTTTAATTCTGATTTTGTATTAAGAATGTTTTCAAGAAAATTGAAAATGCCATGTTACCATATGAAATGGTGTTCAAGAGTATAATTTCACACTGTCCAACATTGGAGTACACAAAGATGGATTGTAAAAGTTCAAATCAGCCCCATATTTCAAGAAAATTTTAATTCTTAGCATAATGATTACGCCTTGAGATGTGTTTTTTTAAATGCTTATCTGTTCCACAGCAGTAGTCTGTGCTCGCCACTGTTAACATATATCCACAACTGGAATATACATTATTCAAATTAGAGTAAATCCTTAGGAAAAGGTACAGATTGGGAATTCCACCAGTATAAATAGTAGATAATATAACAATGAATTTTAGAAAAAAAAGGAATATGCTGATATATTTTTTTTGCTTTATCATGGACTAATATCGATACAAATGTAAAAGTGTAAAATGCCTTTTTTTATCTTCAGTCAGTCTAATAAAAATTAGAATTCGTTATCCATACTTAGTGATTCCCTCCATCAAAATAATTTTATTTAATATAAACGAAATTGTTTTTACGGGTTTTTTAATGAATGGCTGTCGATATACACTGTCACAAGAAAATGTATGCACTCATGAGGAAACGAGCTACCATTCTCACGAAACTGAGCTTGCAAGTAGTATATAAGGACATAAGTAAATTATGCAACTTTAGAAGAAAAGACTGGTTTATTATGACTTGAAAATTTTTTAAATCAGTTGATAGTAAATCCACCACTGGCAGCTACACAAGCCGAAAAACTGAGTAGCATAGAATCAATTAAGTCACCTATGACCTCCTGCGGAAGATCCTATCATAATCTTTGCAACTGGGCAGATAATTTACCAGTATTGCAAGGCAGCTACAGTTGCCTTCCAAGCACATCCCAAACGTTCTCTATTGGCGAGAGGTCTGGTTACCTGGAAGGCCTCGGAAAAACGTCACATGCTTGGAGACATTGTTCGAAAAGTTTTGCATTGTGTGGACGAGCGTTTTCTTGCTGATAAATGGAATCTGGATGACTTGTTAGAATAGGCAGTACAACTGGCAATAAAATTCCGTCCACGTAACTGAGTGTCGTCAAAGTTCTTTAAAATACGACTAGAGTTGATAGTGTTCAAGAGAATCACTCCCCACACTGTCACACCTTCTGTAATTGACGTATGCTTTTCAGTGAAAATGCCGGATCAATCCGGTGGTCTAGACATTTCCACACGTGTTTACACTGGTCATCAGCATTGAGAATAAATCGGGGATTCATCACTAAAAATAACATGCCTCCAGTCGGTCACACTCCAGCTCTCATGAGGTCGGCAAAAATCCAATAGACATTGCCTACGATGTGGGGTCAGTGGTAGGCGTCTTAATGGTCATTGGACTTCTGCCTGTCTCAGGCAGTTGTCTTCGAATGATTTCCCTTGATTCTACCTTATGTCTGGAAAATAGTAAATGGCGTCGAACCGATTCTAGTGACTTCGTTGGTCGTGGTTGTTGGACGTGGTCATTCTTATCAGTTTTGCAATCATTGTACGTATTTGTGTTCACCGAACACACTGACCCTCCGCTACACGGTACAGTATCCCTTCCGTGATCCATTGTTGCCAACAACTATCTCTCTGACCCAGGTGACTACTGATACGCATGTTAAACCAGCCTGTTTCTCTGAGGCCTAAGAACCATCCCCTCTCAAAAACCAACTATTGTTTGTACTATCTCACCGTTTACCTCTCGAAGATATCTCTAGTCAAAATACCGTCAATCCAAGTTAATAAATTTGTTTGAATACCAATATGACATGAGCAATCATACTTTTAAACTTTCCTAGTTGGCATCTTATAAGCACACAGCGCTTACCCATGTCTCATTAACCGAATTTTTTTTAAAAAAATTCATTCTGATTAAATTATTGAATATGGCATTTCGTAATTAATTGGAATAGGCCTTTTCTTAGAATCTGCTTCAAATTAAACGATGCTATTTTAATGAGATAAATTACTAATTATATTTATAGAGTAAGAAAATGCTATAAATGCTTCTGAATATTTTGTAGTATATATAATATCGCATCATTTTATAAATTACACTTCTATGGTACTCCTATTTTTCCATTACTTTCATTAATAAAAATCTTCTTTTTTAAAACTTTTCATTGGCCTTATTCCATATGTTTAAAAGAGTAGATTTTTTTTCTGTTTGTAGATTCTTAATGATTAGTAATAACTAAGGCTTTTGAAACTTGTACAGGCGTATTTTAAAGCAAACGCAATTTCGAGAAAGAATTTTTTTTTTCATTATTTGCGACCCTTTAATGCTGTTTCCGAATTTCATTTTTCTTCTCAATTTTGATTTTATCCTTTCCGGAGCGATACATTTTAAACTAAATATCTAACAAGAAAAAGAAAACCATTATCAAAGCCAAGTAAACATTATCAGAATACATAAACATTGAAATATTGGCTTTCGTTCAAACTGTAAAAATGTGATGGCGGAATAAATCTTGTAAAAAGAAAATTTCTTTGAAAGAAATTGTACCGCATAAACATATTCTTTTTGAAAATAGATATTTTCCGATGATGCAATCATCCTTTCAAATCTAAAACGCTTTTATCCTTCTGCCGGTTCTATCTTTGTAATTTAATGTTTATTACACGGTTATTTTTGTGTGAAAAAGCAAGACTGAGTTATCTCATGATATTTTACTGAATGTATGAGATCTGCTGAAAAATATGACAAAATATGTGCGTATATTTTACATATAGCGGAAAATCCTCCCAAAACTCCTTTTGAAAATCGATTGACATTAGTATATATCTTTATCTTAACTTTTATTAATTAAAAAAAGAGAAATTATATACTTATTTCTTTTATATTTTTTATTTATTAAATATTTTTCTAATAATCATTTTAACAAAATACGTACAAGATGTAAGTTAATAAATATCTGTGGTATTAATACAATGTTTCAAAACTGACTACCATTTTTAAAATTAATAATTTTCAATTTTTTATGATTTAAAAAAAAGATGTTTTTTTTGTAAGACATTACATTTTCATTACTAAGAAATTAGCAAACAAAGAAATATTTCATTCATCATTTAACAATATTAACTTAGACCGGGGTATTTACAATTATAGAAACAAAAATCAGAGAAAATTATTTTATTATTAAATTATATTATCTTTTTTCTTATACAAAAATCCCATACCTCCCTCTAAAATTTCTGAAATTAATTTTTTTGCATATTGGGCCGAAATACGAAATCTTTAAAAATAATTTCAGTTTTTTTTCTGCAATGATTACTTATTAATATTTAAATAATTAATTGCAACATTATTATAATTACATATAAATCATATTTAAGAATGTAAGACAATGGTTAAAGAAGAGCATCATCACCCTTGAATGAGAATATTCAGAAAGGTAATAATTCATTCTCTAAAAGCAATATCTTTAAAAGAAAAAAAAATCATACACCTTGTTTCTACTGAGCTATGTTACTTAAATTGCCTTACTTAAATATTTATCATACTTAAAATGAGTCTTAAATAAAATTATGCTTGAAAAACATTCTGACGACTAATGCACGGTAATTAGCTCTGATAAATGCGACAAAAACAAAACAAAAATTTTAACAAAATCACACTTTATTAATTTTTTTTTCAAAAAATTAGAAAGAAAGTAAAGTAATGCATGAAATATGCCAGGTATTCGAAAGAAAGACTTGAAAAATGCGTGGTAAGGCAACGAAATCGTTCCTGTCATATCTGCATAACGAAAATTACTTTTATGGTAATTATGATGACTTTAACATTTTATTGCTATTTTGAATGGATCTTGCTATAACAATTAAGCAACATGACACTTCTCTTTTTTTTAATGTGTGAAATGTGGATTTTTCTTTTACTTTTCATTCTGTTAAGGAAGGGAATGTCTTTTTTTTAAGAAAAAAAAGGAAACTATGTTGTGCTAAAATATTTAATGATTAAATATATTGTGAAATTTGCAACAATATATACCAAGAATGCTTTTAATTTGCAAATAAACCTTGCTGAAAATTGTTTTGTGCCATAAATTTTATTAAGATTAATATTTCTCTCAAACCACCTTTACGTAAAAAGTTTAAATTTAATTTGTCCATTGCTAACTCGTAAAACAGATCACATTGCATTTTTTTTATTAAAATTGCAATTTAAAAAATTCAAGATAAATAAATAACAAACAATTGCATCATTTTTCATTGAAAAATAAAAAAAATGAGACTTCACACCTAATAATGCTATTTTGTATGTAATGAGTAAATATTGCAATTTGGAAGAAAAACTTAACATTATTTTTTGAAACTTAGTATGAAAAATACATTTTTCTTCTGAGACAAACATTTTATTTACAAACTCAGTAAACAAAAGTAAACATTACAATTCTTACGTTTAAAGTGTCACGAACAAAAAAAAATTATATCTTAAGAGATTTTATTTCCTTAAAAAACACAAGGTTTGTTTTTCCCCCTGAATAAAATGTATGTCAAAATTATGTAAAGTTTTGAAAAACTGGCTACATTGAGTTATAACAGGGTTTATCAAACTGTAAGGCACGCCCCCTTGGGGGGCGTGACAACTCTACGAGGGGGGCTCGAGCATATTGAAAAGTTGAAAACAGAAGATTATTTTTTAAAAAATAATTTACTGAAAGTAAACAAACAAATTACATTCTGACATAATAAAAATAAAATACACTTTTACACTGATATATTACACTTATAAATATATCAGTGCTACACAATGTATTTTATAATTAATTTAACAATACTCCGTTAAGAACAAGTTTGATAATTACCATTGACCCATGGGATTGTCATATATAAAATTATGTACAAAAAGTAACACTTATCTTAAAAATTTGTACGATTTATAATAAATCCCATAAGTGCCAAATAAAAATTATGCTTCTCAAAGCCAATCGTTTTCCACGTATTCGAGGGTATAAGATATATTGTTTTTTGGAGGGGAGAGGAATAAAGAAAGAAATAATATGAAATAAATATCCTTCTTAAACATTGTCAAGGTCCCTTTATTGCATTCCAAAACCTTCGATATAGTTTTATGGATAGCATTGCAGAGAACAAATCATACTTCAGAATTATGTATATAAACATCCGAGGGAATTAACGTTTTGATTGAACGAGACGCTTATATACGCTAGTGGCACTTAAGAGGTTAAAATCGTATCATAGTTTTAGCATCAAAGTATAGTATTATTGAATTCAATGCATTGTTATTGTATGGGGGAGGGGCACGCTGAACATTATAATTGAATATTGGGTCACGAATGTTATAACTTTGAAAAGCACTGAGTTATAAAGTTATTGCAGTAATTTACATATTAAAGTTCCCTACTGAGAATTAGTAATCTATCCTTTTGAAGTATCATTGCAATTGGATTGCTTAACAATTATTAAGTTCCATACTAAATTTGATTGAGAAAGTTCAAACTCATTTTTCCAGAATGATATTCTATGATATGTATGCTTATTTAAAAATAATAATGTAAATTTTAACGGTGAATCCGCTTTTTGGATTCCAAAATATATAAGTGGAGTTTTAGATGTACAATCTAATTGCTTGTTACACACCTTATTAAATACAATAATTGCTTGAGCTTAAGTTTGATATTGCAAATTATGGGAAATGCCAGCAATATAATACAATCATTCAATATTGTTTTTCCTGTGTTACTTTTATACAATTTTTATTCATTATGTTATCCATTATTCTTCAATATAGCAAGAATCAAAATCTGACAAATGTATTTTTTCAAAATTTATTATCTATGAATGAAGTGCGTTTTGTTTTTCATCCGATGACTTGTAACAGATAATTTGCTTTATTATTGTTCATTAATCTCTAGCACTGTAGTGACTACCATAAAACAATATTTACAAACATATATATGCATCTTAACATTCGAAGCAATAAGGAAATAACGCCTCAATATTAAAAACAATTGTCAGTCCTTAATTTAGTGATATTTTTTATATATTACAATTCATAATAGAATATATTGTCCTTGTAGTTTGTTATGTAGGTGTCTCAATAATCTGAAGTAAATTGCCTTTCTTACATATCTAGAATTTCCTTTTTTGTAAATCTTGACAAATGTTTAGTTTGTTTATTAAAGGAATAAAACATTTACTTTGTTCCTAAAGATTTAAAACTATCTTCTTATTTTAGAGCCGCATGGCTCTGTTCCACCAAGGATAGTTCACTGGAGACGGGACATTCAAGAACAGAACGGAGAGACAATCTGGCTTCCTTGTGTTGCTCATGGGTATCCTGTTCCAACAATTCGATGGTTTAGGCAGGATTCTAGCTTAATGACATCCTTTGCAAATAATCATAGAATCATTGAACAAGAAGGTATGCTGGTCATCCACAGAGCGACTCTTCAAGACAGTGGAAAGTATGTTTGTGCTGTAAATAATACAAAAGGGCAAGAACAAGTTCACACAGTTCTAACTGTCAGAGGTAAGATGTTTTTTTAAAAAAAATATTAACGTATAAACAATTTTATACTAAGAATGTTCCTTAAAATAATATAAATAATCTAGAATTTTCTTTGATAAATTAAATTTAATTGGCATGTCTTTTTTGTTTAAAAAGAAAAATTATTAATTCAGCTGATATGTGTGATCTACGTATATCCGTCGAAGAAAATAAAAAAATATATTCTGTCTATGGGTGTGTTTACACTTAGCATAATACTTATTTTTTAGAAATGTTTTTTTTCAATACACATAGATTTTTGATTTTAATTGAATCATAAAAAAAATTTTTATGCATTATTAAGAGATATATTACTTGATTTTCTTTGAAAGTAAAATACTCAAATATAAATATTTTCTTAAAATATATTAACTTAATTTGTTGATAAATTTTGATGTTTAAGTATAAAAAATGTGAATGCAATGCATACATACAAAAGCAGCAATATTTTTACTAAAGCAAATTGAATAAGCTTTACTATGTTTAAAATCTTATGTATTTTTCTTTTTTAAGGAAATTATTTGCTTTTTTTTGTAAAATTTTATTTTATTTTTCATGATTTACCGATTATATTTGCAGCATATGAAATCTTTCTTACCAGAAAAAAAATAATTACTTTTCAATAAGTGTAGTTTTAGACTAGTGAAACAGTTTTAAATGTTAAGTTTTAAGAGCTCTTTACTTAAATCTTCCAAAGTTTTCATAAAAAATAATAATAATTAAAGTAAATATATAAAAGAAACACAATAATACAAATTTTAATTACTACATTTGAATACTGCTGAGTGAAAAAATAACTTTTAAAAAGCAACACTTTTTCCAAATCCAATGAAAGATAACCATTATTTGATGTTTGAGTGACAAAAAGCAGTATATTAGACGACAAAAAATAACAGATATCTTGTTTTTAAGTCTATAATGTGTTTCTCAATATTAGTAAGAATCTAAAAATATTTAAATATTTGAATATAAATGATTAATAATAATTAAAATGTATGAACACAAAAATTAAATCTGTTTATTTAAAGCACCACTATATTTTGTTTATCATTTCAAACTACGTTTCAGACAACAACAAAAATTAGTTTATCAATATTTTTATTCAATCAAGTTCTTACTTTTTTTTATCTGCTTCATATCAAACAATTTTATAGTAACCACTTTAGCACATCATTGATTTTTTCTCTTTTAGATAGTCTTCGTACATCCATAAGCCCATCTCACACAATTGTCACAGTAGGAACTTCCTTATCTCTGCGTTGTGAAGTTTCTGGTTCCCCAATACTCTATCTGAAATGGAAGAAAAATTTAAAGCCTTTAGTTTTGGATAACCGGATACGTCAACAAAGTAATAATGTACTAGAAATAGCAAATGTAAGATTAGGAGACGAGGGCATGTATCAATGCTTCATTTATAATAGTGAAGAATCAGCTCAAGGTAGTGCAACGGTATTGATACAAGGTAAGATAAACATTCAAATAAGTATATCTTTCTTTTTCTATTTAAAGATATTTAAATGCAGGTCCTTTGATTTATTTTGTATAGTCTTGGTTGTTTTGAAACTGGGGAAATTGTTTACTACGTAAATACTTTTAGAATTTCTTCTTAGATTTTAAATATTTGCATCAAAGCTGCATGTGAGAAAAAGATAAAATGTTTTCTTGTTCATCTAGCATTGCATTTTCTTTTATTCATGCATATACATATTGATGCGGGGTTTTTTTTCGATAGTCTTATGAAGTCAAAGTTAACTTTTTTTAGATTAAAAGTGTTGATTATGTACATTTTATGAGGAATGAAAGTTGTCTTTATACTTTAAATCAATATACTCTCCTTAATATTTGAAAAAAAGAAAATACATCTAAAAACTAAATCTCTAAATTCATTTTAAAATAACTAAGCCTTTATAAACATTTAAAAAAATATTTAAACACGTTAATATATTAACGCAAGAATAACTTCTGGTAGTTTAAATGATGTCTCACTGTGTGTGTGAATATCTTTTAAGAGGTGCTGGAAAGTTAAAATCTGACTTTTCTGACAATTTGAGATTTTTACATTTTCAAAGTGTACAGATTTCAACCTTCCTAAAAATACCTTACTTTAATCGCTACTGTATTTAGAAGCTCTTAAAACCCACTTTTAAATAACCATTGAAACAGGGCCACGCCCATTTGAATGGCAAAAAATGTAAACAAAGTACTTCGTTTTTTCTTAAAAGTTAAACGTCTGATACAAGTTTATTGTAAATTGAGCCTTTCATTTTTTTACTTCCTAGCCGATTAGAAGTCTCATTGTATACATTAAAATCAATTTATCTCAAAATGTAAATTTTGATGTTCTATGTACTTTTTCTGAGAAACTACTGTTAACAAGTATGTAAATTTATTATGATATATTTACAATAATGACTAATATATACTGAAATGAGCTTCTTGTAAAAAAACTCAAACATTTATTTTTTACAATTTTTTATGAGAAAATGGGTCAAACTTCATTATGTTTGATTAAATATTTTATAAATTATAGTAAAATTCCAAATTAGCTATAAACTCATTTCAGTATAATGAGAAAAATGTATTTTAATTGTATAAAAAATTTCAAACATGTACATGTAACAGATTTTGAGAAAAAGGTACATCGAAAATAGTCAATTTAACATTGTCAGAACAGAGATAGAGATAGGTTTCCAACACTCCTTAATCTATTGCAAGGTGCAAGGAATTTTAAAAATTGCCTGACTTGCTGTAGTTTTTATATTAGAGGAAATACAGTTTTTAGGTAAATAATGATAATAAATCTAAAAAATGAGATTTCTTTAAAAAAAAAACTTTCTATAGTTAAAGCAACTTCTTATATATCCACATTAAAGGGCTGATTTGCTGTTTTATCACATTTGTTTTAAAATCCTAAAATAATTTATTACAATTAAATTTTAGGATTTGAGATTCCCACAGATTTTGACTCAGTACTCTGTGTGTGAATCAGGCTATTTATCAAAATTTCCTTTTCAATAATCAATGACTCAGTAATACAATAATTTGAGTCCAATCCATTGAATATATTCAAATATTTGATAAATATTTCAACCCTTATACGTTAAAAAAATGTTTGGAATAATTTGTTAATAAAAATTGTTTTAAAATATTCTAACCTTGCAACCCTATTCATGCTTCTTTTAATGGGTTGAAACGGACTCTCCTAGCATTATTTCACTAATCATTGAGGGAAACACTTTTTATGCGTCTTGATTGGAGAACCTCTTTCGGTAAAGGTATCATGATACATGCAAATTAAAATCCCTGTATAAAGTTAAGTGAATCAAATCTAGGGAAGAAGAGAGTAGTTAGATGTGTGTTACTGCTAGTTTGAACTGCTTAATTTATTGCTTTGAATTATTTGCGTGTCCAAGCATAAGACTTGGAACCTTGTTGTTCAAGTTCAAGGAACACAGTTTTGTATCTGCATTGCTTATTATAAAAATTATAAGTATTATTATTGTTATAAATTAAGACTGGCGCGCTCACTTTAACTATTGTTAAAACTGATTAATGTTGAAATTGATACAAATGAAAAGTTTCTTGTGTTTTATCGAAGTCTCTTCCTTCGATCAACCCTCACATTGGAGAGAATGGAGGTTCACTACAATATCTATTCTAACAATTGATCACGTGATTCAACAATTAAAATACTAATAAATCTTGGAAAAAAAGTTATGATATCTATTTAACCAGAACAAAATAAATCAGTTAAAAAATATTTTTCACATAAACCTTTTAAGCAACCAAACAAGTAATATTTTTTTTAAAAAATTAGTCAATTCCTACTTTGAATGGATGAATAGAAAGTATTTTATTATAACGATTGAAAATTTGAACAAGATATATATATGAGAAGAGTGAACTAATAATTGTGGAATTGAAGAAAGAGCAATATTTGTCTGCATTGTTCTAACAATGTACACCCGGTATGGCTGAGAAACTGGTTTTCCACGCAAACTTTTGTCATTGTTTTAACAGTTACATTGTTGCAACAATAGAGACAAATCTAAGTTGGCGCGGAAAACGGGTAATTAATTTAGTTAATGAATTAATTTTTGAAAAAAAAAAACTGTACTAACATCAAATATTATCCGCTGCAAATTAAAAAAAAAATATTTGAACTTGATTGGATGAATAGAAAGTATTTTATTTACGATTAAAAATTTAAACAAGATAAATAAATATATAAATATATATATAGAGAGAGAGAGTGAACTATTAGTAGGAATATTGAAAAAGAAGGAGAAAAAGTTTAGCAATTGATTTAGGAGAAATGAATTAAATGATAATATGTTAAATATATTAATTATTCTTCTGTGGCATATTATGCTACTTTTAAATCGCAATGATATTTCCACCCAAATTAAATGACAGCAAAAGAAAAGCTTTATTTTTATAAAAACTGTACCTTACTTTTAAACATAACATGAGAGGATTTTAATGAAAAAAAAGTATTTAACAAGAAGGAACTAAATTTTTAGAGGTATTTTGCATGTTTAGTGGAAAATCATAGGTTTCTTTGATAGGAAT
This sequence comes from Trichonephila clavipes, assembly GCA_019973935.1. Taxonomy (NCBI): domain Eukaryota; kingdom Metazoa; phylum Arthropoda; class Arachnida; order Araneae; family Nephilidae; genus Trichonephila; species Trichonephila clavipes. Next base: position 380,126 of record BMAU01020739.1, on the reverse strand, counting down.
AATGTACATTATTATTTTTTATATGCGTATTTTCTTTCTCTATCGAAATCCTGGTCTCTAATCTCTTTTCCTCTGCATAGAAGGCAAACTAGAGGATAATGGAAAAGGAAATCTAACGCTTTTAAAAAAAGTGAAAAGGGCATTCTCTCTCTCTCTATTTTATGCATAATATTATGTAACCAAATAAATTTTCTCATTCCTATATCCTAGAACAACTCCAAGAACCGTTTGCAATTGTAACTGGAGAAAAGTTTGCAATTTATCCATTCAATATATTAGATTTCTGATTTAGTTATTGACTGAATAATTTCGCACCATTCATTTTAATTAAAGATATAAATCTAAACCCAAAAAATGTTTGTAAAACATAGTGTAGTACCTGCATATTTATTTTTTGATTTTAAGCTTCAGCTTACAGCTACAAAAACTGTAAACAATTGCTGTATTTAGAGAAGGAAAAAGTAGTTAAATCGAGAACGATAAGAGATTATTTAAAAAGAATTCATACCAGTCTAAATCCCTAGAAGACGTTATCAGGTCAGGCAAACCGTCAAATTTTATTATGATGAATTAGAGGAAGTGAGAGATTGAAATCAATTGTAGAGAGAGAGAGAGTAAAATGTCAACTGCTTGCAGAGATGTTGAAAGGAAATGAAAAAATACATTTACTGTAATTATGAAAGAAGTGTAATTTGAATAAATGGGTAACGTATGACCACTTGAGGCAGTATGAATCAGAGAAAATGTATGCATATGAAGTGAAGGATTATGTCTTACTTTCCTTCTTTTTACGTATCTCTATTCGATTACTACGCATTTTTTCTTAGGACTATTCAATACTTGATAAACAGATTTATTATGATGAGAACTGACAAATACATATACATATATATATAGAGAGAGAGAGACAGAGAGAGTTCTAGTTATATCTATCTATTTATATATAAATATGAATGGAATTTAAATAATATATGAAAAAAGAACAAAGAAATAAAAAGAACAAAGAACATAACAACAACTAACATAACAAAAATATATAAAAAAGAAATGAATATCGAATCAATAAAAGAAATACAAAAAATAACTTAGAGCGTCATAATATATATATATATAACGTGTTCTTTTTCTCATTTCAGAAATTATGTTACATGACTGATATATTGAGTGCGTACAAATCAGTAAATATATATTTTACAGTATAACTATGATAATTTTTTATACATTGCATTTTTTGAGCATGAAACTATATAAACTTGAAAATGCTTTTTTTATAATTTACATAATGTTGAATGCAAGAGTATTTAGTTTTCAGTCATACACAGCAATAAATATGTTTTTTTTAAAACATAAGACCATTTATATCAATCAAATCAGTATAATTATGTTTTTTAGAAAAATATATTGTATGTCCTCTGAAATATATTGCATCAAATTGCTTTTATTATTGTTTTTCATGAAGTTAATATGTTAAATTTTAGGCAATTTCAGCGAATGCTTCTTTTTTAATGTCTTAACTATGATAATTCCTTTTTTACTGTTCTTGGAGTCAATTTCGTTACTTACATATGAATTTTAAATTCGTTCAAACCTGCCTGCTCCATAATTCATTGAGTAAAAACATAGACTGAAAATGCCAATTGAGAGTAGAAATAGAGCTAGCAAAGTAAGAGTTTGAAGAGTACCCCATTTTGAAAACATCAAATAAATCTTCCATCGTTGGCAAAGTACATAATGCTAGTTTCACTAAACATATGAAACGTTATTGTGAACTTGTTTTTCTCTCTTATCTTTGAGATAGAAGAATCACAATATTTCTTTTTTCAAAAAATAATACTGTTTTCGACTATTCTTTGTTACACTACAAAAAAATAAACAATCAACAATAGTAAAAACAAGTTACGAATAATGGAGTATTGATAGAATTTTTTTCCCATTGTATATTATTTTTTTTTTCATATCTTATCTGATTTGAACAAAATTTAATATAAAACTAAATTAAAAATATTTCTTCGAAAATAAATTTTCAATTTGTTAAAACTTTTTTGAATGCGAATTCCTACGGAGAATTTGAGTTCCCACACGTATTAACCTTAGAAATATAACGTCTTAAAAAGCAATATCCATAACTTTTTTTTTTATTTGTACTAAACATTTTCGTTAACTTTTTCCTGTAATGATTCAAACAAAGCACTGATACAAAGAAAATTCGTTAATTTTATTACTTATGAATAATTTTATAAAATTATTATGCTCAATTAATCCTTATAAAATACAAAATGTATTTGTATTAATTATACATTAAATGTTGTATTTCCTTAAATTGGATCTATTTCAGGGATTTCCTGTAAAATATGTATAAATGAGGCTGATTCTTTTTTCACCTTTTACCTGTAACATTGTTTTACAAAGAAAAGGGATAAACTATCTCTTTATTAGTAGAAAATAAATTCAAAGTTATAAATTCCAACACAAATGCTTCTTTCTAACAAAACAACTTAACTTTCAAGGAGTTTACTTCGATTAAAGGCTTGAATCATCTTCGATCAAAAGCTTGATTAGAATAAATGTTAAAACACTTACACGAATTAACCTCTACAATGTTTATTATAATATTATTTGATCCATTTAATACAATATTATTCTTATTTACTTAAAATTTGCATTCGTTTTAGAATGCAATAACCAAAATTCTTCGTTAAATAATTACTCATAAAACTTTTGAGATATTGCATAGTTCACAGATAATGCTTTCCGCAAGTAGTAATACTCGCTCGCGTATATCAAATGCAAGAATTTTGCTTAATTAAACGTTATAAAGACCTAGTTATTACATATGCTTTACACAAATTCAAATCTGGCATAGCACTGAGCTTCAAATGATGCTCTTATTCACATAAAATGTGCCCTAAGGTTCCCTTAATGCTCTCATTAACATATAAAGTGGTAACTTCACACACATCTCCCATTAAGAAACTACGCGCTTCATTGCAATTTCAGGAGGGCTGTTATAGATTTAAATAACATTAGCTTTGTATCTCTGGCGAAATTTAAACCGCAGAGGTAAGTATAAAGGAATTTGTAGTGGCGATTACTTTAAGCTTGTGTTGGTCGCTCTGGTTCATTGGTCTCTAGTGTTTTCGCGTGGTATAAACATGTTTTATAGCCTTTGTTGATGATAAGGAAATAAATAATCTATGTAACTTTGGGAATTATTAACCCCATGGGAACCATCGTTCAGGGAGAATGAAGAAATTGCGGTTGTTGGTATACATCAGGTAGAAGTTTTCCAATTGAATTTATTTGTCATTTTTATCCTGTGCGGCGTATATCCTGTTATCGTTTCCGAAATGGAGATGAATTGCGGAAAGGCATGTGAAGGATTACAAATGGAACTTTTTCGGTGCTTATTTTGGTGTATTGTTTATTTTAGTGTTGAATTGCCATTTGCTGAGGTCATCAAAATAATGAATGGAAGACGTTATAAAATGATTTCTTTGCTGCATTATATATTTTTTTTTCATTTACGAAACCTATGAAAAGATATGAGTGTGTAAGTTTATCCTTGAAAAGTTTATCGAATTTCAAAAGTTGATTTCGGAATGTATATTGAAAGAGTTATATTTTTTACAGTTAAAATGAAAGAAATGCGCTTTATTAGAAGTGATAATATTTTTGTCAATTTAAATTTGAATACATTAATTAGTAATTTAATAGCGGGTATTTGATTAATAGTAACTGCAGTTTATTTAAGTAATACTTTTATTATTTCTTCAATAGTGAAACAAAAAGTTAAATTTTAAAGTAGTATGCAAAATTTAAAATACCCTGAAAATATAAAAATGGAATAAATTAAAAATTTGTAGCTCTTCGATTAAAGTTTGATTTCATTAGAGCAAATTTTAATACCAAAAAAAAACTTCTTTTACGTTAAAATAATAATCTTTCTGAAATTTACATTGAATTAAATAATTGTATAATTATATATTCTGAGCGATTTATCTAAATTAAATCATAAATAATGTTGCTTCTAGAAGAAACTTATAAAACTACCTCTAAATGTTAATGTAAAATTATGTTTCAATATAATACCTGAATTTTGTTTAAAAATATTTGTTTTAAATTTTGAAAAATCTCATAAAAATATCTGAAAATGAAAAGCACGTATCATCTAACTATTATAGTGATTTTTTATAATTGAATGATGAAGGCAAACACATTTTTCGCTTGATTTGAATATTGTTCAAATAATTCTTCCTGTTTTTCTACAAATGACAAAAATAAAGAATGTTAAAAAAATGATGCAGAAAATCTGGGCATTCATATATTTGTCCTCAAACCTTTATAAAACTTTCAGAAACAAAAATCGTTTAAAATATCTTACAGTTTTTTATTATTTAGAATCTTTGAAAAAAGTGTATAAATGATTTTTTTTATTTAGAGTCACCTGAATTAGAATATACATACAAATTTTTTTTTCAAATATTATTACAGTAAAAAATTATTTTAATGCCCTATTTTTCCAAAAAAATGAAGAACGAATTACAAAGTTTCAAATCATTCTCCTTTTTATGAAAGTCCTTCAAAATTTGCTTACCTATAGTTAAGAATTTAGCACAGAGTCTGAATAAGGAGTTTTGAAAAATTCGCCTTATTTTCGGAGTCACTAGTAGTTCAAATAATAGCCGGTGTTTTTTGTTAAAATTTCTATAGTTTGACTGATTAAAATATAGGAATATAAATCTACTTTTAAATTATATTTTTGAAAAACCCTTGTTCAAGCTCCGCACAGAAACCTTAGCTATAGTTATTGACAAAATACTATTATTAAAAAATCATTTTCTTATAAAATGATAATTCTTTGAAAACAATTCATCTTTGCTTCATTTCTTGGCAAAAAATAGTATTTAAGTAATTCTTCATCGTAATAATATTCTTCAAACAGTTTGATGTGTATATTCTAATGCAGGTAATACTTAAAATTGAAAAATTATTCATTTATCTGTTGTTGTTTTTTTAAATCAAGATTCCGAACACAGTCGGTATCTTAAAGTTGTTTGATGTCCTGAGTTCTTTTCGCCAAAGATTGGCAATACCCGCGAGGAAGATTATTAAACACGGACTATTCAGATAATTTGTTAAAATACGTTGTAAAAATTATATTTAAAAGGTACTCGAATACCACTTCCATACACTTTGAAATGAATTCATTTTTTTTCAGAAAAAACCTTTCTTTACATCTGGTTTGGATATTAAAATACTGCAAATTCCAAGACTTTTGAGTCATAACACAAATTTAAAAGAACTGAAAACTAAATTTAGTCTCTTTGTAAAGTTTCCTTTGGAAAGTCAATGTTATAAGTTAAACAAATATGAGATAAGCAGTGGCGTACTGTACACCCCCTCAAACCCCACGCATCGTGGAAGGGGGTGGAATCTAGGGAGTCCAAAGTTTGACTGACATCTAGTACGTAAGATCCGACTTCGAGTCCGAAACCTTACTTTGCAGGGGTGCCCTATTATTCTCCGTTACGTAACTGGATATAACAGACATTTTTTGAATCTATATTCCTCAAAGAAAGAGCAAAAACCAAAATAAAGTGGGGAAAAAGATTAAAATAAACTCAAATCCAAATAACCTCGTTTTAAACCCATTACTTCCTGAAATATGCAAACATCCCCTATTTACTTCAAAATGATTGGATCACTTTTGTATTCGCGACCCCATTAAAGCCGTATCCCAATAAAAGCTTTAAGTATTTAACTGTATACTAGTGCCATAAAAACATGCCAACGATGCATAGTAAAAACACAATAAATCTTTACTAACCGCATTAAAGATAGCCAAACAATGAAAAGATAATTTTTGAATGGTTTTTATGGCTCTTGAAAGAACCACTAGATATTGACGATCGCCGTTGTGCGTGTCATAAAGTATGCACTAGTTTAAAATATCGAAGACAACTTTTAGAGCCAACAATTTTGCTGATTTTATCAGATATAAAATGTACTTCAAATTGCTGGTATCTGTGTTACGCATTAATTGCTATTATATTTTAGAGATTCGTAAATAATGAAGGGAATTTATATGAAATCTTGAAGTATAGTCTAAATAGTTATTTAGGTGCAAAATTTTTGACTGATTTATGTTAAGAATAGAGTTGTTTGAATGAAAGTATTCTGAAAAAACCTACATTTCTCATTTTTCCTTTTTGTCATGTCCATTTGATCTTCATAAATTATTCACTTATTAAATTAGAAATTGTTGACAGAAATATTTCATTACTTCTGTTTCAAGATTTAATAAATGTAAATTTATGACACAAAGTTTAATGTAACGATCTGGAATTCGTAGTAATTTTAGTAACAAAAAACACAAACACACATTTTTTTCTCTCTAAAAATTTTTAACTGAAATAAGCAGTGCAAAAAATAAAATTTTTATGTGTTTTGTAATGTTTTTTAAAATTATTTTTTTAATTTAAAATTAATTTTAATATGTAAGAAATATATATTGCTTATCTCCTCGCACAAATTGTGTTGACAAAATAGTTATATTAAGGCTATTAAATACTGTAGAAAAATATTTTTTTTCCTTAAAGACTTTTAGTTGTTATTCAAATATGTGTAGATGTTTGATCATATATCGTGTAAAATTTGGAAAAGAGTAAAATTATATTCATATTTTTCATCTGGGTGTATAAACATGTTATGTACTTTCTCATTTTTTTAAAAAAAATAACAGTATAATATATTAAATATGTGATTAGTTTTTTTTACTGAGTAAAGATAATTTGTAGAATCATAAAGTCAATTTCTAACTTTTCAAAATTTGACTAAAAATAGTCACATTTTCGTAACGTTTATATAAATACACTCATAAAAAAATAGCTAGTTAAAAGAATTCAAACGTACTGAATCAGTTATTCATATATTTCTATCACGAGCTTAAGTTTATTAAGTCTATCTCCAGTTTCGAGGTTAAAATTAAAAACAGATTTTAATTAATTAAATGAACGGATGTCTTCAAAGTATAATTGACACATTGTTCCTCGAATTGATGATTTAAGTAAGAATAAAATTTAGTTATTCATTTTTAATTCAAATGGGAAGAATATATATATTATTTTAGAGCTACATAATGTGTTAAAGTAAATGCTTTGGATTCTTAAAAAATATTACTTGTTCAAAAAAATATGTTTTTAAATGAATTTAAAATATTTAAAATACTATATATAGAATGTTAAAATAAAACTTTACAGAAATAGATATCTTCCGATAAAAGTGTTTTATCATATTACAATTTAACGTTAAAAATTAGCATACTTACAAATTTGTGAATAAAAAAACACTTTGCATGCAAATAAAATTAGGGTATGTGTTCAGTAATTTTTATAGATTGATATTTAATTAAAGTAATAAACGTTACATTGTTAAACATTGGACTGTAAATTATTTAATTATTCTATCAATTTTCATCACTTTTATGTCTGAGAATAAACATAATCTTACTTTTTCAAAAAATGCATTAACATTTTTTAAAGAAAATAGAGCATTTTCTTGCAAATAACTGCTAAAGGAAGACCTCGGCAAGCTTTATAAATATGTCCAATAGCTAATGTTTCAAAACAGGAAGCTTAATAAACTTACCGCTTGAAAAAAAATGTAATAATGTTGCGTATCATTGCAGATGCTATAAAAAGTGCTTTTTTAAATAAATATAATGAGAAAGGCACATTATTTGGCAAACTATTTAATATGTATGAAATCACAATCATCCACTTTCAGTTTCAGCTAATCAAAGAAGGCTATTTAAATAGAGCTGGGAATTCGAAGTATATTTTAACAAAAACGCGCAAAGAAATTGTAACTTAAAAATTCAATTAGGTATTTTACCATTCAAAAGCATAGTTTTAATTTTAAAATCAAATATTTTTTAAAAAAGTATTGAGTATACATAAGTTTATTTTAGAAACAAAATATCACTTTACAATAAACTTTGATCAAACTTCCTTGTATTACTGCTTTATATATATATATATAAAGCAAAAGTAAATTCTCAAAGCAATCAGGGGTAAATAGTAATTATCAGCTATACTTTTTTGACTGTACTGATTGTAATGAAAGTAATTATTTTCCAATTCATGAGCACAAAAATATTTTATGAAAAAATAATATCTCCGAGAAGAGCTCTAAAAATTGAATACTCAAATAATTACATCCTCGAATTATATATATATATAAAAATTAATGAAAAGCCAAAACCACGAAAGGAATGATTATAAAGTAATCGTTTTTTCTCTCTAAATGCATTCTAGAAACCCAGTGGAATTCTTAGTAATTCCTTCCAGAAAGCAGTACCTTCCTTATTAACATCTATAGTTACACATTTTCACAAAGGAAAAAGTGTTTTTAAATTATTTGTTATGGAATGCACAAAATCCCAAATATCTAACCTTCGGCTTTTGTGTTTATATTTCAGACATCAAGCATTTTATTATCTCTACCAAGCGCAATGAATTTTAAGCGAGTATGTTTTATCTTTCGGGTAGTTTTTGTTGTTCTTTTCAGTCACCAAAACAACATCACGTGTACTTCCTATTAATTCCAAAAGCGCTAAAAATCCTAGAGAATAATTAATGAGCATCTAATTACTTTCGTAACAGAATTCGCAGCGGGAGTTTAATCTTCAAAAACAACCAGCTTTACACATCGGAAATACCACCACCTGCACGTCATTATTATGGATGGAATAAACCAACCGTCTTTGTTCACAGTTTGCAGAAGCATTGTTGTAGCATTTAGAGTAATTAGCATGGCTATCTTTTATCGATCTAGGGCTCCCACAGACAGCTATTTTATTTCTTTTACCCAAATGTGCAATACTAATGAAGTATATTTTGTCACAGTTACACTCCCCAAAATGATTTAAAATTAATTCAATTTTCAGGAATAGTTTTAATATATATTTGATGTAATTGAATATTAACTTAAAATTTTAATTTCGTATATAGAAATATAATTAAAAATATCATATATACTTCCAGACTCAATTCTCATTTAATTCGACAGATTTATTCGAGATTCCTACATGCAGAATAAATTACACATTAACTTACACATTATTTACTGAGTGCGATTAAAAGTTTTCCCTAAAACCCCTTACTAAATTTCTAAAAATAACTTATATTTCCCTTTACTTTAACACACGCGATTATACTTTTTCAATAATATTTTTCTCAGACGTATTTGAAGGGATAATTCTGTCTCTTTTGTTGTTATGACTACTGTGGCGAGTTGATTCACAAAAATTTCTGTCTTCTAACGTATAAAATAAATTCATGAATTTCTGATTTGTTGAGACTCGGCTGTTGGCAAATTTATTATCTTGCCATGTATATATATATATATATATATATATATATATATATATATATATATATATATATATATGTGTGTGTGTGTGTGTGTGTGTGTGTGTGTTGATACATTCTACTAATACTAATAACTAAATAAGTTTTTTTTCAAGAAAACCTGCACTACATAACAAACGATGAATTTTCTTCAAAATAACTTTTTCTGTCAAAGTATTATTATGCATATGAACAATGTTTCAGAAAAAATCATGTATATATATAATTTACACGCAGAAAAAAAAGTTATACTTTTCAATAAGTATACAGTTCAAGCGCAATTTTTTTGCATATTATGGTAGAAATTGCTTAATACTGGTAATGATTGTCATGTCTGTTGAAATGAGATTAATGTTATTTAGCCCAAAATCGAGATTGAGTAAATAACAGATTTTGAGATAAACTTCGATTTAATCAGTGACTCCGAAAATTCTAAATGCCGTAGTTCATCATTATTTTTTCTTTAGAAAAAAGATCTTTGAGTAAATTTTCATTACACCTGAGAGTTGTTGTTATCTTGTCCTTCCCGATGCGAAGGAAGAAAAGTTGCCACAGCCTAAGACAAGTTGGACTTCTACATAAACGCCAGTCGTTAACCTGAGTCTTGAGCACCATACAGGTGACAGTGCGATTTTTAGATCGGTCAAACCCTAATTTTGACAGAGAACTCCCTGGGGGTGGTCAGGGGCCTCCCACTTATTTTCCCTCTCCACCAATCTCACGAGAGGACTTGCGGCTTGACGGGTATTTAGAGTATCAACCAGTAATAACATCGTATAACGGGAAACTCTCGTGGGCAGTTATCGAATTCTTCAGTTGCATCTCTTGCACACAAACACATTGCTTTTATGATGTTACACTCCGTACGAATGGCAATTTCACAATAAGGAAATTCACCCTCATGAAGAAAGATCTTTTAATGTCATTCAAACCTTATTCATTGCATGTAGGGAATTCCACGTTTTTATCGAGACATATTGATTTCTTATGAATTATTTATTGCAGTCGATGCACAATTTTCATTGTACCTTTGCAGAGCTTTTTATACACGACTCCATTGGAAAATTTAGCGTGTATTTGTATTCCCACACATGCATAATGGGTTTGCATTTGCCTGTCTAATCTGTTTTGCATTTCATGTAAGTTTCACTTAATTTTCATAATTAAATGAAACTAGCAATAACCAATTTTGCATTTGTTTTTCATTCCAATGTATCCAAAAATATGGTAATAATTAAAGATACTTTAATATGAATCATATTTTTCGTATCTAATTTTTTTAATAATCGTAATACTTTTCGAAAATCACCAAAAAAATGCTCTTTCCAAAAGCTTATTAAGGTATCCAACTACGTTTGGAACCGTGATTTTGCAAAAGCGTATTAGTGGATAGTATTTATGATATTTAGCATCACTTAGATTAGAAAATGTATATAAAATTGTTTTAAGAATATTATTACAATAAAAAATTATTTAAGTACAACATTTTGACAAAAAATGAACATAGAATGACCTATTTTCAAAATATTCTCCTTTTGTGAAAAATGTTTCTATTATAATAATATTTTGCCTGTATATAGCTCAGACCTCTCTATAGAGGCTCAACTAGAATTTTTAAAATATATAACTTAGAAGTGGGTTTATCCATGTTTTACGACAACAGAGGGGAGAAATTTTAAGAAAAAAACACCGATAATTATTTTAATTGGTAGTAACTTTGAAAATAATGTGAATTTTTCAAAAAAAAAAATAGTTCAGACTCTCTGGAGAGAGAGAAAAGTCTTTACTTTATATAAGCAAACTATTATTATTTTAGAAGCATTTTTTATGAAAGGAGAACATTTTGCAAAAAGGTTATTTTAAGTTAATTTTTTACCCAAATATTGTATTTAATTAATGTTTCATTAAAATGTCCTTAAAACAATTTAATGCATGTATTTTAATCTAAGTGACACTAAATATCATGAAAATTATCCATTTATGCATTTTTTTTAAAATCATGGTTCCGAACGTAGCCAAATACCTTATTAACTGCATTATGTTCGTAATGTTGTTGATTCTATTCATTCGTAAGTTATTTATCGTAAAATCCGGCGTATAACGCGCGATTTTAACACAAAAATTAAGATTGAAATTTGCGGGTGCACGTCATACTCCAGGTATAAAAATGATAGCTTTATAAATAAAAAAGAGATATATTGGCATAAAAAATTATTCTTCTATATACATAAAAATACTGTTTACTTCAAGGAAATGACTCCCCTTATGAACTTAAAGCATTGTAATTCTAGAAGTATACTATATTTTCCAAGCGCTTAGGAGAACACTTCGAATAAACGATTTCAAAACATAATAGAATTACTCATGAACATTTCAAGTTTCTTCGAAAAAATGGAAGTATGCGTTATATACGACGAATATACCTAAAAGTTAAAGCACACAGCTTGAAAGTATAAGGGCGCATTACACGTAGAACTTTACAGTGTATTCCGTGTGTTACTTTGATTAAATATATTATTAGTAAGGATTATGGACCTAAATACATATAAAAAATTTCAGATAATCTAGGAGAGGGCACACCTGTCCTCGCGGCGGACCAACCTCTATTGTACAAATTATACGACTGTTCATACTTGTTGCTCAGATTTTTAAACTGCAATTTACATCTATTATGTAGTTCTGTTTTTTTTTTCAATATAACTTTTTGTTCTCAAAAATTATAATATTCGCAAGCATCCCCTTCCGTTACATTTTATTCGCATTTCAATGAAGGCGAAATATTTTCTACCTCACCAAGTTGGCATGATGTTTGCCAATCAAACATGGAAACTTGGTGCCAAATAAATTTATTACAGCATCACGAAAATCATTTTTAATAGAGAGAAAGTTATATAAATTCCTGACCTTATTTTTAAGTAAACTTTTTTTTTATTTTGAATGTGTTTTGAATGTATTTTAAAGCTTAAATGAGAGTCATAATTTATCCTCAAAATCAACATTAATTACGTTCCTGTTGGTATCTCCTTTTTTTTAGTATAGCTTTATTTTCTAGCATTAATTTAGGAGTCAATGTATTAGTATGTTTAACATAATTGTGTGTAGTTAATATGCGAGTACATGCACTCAAATGTTTTTATCTTAAAAATTTCCGAACAGCCATAATAGGAAAACCGATTGGTACACTGTTGTTAAATTCTGTGTCTCTATTTTATATGCATGGTATAGATAAGTTATTTTTATGTGATTATAATCTGCTTAAAAAACACCGGTTTTTACACTTTTAGATACTTGATACACACACTCATAAGCAGCGTGCCCACTAAAGGCTGTTTCCACCCCCATAATTTATGATATACAGCTATAGTCAAAAAGTGAGGTCTAGGTATAGATAAGTTGCCATACACTACACAATAAAACTGATTTCAGTGCACCTTGGTGGACAAATTTGAAGTTAAAACACTGGAAAAGGGACTTAAAACGGTGGTGGTACATGAAGAAAGCCAATTATAATGTTATTCAGCATCATTGATTTAGACACCTTCCATAAAGCAATGTTAAAAATAGAAGAAGTAAAATGCATCCGAAATCTGAGTAGGCACTATTAGCAGGAAATGTTTAATTAAGCTACAATTGATACAACATCGTTATGAACCGTTTGGAGCTCCATCCATTAATCTTGCTAATATCAAATGAACGGATGAGGCCTACTTTGTACGTCAGTGTTCATCAAACTGTGGGGCGCGCCCCCTAGAGGGGTGTGATAACCCTATGAGGGGGGCGCAAGCATATTGAAAAGTTGAAAACAAAAGATTATTTAAAAAATAATAATTTACTGAAAGTAAAAAAAAATAAAATTCTGGCATATATAATTAAAATAAATTACATTCTTATCCTGATGTAATACACTTATAAATATATTACTGCGCTATGTACATTTTATGTTTAATTTATAGCAATAAAAAGTTAAGAGCAAGGTTAATAACTACCAGTGACCCCTTGGGCTAGTCATATATAAAATTATATGCAAATATTAACACTTATCTTAATAATTTGTACACGGTTTATGATTAGTCTCTAAAATGCCGATTAAAAATTACGTGATTCACTCCCAATGCCACCGGATAATACGTGGCGAGCGTATGTTGTGTTTGAGGGTTGGGGTGGGAAAGGAGTTAATGAGCACAAATCAATGCTTGCTGGTTTCTACTTTCTAAGTATATAAAAATAAGTTTCTACATACTAAGTAAGTTTCTACATTCGAAATAAGTAAATCCTTCACAAACATTGTAAAGATCATTTCATTGCATTCCAAATGCCTTCGGAATAATTTTAATGGATAACAGTTCACAGAAAAGATCGTACTTTGGAAAGACGTATATATACGTCCGGTGCAAACAATGAACAGGCTGAGTGAGTCGTTTATATACGCACTTGAGGTTACAGTCGCATTGTAAATTTAGCATCAAAATATAGTATTATTGAATTTAATTATTTGTTATTGTATGGAAGGGGGGCGAGGAAAAATATGATTGAATATTGGGTCGCAAGTATTGAAAGTTTGAGAAGCACTGTTGAACGTAATACAGTGCAGAATAAGCAGTAATACCCATTTCTGGTCGACGAATAATCCTAGATGGGCTGTCGAAGTTCGACATGAAGCTCGCTGGTCGATAAACATCTGGGGTGGAATATTCAAGAACAAACTGATTAGCCAGGTATTTTATGATGGCATGTTTACAAGATCCCGATACTTGCCATTGCTGAAGGACGATCTATCCAATTTTCTTGAAGATTTACCGTTGAGTGACCTCCTAAATGTACAGTTCCAACAGAATGGTGCCCCTCCGCACAAGGTATCACGTGTCACACAGTACAATTGAGATACAGTACCAGCAACAAGTCATCGGGTTTGGTAATTTCATTGAAAGGGCTGTGCAGTTACCTGACCTGAACCCATTTAGTTTTGTTTTTTGTGTGGGGTAGCATACATCAAGCAATGAATGTAAGCAACGCCTCCGTCAACAATGCAGGAAATTCAAAACCATATTACGGATGCTTGGGCCAGTGTGTCATGGGTCATGTTGAAGAAAGTGCAGCGAAAGATGCAAACCTGTGTTCAGATGCGTATTGTTGCTGAAGGACACTATTTTGAGCATAACAGAAAGATGAGTCACATTTCTGGAAAATGCAGTTTTGTTCAACGTGATTCAACACATGTGTTGTTCTTTGCGCTTTTCATTTGTATCATTTTTGTGTGCAACATATCGTTTTGTAACGATTTGTTTTATACTAAACAACTTTGTGCTGACTTTTTTCATATATCTACCACCGTTTTTGAGATAAAAATGCTGACTCTAAATATATCTATCAAGTGGCGTTCTATCCAGTTTTATTGTGCAGTGCATACCAACTTTACTGTAACTAGAACCCACTTTTTCACTATGGATTTTGTCGTTAATAAATTATTGGGGTGACTATGGATTTAAGTGGGCATACGGTATATATTTCAGTTGTAATAATTTTTTTTCATAAATCTCACGTTATCTCTTGGCAGAAAGTCAGAAAAGTATTTTCATTCTGAAATAATAATAACAAGATTGATGTGTTATTTGATTAAAAACTGATTAGTTCTGAAATTAGGTGAATACATAGTGTAGTGTGTTTTTATAAAGTATATTTGACCATTTGATTTTAAAAGAAAATTAAAATTTTATTCTCAGTTCTTAGTTAAGTTTAAATTTTTAAAGATGCAAAATTTGTAGTTATTTTTAAAGTATTTATCTTTTTCTTTTAAAATATTCAATATTTTGTTTGTTTGTTTTTCAATTTTTTGTTATTTGTTTAGTATAAATGTTATATATTAAAAATATTGACATGAATTATGCAAAACTTTACAAGCATTACAAGATTTCCGGTTTTGTTAATACACCATTTCAAAGATAATATACTCCGCAGTTATATAGAGCTGAAATATTTGATTTCTTTCAATATCCGAGAGAGAGAGAGGAAATCGTTATAATAACATGTTTGTCAGCACTAAATTTAAACACTTTTCAGGAACCCCGCTGCATATTTACCACTATCTTTTTTATTATTGTAAATTGAATACATTTACTTTCCAGACATTTATTAAAACAAAATTTTAAACGCAATTATTATGTCTAAGTGTTAACATGATCATAATAAACTATATTGCATATTAAATTGTTTCGATTTTCCTTTTCATATGCTTAGCAGAAAAGTTCAGAAAACATTTAGAAAAATTAGCATTATTGAGAAAACAATTTCAAAAGATGTGCGAAAATGCAATGACTGCAATGTACTTTTATGCATCATTAACCGTTGCATTCTGAGAAAATTATTATAAATTGTATTCTCTCTTTTTTTCACTAGGTTTCCATTGTCAGAACTTTTTAATCAACAACTAGAAATGACTTATAAATATTATAACAAATAGCTATTAAAAATTACATGAGAATTTCGAATGTATTAATCTTGTATATTAACATTATATGGTATTTTTACTAGTCTATATTCAAAGAAATTGCATTAATACTCTTATATAAAATGTATATACGCTAGTAAACGATAAATAAATGATTTCGACTCTCTTCAATTTCCACAGAAGATAAATATTGAAATTCACATTATGACTTAAACATTTTCTCCTGTATTAAAAATATACAGTTAATACAAATTAATATTAAAAAAAAGGGGAAACAAATTCAAATTGTTTTTAAAGAAAATTTATTTAAATTAATTTAATTAATTTTGAAAATAATATTACAATGAACAATCCTGTTGAGTTATTCATGATTCCTTCTCTGGTCTCAAAACTCTATAGCAAAAAAAAAAAAAAAAAAAACATGAATATGGAAAAAAGAAACCATTTGAAGTAAAACAGAGACAATTCAAGTTTTATTTACTTGTTTCACAGGCTTTCTATTTGTGAAACATTGGTTACTGGGCATTCTTTAATGCAATGCTTCTCAAAACTTCAATACTTGCGACCCAATTTTCAATCATTCTTTTCATCAACTTTCCCCTCATACAACAACAATGTATTGAATGCAATAATAATGTACTTTGATGTGCTAAAACTGCAACCTTTTATAAACCCCTCAAATTTTCAAGATAAGTATTAAATTTTATACATATTATTTTCAAGTAATAGATATTTTAAGTAAGTTATGTTTAAATAATAGACATACTTTAAGTGAATTACTTTTAAGTAATCAGAAAGTATTATACTACTTTTCTTTTCTAATTTTTAAATTGGAACGAACAACAATAAAAGTGCAACGTGTATTTTTATAATGTCAAAATGTATTTTGTTTTGATTTGCTTCCTTTAAAACATTTATAGTTTCTTTTGAATAATCTTTTATTTTCATTTTTCTTATTTTATCGCGACCACCCACGTAGGGTTATCATGACCCCCTAGGGGCGCTCCCCACAGTTTGAGAAACACTGATTTATGTGATAGTCCAGTTCCTGTCATACTCTATTCAACATGATACTATCAACGCTATTGACAACACATGTTTACCATTTCCATGCAGTTTTGTTACTTTAAGCGGAAAAGGCGTCGAAGGAAAAACTTGGTCTTGTGTGCAGGAACAAGTTTTCGGATAATACAGATGACAAAGAAAAGGTAACACGTACTGTCAATAACGTTGATACTCGTAGAATGGCGAGTAAATACATGAGGGAATATTAACGTCGCACTGTTCAGCTACTCGAGGGCTTTTGGTGACGGACCTCGTCATTTTGAACCATGGTTGAGCGATGAGAATGACACCTGAGATGGTACTCCCCTTCTATCAATTTCCCTACCACACCAACGGAAGGACTTTTGAGCTTCGATAGATTTAACGTGCATCTCCCACCTTCACATCACGTATTCAGTTTCGAACCCAAGACACCCCGGCTACGAATGCATTACCTTGAGCACTAGGCTACCAAGGCCACTTGATGGATTGGCAGGATAAAGTGGCAGGAAATGGATTATAGCATTGATGTATGCTGTATAAGGTTTCACACACCAGTAAAATATGTAAATAAAACTTTAATTGTTTCTGAAAGCTTTCAAACACTCTTAATTTTTTTTGTTCATTGTATTCTTAGTTTCTTTACTATAGCACTTCGAAACTCGGGAGACAATTATAAATAACTCAGTACGTTGATTGTTGTATTTTAAAATTCAAAATGCAAGATTTATGAATTAGTCCTCCATTAAAACTACCCCAATACATATCTTACACGGGATGAGGTTCTATTTAAATCAATGAATTGCACTTGATTGTACTTTTTTAGTTTTTATTATTTATTTATTTGTCATTTATTTAATAATTGTTTTGCAAACACCTTATATATATATGTAGAAAACATTTTTTTTATTCAGTTTGCTAAATGGCTAAGAATTGTGTCATATTTCAAAAGATATATTAAATAGAAAAACTAATATTTTGACCAAATACAATCTCCCGATCATAGCAAATTGAAAAGAAGTGTGCGACTTAGGATTTTTCTTTTTTTCTCTCATATTTAATCTGCCTTTGAGAAGACGTCGAAAGAGACGACAATACTAAATCCATCTGCCCCAGAGACAAATCCCATTTCTCTCTCTCTCTCTGTATCGTAAAATAAGTCTTCGGGCAAAAGAAAGAATCATAAATCTTTGTAATTTATAAAAGTGCTTAAATGTGTGAAAAAAATTACATTCGTGACATTTATTTCTTTTGTAGTACATCCAACAAAGAGCTTTCTATATAGTTTTTGAATCAAAAAAGAATTGTTTTTTGTCGGTTATACTAGGAATAGTTATGATCAGATTGAAAAATGGAATTTCGACTACCAGCTACTTTATTAAGATAAAATGATAGGTTTTACTGTTTGGGGATTTTCTTATAAAGAATATAAATAGTTTCAAAATATATTAGAGTTCCTAGGCTGAAATACTGTCCTTAAACATTGCTTAACTATCTTGAATTATCGAAATGTTGTGTTTCAAAGGGTACTAAAAAATATACTTGAATTTCTAGTTACATTTAGGAACTAGCAATGAATAATAAAAGAGTAAGGTTTATTTATTTTTAAATAAATTAATTCTAGCCACTACTTAGATTAGTTTCTAATTTCTCATAGATTGTTTCATCGTTATTATTTTGCTACTTTCAATTAAAATCCTTGAACATTGTGCTGTTACTATGTACATACTATGGAAAACTCACTTTTATATCACTGTCTAAAATCAAAATTGTGCATAAGGTGACTTCAAACTTCTGAACATTATTTCACTTACACATTTACAAAAAGAAATGTTTCAGAATGGAAAGAAAGCAAAAAAGAATGAATTTAAAAAAGTGCCAGTTGCTCTTCTTTTTTTTTTTTTTCATAAGTTTTATATTTAAGCCATTCACTACGAGATATTTGGTAGTAAGCGTGTATACCGAATCTACAAGTTACGAGATATCTCATACTGGTAGATTAGATTGATACCCTGTTTCTCTCTACTATTTTAGATTGATTGCATAGCTCCATTTGTGTTAAGGGGTCACAGGGGTGTTAAAAATGTTTCGAGAGCACAAAATACAAACAATTTTCGACTAGAAATAATTCTTTGAGATTAAAATGAAATAATTTGATTCTTTTACACATTTCTTATAAATGAATAAAGTCTCAAAAAAGTATAAAATATCTAAAATATAATCATAATTTTAAAAATAATAAGCACATAAAAATAAGAAAAAATTTTGTAAGAAACAAATAGTAAGTTTTACGACGTGCTAGATATTTTCTGCAATAATAATTCTAATTACTAGCAATAAGTTGATTTATAAAGTCAAATATATCCTTATTACATGATGGCCTATCTTATATAAATGGAGAATAAAAAATAATATTTTTTAAAAATAAAAAGTACATTTTTTAAAATTTTTTTAAAAAATTCAATTTTTGTTGAAATATTTCAAAAAATTAAAAATTTATAATACTATAAATAGCTAGGATTTGAAGATTATGATAGAATTTATAATTCTGTAAAGTTTTATACAGCAAAGTATAATAGTGTTTGAAACGCAATGCGCGTAATTGAAAAACACAAACTGAGAAAAAGGGCTTTAAAGTTTTAAAATTGAATTTGAGAAAATAAATCTTAAAACTTACATGCTAAAATGCTCCAGGATCATAAGATATACCTTCCTGTTCCTAAAACAGCTCAATTTCTTTACTCTTTTTAATTTTCTTGGCTCTGTGAGCTTCAAAAGATGATTCTAAGCGCCTCTGTTTTGACGTAAACATTCGACGATTGTCACGTTCAGCCAAGGACACACAAACATTTCTGTTAATTTTTAAGCCAAATTTCTCTAAAATAGTAATAAGTATTTGATTTCCATCATTAAAAACACTGGTTGCTAGATTTGCAGCAATCTCTGCAATCTGAAGACTAGAACCAATCGTCTTAGGACAAAAATTCCAAATTAATGAATTTAAACTTTCATTAGGATTCTGTGTCTTACCTCCTAAACATTTCTTCAGGAGTGCCGGATGAGATAAGTCTGCAAATACAGGCTTAATTACATCTCGAACAGCTTTAGCAACTGAGGGTTTGTGTTTATAATTTTGTGAAATATTATTAATTGCGGCATTATATACTTACACCATGTATTTGGATTTGTAGGACAAAACCACTGCATCGGTTCATCATCAGTGCTGCAAGAATGACCCCAAACAGCCCAAATGGCTTTCCGCATTTCCTTTACACTAGTAGAATTGCATCGAATAGCATTACCATAGTAATGCGCAAGTTTATCAATTAAACTATCAGTTAACCTACCTTTACCGCCAATAGTTTTACCATCAGATAATTTCTTTTTACTATATACTAATTTAAGCTTCCTAAGTCTTGTACCCATTCTCTTTTGCACATGGCCTACACATTTTATTTTCTTAATAAGATGGTCATCGTCGTATGGCTTGTTTTCAGAATGGGCATTGAATGTTTTTGTGTCGCCATCTCCTATGTAGTTCGAATATTTCAGGTTGTGAAGCTTTTCTGATCGATTAAAAATCATCAACATCCCGTCAACCTCCATCTTACCAGCAGAGCCAGAATAATTTTTTTTTCTACATGAAATCTTATGCGCTCTTTGCCATTTTTATTGTACTTGATACCAAACTTTACCCCTTTATAACTATCGCATCCTTTGCAAAATGAGGACAACACTTCCCTATCCAAAACCTTACCTGTTTCGGCCCCTATTACAGTACATACTCCAATCAACGATGAATTTCCTCTCGTCTTCCAGGTACCATCACCACTTACCGTTAAAAGGTTATCAGGCGAAGAAGAATTTTCTTTTACAGCTGCCCTTTTCATGCTTTCTTCAGCGACTTCCTTCATAACACGTGAAAGTTTTATATTAATAACATCATATGATTTTTGTTCAACAG
The DNA here is from genome assembly GCA_019973935.1 of Trichonephila clavipes. Taxonomy (NCBI): domain Eukaryota; kingdom Metazoa; phylum Arthropoda; class Arachnida; order Araneae; family Nephilidae; genus Trichonephila; species Trichonephila clavipes. The sequence goes on along the minus strand of BMAU01020739.1, from coordinate 359,263 downwards.
GATTAGGAAGACTCATTACAGCACAAAAGGTTTTTAATGACTCTAAACCCCTTGGCCTATGCATCTCATTGCTAAAATAGATCTGTTAATTTCTGGAGCATTATTTTTATTCCCAGTGTTTTCACAGCTTGAAAAAGTACAAACACTTCCACAGTTTTTACAACGTATTTCAAAATTCGAACATAAACCACGAGTGGACTTTTCATTAATTGTTAATGGTTTATGACATTTTAAACAACATGATACTGATAAAATAGAGCTAAAAGTTGAAATAAAATCAAAAATACAACATCCTTTGAAGTTTTCACTTACCTTAACAAGATTTGACTTTAATGAAGTCTGAATTCCTGAGATTTTATTACTGGAAGCACACACTTACTTGTATCTCTCCTTTCTGCAACATATGTATAAGGACATACCTTCATGAATTGGTTCCCTCTAAATCTTCTGTTCTTAGGACGTTAACCTGATGGTCTACGATGAGTATTTTCCATTTCAATCCAGAGAATTTTGTTTTCAATTTTGATAAACGGTTTTAAACAACGCTGTTTTGAATTTCGATAAGTTATTTCAAACAACGTGCTAGCATTACCAAAACAGAATCAAAACACATTAAAAAAGTGTGTGTTGAGTTGCATGCTTCCTTCTCATTTAACCAAGTGTTTAAAATATTTCAGGAGGCTTTTTAAAAACAGAAAAATAAACGTATGCGGAAATCAAGAATAAGTGGGTGTGGCCATTTATATATAAACATTGTTATTACTACATTGCTGTTTGGAATTTTTCGAATAACTTTCGAAGTTTTTGTAGTACTATCACGTGGTTGGTATCAAAATGTTCAAAAGAAAATGAGGAACAACATATATTTTTTTCGAAAAATCGAAAAAATCCAAGATTAACACCCCTGTGACCTCTTAAGAATTATAAGAAAATTTGAATGAAAAGTTTATATAGTGCAAAAAAATATTAATTATTCATTTTTATTATGAAAAATTATAACTTAGACGATTTGAATATAACAGAATAATTATATATATACGAATTTATTACTAAAATTTAAAATATATGTATGTTTTTATTTTTGTTGCTATATGATGAGCCTTAAAGCAAGGGTCAACCCAAAGTGCTACGTTGTTGGGATACTGGAAAAAAATACCTAGTCTTCTTACGTTTTATTTTCTTTCTTTCTTTTTTTTTGTTTTGTACACATTCAACATAGCTTTTTAGCATGCTTTTTTTCTGTGAGAGAAGTATATTGTAAGTAATGAAAATCAGTTATATTTGGATTACAGTTCCTGATTTCTCCTGCATTAATGCCATCACCAACAAATAAACGCATAAAGGATTCCCTAAATTTTCAAATTCTCATTTTCTTATTCCCACGATAACTTTGATTATGGAACTTACATGAATAGTACAGGAAAATTTTGAAGTAGAGTCGAGTGATTTTCTTGTATCAACACATGATTTTCCTGTTTTCTGCTAATTATTAATTATCAGTTTATTTTTATTATTTTACAACCCTTTGTAACTACCATCGCTTTATAGGTTTTTCCCAGCAAGGATCATTGTACGCGTCTGTATAAAACTCTGACATAAAATCACACATCTGCATGTCGCCAGATGAAATTAGGTGACAAACTTGTAAATTCAAACGAAACAAAAATTAAATTCTTTGTATATGAAGATTTTTATTAAAAAAAAATCACTACGAAATAACTTGTTGGTGGCACTCAGAACAGGAATCTTATTCATTGACGCCTGTTTTGAGGCATCTGTTTGTTTTTTTAAATAAAAATTACTGTACAAGACATTGCAGTATTATAACAATAACTTAATACCTTTATATTTTGACACATGTTATGTTTTCTTTAAAATATAAATTTGGAACTCAGAGCAAGAAGCTTTAAATTTCCATGGCATCGTAGAAGCATCTACTTTTTTAATTAATTTTAAAAGGATTAGAGGACGGGAAGGGGCATGGTGTGACACCAGAATAGAATATAACAGTTTTCTCTCTCTCTCTACTTGTGTACAGTAATGAATAAATCAACAATAAATAACGAAAAATGAAAGGTTACATCCGGATAGGATACCCATCTTGGCTGGCTAGACATCACATCGTAACATTGACAGTAAAGTACCCTTTTCTTGTTTTCAATATTTATGATACCTCAAAACCCCGATTTTATATATAACTGAAGAAATATCTCTTTTACTGTAAACTTTCTGTGTAGTACAATTTTATTAAAATCTTACCACAAAATATGATTATCTAATCTGATTTTTTTTTAATTTTAAAGTTACACAGAAGATTTAAAAAAAATGTCAGAAGAATCAAACAGACGTAATATTTGATACATACTAATATAATAGTAGGATGGTTAAAAATGATTATATAAAGGTATAATATAATAAAATAAAAATGTTATTTACATTCATTTTTTTAAATGAAAAGAATGATATATACTTTATTTTTTAACATACATTTAAATAAGTGTAAAACTGAGTATAGTTAAAGCCTTTTCACATTTCATTTTTAGAAATTGCTGATTACCGTACATTTTAAAGTAAGTGATCTGGTACTTTTTTATATAACTTACAAAACGAAAGAAAAATCCCTAATGTATAGTTTCGCCCAGAAAGTGAATTTCAAAAACTTGCTTTCCAAAAAAGACCATCGAATCGCACAGAATCGGAAAACACCAAAAGAGGAGGGGGAAAAAATCTTAAAAGTCCTTCCCCCTTTGACAGTTGGGAACGATGGAAGAAAAACCCCAAAGCATTTACAAAAGACAAAAGAATAAGAAGAAAAAGAGAGCTACACAACGACGCAAAGACCAGAACTTCTAGTAAAATGAAGTTACTCAAACTGACATAATCAACTTCACAAAGAAAAGCACTTGCGACGGTGGCGTTGGTGTAAGAAAATAAAATTGAAAAAAAAAAAAAAAGAAATCTAAAATTTCAACCCTGAAAATTCAGAAGCAGACATTTCTAACCATTCATTTCCCATAGGGCATCAAAATTCCAGAGCAGGTGACTTTTTTTCCCTCCTTCTTTCTCATGAAGAGTAAAAAATTTTCCCTCTTTTCACGATTCCAAGAGTTTCACAATTTCCCTCTTTTTTTCCCTTTCATCCCTCAAATCACCTGTCAAAAACAGCCGTCGCAAAAATTTCTCTTAGAGATCAACTTTTTATGCTTTTTTTTCTTTTATTTTAAGATTTTTATTTTACTTTCCACCCCTAAACCCCCTTTTCACTTTTCTATACATTTTTGTCTTCCTACCTAAAGCTCGAAACAGAGGGAAAAATTTTTATATTTTATTTCCCCATTTTTATATTGAAGCTATTGTTCTCCCTACAGTTCTACCTTTCCCTGCCGCTTGAATTGTCACAGAAGAACCATATAAAGCTATTGGAAAGACTTCTTTTCCCTTTCTCTTTCTCGCTTGTTCCATTTTTTATTTTCTTTTACTCATATTCATTTTTCCCGATCCATGGGTCGGTCATTTGAATTTCAACTGTGATTTATACATTCTTTATTTTATGTCAGGTGGTATTGTCGGATTGGAAGCCAGTCAGGCGATTTCTACGCGGTTTTCAACCTGAATTTGTCAGAGATTTTGAAAAAAAAATTTTGCTCTATTTTATATAATATTGATTCTAGAAAGCTAGAAATTTTAAGGACTAGAACTAATTTTTTTAAAGACTTATTACGAACTAAGTACATGTTTTTAAATTTATGGAGATTTTTTTAATTAATTAGTATTTTTAATTTTGATACGATTTTATATAAACAGATTTCTCTTTTATTCTTAGAACCCAAAAAATTATTCTGAGAAAAATAACAAGACATCAAGTAATATAAAAAAAATATTTAAGTCAATTCCCACTCAGGTCAACAAGGAAAAATTTTATTTTAGTTACTTTTTATTTAATAGTTACAATTAATATAAATATATATATATATATATATATATATATATATACATACGACCGTATCACGATATTATAAGTGGCAAAATAAAAAGCAATTTTCCATTTTCCTTTCTATATATGATATCGGACTATTATTTTCGTTTGTTACTTTTTATTCATTAATTAAATTTAATTATTCCAATAAAAGAGTATAGTAAAAAGAAATCACATTCTCAGAAATTAGGTCAATCCTGGGGGAATTCGAACCTACGACTTTTGGATTAGAAGTCGAAAATGATATTCTTTGCTTTACAGGGACACAACGAACAATTTTTCTTTCTGTGTATGCTTTTAGACTATTATTTTGGTTTGTTACTATTTATTCTTTTTTAAATTTAATGAATGAATTAGTGTTTTAAATAACCGTATTAACATCAAGTGTCATCCACTGCAAGTTTAAAAAAATATATTTGAACTTGAATGGATGAATAGAAAGCATTTTGTTAGCGAATGAAAATTCGAACAAGATATATATATATATATATATATATATATATATATATATATATATATATATATATATATATATATATATATATATATATATAGGGAGAGAGTAAACTAATTGTAGGAATTGAAAAATATGTCCAGAAATGAAATGAAATATAATTTGAGTACTCCTAAATATAGAGGTAGCATTAAGGTTGCAATGTAAAATATTAAAATATTACAACATATTAAAAAATGTATTGTACAGTATATAAAAAAATGTTTCTGTTAAATAAAAATAAATTTCGCCATGTGGATATTTACAATACAGTAATCATTAAAAAATATTCGATTGCGAAAAATTATAAATAATATTTATAGATCTTTTTGTTCTATTTTAATATTCAGGAAATCCTTATTAGTATTATATCTGAAACAAATCTGGATTCATGAAACATTTTACTAGGTAATATGTTTAATTTATTACTATTGTTTTTAAATTACTTTTTAGTAATCAACGAAACACGAACATAAAGCTATATGCATGTATTAAAAATCCATTATATTTAGAAAACTGTGTTTTTATTCATAGTATCACTTTATATACTATACTGGTACACTCATTAGTGAGAAGCATGCTCTCTCTTTGTATACGTGACCAGTTGAAAACACTTTGGCACTAATTCACTAATTTCGAGCACATGTTCTGAACCATCATTTTCGTATTCCGTTTTTATAGCATTGCTTATGATGCTTTCTTTTGTCATTCAGTCCATCTTACCTAAATGATTCTTGAAAATATTCCCCAAATTTTGCATAGAATTAAAGTTTGTTACATTTCCAGTCCACTCAAGTGCGTTAATTTAATTTTCCAGAAATAGTCTTACTATTTTCAAATTATGACAAAAAGCCGAGATATGTCAAAATGCTAGGGGAAAAGTTTACATTAATAGACCAAACCTTTGTGTCGCAGTATTTCTATGTACTTGGTTAAGATATGTGATTACCCCAAAATCCTCGGTTTGGAGAAAATTTTCGAAAGCTTTTTTACGTTTTATATTATAGCCCATACGCTTAAGATTCCAAAAATACTTTATTTTAGTTCCTACGATATTTAGAAGCTAAGTTATAGCTTATTTAGTAAACCGGAAATGGAATTTTCAAAACCGGAAATGAGTGTTTGAAGAGACATAAAAATGTAAACAAAAAGTTTGAACGTCTTTTTCGTGACTTTTAAGCAATATAAATATCTAATATTTATGGTAAATATAGATCAACGCATCATTTACTTATTTATTAAGTATCCGTTACTTATTTTTTTAATCTGGCAACTGTTTTTTTTTAATTCAAGCTTGTTTTACTGAATGGCAATAATAATATCGTTTATAGTCTGTTTACATTGTTCATTCTAAAGCGTTCTTCTTAATTATTACTTACTTTTGATATTTTTTCAGTTAATTCATTCATTTTCATTTAATTTTAACGTTTTATTTGATTGTGAGTAATTTCAAAATGCCGAAAGCTAGATCGAAAGTATCTAGAAAGAGAACGTTTTATGGTAATAGAGGTTTACCAAGTTAGCACTTAACAGTAATAATACGTCTACAAGTGAAGCGAAATTGAGCACTTTTGACAGTTTTGATGTGCCTGAACCTGAATTTCATAGTTCTACAGGGAATAGAATTGTTAATTTCCAAGCTTTGATGGGAATTATTTCAATCTTGTGTTGTCCAGAATGTTATGCAACTGGATTGAAACTGGCAGAAGATTCTAAGGAAGGACTTTGCTCTAATTTGTGTGTGGCTTGCAGTTGTGGGTTCATGACTGGCTTTACTTCTACTCCTAAAGAAAATAAGAAATTCTCTCTCAATACTTTATTGGTATTTGGATTGAGATTGATTGGCAGAGGATTCACAGCTGGTAAGAAGTTGTTATGCACTTTAAATTTGCCATGCATTTCTAAAAATACCTTCAAAGCTCATGAACTCAAACTGCTGGAAGCAGTACAGTTATGTTCTGAAGAAAATATGAAAGCTGCATTTAAATAAGTGCAAAATTTTTAAAAAAGTACAACTTGTGGTGTTTCGGTAGATGGAACATGGCAGCGGAGAGGCCATATGTCACTTAATGGCTGCGTTTCAGTTATTTCCATTGATACGGGAAAAAAGTTAGATCTGGAAGTAATGACTCAGTATTGTACAATGTGTGAATTGAATGTGAAACGTGAGCATGTATGTTCAAATTATAAAGGATCCTCTGGAAACATGGAAGCTGTTGGAGCTTTTAGAATTTTTGAAAGGTCACTAATTAAATGAGACCTGCAATACACCGAGTACTATGGTGATGGTGCTTCCAAGGGCTTTTTACAAGTGAAGGATGGATATATATGGTGAAAACAGTGTCACAAAACTTGAATGTATAGGACATATACAAAAAAGAGTAGGCTCACGTTTAAGGAAACTAAAAAAGAACACCAAAGGACTTGGTGGGAAGGGGAAATAAATTAACTGATAAATTTATCGATAAACTGCAGAACTATTATGGGATTGCCATCCACAGCAATGTTGGATGCCTCGAAAAAATGCAATCTGCTGTAATAGCTGCCTTCTTAGACTGCTGCTCTAGCAATCAAAATCCCATGCATGGGCAATTTCCAACAGGGAAAGACAGCTGGTGCAAATATAAACAAGCATTACGTGATGGTAAAGTATATGTGGACAAAACAGCAGGCCTTTCAAATTCAGTGATTAAAGTGATAAAGCATACTTATTTAGCACTCTGTGATAAGGAGTTACTAAAAAAAATGCCTCCATGGCAAGACTCAAAATAATAATGAAAGCTTTAATAATGTATTGTGGTCTGTTTTGCCGAAAGAAATTTTTGTTCATAAAAAAACTTTGTTTTTGGGTTCATACATGGCTGTCATCTTATATAATTTGGGTTATTTAGGGTTATTGCCTGTATTTAATTATTTAGGTATAGGAATTGATCCAACGACACTTAAAATCTATATGGGAATTGACAAGGAGAGAATTCAAAAATCGAAACGCCAGTCATTACCCTAAACAAAACTCTCCAGAAAAAAACAAAAAGCCAAAAAAGGCCAAATTAGCTAAAAATGAAGCGAAAGAGGGCTTAAGCTATAAATATGAGGAGTTTTGAAAATGTTTAGTGAGTAGAAAAGTAATTATTTTGAGTTAAAATTATTAAATGTGTTTTACGAGAAACTGTTATTAAATATTTTTATTCACGATGAAGCTCACTACACAAAATATTTTGAAGATACTATATCTAAATTTTCAGAACATGTTTTATGTAGTTATATCTGTGTTATGAATCAAAATCTAATCTCTGTGTATATATTTATATACTTTATTGCTTTTTTATGAAAGAAAAAGCATTAGTTTTTAAAAATTTGAGTTTTTGCATAAAATTTGGCATATTTAAAAAACTTTCAAAAGCATTACAAATTTTTTTGATTCCTATCACAGATAAAGATGTTTTTTATGTACTCTATAAATATTATTTGAATACATTTATTAGAATTTTGTGTACAAGATTTGTCGTAACTGCAATTTTTCACCAAAATTTCGCTAAAAACAAAAAAATGTTATAGTCTACAAAACTCTCCAGAAAACAACAAAAGGGTAAAATGAAGGTCAAATCAGTTTTACATGAAGCTAAAAAGAGCTTCAGCTATAAATATAGTGAGTTTAAAAAGTGTAAAATTAGTAGAAATTTTTTCATGTATTATTAAAATCTTTAAATGCATTTTCTGAAAAACTATGTATTTCAATTTTTTTCTTCACGGTACAGTTCACTACAGAATTTCTTTTTAAGATATGAACTTGAAATTTTGAGAAAATGTTTTATTTTATGTTATCTGTATTCTAGACTATAATCTAATCTCTGTGTATATATTTATTTTTTATTGCACTTTTTGTGAGAAAATAACATTAGTGTTTTGTAAAAAATTGAGTTTTTACATAAAAATTGACATATTTCAAAAACTTTCAGAAGTATTTACAAATTTTATAGCTATCAACACAGATAATGATGTCATTTATGTACTGTATAAATATTATAAGAATATATTAATTAGAATTTCAATACAATCTTTACCGCAACTGCAATTTTTCCCGAAAATTTCACTCAAAATTCCCAATATTTCCAAAATTAATTTTAACTTTGTAAGAACTGTATTGGAATTCTTACTTTTATGTCCCATTTCAAATAAAAAAGTGTTTATTTAATTGAAATTTTATATATTTCAAAAAAAGTGCTCCGAAGGTATAGTTACACACCTTAAACTCATCATAACTAGAAAGTAGGAACTAATTTTTTCAGTGCCATTTGTCATGAACCCTCCTTTCTCCCAAAGCATTTGTTTCAGAGAGTGTCTTACAGTTGGTCTCATTGCTCAGTTCAGTTTCATTTCGTCTCAAGAAATTTGCAATGTAGCCCTGTTGATCAATATGGGTTACAATAATGACAACTACTTTTTCAGCACCACTACTACTCAGCGACAACTACCACTCCAGCATTCCATGATATACTTTTTCCAGAGAAGCTAAATGTTTCTTTTATTTAAAAAAAGTGTTGTCTTTTTTTAGCAGTCTATGACGTATAATTGAGCTAGTGACATCAAAATATGTTGCTAATAAATCTCTTCTAAAAATTTACCATGTTTTCCTACGATTTTTACTCTTAGAATTTTATTAGTACTTAGAGTAGTTTTGTATTTGAGTCAACATTTTCCTCTCTTTTTTGGAAACGACGAACCAGATTCTATTAACGAGTTACCATAATTCTTAAGAAGTGTAGCAAACCTAAAATCTTCTTAAATGACAATTTTGAGATTTTTACATTTTCAACGTGTATGGATTTTAACCTTTCTAAAAATACCTTACTTTAACCTCTAGGGTATTTAGAAGCTCTTAAAAACTATCTTTAAGTAATCATTGAAACTGGGACACGCCCATTGAAATAGCGAAAGTGGAAGTAAAGTATTTTGGTTTTGCTTAAAAGTTGAATGAGGATAATGAGAATCACAAAACATTTAATCCAGAATTGCTAAGAAAGTGTTTACATGGAGGTATACAGAATCCCAGCGAAAGTGTAAACAACGTAATATGGTCTCGTGTACCGAAGGAAATAATTGTATAAATAGAAGTATTATCACATTGGGTACATATGATACAATTTCATCATTTAATATGAGAAATATGTCAAACCCGGGTGATTACATGGTACAACCGATGGAGCGCTTCGACAAACAGATGCTGTTAAAGGCTAAATACTCACATTTACAAAGAACAAAGAATGTTAGGAAAGAAAAATGACTTAAAAGTAAGAGATAGGATGAGGAGCTTCAAAAAGATGTAGATCATTTGGAGTATGGGGAAGAATGTTTTAATAAAAAAAGTAATACGGTGAAGTTCATTTATCTCAAAATGTAGATTTTTGATGTTCAATGTACCTTTTCTGGGAAAATAATGTTCACAGGTATGTAAGTTTCTTATGACCCATTTATAACGATGGTCAATATATACTGAAATGTGCTTTTTGTTTAAAAAAAAAAAAAAAAACTCGAAAATTTATTTTTTACAAATTTTTTTTTGGAAAAAAGGGGGGAAATTAGTCACTATATTTGATAAAATGTTTTAGAAACTATAAAAAAATTCAAAATTAGTCAAAAGCTCATTTCAGTATAATGAGAAAGGTGTAATTTAATTGTATAAAAAATTTCAAGCATGTACATATAACAGATTTCGAGAAAAGGTACATCGAAAACAGCCAATTTAACCTTGTCGGTATAGTACACCAAATACAGAGCGATATGTTTCAATTTCATAGAAGTATCACCATTCAGAGCCATAATGTATCCTTGTTTTCTGTGAGTAATGTTCATTTTTAAAAATACGAATGTAACGCGTGTTACGCAGAGAGCAAAAACTAACATCCACGTATTGCATCAAATGTTCATTGGCTTAGCTCACAAATGCAGCTATCAAACTGCTTTGGTATTGTCAAAGTTGAACCACCTCAAGGCAGATAAAATCAGTTTGTGGAACTTTCAGGAAGTTTGTGGTGGTTCACAAACAATTAACAACGAAAAATGCTTAGCCGAATTAATTTGCACAATATAATATATTTTAATATTACAAAAAATAGTGATAGTTGAAAAGAAGATAAAAATTATCAACACAAGATATATAAAAATTTAAATTCTAAGAAAAATATTTAAAATTTTAATTTTTTTCCCAGTAGGATGTAAAATTTCAAATATACAAAAATTTAGGGAAAAATTATGTTTCATTTTTTTGTTGTGATTTGTTTTTATTAAATATTAAACAAGCTTCAACTTAATTTGACAAACATGCCATTACAAATATATTATAATGTTAATACTTACTCATATTCTTTTCTTATTCTCAGAAAAATACATGAAGGAAATTGAAAACTAGACCAAAAATACATTACCTGATACATACCCTGACATTTGTAAAAAATGGAAGAAAGTTTGAGATTGAATTGAATATATGCCGTTATTGTGTGTGTGTGGCTTACTATATCAAATCACAAGAAAAGAGAAAATTATTGAAATGAAATATATTTCCTTTAAAAGAGTTTAATGCGTGCAGATTATTTACAAGGCAACAATGATACGATACATATTTGTTTAATTATAAAAAAAAACAGATTGCGTTCACCTTTTTACCTTATGAAGCATGTTTCGACTGGAGATTTACAAGCATGATATCTGAAGATGAAGGGTTTTGATATTTATTATTTCTCTGAAAATTACTTCGCATTCCTTTTTCAATACCCTTACGTATTTCAAAAAGATAAATTCACCATGTTACATTGCAATCCCATAACGTACAGAACAGATTGAAATCAAATAAAACATCCGTAATCAGAATCCTTCTTTTCTCATGTGTGTAGTGCACATCGCGAATATGCAATGTTCCATCTTTCAATATATTTCAAAAAGCATTCCCTAGAAAAGCGGGAACGTTTTTTTCTTTCTTTCCCTTTCCGATTTTTATCTTAAAGGAATGCAAATTCAAGAAATACGCTTTTCTTTCCTAGAAATATTTCTGCCTTTCAGTGCGAAGATAAAAGTAAGGAAAGAAAAGTAACCATCTCATTTAGAGCATCGAGAATCTCGTTTTTTGTTTATTTCTTCCCTGTGGCTAGATACTCTGAACCATCTCTCTCCTCCCAAGTACGAGAATAGTGAAATCCTTGATTGCAACATGTAAATTAAGTTAACCTACCTTTTTTCCTCTCTTCTTGTTCACCAAGCGAAAAGAAAAATTCTAAAAATTTGTTTGTTTTGGGGAGGGGGAAGAATAAATCTTATTTGTTTCATGAAAAAGTTCAGGGTCAGCACAGTGGTAGAATGCTAATGAAGTTTTCTGAAGAGGAGAGATGTATCAATTCTTTCCCTTTGTATTGACATCAAGGAGTCAGTTGAAACATTTGATTTTAAATAAGCAAAGAAGCTTTTTTTTACCTTCTAGTTTGTATTTTGGAAAAGGATAACAATTTTCAAAAAGCAATAACAGGGAATAATGTATGCAATACTTTTCTGACACCGCCATTCTTTTCTATTTTTCGTCAGTATGTGGTTATTTCTTTTTGTTTTTCCTATTTGAAATTTATGCTGGATTTGTAATTCAAAAAGCCATTTATTTCCGAGTCTGTTTTCAACAAAAAAGAAGCGAAGAATGTCTACAATTTTCAATCAAAGTATTATTTCAAGTTTCTAATCAAGCATGTATTACATGAAAGCGTTTCTCAAATCAAATTCTTCCTTGACAGCAGATTTTAAATTGCCTAATCAAAATCACATTTGTGAGATTTGTTTCATCAAGAAACAGCAGAATGAAAAAACTGGGTTACATGCGATAAGAATCGAACACAGCGGAAACTTCAATTGAATCTGAAATTCTGAAAAATAAATATTTGATCAAAAAGGGAATTATATATATTTGCTTTGTCATATATTCGGTAGTCCGTAAAAATATATTTGCATTTTTATCATTTGAATCCTATCAAATTCATATTTACTTTTTTAGTTTTATTATAAACATACGCAAGACCAATTGTCTGATTTTGACATTTATAATTATAATTTTAATTTTCTATAAGACATAGGTTTTGAAATATATTCATCAAGATGTTCCTTTTTCAGTGTCCTTATTTACGAAGAAAGATTTTGTAAGGTGCGTAATTATTTGCATATTCTGTGTGTAAAGAGTATTGTTAAGTAGAAAACGTATTATAACTTAACGGTGGCATTTTATTTTAAAATGAGTTAATTCCAGATTTTTAATTATAGTATCCGACTACGTTCGGAACCATGATTTTGAAAAAGCGTATAAATGGATAATATTTATGATATTTAGTGTCACTTACATAAGAAAACGTATATAAAATTGTTTTAAGAATATAATTACAATAAAAATTACTTAAATACAATATTTTGACAAAATATGAACATAGAATGACCAATTTTAAAACATTATCCTTTTATGAAAAATTATTCTATTATAATGGTATTTTGCCTGTATATTGTTCATCCCTCTGTACAGAGAGAGGATGAACTAGAATTTTTGTAATATATAACTTAGAAGTGGATTTATCCATATTTTACTGCAACAGAGGGGAAACATTTTAAGAAAAAAACACCGATAATTATTTCAATTGTTGGTAACTCTGAAAATAATGTGAATTTTTCAAGAATCCTAGTTCAGACTCTTTAGGGAATTCTTTATGTTTATAAGCAAAATATTATTATTATATAAGCATTTTTTTATAAAAGGAGAACGTTTTGAAAATGAATAATTCTAAGTTAATTTTTTTTGCCAAAATATTGTATTTAAACATTTTTTTGTCATAATATCCTTAAAACAATTTAATACGTACATTCGAATCTAAGTGACACTAAATATCATGAAAGTTATCCATTTATGCAATTTTTTTCAAATCACGGTTCCGAGTGGAGTCGGGCACCTTAATCATGTATCATTACAATTAGTGAAACAGATGTGGTTTGATTTTGATAAAATATTTTTTTATCCTATAGTGAAATATTCTGCCGGAATGAAATATTTTCGCAAGTCATTATAAAGGAATTGATTCCCATTTTACCGATTTTTTGTAACGTTATACTACAAAGCAACATTAGAGTTACTGGCGATGGATTACGTAATTTTGAGCCTCGATCTAGTGACAAGGACGACACTAGAGCTCGCACCCCCCCCCCACATTCACAATTTTATTCGAAAGTACTCATTTGCTTATAATATATTGTATGTTGAACGTTATAAAATACATTTCTTATTAAACTACTAAAACAACAAAGAAAAGAAAATAAATACAGCAAATGTTATCACACTGCTAGGGTAATTTTTTTATGCACTATCTTACATGAATAAAAATTTTAGTTCGTTATCAGTAAGGGAAAAAACATTTTTACAAGAAATAAATTGACTAAAAAAAACATCCATTTCTAAAAATGTATGAGTCTATTGGACAATTAAAGTACGCTTCTTCTATTACAGATTCTCTACTGAATGACTTAAATTTTTTAATTAAATGCAATAAAATATATTCAAATCGCAGTGAAACAAAATCCATCATACCTTATATAGCAGTGACCTTCAAATTCTTTTGACTCACACGGAATCCTTAGAACTATTAGTTATGGTGTGTTTCAGATACTTGAGGTTATATAAATTTCATAGATAGCGTGAATCTATTTTGAACGTACAATAATATTTTTTTTTTATTTTTATTGTGACTCATAGGACTCTTGGGTAACCTTTGTGGAATCCCAGGGTTCTGAGGAACACAATTTGAAGACCATTGCCTTATAGGAATACACGTATCATATAAAAATAAGAGGGACATATGGCAAAAGGGAATTATAAGGATGTAATTTTCCAAGGCTTAAGGGGACGGTGGATCATTAAAGCTAATTTCTTAAATTGTTAGCTTAATTATCTGAAAATGGAATCATACAGTAAATAATTGCTATGCTTCACAATTTAAATGTATATTAAAAAAACTATTATCAGCAGATTTTTTTAGTCAATTTTTTTAAAAATATTTTAAAAATGTTTCTTGCGCATTAGTTTTTTAGATATGTACATAATTTTTGTTTTATATATTTAGGAACTACAACAAAATATATCTGTGCATGGATTATTCATTCAGAATAAAATTTGATGAAAAAAAATTTCCACACTATATGAAATATTTCACCAATTATTACACATTCAAGGTATTCAAAACAACACAAAATATGATTCGTTATTTTTTTTAGAAAACTAATGCACAAATTTGTGAATTGTATCCTCTTTTATAAGTTGTGAACAGTTGAAAGAGATATGAAGTAATTTAAAACTCAAGGAGCATTTTATTTACCAATAAAAAGGGAAAATTGGAGAGCTAAGAAAAGTGCATTTTAAACATTTATTTGATTAAAATAAAAAATAATTCAATAATTATTAATCAAAATGGCAAAAGTCTTTGACATAATTATTCTATGAAATATAAGGAATAGTATTAGTATAAACAATCAAAAACGCAATTTTGACCGAAATCTGACATTGTGAAAATCCAACATCGCCTTAAAAATTATGTTTAAACATGAAATAGATGATTTTTTCATGAAGTTTATATTTGATGATTTTAGTATTTTTTGTGAGCAATGGAAGAGAGCAGAGCATGAGATATGCATATATACTGTTTATAAGTAAATGAAGCATTAATATACCAGAACGAAACTGTAGTTATTGTTAACTTCTTCGACAAAGTATGAATTTCCACCTTATTTGAATTGCAAAGTCTGCATTCCTCAACATATATAGATCTCTTCCAATTGAATGCGGCTAAAGAATCTAAATATCATTCTGAATGACATATAATTTCCAATAACCGCTATCACTCCCGCAGCATCATATCAAATCCATTCAAATCAAATATTCCCTTGGAACGTATCCTTATTCTATCTATTTTCGATTCTCCTGGGTCGAAAACTCATCACAAATCCGCCGATTGAAACTTCGTGAAGTTCCCACTTTTCAGGATAATATTTTGCTATAATCCCTTCTCTCCCGAGACCCTGTGTGGGTAGTGTATTTCATCCCCCAGCACCCCCCACTAAGCGATATTTATTGCTGTGGGGAGGACGAGCGCGTTAAGGAAATTAATGCCACGTTCGAGTCGGGATGTTTGTCAACTTTCTCATAAACTATTCAGACGATTCTTCTCACGGAATCATCAAAATGCGTGCACATTGTTTGAACGACCCCAGGTACGGTTACAGTTCCTTTTAGGAAATGGAATTCGTGTTTTAGTGTTTGGTACACAACTCACGTTTCTTCATTTGCATGTAATAGACATCGCTTTAATGGGCTTCAAATTAATGGCTGCAACTCTGAACTGTGTCAAGAGGAAGCTAAAGAGGTGAAGAGGAATTTTAAACTAGAGTGGTTAATAATTTTAATAGCTTTTAGAGCAGTTAGCATTTTTCTACTTTACTACGAAATTGTTGGAGCTCTAGAACGCAGTCAATACCGTGCCTGAATTTGAAATATTTTGCTCTTTGATTTTTGTGCTCATAAGGAGAAGATATTTATCACGAGAGGCTGTAAAAGCTAAATTATAGCAATTATTCTCATAAGCATTGCATTTAATTGTTACTTTAATTTTTGCTCTTTTTGAACTAAACACTTAGATATAATTTATCAAAATTTTTTGTAAGGTATCTGACTAGTTGGGGGAACATTTTTTTGAAATATTGCTGAAAATTCCTCTTTAAACTCATTTCTTGTTTAATTATAACAGAAAACTTATAAAAATAACAAAGAAAATAATTTTTCAATATATTTTCGAAAGAAAATGGACAATTTTAGGTTAAAATTGGGCATTTTTCGCACATCACGGCAAACATTGTAAAATAAATTCTAACACATGAAATAAAATAGCTCTTAGTGTTTTATTCAGATAGCAGTTATCTATGCTTTGATTTATAATCTTCGAAAATTTTCAATTTATTACAAAATAAGTGGTCAAAAAGTGCACAAAACGAAAATTTTTCAAAAATTTTGCATTTACCACAAAGAAAAACAATCGTAAAAAATTAATTATATTGTTTTTCCTTAATCTCTATTTCACAACATGCATATTGTAATAATAAACAATGATGCAAAATTCCATGCAATTATCTCAAAAACTTTTTGAGATAGCATGTTTGCTATTCGATAAAATATGGAAAAATCTGCTTCGGAGAAAAACGCATTTAAAGATTTTAAATCAAAATCTTAAAAACTTATACAACCTGAAACCTATATATATCAAAAGAAAAAACCTTTCATAAGCACATATCAGTATTATATGTTTGTTTCAAATTCTATTTTTTTAAAATTTTTATACCAATTTTATAGAGTCAAAAAAGTTTTTCTAGACATCTAAGTGCATAGTTTTTTTAAATACAAATTAGAGACATAAAAGCACAATAGAAAAACTTTATTACACTAAAAATAATAATATTTATATGAAAAAACATAGTATCTAATTATCTTGGATATATCTAAGTATCTTAGAGCTTAAGAAATATGTAAATATTAGTAAATATTCAAGAAAACTATACACTATAGCAGTGGCGCACACAAGGGGGGGTCCGGACCACCCAAAGCCCTTAATATTTTTTTCCGATTGATTATAATTCTAAGTATATAGTACGCAAAATTTAATTAAGTACTTGTTATTAATGATTAATTTTATTAATTAATGCTAATTATTTGTTCAATAATTAGTTTTTACTGTGTTTTGTTCCCCAAAATATACAAAATCAAAAGGAGCATGATACAAGAATGGTGAACTTTCGACCCCGCCCCCTCCTTGAAAAATTCATGTATGCGCTACTGCACTATAGAACTATAACACTATTTAAATTTAAACAGAATGCATGTTCTTGTAAAAATATCCCAATAATGTGAATATCTTTTTTCAACTTTGAAAAAGGAAAATATGTGCATTGGGTCTTTCTTTTAAGAACAAAACCTCTCTTGATAGATTAGCATAAAATTTTCAACCGAGTGTTTATTAATATTGCCCTGTAAAGCAGGGGTGGGCATTAAATCGATCGCGAACGGCCGGTGGACCACCGAGACACTCGGGAGGTGGGGGAAACGCATGGAGATCAGCAATTAGTAATTATATACCGAAATATTCAAAATTGGCTGACAGTAAACGAACTAAGTCTTCTACTGAATATAACTGTGAGCCCTAACTTTAGATGAAACTGTTTGATTTCATGTATTTTGAATTATTTCGTAACAAATACCTCATTTGATGTTATCATATTTGTGGCTATTATTATTACGTTTGTATCTTGCGTTTTGCTTTAAACACGGTCTTAAAAGTGTAAGTTTATTTAACTGTAGTTATGTAGGTAAGTTCTTATTCCGTATTTATTATCAAGTTATAATAAATATTGTGGTTCCCTTTTTCTAAGCTCACCATATCTACGTCATTGTGTGGATCGCAACACCTTTACAAATTAGAAGTAGCCCGTACCCTGGAAATGTTCGCCGAACCATGCTGTAAAGCAACATGAGGGCTATTGGTGACAAAACACGTAATTTTTAACCTCGGTCAAGTGACGAGGACGACGACTGAGCTAGCATCCCTTTTCTAAGCTAGAACACCCACGGGAGGATTTTGAGCTTCGACGGATTTAATGTGCATCAGCCCCTACTCTTTTTTTGGCGGACTTCCAGTGGCACTAGAGATCAAACTCTTGACACGTCGTGCATGATTTTGTAGCCTTAACGAATAGACTACGGGTGTCACATTACTCTAAACTAATAGAACTATGTTAACCAGAACTAAATATTGTGTTTATGTCTGATATATAATCTTTCTGCATTTTGTGTACTTTGTAAGAATCGAATAAGTTATAAAAATAAGATGCGACGAAATAAATTTTTGCACATCTCATATTTTATCCCATATGTTTGGATTGGTCCTTCCAATAAAGCCGTACGTAACAACACGTTTAGTCACATGATCATCCAGACATTATCCATGTTTATTGTATTTTGAATTTGTCCAAGAACTGTTTTCAGTTGCATAATATGAAATTTTCTGAAATGAAAGAAGTTTTAAATACAATTTTTCTACTTTTACATTTTTCATATATAACATCAAGGTAATTTTATGATTTTAGCCTTATATATTATTTGCTGATATTACTTGCGGGATGATTGAAAATTTCTTGAGCACATTGGAATCTTGGCATTGTGTAGCTTTGTCTCAGCAATATACACTTTTAAATAAGGAATATTAAAAGATATTTCTGAGCAGGGCATTTAAAATATTAGGTATGACAGAGTTTGGGTGTAGTTTATAGGCATAATGTTTGTCATGCACATATTGATGAAATTTTCGCAGGCAGAAACCTCTGACTTCTCTAAATTTTATTATGTGTTTAGAGAGCTCTATGTTTAGAAACTAAAATTATAAATATGAGGTTACTCTAAATTTAATACTTTCATAGGTGTGGTCATAATATATTTCTTCAACATTATTCATGTGCTCTCGACATCTGTTCCTTAAAAGTAATTAATAATTTAAAGAACATAGAACATCACACACAATGAGAAAAATGTTTCCATAAAATTCCATTACGTGGCATTTTCACATTTCTTATCAGCAAAACTTTTTTCCAAAGCTATATAACTTCAGAAAATTTATCTACGAATAACACTCTTAAATGAACCATACGGAAAGATAATTATTTAACGTTCCTACAGGCGTGGTCTTACTAAATTTGATTAATGTCCAACGTTACAAAGAATATTTAAAATTTAACTTTCTTATACATTATACACTTTTAAATTAATATAATGAATGGAACAAAGCCCTATATAAATTATTTATTAAAATTTTATATATATATATTTGTTTCCGTGTTTACATGTATTTTCGACTTAAAATTGTAAGATTATTTGCTCAAAAATATGCTTACAATTTTAGACAACTTTATGCTCAAATTTTTCTAGTTATTTGATTCCTTAAAACATCTCAATATAAATTGTTATTAAATATATATATATATATATATATATATATTCTTATGTAATAAAGTTTAGACAAGTGTTTGCAAAAAGCTAAAATATTTGATAATGTTGTAAACATTGGTGAAAATGAACATAAAGTACTACAAAATGTAATATCTAAAACATAAAAAAATATGAAAATCCTTGTGTCAAAAGATTCACTTTGTGTGTGTGTGTTTGGTCTTTAAATATTATTTAATCAATGATTCTGTTGCTAAATTAGATTCATGTATAAGTTTTATTTTTAAGAGAAAATAAATGAATGATTCTCCCATATTGTTTTATCAAAAATAAATATATATATTTATAATTTTGTAAATTATTTACACACACACACACATTAATCTGTATTCCAAATAATTTATTTCTTAATGTTCACGAAGAAAAAAATGCTAAACTTATTTATTGTTGTATACAAGCAAGCAATTTTATCTACTTTTATTCTCAATTGAATAAAATCAAAATTTCTCATGTAATTAATATTTACAATTTCAATCTTTTTAAATGATCACGAATGAATTTATTTTCTTCAAAACAAAATTTGATTTTGTTTTTCATGTGCAGACAAGAATTAAACAGAAAATCAGTGAGTCGAAAATTTAATCTCGATGAAAATTATACAAATTTCAATATTTATTTTGATTTTTTTTTATATGTACGATTAACGGTTATTACTTTTTATATTTTATTTTAAGTGACATAAGAACCCTTTTATATTGTAGTTATAGAGAATTAGTAAGCATTATTTTGTTTTCAGTATTTTCATGCTGTTAAGTCATAACATGTTGATGTTTGCACTATCTTCGAACGCTTACCCAATCCTAAAGTAGGGATCCAATGGAAAGTCCCTCCATCCTCAGGAAGGTGCAAGGTCATTAACCAAAAGAGGACAGAGGGGAAGAAAGCGGTTTGGAAGGGAGAGAACACCACGTGACGCGATGTTAACCACAAGCTTTTTGAATAAGGAAAAAAAAGTTTATTCAGCCCGCTGATAAATTGTTCTGTTTTAGAATCTTTTGAACTTACTTTGAAGTAGAATAACCACTTTTGATCGCTTTACAGAAAATACATTGTCATTTCTATAAATTACAATCAATCCGCAAGAGAAAACGCATTTGTAAATATTAATTAATAATTGTAATTTTTTCATATAAATATGCAATCGGACCTCTGTTTAAAGGAGTCGCTAAACCTCTAACAAATTGTTCGTTATATCAAAAATTTGATTAATAGATGCATCCTGGTTCTTGGTTCCAGAAAAAAAAGTCCTCAATGTGTAGAGAAATTTGCAAAATAAGGTCCAACTGTGTGTGTATATATATATATATATATATATATATATATATATATATATATATATATATATATATCACAATTTGCGAATACATTACCAACAAAATTAATTTTCATTTCACTTTTAATTATTTATCCAAAAATTTTAGAATTCGAGAAATGAGAGCAAAGCAGAAACTGAGTTTTTTTAATACTTATTTCATTTTCTCATTTGTGACTTTCAATATTCATATTAATGTCCATAATTCTTTTGTTAATATGAATAAAGATAATATTTTCATACAATAATTTCTAAATTCAAGGATCCTCATAATAATATCTAATGGCCTACATCTAAACTAATTACTCATTTTGTTGGTTATAAAGACCCGCCGAGTAGATAAACAGAAGCACTTCAAATCTTTTAAAACTTAAAATCCTCACGTTGGTAGGAAAATGGGTTTGATTGATTGATTGAATATTAACGTCGCACTGTTCAGCTACACGAGGGCTTTTGGCGACGGACCACGTAATTTGTAGGAAAATGGGAGAATTGGATGCCAATTTAGGTATTGTCCTCGTCACTTGACTGATGTTCAAAATTTAGGATTTCTTTGTTGGTTCCGAGTGAGACCGATGTTAATTGCGAGAAGCGAAATAATGTGCGATGTCAAGAATACTAGATGGTGTTAATAACGTCCTACCTAAGGAAAAAATGGGCTTACAAACTGAAATCATCTTTTCAAGTTAAAGAATAATCCGATTTTATATTTAGTCTGTAAATCTAACGTGCGAGTATTGTACCCATCTATAACAATATCAGTTCTTTAAATATAGTAATTTATAAAAATAAATCTTTAAGTAATATGTCAATTACTCTTAAAGGTAATTTTGTATAATCGTACAAATGAATAATTTCTGTTAATATTTAGTGTTATTTGAATTAGAATATACAAATGAAATTATCGAGACATATGAAATTACTTTATGAGTATCGTTACAATAAAAAATTTTAATATGCAATTTTTTCACAAAAGAGGTAAGAAAAAGTGATTTATGTTGGAAACGTTCTTATGCCATGGAAACGTTCTTATGCCATGGAAACTGTTTCTAAAATAATAATATTTTGTCTATATCTCACGGTCAGACTTCTCTACAGAGCCAGAATGATATTTTTATCAATTAAAATAATAATCCCTGGTTTTTTTTTTTTTTTTTGCTAAAATTCACTTACTTAGATATAATAAGACATATAAATAAATCTACTTCAAAATTACATAGAATTTCCAGCCATAAATGGACACATTCATATGATAGAAGCATTTTCCTTTAAAGGAGATTGCTTTTAATATACGTAATTTTTTCTTCATTGTTATGTTTATTTGCCAAAAAATTGCATTTAAATTACTTTTATAAACATTTTTTTATGGTTTTGAGCGTGGGTTGAAAACCTTAATTTCAAATTGCGTTAGAACTTTGCATGTCATTATATATAAATCCTCTATATTCAATATATTCAGTACAAAAAGTTTTCAAATACTATTAATGAAAAACTAGGTATTAAAAATTCCCTGAATAGTCAAAAACTCATTTCGTATTAATGTCACCCATTGCAAGTGCTGTTCAAGTTTAAAATACACATGCAGATCGCGTGCACGAAAATTCAGCTAACTCCAAAACCCCCACCGTCTCTTACACTACTCATTAAAGTATTCCTTCCAGGAACGAAGTCTCCCATCATATTACATCTCCAATGCATAGCCCACTCCTCTGCCATCTAACACTCGAGCTAACTCTTCAATTAGCACTTTGCACGACAGTGACGGATGCAAGTGTACCATCCCATATACAGACCCTGTGCTTCACGAACGCGTACGAGCGTGCATAGATTAGCCACAATGCTTGATGTACAAGCACGCCACATCATTCCCTCACCCCTCTACTGCCCCGAGAGCAGATTACGGCCATGTAACAATTACCTGAGCTTCGGAGTTATTTATTAAAACTGAGGGAGATTATATTGATTCGAGTGCACAGCCCTTGTAACTGGGATAGATTAGAGGCAGAACGCGATGTTAAAGGGATTTATGGCTATTAGTATGCCCAAAATGATGTGGCCTATCTCAGAATTTTGAACAAGGTCAGTAGTTAGCGGTGATTTGGCGTGAGGTGGTGGGAGGTATTATGCTTTGGATTGGTTTATGCTTCGGTGGGATCTTTTCCAAAAATCAAAAGAAGCGCTTAAGCAGAAGTGCTGTCGACTTTTAAATTTGGTGTTGAATTTCTGTTGGTTTGTTGAGTTTTCAGCAGCAAAAAAGTTTTTTGTGTTTTGCTCTGTAAACGTATTCACTTCCTACAATTTTAGTACACTATCTCCCTATATATATATATATATATATATATATATATATATATATATATATACATAAATATATAACTTGTTTAAATTTTCAATCATTAATAAAATACTTTCTATTCATCCATTCCTCCTCAAATACATTTTTTAAACTTATAGTGGAGGACACTTGATGTTAATACAGTTTTTTTATGTATTAATTCATTAATTAAATTAAAAACGAATAAAGAGTAACAAACAAAAACAAATAATACAAAAAAAGTTTTAGTCAATTCCTACTTTGAATAGATGGATAGAAAGTAATTTATTAATGATTGAAAATTTGAATAAGATATATATATATATATATATATATATATATATATATATCATAAAAATCTTCTGTGCGTGTGTTTGTCACTTAACTCCTTCTAAACGGCTGGACCTATTTCGATGAAATTTTTTGTGTGGGTTCAAGTAAATTCGAGAATGGTTTAGATTCACAATTCGGTCCTATATCACAATTAGTTAAATAGATATCAATTAAAAACCTTCAAAAAGTACAACTCAACATTCACCTGCATTGTTGTAACAACGCTATTGTTATAAACAAGTAATATAAAAAAAATTAAATAAATTCCTACTTAGATCAACCGAGAAAAAATTTATTTTAGCTAATTTTATTAAATAGTTGCAATTAATATAAATATTTATATACATATGACAGAATCACAACATTAAGTGGTAATTAATTTTTATTAATTATCATTAAATTATCGTATTGTCATCCAAAACAATCGTGTATATAAAATGTCCTTTCAACTGAAAGTTTTATTTAACACGCGAGAAAAAAACCTTTTCAAATTTTGACATAAGTTGCCAAAAAGGTCGCTAAGTCGCCAACGTGGCTGTATTTGTAATTTTTATATAATTAGTTATAATCAATTAATTTTTATTAATTATAATTAAATATTTGTATTGTCATCAAAAATAATCATGTACATTACATTTCAGCTCAATTGAGTGCTTTAAAATGTATTTTATTAACGATTGAAAATTTCACCAAGATAAATAAATAAATAAACAAACAAATAAAATATGTATAGAGATCGTGAGCTAATAGTAGGAATTGAAAAAGACGTAAGTTGGCGTCAAAAATTGATTTTCAGCCAAACTGGCCAAACCCGGTCTTTATTGTTACGAAAATGCAGACGCGATTCACGCTTTTTAGCGTTTTTAATTTTAATATCTTTTCAAATAATCTTTATATATGTAATTCTTCTGTGCGTGTGTATGCAACTGAACTCCTAAACGGATGGACCAATTTTGATGATAGCTTTTGTCTGTTCCAGTGGACACGAGAATAGTTTAGATTTTTAATTCGGTTTAGAAATGTTTATTTCATTAATTTTTTATTTAGAAATTGTTGATCTTGGAATGTTTTACATTGGATCCGGCAGACTGCGCTACGATCGGAGTATCGAATATTCAAAATGTTTTATTTTTAATTTAAGATGTGTGTACAGGACAACGTCGGTCGGGTCCTCTAGAATATATATATATATATATATATATATTTATATAAATAATTATATATATATATATATATATATATATATATATATATATATATTTTATAAATAAATAATTATATATATATATATATATATATATATATATATATATATATATATATATATATATATATATATATATATATATGTATAGGAAGAGAGAGAACTAATAGTAGGAATTGAAAAAAGAGCATGGTTAGTCTGCATTGTTGTTACAGTACAAACACGGTTTGGCTAGTTTGGCTAAAAACAGGTTTTCGACGCCATATTTGTTTTTGTTTTAATAGTTACATTGTTACAACAATAGAGATTAATCTAAGTTGGCGACAAAAGACAGTAATTAATTTAATTTATTTTAATTAATTAATTAATATTTGAAAAAATTATATTAACATCACAAGTGTCATCCACTAAAAATTTTATTTGAACTTGATTGGATGAATATAAATTATTTTATTAATTACTGAAAATTTGATCAAGCTAAATAAATATAAAAATAAATGCATAGAGAGATTGAGCTAATAGTAAGAATTGCATAACTGTCCAACATCACATATAAAGAAGAAAAGCGCTTGTTGTGTCCCTTTAGAACAGGCATGTCAACCTATTTTGCTATTAAAGACCACATGAACTATTTTATATTAAGTTGACGGCCGCATGTCTTCAATGTTCAAAAAATTAATAAAGCAAGATTTTTAGAATGATTATATTCCATATTTATAAAACTCATATTATTATACACTATGCATACATAATTGCTTAATATTTCATTTTATTTTTAAACTATACATGTTTTATATTGTTTTATAAAAAAGTAATAGTAAAAGTTATAATACGAAATACAATTTAATTTTACATTTAGAACACATTTGACTTCGTTTTATTTCTCAAAATAAATAAAATGAACTTAAAAATCTAATTAAACTATATTATTCATCGCAGAACCCGGGATACCAATTTCAGATTATTATATGTTTTATAGCTAAATTATTTTATATTATTGACTAAAACGTTTCATTATTCGTGTTCATACAATTACAGTTTTCCTTTTAATGAAATTGAACTATTTAATTCTGCTTCAGCTTTGGTATTTAAATTCAGCAAAACATTTTAAACATGGGAGCATTTGAGGTCTTTAAAAGAAAAAATATTTTAATCAAGAGAACATTCGTTTTGCTTTCTGAAATATATATAAAACCATTGTGGTCAGATTAAGCTAAGTAATGAGCATGATGGTAGTGAAAATTTCCCTGTAGAATAGTTACTCGAACTCAAAAATATGTAGCCTTTAAATTACTATACAGATAAATTTTAGATACATTTGACCTACAAGATTATAATCTGTTTCGAGCACAAAAAAAATTCAGTAAGGTGACATCCTCCTTTAGGGAGGATAGTCCTCCTTTATATATTCTGTCCTTCCTTGAAAATATCCTCCTTTTCAATATTTTAAGAAACCGATCTGTTAATCTCTATTCATAGTTGAACCAAACATGTTTCCAAAATGTCGACGACTTGTCTGAAACAAATATCACAGGAAATAATAGTTTTCAATGGTGTTTTTTGAGTTCATCGCAAGTAAATTGGGCAGATATAGAAAAATTTATTGATATTAAAATTTATGACAATTATCTGCTTGAAAAATTAGAAGACTGAATGTATATTTAAATTCTGATAAATTTGAACAACTGGTAAATCAGTAAGGCTAAAACTAATAAAAGATAGGTGGAAATACTTAACTATTTCAAAAATGAACACTTTCCGTATGATAATTTAGTTATTCTTGATGAATTTACGTTGTGCTGACCTGGAACTAATGCAGAAATTGAAAGAGTTTTTTCAGTTGGTAATGATTTTTGGACAAGTGAGAAATCAAAATTGAATGTTGATACTTAAGATGTAGCACTTTCTGTAAATCTCAGCATAAAGGATATTTTTAGTTCCGAAATTTCCGATGTATTAGAAAATGATATATTGACAAATAAAAATATTCAATGCGATAATACTCGTTTAAGTAAATAATTAAAAGAAATGCAAGCGTATTTAGCGCATTTTTATCTGAATTAGTGTAGTGTTTCATATATTTACGTTGTAACATTTTCTTAAATTTTTCGCGCGTGCGTCTTCCTTTTCATTGTAAAAAAAAATGGTCACCTTAAATCCAGTGGTATAACGGAGAATATTAGGGCCCTCCAGCGCAGTCATGTTTGGGTCCTAAGCCGTACTTAGCATCAGAAAGGCTTTGGTTTCCCCCAAAAACCTGACCTCCTCCTATGCGGAGGAGTACCTTACGCCACTGGGAATATTTATGAAGATTGTTCAAAGAAAACGTTGTTGATGTAATGTATGAAATTAAAGAGTGGGTGTCAACTAAGGTGTCGCCTACACTAATTGTTTAAACTTCAAGATTAAATTAAATTACTTGCCTAGGCTCAAAATTACAAGGTTTGTCGTCAAAATGCCTCGTGTTGCTCAAAGATCTTAGGCTAATTGAAAATCAAAGCAAATTAGAATATTGCAGATAAAATATTTTAATCCTTGCACAATGAAATCGCATATTCGAAAACTTTAAAATAGCTCTTTAAATGTCTAGGAAACTTTACAGAAAGAAATCTAGCGAAGGAACCCAAAATTAATGCTCTTTTGAGATCATTGTAATACATTTATTGTCATACCCAATTGAGTAGAAATATTTTGTAAATAAATAACATTGATATAATATAGAATGCAATTATTTATTTTTAAAATATATACGACATTATTAAAATATATTTTACTTAAATATAAAAAAGTCATTTTCTAACTTAACTAAGTCTCTAAAAAGCAATAAACTTCAGCTTTTGAAAATTTAAAAAAAAAAAATACGAGGAAATTTTTTTCTTATAATGAGATTTTTAAGGATAAATAATTTGTTTCAGTCTGTATGGCAGTTAAAAATCAATAATCAGTTCATCTTATACTTCCATCAATAATATTTTTTAAAAAGTTCAGGCTGGTAGCTTTTACTATAAGGGTGGAACTCATATTTTACCAAGCAGCTGCAAATAGATTAATTATGTTTTTGAAAATTGTGTAATTGCCAGCAAACCACTTCTTTTTGACCATATTTCTTCATTTTTATCTTTTGTTTTGACTGTAAACTATTTTTATTGGGAGTAGTACTTTTTTATTGTGAACTGTAAATTTGTTTTTAAAATAGAAAATAAATTTCCTAATGCTTTTCAACTAAAGTGCAAAACTGGAGACAAATATATACTTCGGGAAAAATACTACATGAAGCAAGGAAACACATTTATTCATCGAATTATTTTTTTTAGCTAGATTTAGTTAAGAGACATTAGATATACATGTATTTAATAAACATGTTTTGTTAGATATTTTTTAATATATTTTGCATTAAGGAGGGGACAAACTGAGCGATTTTATGCAAGTAATGACATATATTACCTGTTATTTTTTTAGCTAGAATTAGTTAAGAGATATCTGATGTACACACATTTAATAAGCATGTTTTGATAGGTATTTTTGAACATATTTTCTACTAATGAAGGGGACAACTGTCAGATATTATGCAGGTAGGACATCCATATATTAAGTGATGTGCTAAAATATGTAATGATTTTATTTTCAATTGGCAGAAAAAAGCTACAGAATATGTGAAAGAATAATTATAGTATGTCATGTATATATCTTTCCATCCAGAAAAATATTTTAAATTTAATTGTTAAACCTGTTATAATCACAACATAAGGGTATTTTAAAACCAATGATGTTTTTTGTATAACAATTAAAGGAATACATGAATAGAAAATGAATAAAGGAAATAGTCCAGATGTTTCTAATACCAAAAACGGGATGCCCTATCAGGTGTTGATGTAAAACAGTAACAAGAGGTAGAAATATAATTGTTGGATTCATACTATCATCGGAAAGTAATCTGTAAAGTGCTTTGTATTACAACAAATAGTTTCTGAGTTGCTTTGTAAGTTGTAAATATAATTCTTGCCCATTTTATAAATTTTCAGTTCTTAAATTTCCTTGCAACAAATAAATGAAATTCTCTCCAAACTTCTGAAAATAAAACATAATTTTTAGAATTAAAACAAAGTCTTTGACTAGTATATTTGATTGAATTTCAATTCAATACTGGAATTATGTATGAATAATAAAAACACATATTGCATTTTCCGAAACTGATTTTTTGTAAGCCCCAAATGTGTGTCTATAGCTGGAAATATTACTGAAAGGCACAATTTTTTTCAAGTGTTTTGCATATAATTTCTAACTATTTCTACTTAATATTTTCTTTGATCTAACCATTCAAAAATTATATGTCTTTGGTTTTCCTAAAATAAGCTATCTATTCATGATAGAAATTACATTTATCTATCATTTCTTCTCAATATTTTTCAATAAAAACCATAAAAAATATTAGTGGAATTTTCCAATGATTTTTCTAAATAAAAAGAAATGCATAGCAAATAGACACTGTAATGATGAATGTCTGATAATTTAGGCTATAATGTAGTATGGAACTGATGAACAAATGTGTATATTTTTTTCCAAATATAATTCCGAATTCTCTTATAAACAAGCTGTTATAATAAAAATCTATTTTCAGATATTTTTTTGTGGCATATAGCCAACTGAGAGTTTTTCTTATTTTCTTATTTCTTATTATTATTTTATTCTGGTGACATAAATCATTCAATTACACTTCAGATTTTATTACGATTAACATCAACCATTAACTTTACTCAGCACAATTCATTCAACATGAAAGGGAGATGTTCAGTGTTGAATTATTCATATTGTCTTTTTCGGCCTCTGAGATGTTCGATATATTTTAAAAGAGTGCCAATTTTAACTACTAGACGCAGGAGAATAAGTATATACTACATACATTCTTAGTATATTAGAACAAACTTTAGAGCTCACGAAATAATCGAATTTTCATTAGAGTACTTAAATTAGGATTATATTTTTATAAAAGAAGTTTAATGAGAGTTAAAACATATTATTAAATTTTGACTCTAAAATTACTTTATATTATTTTAACATGAATGTCGTTGGGCAGCATCAAGTAATTCAATATATACAATCAATAGCGGATGAGATCTTGACTAACGAGTTTTTATACATGAAGACAATTTATCACTTTTGTATAAAGTATATTTTTGCCGTTACACACACGGAGTAGCGAAATAATTTTGCTCTGAGAAATAAAATTTTGCAAATCAAGTACAGTTTTTAGAGACAACGTTGAATGTGTGTGATTTGGGGAAATTTAAAAATCCATATTCCTAATGGTAACGATTGCTTCTCTTCCCGGTAGAAAATTTATTACTGCATATTATAGCGTCGCGAGTCTCAAGTTTGCTTAATTCCTAGGTAGCAAGATTGATCACACAGATTTAGTGAAAAAACAATTACTTTTTTTAAAATTTTTATATAGAAACGCCGAATTTACGCATGATCTGTTAAGTCTGTAAGCTATATATTTGCAAGTCCAGTCGTTATAAAATGTGTATCACCGACGGCTTAGCACGTTCACACGGGTATGCAACTGGATTGTAATGCTGTCACTTCAACAAAGTAGTCAAGCTGAAATTTTATCAGGTCTATGGAGAAAATATCAAGTCCAGATCACAAAACTAATAATCCCCGATCTTCGTCTCTCGGGTGCAGCTGCCCAGCAACCTCTTTCACTCATATCGCCAAAGATCCCCATGATTCTCGTTACCTTCCAAATCGACTCTTTAAACCACGTAAGCGGGCCACTTTCATGCCCCGAATAGTTTCTGATTGGCGAGCGTTACGGATCTCCACCGGGCACCCTCTTCTCTTGGTCCTGGCTGCCATTGGTTATTATGGGACAAAAGTCTGTCGCGACGGTGATTATCTATGTCACCATACCTCGTAAGCAATATGAAGGGTCTGTAAATTGAACTGTCAATTTGACACTGGAAATACACTCCTTGGTATTTCATCATCGCAAAAAGGCCGTCACTCCTTCCATTGAAATGCATTGCTGCCGCATGTAAGAGGGAATGAAAGAATGGATGACCATCAAATAGGTGTGGTACCTTCTATAAATCACTGTGAAGAAAAAGTCATCTGGGTGTTGGAGAAGAAAAAAGAGTAGCAACATCAAAGCAGTTCAAGAGTTGGCTCAACATCTGTTTTACCCCAGCGCACGAGAGAAGAATACGCGGTCCCTTTGAAGAATACCATGACCTATTTCGCCATTCTGCTCATCCTTAGACTTCAAAAAGGACAACTAATCTAACGAATCCATCTAACGAAGCGACGTTGCAATATACTTTCCAAAAATTTATTTTATTGGAAATATATGGGATAAATACATGTAGTGTCACATTCATATGATAACTACAAACATGTATTTCCAGCCAATCAGTTTGTATATCTATGTGATAGTCACGTGCTTCCAGACCCAATCAGTTCATGCTCTTCGCTGTTGTCAGCTTTTGCCTTTGGCAAATTCCTTTAAAACTGTATATTTGTAAATAATTATAATTCCCAGAGGTAAGTAAAATACTTTTAATTTAAATATACACGCATAACAGTTTTCTTTTTAATTTTGAAAACACTTTTTGAAGAATCTAAATATTTTAGCACATTTATCCAATTATCAAATTTAAAATATTACTTTAAATTGTACGAGTGAAACAACAAGTGCAAATTTGATGTAAGTTTTGAATTAAAGGAGAACACGTGATTGTATTAATCATGTGACGGCCAGGAATTAAGCCCAATGCAATGTTTGCTAATTGACTTTACTCAAACAAATAACAAAAACAACATAAATTATACGGAAAAGATAAAAAATACATTTCATTTGAATGAAAAAAATTAATATATTTAATTAAAGATATTCCAAGGACAATAACCAAAAACATTTGCTAGGCTTACGTAAGCATTTGGTTGCCAGCGGCACCAACTTTTCTTCGTTCACGCGAATCAACCTGAGAAAGAGAGAGAAAGTTACGACATAATTAAACTTTTAGGTCTGATTTTACTGGTAATGAACTCAACTTTTAAAAACTTTTCAAAGCAAAGTTTTGTAAATAACAGGCTAAGCCCTAAGGAGATGTATTAATGAAAAAAGATGCCAAAGGTATTTTCTCACGCCAAAAATGGCACCAACAGGCAATTTTTTTTTCTCGGGTGCTAACACATGTGACTTAGTTACACTTTATACCATTACCAAAATTGAAGTCCAAATGGTAGCCAAGAGCAAGTTATAGAAATTTTTCCTTGAATGATGTAATAAAAAATTATATTTTATTTATTTTATAAGGTAAAATATTACTATTATTGTTATGCTATATGAAAAGAAATTACATTTATATCTTTGTTATCTAAGGAAAATACAAATATCCAAGATTGGAATATATTGACAGCTGTCAGATTTAATTACGACTAATTAAAACTGATATAAAAAAAGGATTAATTCTATGAATAAATATATTTTTACTAAGTCATAAAACATTTTTTATAACACAAGTATCATTATTAATTACCTCGAATTAAAGAAAATAATTGATAAACAATTAATAAACTTTAAGTTCAACAATTTAAGAAATTGCATTGTTTTAATTATATATATGTTAAATATAATTCTCGTAATTGCATCTTTACAATTTTTTAATTTGTAATAATCCTGAGCCCCAGGACTCATAAACTATAGCTTACCCGCTTAACGAGATATAATCATAACTTAACCTCTTAAAAATTAACATCTCAACGTGTATAAAGTAAGGTTACATAAAATATTCTCGTACTTATCTTTCCACCAATCACAAGATCCGTCCACGGAGAGGTCATGTGAATTTCGGAAGATCCGTTTGCGGCTTTGTTTAAAAGCTCTAGTTTCTAGGGAAAATGTGCCTGTTTCTTATCTTCGTCATGTTGCGTCGCTAGCTCTTTGTATTTGTAAATGTCTGCTAATGCTTTGTGTATGTGTGTGTCGTTATTAATCTTATAAATGCCCCCATGCTAAATAAACAAGATTACTACTCTAAAACAAGTCTCATCTATCATGTCAATATACCTTCTACATCTATACAGGGTGCGGCAAAAAAAAATCGGACAAACAATTTTTTATATGACTTTACAAAAAATTAAGAAATTAACAAAATATTACAAATAATAATAAGAGTACACTTCGTATTAATAAATAAATTTAATTGGTTTCAATGTGACCGCCGTATGCAGGAATGTGCACAAACGCATGCAGAAATTTTCAACATTGACCCTCAAGTCTTTTACCTTTAATCTATTCCAGTGCTTCTCAAACTGTGGGGCGTGACCCCCTGGGGGGGCGCGAGAATATCGAAAATAAAAGATTTAAAAAATAATTAATTTACTGGAATGAATTAAAACAAAATACTTTCAGACATAATAAAAAATGCACTTTTACTCTGATATAATTTATAAGCGTGCGTGCGATATTAAGTCATCAAAAATAAAAACTTCTTCAATACCTAATTAGCTATCTTTGACCCTATAACCAAATAAAAAAACTTTTATTTGATTTGCTGTAATCTCACAATGAGAGATTTTTTTATTACGCTTTCTTTTTAAACCTAACATACTACTCTCTTGGAGAAAAAACAGATCCCAGACCCAGAATCGAAACAATTTAGGAACATGAAAAATTTATCACTGTCATTCGTTTTGAAATACTGCATATTACAGCTGTAATCTGTTTGACCTTGTAAGTTATTGGTACAGTTAGTTATGACCCCTCTCTTTTGTGTTCCATGGGCTTGTCTTGCAAAGCAAAGTTTTCATAATGAATGCTTATGATTAGAAATTGACCCTCTGAGTTATTTTTCTATATTTAGCAGATATCTATATTTTGTCTTCTAAGCCACCGCATTTTGCAATATGTTCAATTTAAAAATTAGAGAAATGAAAAATAACATAATAATTATCCTATTATTTTATTTATTTATTTTTGCTTAAAAGTAGTATACAAAATTTAATACTTATGTTACTAATTTGTATGGTTTATAATTAAGATCGCCTATTGTAGCTTTAGCGTCAAAGTGGATTATTATTGCATTCGGTACATTATTAATGAAGATAGAAATTGTGATCGAAAAGGGGGGCACCAGTATTGAAAGTTTGAGAAGCACTGGTCTATCCCATTCCCGCTGAAGCAATTGCTTTATACAGTGTGGTTTGGTACAGGCGCTGGACTCTAAAATGTCCCATACAGTGCAATCCATGGGATTGAGATCCGGCGTGTAGGGTGGTCATTCTGCAGATGATATCATGTCTAGAAAATTCACCTTGCACTACTCTTGTGTCTTTTTGGCCTTGTGAGATGGTGCAAAGTGTTGTAGAAACGTCCAATTTGAATTTCGGAGTTGCTTTTGGGCCCACGGTAGCACAACAGCTTCAAGAATGTCTCTCTGGTTTACTTTTTGATTGATTTTAACTCCATCTTCTACAAGAACCAAAGGTGTTTTGCCACTTGGGAAAATTCCGCCCCAGACTATGACTGACTTTGGATATTGTCGATGTTGAACAATCGCCGAGGCACTTGGAGCGTCCACAGACCAGATTCTATCGTTTTGGGAGTTATTAACTTTTTGAACCTTAAAGAGCTACTCATCAGTGAAAAGGAATCGCTCCCAGCACTCACTTGAGTCCTGTCTCATAAGTTTTCGGCATCTCCAAAGCTGTACGAGTTTCAGCTTAAGTTAATCAATTAAGTCTTTTTCAGTGAGAAGGTGAACATTTCGCAATGTGTAAGGCTTCAATCCAAGCTCCGTTTTTGCTATTCGCATCACTGATCTGTCAATTATTCCCATGTCACAAGCGATCTGTCTCATGGAAACCCTGGGATTTCTACGATTCCTTGAAGTATTTATAGTGAGTTTTTGCCCACTTCCTGGACGCCGACTATCATTCCCAAGCTCTTTGAAACGGCAGATTGCATCTGACACTGTTTGCATAGGTACATTAAGCAACCGAACAATTTCACACTGTGCTTCTCCCTGTTGCTAAAACAACTCTAAAATAGCACACTTTTTCTCGACATAATCAAAAACATATAAATAAAAGTACAAACTAAGAAATATATTAAGAAATATTTTATTATTAAAGTGGTAGATAAAGAAACACAAAAACACCAATTAAAAGGGGAATTCGTTAACTATATAGGAAGTAAGAAATTTTGACCGATTTTTTTTTGCCGCACCCTGTAGTATAATAAACGACAGATAAATCTTCGAAACCAAATCTTCAATCATCAAGTTATTTCATATATATATGATTTCTTTTTTGTCGACAAACGTTGAACTCAATCAAGATTAAAATATGGAACTTAAGATAGAATAAATACACATACGCGCACACCCATTTGTATGAAGCCGCGATTGTGTTTATGTTTGCGAACTCGTGGATGGAGTATTGCAGGTTCAGGTCCTGTTACTACAGTGAAGGTTCTCCACATATATATAGAAGAGGCTGATGCACATTAGGTCTGCCATGGCTCAAAGTTTGCGTGACATGGTAGTTAGGAGAAAGGTTACAAACTCCGATGTCATTCTCGTCGCTTGACTGAGGCTCAGATTTACGAGGTCGTCACGAATAACATTTAGGCTGAGAAATTTACGAAATTATTGGACGTAAATGTAACGATATTAAATTTGTAACTGTTTTTTTTAATTTCTAAATTTTCACTTTTAATTTTTATTGTTTAACAGATACAATTTCTTTGAAATTCGGTGAAATATTTCAATCTGTGTATGTGTGTGTGTTCCGTTCTTGAACATAAGAAGAGCCCTTTAAAATACAATGGTAATATTTTGGTATGTGAACATAAAACAAAAGAAGTGAAATTATTTTTTTCTTTAAAATATGCGGCTTATACTAAATAATGCACATATGTGTTTGTTTTACATTATTACATAACAGCGATTCTATATTTTTTAATGCAATGCATACGAATTGTGCATGTTTCAATCAATGTACATACTCAGAATATATGTATATTTTAAATCCTTAAATTTTAAAAAAAAGAAATTAAAAATATACTAAAAGAAGGAAGGAAATTAAAACATGTTTTGCGTTATAAATAAATTATTCAGATTCAAAAAGCAAACAACTTGAATACTTTTTGAAGATGTTAAGGAGAGGAAATACTTGCCGAGTTTTTGAAAGCACAAGTTCGAAATTGTCTTGCGACTTATTTTGTGTATAGAGCTTTTCTTTTCTCTTAGAAATAGTCACATTTCTAGGCCACTGAGAGTGTTACTTTCGCATTTTTTTTTATTTTTTCAAGTTATGTGCTTTCGAGACTCTTAAGAGAATATTCAACCATCAAATACTTAGGAGCATTTTGGAGTCAAGAATCTTTTTTTAAAAAACTTAGAATTTTTTATGGCTTAATTTTTAATGTTTGAGAATGAAATAAAAATTATGGCGTCGTTAGACTTTTTGTTTTGAGATATCATGATATAAAAATATGCACTTTTCACTCTCATTCTCAGTTTAATGCTTATAATACAAATAATAATGTTTATTTTATTATTATTATTTCGTTATACAAGTTAAGTATGATTTTTAAAAAGTCAAATATTTTTATCTGTTTTATCCCCTGCTCTAATTAAGAATTAACGAAAATTAAAATACTTTTTAGTCGAACCTCCATATAACGAGCCTCTATATTGCGAATTTTTCTATATAGCGAACTTTTTTCTGGAACTAACAATATTTCACGATTTTCATCGTAAAATAACCTCCCACTAGCGAAGTGAATTTTCTATATAAATAACTTTTTCTTTTGTGATACAGTTTTTTTCCTCCCTATTTTAAAGTTATTTCTGAAAATTTCAAGTCATTCTGTCTTTTAGCACATTTTATGGTTGTCATAAACCTTTAACTGGTTTTACTGGGTGCCTAACTCACCGAGAGCAATATAATTCGTGTATTTATTCCAAGGGCTACCTTTAACTCGCATTGTCCAGTTCAATGGAAACATTTTCGGTATCCACTTTTTCCATCAGTGGAGTTGTCCCTTAACCAGATGTTCTAATTATAAAATAATGTATATTTAATATTACTTGTATACTTTAAATTATAAAATGTCCTTAAAATTCTTTAGTTTTAGTATAAAATTATTTCCTTAATATTGATAATATAGTGAATACTTCGACATTTTTTTTCTTATTTTCCTTGTAGTTTTCGTTCTTTCTTTCTTTTTTGATGGGTACGATACATAAAATAAGCATATATTAATGTAAAAAAAAAGGTGTTAATATAATTATTTTTTTCAATATATAGTATTCATGAATTCAAAATTTGTTTTATGGGGCTTAAAAAGAAATAATGGTTAAGAAATGAACCTCTATATAACTATATTTTTCGGGATTTAGCGACTTCGTTATATAGAGGTATGACTGTATATATATATATATATATATATATGATATATATATATATATATATATATATATATATATATATATATATATATATATATATATATATATATATATATATATATATATATATATATATATATATATATATATATGGGTTGGCAATATTAAACATTCCAAATGGGAGGTTTTTTAATGGTATCAGATTATTTTTAATAGCTTACAATTAATTTATTTACATTAAAATAATCTGAGCTTCAAACTGAAAAATCTAAACTTCTTTTTATAAAAAAATAAGTTGTAACTTTGAATAAAAGTTCCAATTTTTATACTTACAATATTTACATTAATGCTGTCGCAAGCTCTCACCCTCAAAAGTGTGAGAGTGTACCTACCAAAGGATGAGGCATTTTTTTTCTTCAGGTATCCGACTACGCTCGCAACCGTGATTTTAAAAAAAGCGCATAAATGGATAATTTTCATGATGAGATTATAATACATGCATAAAACTGTTGTAAGGACATTTTGACAAAAAAACATTTTTATTTAAATATAATATTTTGGCAAAAAATTAACTTAGAATAATCTTTTTTCCAAACGTTCTCCTTTTGTGAAAAATGGTTCTATTATAATAATATTTTGCCTGTATATATCACAGACCTCTCTACAGAGGCTCAACTATATATATATACCCATATATATATATACAGTCACACCTCTATATTTTTTGAAAAATTCACATTATTTTCAGAGTTACCACCAATTGAAATAATTATCGGCGTTTTTTTCTTAAAATTGCTCCCCTCAGTTGTCGTAAAATATGAATAAACCCACTTCTAAGTTATGTATTTCAAAAGTTCTAGTTCAGCCTCTTTACAGAGGTCTGAGTTATATATACATACTAAATATTAGTATAACAGAAGCATTTTTCATAAAAGGAGAATGTTTTGAAAATTGGTCATTCTTTGTTAATTTTTTTGTCAAAATATTGTATTTAAATGATTTTTTTTATTTTAATACTATTCTTAAAACAATTTTATATACATTTTCTAATCTAAGTGACACTAAATATCATGAAAATTATCCATTTATGCGCTTTTGCAAAATCAAGGTACCGAACGTAGTCGAATACCTTAAAACAAATACTTTTATTATGATTATCAAATCTCGATCTAAATTCGACCTAATTTAGGAGAACCGTCAATTTAGTTACTAACTTAAATGGTATTATACATTACTTCTCGATGTTTCAATACTCGCAACCCAATATTCAATCATAATTTTCATCGCTCCCCTACATACAATAATGTATTAAATTCGACGTATATATACCGGACGCATTTATACGTCTTTCCGAAATACATTCTTTTCTGTTCACTGTCATCCATAAAATTATTCCGAAGTCTTTGGAATGCAATAAAATGACCTTGACAGCGTTAGGTCGCAGTTCTTTGTTCCCTTTCTCTCCACCCCCACCGCCCAATACACTACATATGCTTGCATATGTTCAAAACGGTGTTAGTGGGGAAAGGGATTAATTATAAATCGTACAAATTATCTTGATAAGAGTTAATTTTTGCATGTAATTTCACGTATATATATGTCAAGCCCGTTGGGTCACCGGTAATTATTAAACTTATTAGTAACTTAGTATTGTTATATTACTTATAAAATACATTGTGCAGTACTGATATCTTTATAAGTGTATTACAACAGCGTAAATGTTATTTTATTACGTCAGAATGTGTGTATTTTGTTTACTTTCAATAAATTAGAATTTTTTTAAATAAAATTCTGTTTTCGACTTTTTAATATGCTCGCGCCCCCCTCCTACGGTTATCACGCCCCCTATGGGGCACGCCCTACAGTTTGAGAAGCACTGGTATAGTATTAAATTCCATACTTATTGTAAATAGTATATCTTTAGCAGTAATAAGTGTTCTAAAATGTGTGCCGTTTTGGGTCCTTCCTCTTGAATCCGACAAGTTCAACTGTTATGTGTGGCCCCGTATGGCAACAATCGTGAACCTCACTCTAATTTCCCTGTCTATTGAACTTTAAAAAGCAACCCTCACTAACATAAATCGCTCTTCCTTTACAGAAAGCGGTTTTATAAGCATATATAGTGGTTTTATATCATATTTTCTCTAGTGGATTAGCAAGAATTAAGTATAGAAATTTTTACAACGTCTCAAAACTTTAATGATCCCTTGTCGTAGTCCTTCATTGCTAATTCATTTTCTCATTTTAAAAATAACATTACAAAAAAATTTCTGTTAATTTTCGATTTATTCTATATTTAGAAATAACACAGTATAAATTGGGTTGTTTCCAATATCACGTTTTAACTTTTTTCAAGACCCGATAGCTTATGTGAAAATATCAACTTACACATATCAACGTAACTTATATCTAATTGTGTAAATGTATCTACAGTGGTGTAGTAAACACATATATTTCAGTAAAAAACCACAATTTCAGTAAATAAATATGACAAATAGTTGTGGAATTAAATAAATAATATATTAACAAGGAGGATATTTTTTCATTCGTATTTCTATTCATAAGGTTTTGATTTTACATTAATTTTCCGTGAAACCCAATACCACAAAGAAAAAGTAAAAGAATTTCAGTAATTTTAACACTTACTTATTTTTTGAAATTAACTGTTATTGGGAAATAAATTCATTTTTCGAATATAAAAAAACAGTTTAAAAAGTAATGTTTGGTTCTTAAAAATGTTATGGAAATTTTTTGTACTATATATTTCCAGTTCCTTATTTAAACATAAGTTCTTTAAAATATATATTGCAGAATATAAATTTACATAGAAAATATGCATACTTATATAGTTTATTTAATAAAAAATTGGACTTTATAATTATTTTATAAAATATTTTCTGGTCAAGGATAGCTTCTCTCAAAGCATTTACATTTATTTTATGACACTAATAAACGTAATTGAATGCGTCGAAGTTTTATGTCTGGTAAATATTCACTTATCATACATACTTCAAAAATATGATACAATTATCTCTGACCAAAGATAAATATTTAATTAAATTAGATTAAAATTGAATTCAATGAGCGGGGGATAAGTTAAATAAGAGGGTTTCCTTTGAACACCAGACTAATATCTCTTTAAATGTTAAGCTTCGTTTGAATTTAGCAATCAAAGATTTGGTGTCCTTCAAAACTTATTCATGTCAGAATAAACTTCAGTGAAACAAAAAACATATTAAGAGTACAGCTGACTTTCAAATTGAAAAAAATTGCACAAATTTTCAATTTTTTTTCACTTATACCAAAAAACAATGCTTGCAATCACTGCTTCTCAATTCAAAAATAATTTTAAATTCCGATAATTTTTATGGAAGCTATGCTCTTTTCATTTCAAACACCCATTTGTTTACATAATGTCAAGCAGAAAGATTTTATTATTTTGTAATTAGATTGCTTTTTTTATACAAAGTTCTAGAGTTTGCATGACTTTAAATTGCATTTTCACTCATATTTCTGATGAATATTTCCAAATATGAGTCCCTTTCATATTAAAAATTTGTTTAACACTGAACATTAGACAAGTTTATTATAACAAAGGAAATCTGTTTACACAACTGGTAAATAATATATCTCAGTTATACTAATAATTGCTTTTATCAGATTTGGTTGAAGACTTATAATTAACATGGACATAAAAGTTTTCATATGAAGGAATTTAAATTTCTGTCCCTTCAACAACTTCAAAATGTTCCTAAACAATATAATTTCTCCCAATTGCAGTGAAAATCTGCACAAAAATTCTACATAGATGTATAAATATATGCTAAGGAATTTTTTTTTTTTTGCTTAAGGGTAGAGAAAATTTTAAAAACAAGAGAATACAACATTTAAAAACTAAAATTTTCAACATAAATAATTTTTAATTTCTTTTAAAAAACAAAAGTGGAAAAATAACTATGTATAAAATTATATATACTTATGTATAAAATATACTTATTATACTTATGTATAAAATTAACATCACGAGGGAATATTGACAGTGGCGTAAACTAAATCTATTGGCGTATAGGGTATTTTGAAATGTGTTAATTATTCGGTACATTTAAAAATTGAAAATTTAAATAGCTCAGAAACCATTAAAGATATTTTCACTAAAAGTTGTACAATGATATCTGTTAATACATTACACGTATTCTACAAATTTGAAAAAAAATACACTCACACGTTTATGATTTTAAAAAAAATTGACTTAGAAAGTCCACATTACCTTTAAGACTCACAATTTCTAAAGGAATAAAGAAATAAAATTAGTTCTAGTAAGAGCAAAGTAAACATTGTATCATCATGAACCCTATTATATGTTTCATTATTCACATGTTTTCCACGTGTTTCTTTTTAGCTGATCCTCCTGTCATTATATCCCGTTTCGAAGAGCAAATTATCAATCCTGGACATCCAGTATCTCTCCGATGCATAGCCAAAGGACATCCATTACCGAAAATAACATGGACAGCTGACGGAGAAAGCATTCCATCTTCTTCACGTTTGCGATTAGGAGATTTTGTCACCCAGGATGGCAGTGTCGTTCATAGTTTTCTCAACATCAGCTCTGTGGAAGTAGGAGATGGCAAGGAATATTCTTGCAATGCTGAAAGTGATTTTGGGCGCGCTTTTCATCAGGCAAAGTTGAATGTGCCTTCTTCGCCGGTGGGTCGTCCGTTTCAAAATAAAACTGCTTTGGTTGGACAGACAGCTGTATTTGTGTGTCCTGTTGCTGGATATCCTCTTACACATTTTTCCTGGGAAAAAGGTATAGTACATATTCAGATAATGTTTAAATTCCTCAATATGTGCTTTAAAAATATTTTATCTAACTTTTTTTCACAAACTTGTATGCATTTTATTTCATCATTATTATTCATTGTTATCGAATTCCTATTTTTCGTACAAAATAAAAGTATTGTTAATAATATCTCTGAAAAACTAGTTGTTTCAAAATAATAAAAAAAATATAATTCTGAATAAAAAAATAGTTTTCAAATAAAAGTTATTGTAAACTTCTCCTAACTAATAATACTTAAAATGTTAAATATTACTCGAAACACAAACAAAAAGCTTTATATGGGGATACAATTTTTCAAAAGTGTATGGATCATGATATTTAGCACCACTGAAAGAAAAACTGTTCAGAATAACTAAAACAAAACGTGCTTTTTTTTTGTAAATGTTTTGTTGGGCCTTTTATGGGTGTAAAATTTTTCATATTATCACGGAAGCTTGATCTAATTGATTAAAAAGTATTTACATAAAAATAAATACATACAAATAAGTATGCGCCATAAGCCTTACCAAACATCCGGTAGTAATTCAGATAGTTTTGGTCTTGTAATGCTATTCGGGGTTTCAAAAATGTTCTGGAGTTTGAGAATGATATGACTGGCGGAGAACTGTTTGATTTTTAACCAATATGATCAACATCATGTTTCATGTTTGTAAACATATTTTTTTACTGTTGTGTATATAATAATACAGTTTTGAAATTGGTGACACTAATTATATCACAGCAACTGGAGTAATTGAATCCATTTGAAAATTTCAGGAAAGGAAAACCTATGAATTTATACTATATTCTACCAAAATAAATTATTACCACAGTTTAAAAGAAAATAATAATGATAAAGAATAAAAATTCTTCTCAAGCACAGGCGATTTTTATAATTCTATTATCTAATACTTAGAACCAGTTTTGATAAAGTTAGTAAGTTTCAGTGAATATATGATAATGAATTAAAATTGCATGATTTTTGATTTAGCAAACAGTACACAAGATTTCATAAATAATGATGATATATTTAATGAACGTATATTACTGAACCATGTTATTCAAATCATAGGGTTGGTGGTAGTTCAAAATCTGAGCAAATGTCACATACTATTGGAGAGACTTAGAAAGCAATTTTTTTTAAAATGTTACAAAGGACCGATACAGCTTTTTCCTTTTGTAATGTTTTTAAAATGATTGAGTTTGCCTCAGACATCTTCTCAGATTGAGAGGTTTCTTTCCTCATTTTGACGTTTAGGATACATTTGTATATAGAGACGTAGATTTTCAACATCTGTGTCGTGACCCGAAGGTCGCAA
The DNA here is from genome assembly GCA_019973935.1 of Trichonephila clavipes. Classification (NCBI taxonomy): domain Eukaryota; kingdom Metazoa; phylum Arthropoda; class Arachnida; order Araneae; family Nephilidae; genus Trichonephila; species Trichonephila clavipes. The sequence goes on along the minus strand of BMAU01020739.1, from coordinate 315,965 downwards.
ATAGGAGGGGGGGTTCAAAGAAGAAACAGACATGATCGTAAAAATAGAAGCGTTTATTTTTAAAACGCTTTTATAAGTTTCACTTGTATGTATAGGAATCTCTGAACTCGATTTTTACCCACTTTAAAAGGTCAAACTAATTCGAAATTTTCACGCTTGTCAAGGACCGATTACAATACAATAATTTCATAATTTTGTTCCATTGTTCTCAACAAGATAATCAGGAGACAGGATAATCAAGATTTGGCGACTAATTCATTATACCATTTCCAGATTTGGCGACTAATTCCATGTACCATTTCCAGATTTGGTGGCTAAAATATTGAGAGTAACCTTAAAAGCGAAAACTTCTTTTGCGTCACCAATTTTTTATCATACTATAAACAACTGTCCAGTCATTCTGAAAATGTAAATAAAAAAAATCGTGCATGTGAAAAAAAATTGTTCTAACTCAGGGATGCGCAAACTTTTTCGGTCGCGGGCCAAAAATAAAAAAAAAAGTGTATGAATAAATGATAGTTAAAAAAACTAAAAATAGATGCTTTTATTGTACATCAAAGTAAACAATGAAAAATAAATTATAGTTAAAAAAACCCACTTCTATGGTTAATCGAACTAAAAAGTATGAAAATTGTTCTTAATATAATAATAAAAGTGACTTACTAGAAAATTAATGTCATTCTCTAGTAAAAGTGTGGGATGGTTTGAACTAAATTTTCACACTAACTCTTCAGTTAGAAATAGAACTGGTGAGAAATTATGATATATAGCACCCTTCGTTTTTACCCAAATGACATTAATTTTCTCGGGAATCATTTTATTCTTATATTAAGAATTATTTTTTTTTACTTTTTTTAGTTCGATTAACCATAAAAGGGTGTTTTTTAGTTTTTTAATCTATAAATTATTACATCTAACACTTCATGAATGATATACAGCTTTATTGTTTAACCTTGGGAGCAATCTTAAATCTTATAATCGTTAATCTAATTTATAAGACTATCCAAAATGGCTTAACTGAAGCGGAGCTCCTTATACCAGTCCTTCTCGAACCACAATAGTTCGGTGCAGCTCAATACGATTTTCTTCCACAACTCCAGGTGGGTCCTAACGACTGGTCAGATGACTTCCCCAAAACGCGATTCACTTTCTATTATTCCTAGATTTCGCGATTAACCTCACATACCCCAACATCAGGATTTAAATAGCATTTATATTTGCTTAAAATCAAGTTATCTCTCAGAAAGTTGTTTATAAACTAAAATACAGTTAAGTAATAGTTTCACAAGAGTATTAGTTGAAGAACCAAGTTTCACTTACTGTGAAGCATCTGCGGAATAGTAAGATTAATACCGAACTTCATTGCTATGAATTTTTTTTCATATAAGTAAAACAAACAAAAAATTAAGAAAATGTCATATCTAATGCCAAATACAGCTGTTTGAATAGAGTTTAGTGGCTTAGTGAAATTTTTTAAATTTTAAGTATTTTCAAAAATATGTCAGAGTTTAGAGTCTCAAAAATAAGCTAAGACTATATGTATATATATACTGAAGAACAATTATTAATAACCTCAGGACGGTTATATATACTGAAGAACAATTATTAATAACCTCAGGACGGTAATATATACTGAAGAACAATTATTAATAACCTCAGGACGGTAAAAGTAAATAATTTAGATCAGTGATTTCAACTCACATAAAATTTGTCCGTTATTAAGAATACGTCAGACGTGTCCAGCTTTTTTATATTGCACAATGTATGCAATTCAATCATTTTGTCGCTAATTTAAAGATATCACTAATAGATTCAGTCTAAAATTTACGTCTCTACATTGCACATAATAAGGTAAGATTAAAGATTTTTCCCCAGCATTTCAAAACATCATGCGATATTGAAACAATAAACAGAAAAAAAATCTTCTTTCTTCATAATATCTAGCTTCAGACCTTAGATTCCAAAAAAAAAAAAAATCAGAGGCTTATGCAAATGTATACACATTTCAGTAAGATAATGCGTTTTTAAAAACAAACAGGAGCTCGTTCTAATCACAGATTCTTTCACAAGAGTGAAACCCAATCTAGTGTAAATATTGGAAACTGCTCCGAAAGATAAACCGTGCTTTTATTGCTGTCTGCCGCTTCTGCTGTCAGCCAGAATCGACTTTTCAATCAGTCTTTCAAATCGACCAGGGATTGCAAAACGGCCGGCATGAAAATGATTACGCTTTATCTTACGTTACGGCATTCCTTTTGTTCTCCACCGTGTTCAATCGATGGGTATTAGAACACGAGGCAATGTTATCGATACCAAACCACAGATGCCTTCCGTGAAATTTTTAATGAAGTCAAATTGTTATTTAAGCTTCTGGTGAGATATGATTTATTTCTAGACACAATTGTGACAGTTGAGGAAATTAGAGGAAGGATATAACGTTTTATGTGATGATGGTTTTTTTATATGTGATTTTCAGACTAAAAATAACTAATGAAGGATGACGAGAAACATCAGAGTACTAAGAAAGGTTGTTGTGTTTTTTTTATTCATGTAAAATGATGAAATTGTAATTTTGCTAACATTTTTAACAAAATATCTGAAAATAGTATCAAGTAGTAAAAAATTTAACCAATCTAAGAACTGTTTTAACTATTTTGAAATTATTTAATATAGCTTATAACACTCAGTGGAAGAAATGTTTAAAATGAAAATAATTTAAAACTTTTATTATAAGCTATATGATTGTTCTACAACGTAAGAAAAATTAAAACCTACTTTTTTAGAAAAGTAACGTTTTCCACTGAAATACGCCCTTTTTCGTTCATTCATTCTTATCATCCTTTTTCACCATATATATATATATATATATATATATATATATAAAACTGAACAAATTAAAATGATTTTTGCTATGAATATACTTAAAAGCTTAAAAGTATTACTAAAAAGGTGTTAGTAAGAACCCATGTTACTCTTCCAAGATCATGACTTCGGTTCAAGAAAGCATCATAACTTAAACATGATATGACAAGATGGTACTTGTAGAGGATTAACATAGGGTCTATATATATTCGCTCCTTACAGCAATGCAGTTCTATAACAAACTCTCTTTTTTTTTTTTTGCAAAGCTGTTTTATGAGATGTTGAAACAATAAACCCCACTCTTCCATCAAGGCACATTTGAACACTGGAATGGATCTGGGAGGAATTTGGGGCTGGTGCGATTCAAATACTCAGCGAGTATGAGAATCAGATCTCGAGATCTGATTAATCGCCCCATTCTCGGAATACCTCATTCTCGAGGTATTTGTGAGTGTTATTGAAAATAAAAATATTCTGGGTGGGAACCTCCCTCTGGAAAATACCTTTATACGGGACACTTTATAATCTTATACCTATACCTCACAGCTGTCTGTCTCCCTGAAAACGTGCAACCTTTTGCACTCATCCAGTATCACGCTGGGACAGCCCACAGAGCCATCACCTTCATAATGCATCCTCTAGAGGACGTAGAAGAAGGGATGGTACAGGATCTCTGATTCCCTCTATATGTGAGTGCAATGAGTCAGTGTTGAGACTGAATCAGTCACAGAGCACAGTCCCTCTACTCCAGTGTCCAAATAGGAGGCTGTTGACCCGTTGACGTTGTCATACGACATCGTTTCTTAAATTGTGGTGTGCGCCCCTTGCGGAACATTATACCCCTACGGCGAGGGGCATGAGCGTATCCAAAAGTTGAAAATAAAATATTTAAAATAATTATCAATTTACTGAAAGGAAGCAAGCAAAATTCATTCTAACATCACAAAAAATAAAAGACATATTCACACTGATATATAATATAATTGTATGAGTATGACAAAAAGTATTTGATAATTAATTTCTTAATTCTAAATTAAAAACAATTTTAGTAATTACTAGTGATTTCCATGGGCTTGTCATATACAAAATTATACACAAAATGTAATACTATCCTTGATAAATTGTTCTGTTTTATAATTAAAGTGGAATTATATAGTTTCGGTTTTGAAGTACATTATAATTTCATTCAATATATAGTTGCTGTATGGGGGGCGATGAAAAATATGACTGAAAATTGGGTCACAAATATTAAAAGTTTGAGAAGCACTGACATAAGGGCTTTCCTATGTTTCAGAACAACTAAAATTAACACCATTAGCTTCTGACATAAGAATCTGCCTCTTTAAGTTTTCTGTAAACGGTATATCTCGAAACTGAGAAAATCGTAGATTTTCCTTTTAATAACGAGTTTTAAGGAAACTGGTTTTTAATTTATTATCGTATATAGAAATATCATTTTTCAATTTTATTAAAATCTTTCAGACTTTTTAATATTTAAAAGGAAATTAGTGTGTATTTATATAAGATTTTGTGGTTAATTAGTTACAGTTAATTTTTGATTACATAAAGGTCAGTTTTCAATTTAAATTTTGATACCCTTAATTTAAATTTTAGATTCACTCGAATGTGTGTAATTTTTAATGTTTAAGACAATTATTTTTGATTCTCTCAATTCGGTTACACATTTCTGAATATTTCATATAAAATATTTAACAAATATACAATACTTTTATCAGACTGAAAATGAAATCATTGAAGAAAATATACTTTATTCAGAGGTGAAGGAATATATATATATATATATATATATATATATATATATATATATATATATATATATATAAGGTCTTAATGTATTAAACATAGCAATAATAAAATTAAAATCCTAGGCATATACACTGAGTTAACAGTTAGTGCAAAACTTTGCTATGATCGCTTTATTATTTATTGCATTTTTCCTTAATACTCGCATGTGGGTAATCTTTTATGTATATTCAGTTGATAACAATGTCAAGATAATTTATTTATTAATAAGAACCATTTTGCTTATGGAGAAACAAAATGAGATTAGCTTATAATAAGATTTCTCAAATTACAGAATGTTGGCAAAAGTTCATTTTATAGGATGACGTTCACTTTGCGAAATTGGGCGAGGGGAACAGCATTTTCATCAGCAGCAGTGAGATTTTGCAGAACGTGTTTCGATCGTTTATTAAGTCATGTTTCTCTGAAAAAGAATGATAGTGCGTGTAAGTTTATTAAGTGAAATAAAGCAGAATAAGTTATCAAGGAACTTCCTGATGTTTGGTAATTAAACTGCATTAATAAGATACTTGAGCAGTGAGTACTCATTTTACATTCGAGTTTTGTTGATACATTAAGCAGGCGTTATATTATACTGGTATTTTAAACTCTTTGTGAAACAATGGGATAAGTAGAATAAGATACAACCATAACTTACAATACTTTAGAAATGTATTTTAAATTAACAATTCTTCATTTGGCTGTTCATGTCTTTTAAGATTATCTGCATAGTTCCCATTATTTTTGTATTTGCACATTATTAATGACTTTTTAGATAAAAATCTTTATTTGATAACAAATAGCTATAATTGAACTACGAAACGTGAATTTTCCAGCGAAATAGGATTGAAATTTTAATCTTCAGAAGCTACGTTTCATTTAATAGTTTACACACACACACACATACACCACATCGATGGTTCACTTATATTATGCACTAATTTGTTTTAGAATTTTAATATTTTAATGTTATAATATCTTTCAGAATGCTATGGCGAATAGTTTAGTTTTTCAAGTTTAATGGTTTAATTTTAACTTTTTAATTTTTAAATTTTTGTGAATTGGAAATTTTCTGATTAACTTACCAAGTTTCCATAGGGGGAAGGTAGGCGCCATCAAACTAGTTTAACCCCACTTATCGGTCCGAAGTCCGAGGTTGCACTTGGATATTTTATAAATTTTTATTTTATAATTTTATAATTTTGTTTGAAAACGATGGAATTTTATCTTCTATATTCGCCATTGATATTTTGAAATAGGATTTAGTATTATAAGATTTGTATAATTTCAACTTTTTTTATTGATTATTGTGATTGATTGTTGATGATCGATTTTATATATTTAAATATATATACCGGGTGTCCACAATTAATTGTTTACAGACGAAACTATTGTTCAGAAAGCTGTAAAATTATGTGTACGACATAAGGAAGAGATGGGAATTTGTTTAAACGAATAAAAAAAATTAGTTCAAAATTTCGCCACTAGAGGGCGCTTTGGAATGAAGGCCACCCACAGGACACTGTAACACAATAACTGATACGCATTAAAAAACACAATCTCTAAAATGAAATGCAAATTTTAATTAAAATTCTTCGATGACTAATTTTCAAAGGATTTACATGAAAGAAGACGAAAAGATGCAATTTTTTCGACGTCACTCGCAACTGTTATAAAAGCAATAAACTTTCTCGAGAGATTAGTTTATTTTCACTGTGCTAGGTATTGATAATCAGAATGTCATTACGTTTAACAGATCGAGCGTTGATAGTAAAACTATTCTATCAAAACGATAATTCCGCAATAGTTGCGCTACGGAAATTTCGGACTTTAAAGGGCATGCGAAAAGGTCCATTGACTGTTAAAAATCTTCGATTAATGGTAACTAAATTTAAAGAAACAGAATCATTGAATGTTCGTTCTGGAAGAGGAAGAAAACCTGTTTCTACGGAAGCAATAGAGAAAGTTGCACTTCAGGTGGAAGAGGACAGTAGTTAAAATATACCGGTTCTGGAACAGTGGAGCCGGTGGAGCCGCATGCAAACAAAAGAGGGTGGAAGTCCCCCGCCCCGGATCTGAACCGGGAAGATGGTTTGTGATTGATAAGGGTTTCGGGGATCTGTACTGATAAGAAATGCACGCTTTTAGCGATAACGAGTTATATTCTGATATAGTTTTAATTAAATGATTATGATTTTTTAATTACGTCATTGGAAGCAAATTTTAATTGGGATAAAGAGTCAAATTTTTCTGTACATATGATTATTTTTATATAATTCCGTATAATTCTATTTCTGAAAATCATGATATACGTGTTGAATGATTATTTGTTATATTTCAAATTTGATGCTTTGTGCTTGTGATTTCTGAAACAGAGGATTGAAAATTAGGCAAACGAAAGGGAGGAAATCCCCCGGGTCTGAACCGGGAGGATGGTACCCCCTCCGCTCTGATAAGGGTTTCGGGGCTCTGTAAATGGGTGCTAGAAATGCATGTTTTTAGAGATAACAATTTATATTCTGATATAGTTTTAACTAAATGGGTAGAATTCTGATCTTTTTTTAAGTACGTCATTGGAAGCAAATTTTAATTAGGATAAAGGGTCAAACTTTTCTGTACATATAAATATTTGTATATAATTCTGATAAAGTCTATTTCTGAAAATTATGATGTACGTGTTGAATTATTGTTTATTACATTTCAAATTTGATACTTTGTGCATAACTAAAATATATTTTTCATTGATTTTGCATGTATTTTTTTTATAATTCTGAGATAACTTAAAAAAATACTATGCTTATATAAAGTAAAAGTTCTGCATATGTTTTTTCGTTTGCAAAGTAGTTTCCTTACATGAAACATCCCTTTCCTATGATAATATATGCGGACCTTGTAATTCTGGTAAAACTTTCCTTGTTAGACGAATCTTAGAAATAAAATTAATAAATTATTTTCCTCCCAAAATTATTTGGCGTTATGGAATTTATCCAAAATTGTTTGATAAGATGTCTGACATAGAATTTCATGAAGGCATGCCTTTCGATGTAGAAGATAATACTAATGCTTTCGTAATAATAGATGACTTAATGAATGAAGTAGGAGATGACAAAAGAACTTTCAAACTTGTTCACGAAAGGAAGCCATCATAGAGATATTTCCGTAATATTTATTTTACAAAATATTTTTTGCAATGAAAAACAAATTATAGGAATATTTTTTTAAATACTTCCTACCTAAGTTGTTTTAAAAATGTTAGAGACAAGCAATAGATCTCTTGTCTAGCAAGACAAATGTATCCATCTCAATCGAAATTTATGTTTGGAAAACTATACGAAATACAAATGCTGCAAATTTGACTATCCACTTTGTGAGAGATAGAAAAATAAAACCTTTCGTTCGAATCATTTAATGAATTTTTCAAAACAAAAAGTTTTTGATACAGTTTTGTTACGAATAAATATCTCAGAACAAAAACATTGTATGCAAAACCTTTGTCATGGATAGAATATTAAGTGTGGTTTGTGTTCTTCAACATTTGTTTTTAATTTTTAGTCTGTTTCCCTTCTTGTTCCTTACACTTAAATATATTAATATGAGTAAAGTAATTAAAAAAAGTTCAAAAAATAGTGAAAAAAAAAGTTGAAAAGTATTGAAAAAGATGAAAAATATTGAAATATTTAGAATATTGTTGGTGGACTTGAGTATTTAAGTTAAGAGCACACAACATAGAGTGATAAAATTTCTTTTTTTCATATTAATCTTAAAATAATAATAACATTATAAATTTAAATATATGGTAAACTTATAAAAAAATTCAAAGCAAAATCTTATTCATCTTATAATAATAATAATACAAACACAAAATATGAGATCAAAAATATTGTATTTATTCACCTTCTAAAATTTATTCTTACATTATATCATTTCTTAAAATATTGATACAATCTGAAATCTTTCTGTTTGCTACGAACAAATTCATATAAAATATAATTCATTGAAAAGCCTTTACTGATTTTCAACAAGAAAAATATAAAATAATGACCACATAGAAATAAGGAATATCCCTTGGTTAATCCATTTCTCAATAAATAAAGTCCTTCAGATCTCAACAATTTTCCTTTTATAAAACAATGTGCTAACAGAAAACTTAATTTAATCTTATATTTTTAAAATGTATTATATGAGAAGCATTGAAATAAGTATCATCATTCAATATGAATAATAAATACATTCGACAGGTATATGCATAAAATGAAGATGAAACATTTACATTCTTAAACAAGAAAGAATAAGATACATACAGAAATCAATATTTATAAAAGAAACTATTTAATTAAATTCTCATTTATATAAAATATTAGTTTTCATTTATATGGCAGTTACCGAAAGCTAAAGTTGTAATACCATCTTCAAGAATATATCTTATCGAAGGGGCAAAGTGAATTTTTTTTTACTTTTTACAGAATGTATTTGATATATAGAACTGTTAATGGGTTTAAACTCTTCACGACTTCTATACTTATTTATGAGGCAATTTTTATAGTCTTCATGAGAAATTTTACTTTTAAAATAGATATATGTATCTCTTTTGCTGTATTTTTTTCTAAAGTTAATGTTTTTATGCTGTACATTTTTGCATTGAGACCTACGAACTCAGTTACTACCATACCATTTAACTCACCTGTCATTTTTCCGAGAACATTATTAGTTAAAGGATTATAAAGAAAATGATTTGGAAGCAAATATATGGGTCATTTCAATAAAAAAGAAGTGAGTTTTCTTTGAATAGATACAAGGTCGTTATTAATTATTTTATAAGCATGAAATGCTGGAGATGCTATGAATTTCTTAGCTCTTTTCTCTCTATTCACTAGATAAATCTTAACTTTTTGCGTAAATTTTTCATTGTTCTACCAAACACGGCATTGTTTAAAAGTTTAAAGAGATCTTTTTCAAAATTGTTGTTTGATCGTTTTCGATGTTCAGTATTAAAATCTATATAATTTTTTAACCGAGGACTTTGTTTGAATTTTACAAATTGGTGTATATATTTTTTAATTTTTAAACCTAATTGTACATATAATTTCAAATTTCTATAATGAACATATTTAGTTTTATTTCTGAAGTTAGGAGCCAATTTTTCCACAGACTTCGATTCTAAAATACTGAATTCTTTAGCAATATTTTTAGTATAGGAGGAACATTCAGAGACACTTTAATTTTTTCTGGAGCTAATGGATAGCAGTTATGCAAATCGTGCAATTAATCTGGATATTCTAACTTAAAATATACAACTTATATCCGAATCGTCTGGTACATCCATGAAGTTAACGTATTCATCAGTCCAGGAAAAGTCGTGTGTAGACAAATTTTGCGACATTGCTCAACCATATAGATTGTTTGCATCTAAATATATAATGTAACTACTAGGTAGGCTTGAATCATAGGTTGATAAATACACATTGTTAGCCTTAGCGTAGCGATGACCAATCATCGCAACACCTCCACGAATTCCTTTTTCGATGAATAAAGGCATGTCTATATCCGTTAAAAGCTCCAATCGTACTTTTGTCATTTTATGCTTGCCATACCAAACCAGGAATCGTATATGTATTACATGGATCGATTTTGTAGTAATTCTGGCACAGAGTTCTAAAGTTTTCAAATATGTCTGAAAATAATACGTCTACGGTTACACACAAATCACGATAATCTCCCAATGTGCGCATTTGAAACATGTTCCATCTATGGTGAGCATATTCGTAGTCTTCTCTGGATACATTTTTATTTGTTAGACTGTTGAAAAAAGCTGATTGAGGAGGGAGCTGCGTTTCATAAAATTTAGAAAATGAATCAAAATATTCATATGGATAGCAACCCTTTCTAGTTATAAATTATGCATTACTTGCAAAATACCTATCCCAAAGATGAAATTTACAAGGCTGTAAAGTTGGGCAAGTTTCTCTAGAGAAGTATTTAAAAATTGAAAAGAGTCAATGAAACGTAATGACCTCAGAGTAAAAAAAAAAAAAATTCACTATGTCGGGAATGCATTGAAAAAAGAAATCAAAACTTTTAGTTGATTTTTTAAAATCAAAATTCAATTTAATTATGTCAAATGATCCAAATGAAGCACGAGAAAGTACGGAATAACGCTTGAATGAGTTTTTTTTTTTTTTTTTTGTAAAAATTTAAATAACATTTTGAATCTAAAGGACTTATAACCTATTTCAGCTACCATAAACCTATTGTTTTCTTCTTAGAATACACAGACATATGAACAAATAATTTTATAGGGCGATACTAACATCTCCTGGTTTCTTATTCACTTAACTGACCTCAGAAATAACATTACAAAATTTGAAGTTATCACTTCTAACGTGTGGTCATAAGCACACACACGATCTTTTTTTTAACCGAAGTTTTTCTGTTTTTTTCGAGTATTGTCCATCCACTACCCGATTGATATCAAAATGTTTATAACTTTTTGAGAAATATAGTGTAGTTTACATGAATTTGCAACATAAAATTAAGGAGATGTTCTTGCTTTAATTTAGATTTTTTAAATCGAATCTGTTGTGATATATCAATAATTTATTCATTCTCTTTTATTGTAGGTTTTTTCTCACAAATATAAAAATGTGCATTTAGTTTTGCAAGACATTGTACTAACGATTAAAAAACCCGTATAGCAAACAATAAAATATTAAAATTGCAGTAGGTAATACATATAAAGATTTCTTTTAGCGTTTTATATTCTTTATTAAATTATAATAAATGTTTAAAAAGTATTGCAAAATAAAATTGTTGTGTATTAAAAAAAAACTTTTAATTTCTTAATGACAGGGTTAAGCTTTAAATTCTTGTGGGTATAGAAACTTCATACAGAACGTGGATCCATTTTTGATATACATTTATAAGTTTCTTTTGGATTTTTTTTATTGTGACTCGTGGAACGCTTGGGTACGCCTCATGGAACCTCAGGGTTCCATGGAATATAGTTTGAAGGCCACTGGTTTAGACTTTCGAAATGATCAAGATAACAGGATTTTAGTATTTGGAGAAGAGTCTCTGTATCTTTTGGAAAATAGAAATACCATTTTCTTAGATGGAACTTTTAAAAGTTATCCGAAACAATTTTCTTAAATATATAAACATCGTACCATTTGAAAACGTCGTAAAAGAATTCGAAACATCGAAAAATTTAGAAAAATGTCTAAATTCTTTAAGTTTTGTAATAAATGAGACTAAATCCAATGGTAAACGACATTTATGCCTTTATAATACAGGTTAGTATTAATTTACTTGTATTTATTTTTCTTTTATATACTTGTATCTGTTTTATATACTTTAATCTTCTAGTATTTATCTTTACTTACATTAATGAAGCTAATTAATTTTATGGTAAATAATTTATTTAACTCTAAAATACAAATCCCTGAGATTTGACCATACTCTTTATTATACTATTACTTACTATTAATTTTTAAATATTTCTCTGAAAGTTTTTATTTTTAATACATTTTGCTATGTTTAAAACGCATTCCCCCACTATAATATCTTAACAATTCAATGTAAATAATTAAATTTGATTGGTAAAATGTATTTATCCTTGAAATTCGATAATCGAGGGTAAAAACAGAAAACTTCGATTAAAAAAAAGATCGTGTGTGTGCTTATGACCACACGTTAGAAGTGATAACTTCAAATTTTGTAAATGTTATTTCTGAGGTCAGTTAAGTGAATAAAAAACCAGGAGATGTTAGTATCGCCCTATAAAATTATTTGTTCATATGTCTGTACTCATAAAGGAATGTTTTTGTGCGAAATATACAATCATATTTGGGAATTAATTGTATTCTAAGAAGAAAACAATAGGTTTATGGTAGCTGAAATAGGTTATAAGTCCTTTAGATTCAAAATGTTATTTAAATTTTTACAAAAAAAAAAAAAAAAAAACTCCTTCAAGCGTTATTCCGTACTTCCTCGTGCTTCATTTGGATCATTTGACATAATTAAATTGAATTTTGATTTTTAAAAATCAACTAAAAGTTTTGATTTCTTTTTTTCAATGCATTCCCGACATAGTGAATTTTTTTTTTTTTACTCTGAGGTCATTACGTTTCATTGACTCTTTTCAATTTTTAAATGCTTCTCTAGAGAAACTTGCCCAACTTTAAAGCCTTGTAAATTTCATCTTTGGGATAGGTATTTTGCAAGTAATGAATAATTTATAACTAGAAAGGGTTGCTATCCATATGAATATTTTGATTCCTTTTCTAAATTTTATGAAACGCAGCTCCCTCCTCAATCAGCTTTTTTCAACAGTCTAACAAATAAAAATGTATCCAGAGAAGACTACGAATATGCTCACCATAGATGGAACATGTTTCAAATGCGCACATTGGGAGATTATCGTGATTTGTGTAACCGTAGACGTATTATTTTCAGACATATTTGAAAACTTTAGAACTCTGTGCCAGAATTACTACAAAATTGATCCATGTAATACATATATGGTTCCTGGTTTGGTATGGCAAGCATGAAATGACAAAAGTATGATTGGAGCTTTTAACGGATATAGACATGCCTTTATTCATCGAAAAAGGAATTCGCGGAGGTGTTGCGATGATTGGTCATCGCTACGCTAAGGCTAACAATGTGTATTTATCAACCTATGATTCAAGCCTACCTAGTAGTTACATTATATATTTAGATGCAAACAATCTATGTGGTTGTGCAATGTCGCAAAAATTGTCTACACACGACTTTTCCTGGACTGATGAATACGTTAACTTCATGGATGTACCAGACGATTCGGATATAATTTGTATATTTTAAGTTAGAATATCCAGATTAATTGCACGATTTGCATAACTGCTATCCATTAGCTCCAGAAAAAGTTAAAGTGTCTCTGAATGTTCCTCCTATACTAAAAATATTGCTAAAGAATTCAGTATTTTAGAATCGAAGTCTGTTGTAAAATTGGCTCCTAACTTCAGAAATAAAACTAAATATGTTCATTATAGAAATTTGAAATTATATGTACAATTAGGTTTAAAAATTAAAAAATATATACACCAATTTGTAAAATTCAAACAAAGTCCTCGGTTAAAAAATTATATAGATTTTAATACTGAACATCGAAAACGAGCAAACAACAATTTTGAAAAAGATCTCTTTAAACTTTTAAACAATGCCGTGTTTGGTAGAACAATGAAAAATTTACGCAAAAAGTTAAGATTTATCTAGTGAATAGAGAGAAAAGAGCTAAGAAATTCATAGCATCTCCAGCATTTCATGCTTATAAAATAATTAATAACGACCTTGTATCTATTCAAAGAAAACTCACTTCTTTTTATTTAAATGACCCATATATTTGCTTCCAAATCATTTTCTTTATAATCCTTTAACTAATAATGTTCTCGGAAAAATGACAGGTGAGTTAAATGGTATGGTAGCAACTGAGTTCGTAGGTCTCAATGCAAAAATGTACAGCATAAAAACATTAACTTTAGAAAAATACAGCAAAAGAGATACATATATCTATTTTAAAAGTAAAATTTCTCATGAAAACTATAAAAATTGCCTCATAAATAAGTATAGAAGTCGTGAAGAGTTTAAACCCATTAACAGTTCTATATATCAAATACATTCTGTAAAAAGTAAAAAAAAAAAAAAAATTCACTTTGCCCCTTCGATAAGATATATTCTTGAAGATGGTATTACAACTTTAGCTTTCGGTAACTGCCATATAAATGAAAAACTAATATTTTATATAAATGAGAATTTAATTAAATAGTTTCTTTTATAAATATTGATTTCTGTATATATCTTATTCTTTCTTGTTTAAGAATGTAAATGTTTCCTCTTCATTTTATGCATATACCTGTCGAATGTATTTATTATTCATATTGAATGATGATACTTATTTCAATGCTTCTCATATAATACATTTAAAAAAATATAAGATTAAATTAAGTTTTCTGTTAGCACATTGTTTTATAAAAGGAAAATTGTTGAGATCTGAAGGACTTTATTTATTGAGAAATGGATTAACCAAGGGATATTCCTTATTTCTATGTGGTCATTATTTTATATTTTTCTTGTTGAAAATCAGTAAAGGCTTTTCAATGAATTATATTTTATATGAATTTGTTCGTAGCAAACAGAAAGATTTCAGATTGTATCAATATTTTAAGAAATGATATAATGTAAGAATAAATTTTAGAAGGTGAATAAATACAATATTTTTTGATCTCATATTTTGTGTTTGTATTATTATTATTATAAGATGAATAAGATTTTGCTTTGAATTTTTTTATAAGTTTACCATATATTTAAATTTATAAAGTTATTATTATTTTAAGATTAATATGAAAAAAAGAGATTTTATCACTCTATGTTGTGTGCTCTTAACTTAAATACTCAAGTCCACCAACAATATTCTAAATATTTCAATATTTTTCATCTTTTTTTAATACTTTTCAACTTTTTTTTCACTATTTTTTGAACTTTTTTAATTACTTTACTCATATTAATATATTTAAGTTTAAGGAACAAGAAGGGAAACAGACTAAAAATTAAAAACAAATGTTGAAGAACACAAACCACACTTAATATTCTATCAATGACAAAGGTTTTGCATACAATGTTTTTGTTCTGAGATATTTATTCGTAACAAAACTGTATCAAAAAATTTTTGTTTTGAAAAATTCATTAAATGATTCGAACGAAAGCTTTTATTTTTCTATCTCTCACAAAGTGGATAGTCAAATTTGCAACATTTGTATTTCGTATAGTTTTCCAATCATAAATTTCGATTGAGATGGATACAATTGTCTTGCTAGACAAGAGATCTATTGCTTGTCTCTAACATTTTTAAAACAACTTAGGTAGGAAGTATTTAAAAAAATATTCCTATAATTTGTTTTTTATTGCAAAAAATATTTTGTAAAATAAATATTACGGAAATATCTCTATGTTGGCTTCCTTTTGTGAACAAGTTTGAAAGTTCTTTTGTCATCTCCTACTTCATTCATTAAGTCATCTATTATTACGAAAGCATTAGTAATATCTTTTACATCGAAAGGCATGCCTTCATGAAATTCTATGTCAGACATCTTATCAAACAATTTTGTATAAATTCCATAACGCCAAATAATTTTGGGAGGAAAATAATTTATTAATTTTATTTCTAAGATTCGTCTAACAAGGAAAGTTTTACCAGAATTACAAGGTCCGCATATATTATCATAGGAAAGGGATGTTTCATGTAAGGAAACTACTTTGCAAACGAAAAAAACATATGCAGAACTTTTACTTTATATAAGCATAGTATTTTTTAAGTTATCTCAGAATTATAAAAAAAAATACATGCAAAATCAATGAAAAATATATTTTAGTTATGCACAAAGTATCAAATTTGAAATGTAATAAATAATAATTCAACACGTACATCATAATTTTCAGAAATAGACTTTATCAGAATTATATACAAATATTTATATGTACAGAAAAGTTTGACCCTTTATCCTAATTAAAATTTGCTTCCAATGACGTACTTAAAAAAGATCAGAATTCTACCCATTTAGTTAAAACTATATCAGAATATAAATTGTTATCTCTAAAAACATGCATTTCTAGCACCCATTTACAGAGCCCCGAAACCCTTATCAGAGCGGGAGGGGGTACCATCCTCCCGGTTCAGACCCAGGGGGGATTTCCACCCCTTTCGTTTGCCTAATCTTCAATCCTCTGTTTCAGAAATCACAAGCACAAAGCATCAAATTTGAAATATAACAAATAATCATTCAACACGTATATCATGATTTTCAGAAATATATTTATACGGAATTATATAAAAAAATCATATGTACAGAAAAATTTGACTCTTTATCCCAATTAAAATTTGCTTCCAATGACGTAATTAAAAAAATCATAATCATTTAATTAAAACTATATCAGAATATAACTCATTATCGCTAAAAGCGTGCATTTCTTATCAGTACAGATCCCCGAAACCCTTATCAATCACAAACCATCTTCCCGGTTCAGATCCGGGGGACTTCCATCCTCTTTTGTTTGCATGCGGCTCCACCGGCTCCACTGTTCCAGAACCGGTATATTTTAACTACTGAGGACAAATCATCTAACGTGCAGGTTAGTACAAGTGTTCGCCATGTGGCAGAGGCATTAGATCTGCTTGGTTAAACTGTCTAGAAGATCATGCGAAACATCCTCCATTACTAACTATACAAGCTTACACTTGTGCAGGAATTGCTTCCACATGATTTCGAGACTCGACATCTGTTTTCTCTGCAGTTTCTCGCTCGTTTGGAAGTTGATTCAGAATGGCCTTGGAATATCCTTTGGACAGACGAAGCAACCCTTTCATTTGGACGGTTCGGTGAATACTCACAACTGCCAAATTTGGGAAACAGACAATCAGGATTCCACCTTACAAGTTCCGCTACACTCACCAAAAGTAATAGTGTGGTGTTGGTTTTCCACGTCTTTTATTCTTGGCCAATATTTTTTCAAGGAATTAGGTGCTGGAGGTCCAGTAACATGTTCTATCACTAAACAGCGATATGCATCGTTATTACGGAATAAAATTATTCCGGATCTGCAAGCACATCAGTGCTTTTCACGCATAATTTTTATGCAAGATGGAGCTCCTCCACACATTACACATTGTGTTAAGAACGTTCTCTAAACATCTCTTCATAGAAGAACGTGTGATCAATCGCCAAATTCGTCATCTGTGGCCAACCCGATAGCCTGACCTCAATCCATGCGATTTTTGGCTTTCGGGCCATTTAAAACAGCTGGTAAGTTGTGATCAACCAAGAACTTTACCTGATCTCAAAGACAGTATTTCATGACATGTTCTTAACATTTCCCAGAACACACTGCGGTCAACGGTGGAACATGCTATCTTACGATTTCAAATAGTAGCTGAAAATGATGGTCATCATGTTGAGTATTTATTGTTGTAACAAAATTTGTAAACTGTTATAAATGTATGCTAAATATGATCTCCATTAAAAACGCCCTCTAGTGGCCAAATTTTGAACTAATTTTTTTATTTGCTTAAACAAATTCCCATCGCTTCTTTATGTCGTACAATGAATTTTACAACTTTCTGAACAATAGTATCGTCTGTACACTATTTTGAAGTAGGGTCGTTTAATTATGGACACCCGGTATATATACACTGCTGGACAATTGCTAAGGACGGATAACACTATCATCCATAGCAACCACAAAATGAAAGGAAGCAAAATGTGGAAAATTAGAATAAGTGCGGTATATTAGTAAGAAGTATGAGTATGCAAATTTTTTTTCCACGTCTGTTCATCACGTAAAAGCGTTCATAAGAGCTTTAAAGGTTTTGACGCGTGTGGACAGTTGTTGTTTCAAGTCAAAGTTTTACAGGAAAGATTTAATAGACGAACTTAAAATTTTTGGCATATCTTCCCGACATCACATATACGATTTTATGCGTGGCCGAATTATTGGAAAGATCGAAGAAGGGCAAAAAATAACAGATGTTGCCGGGGAGTTCAACATCGCTCACAGCGTTATTTCACGGCTATGGAAGTCATTTAAAACTACTGGAATGTGTAGTAGACGGCACGGGGGAGCTCGTGTTAGAAGTACGGCGCCTGCAGAAGACAGATATAACGTCCTATCAGCAAAAAGGAACAGGCGCACCACAGCTCAGCAGGTGGTAAATCAGTTTCTTGCTGCCTCAGGAAAGCAGATCTACCGAAAAACTGTTGCCAGACGTTTGAGGGGAGGAGGACTATACGCACGCAGACCTGTTGTGTGTGTCCCATTGACCAGACAGCACCGTACTGCCCGTTTGCAATGGTGTCGTGAGCATCACAATTTGACTGAACAGGACTGGGCATGCGTACAATTCTCAGATGAGAGTAGGTTCAGTCTGTCATCGGATTGTAGACGCCAACTGATCTGGCGCGAGAGTGGTACTGCTTATCGTCCAGAAAATATCCAGGAAAAGGACCGATATCCGACATGCAGTATCATGGCGCGGGCCGACATCATGATCAATGGCCGCACCCGCCTACATGTGGTTGCGAATGGGACTATGACGGGCCAACGATACATTGATGAAGTTCTACTTCCTCATGTTCTTCTTTTCCGTGGTGTTGTCGGTGATAAATTTGTTTTTATGGACGACAACGCAACATGTCATGGAACACTTGCTGTTCAGGATTGTCTAGACGGCGAGGGTATTCAACGTCTCGTATGGCCAGCGCGTTCTCCAGATCTAAACCCCATTGAAAATGTGTGGCATGCTTTGGGGAGGCAAGTTGCTGGTCGAAACTATCCTCCGACAAACAAGAACACCCTCATCCGTGCACTCACAGAGGAATGGGATAAATTGCCTCAACAGCTGCTGGATAATGTTGTGCAAAGTATGGTATGACGTGTGGAATGTTGCATCACACTCCACGGTGGACATATCCCAAACTGATACCTTTCTTTAAGGTGCCTGCTGACTTTTAGATGCATTGTTCCATTTCTCCGTACGCAGATCGAATGAACATTTTTTTTTCAGATGTTTCACAGCCTTTGTACTTTCCAGAACAATAAATATTCTTTATTCTAATGTCTGAACAGTGTGGAAACTATATTTTATCCTACTAGGCCTCATGTCTCGCTTAATGTTCTGCTACATAGCAATTTGTGATCTGTCCTTAGCAATTGTCCAGCAGTGTATATATATATATAAAATTTACTGGAGTAGTTCTTAAAGACTGACAGGAGAAATTTCAAGTGCAGCCGTTTATCATATTATATTTTATCCCAATGCTCAGCAAAACAGTCTTTACTCCAATCCAGGACAAGACGAGTCTTATTTTATTGTCAATCAGAAGCGAGTGAGTCATTCGTCCACGTATTTTAGTAAGTCCGCCTAAGTAGTAGTTAAAGTATTTAAGCGGGAGGTAAGCTGAGTTGTCCGGGTAGGAAGTTTACTCCAATTCACACATAAAGGGTTGGAAATCCATCATATATATATATATATATATATATATATATATATATATATATATATATATATATATATATATATATGTATATATATATGTATATATATATATGTATATATATACATATATATATATATATATATATGTATATATATATATATATATGTACACTGGTGTGCAAAAATTAAGGAAAAAGTCGAAAAATTAGCATATCAGCTGAACGAAGAGGCAGAGCGGACAGAAAGACCAATCAGGAGATTAAGTTAGGTGATGTACGGTAGCACATGCGCAGATATGCAGGTAGACGCAATGGGGCAGTGTCTGAGTAGTATAAAGCATGTTGTCGGTGTAAGATCAGTATTTCTGGCAAAGAGATTGCACGCCGTATAGCAGTTAAAATCATACCGAGTTGCTGCCTCTGCGAGAAATGGCGAATAATCAATCTGTTAGACGACATCTGGATGCTTTTACCCGACGTCGAATCATTGGGAGAAGTTGGAGGAAGGCCGCAGTGTGACAAGTGTGGCTGAAGAGTTCGGAATTGCTCACAGCATCGTTTCACGACTTTGGAGACAATTTCAAATTACAGGAACAGCTATCCGGGGGTTCAGTAGTGGTCGTCCATGAGGAACCACACCCGCAGATGACCGGTACTATGTCTTACATGCCTGAAGCATCAGGCGGCAGACAGCGGGAGAAATCGCTAGACAAACGACACAGGCGACTGGACGAACGATATTGCGTTTTACCGTGGACAGAAGACTGCACGGTGGTGGTCTGTTTGCACGACGCCCTGTGCGGTGTGTACCTTTAACGCCTGCCCATCGGAGAAGGCGTTCTCTGTGGTGCCGGGATCACCGGAATTGGAGAGACTATAAATGGGGACGAGTACTCTTTACAGATGAGAGCAGATTCAGTTTGAGAAGCGATTCTCATCGCATACTCATCTGGAGAAAGCGGAGAAGCCGCAATCATCCCTCGAACATCATTGAAAGAGACAGGTATGGAGGTCGCGGTGTTCTCGTTTGGGGAGGCATCATGCTTGGTAGTCGTACAGACCTTCACATCTTCGACGCAGGTTCAGTCAACGGGACCCGTTATTGTAACGAGATTCTTCTTCCATATGTGCGTCTTTTTAGAGGCGCTATGGGTCTGCAGTTCCTTTTCATGGACGACAATGCACCATGTCATCGCACAGTAGCTGCCGAACAGCTCTTAGAGAGTGAGGATATTGAACGTATGGATTGGCCGGCACGATCTCCGGATCTCAATCCCATCGAGCATGTATGGGACTTTCTAGGCAGACGCTTGGCAGCTCGTACCTTTCCTCCAGTAACGATTCGGGAGCTTCGATTGGCGCTGCAAGACGAATGGGCAGCAATGCATCAACAACTCATTGACACCCTCATTCTCAGCATGGGCAGACGCTGTGAAACCTGCCTAGAAGTCAGGGGAGATCATGTCCCCTACTACCGGACCGGATGTTTCTTGCTGGACTTCCATCACATCGATGTTTCGGCCTTCAGTCGCATTGCGCTCCATGCTACTTTTTCAATAAAGCTTCTTTTTATTCCTCTGATTTCTCTTTTAGTAAGCGTTGCTTACATTACACATGTCATTTCGTATTGGGGATATTACGGTATTAAATGTGTTGATTTGAAAAGGTTTTGTACAAAGTTATATTGAAAAAACCGTCTCGTCCTTAATTTTTGCACACCAGTGTATATATATATATATAAGCGACTCACTTACTCACTGACTAACCACGATATCTCCGGAACTATTAAAACTACAGACTTGAAATTTGGTATAGGTAGGTTACCTTCATGGAGTAGACGTCAGCTAAGAACGGATTTGGCAAAGTTCGAACCCCAAGGGGCGTTATAGATAATTATTTCCATTACTAATCTATTACATGTGCAGTCGTGAAACTTGGTACACAGATTTCTTTCATAAAGTAGACATTCCCTACATAATGATTTTTAAAAAAATCGACCTCCAAAGGGCGTTGAGGGCGCATAAGGGGCGTTATACATAATTCTTTCCATTTTTATACTATTAGACATACAGTTTTAATAAATTTTGTAAGCATATTCCTTTCATACAGTACAGATTCCTTACAGGTAGGGGTTTAGAAAATCGACTTCCAAGTGGTGTTGTACAGAACTAAGTGGCGTTATAGGCAATTAACTCCTTTTTTAAACTATTAGACGTAGAATCTCGAAATTTAGTAAGCTGATACCATTCATTAAGTAGAGATCCGCTATAAGATGGGTTTAGTAAAAATCGTTTCCTAAGTGGCGTTGCGGGGGCTTGAGGGGCATTATAGATAATTATTTCCATTTTAAAATATTAGATGTACAGTCGTGAAACTTGGTACACAGATTTCTTTCATTAAGTAGAGATTCCATACATAACGATTTTTACTAAAATCGACCTCCAAGGGGCGTTGAGGGCACTTAAGGGGCGTTATACAAAATTATTTCCATTTTTAAACTATTAGACGTACAGTCTTGAAATTTGGTAAGTGGATTCTTTTCATTGAGTACAGATCCGCTGCAAAATGGTTTTGTGAAAATCGACCCCAAATGGCGTTATTGGCAATTAACTTATTTTTAAACTATTAGACGTTAAATCTTGAAATTGAGTAAGCAGATTCCCTTCACTGAGTAGTGATCTGTAATCAGATGTGTTTTGTGAAAAGCGTTTCCTAAGTGGCAATGCGGGGACTTAAGGGGCGTTAGAGATAATTATTTCCATTTTTAAACTATTCGACGTACATTCTTAAAATTTGGTAAGCGAATTCCTTTCATGGTGCAGAGATCCGCTACAAAGTAGTTTTGAGGAAAACTTATTTTCAAGGGTCACTGAAGGGTATTAAGGGGCGTAATAGATAAATGTTTCCGTTTTGCGACTAATAGAACCACCTGCTTGAAAATAAGAAGGTATGTTCCGTTCATGGAAAAAAGTTCCTTTTACAAAGATTTTTGCAAAAACGGACCCCCAAAGGTTGCCAAGGATTAAGGCGTGTTATATAAAAATTCCTGTTTTTGAATTTAACTCATTTACTTGAAATTTGTTGAGCTCCTTTCTTTAGTTGAATAGAGTTCCACTAAGAATAGATTTTACGGAAATAACTCCAGGGGGAAACGGGGAGAGTTATTGGGGCGTATTGATAGTCAAAATTCCCGTTTTTGAACTGCTAAGACTATAATAACAAAATTTGTTTTGCATACTTCTTTTGTTGAATTGGAATCCGCTAAGAATGCTGTCAACGAGGTATTGATAATAAAAACTCCATTTTTGTTCTGTTAGATTCAGACTTGAAATTTAGCACGCATGTTTATCTCATGGAGTAGAGATCCACTGAAAGTTGCTTTGGTGGAAATCCACTTGATTATTAGGTTAAGTGAGCGAAAAAAATCTTTCTACATCGATTTTAGACATAAATAGAAATTATATATTATATTTTATTTTATTTTTATATCATGGGGCGAGAGTGTAACAGCTTTAAATATATTTCTCAATGCAATCGAATTCTTAATGCTATATATCAATAAATAATACACAGCTGGACAATTGCTAAGGACGGATCACAAATTGCTATGTAGCATAACATTAAGCGAGACATGAGGCCTAGTAGGATGAAATATAGTTGCCACACTGTTCAGACATTAGAATAAAGAATATTTATTGTTCTGGAAAGTTCAAAAGCTGTGAAACATCTGAAAGAAAAAAAATGTTCATTCGATCTGCGTACGGAGAAATGGAACAATGCATCTAAAAGATAGCAGGCACCTTAAAGAAAGGTATCAGTACGGGATATGTCCACCGTGGAGTGTGATGCAACATTCCACACGTCGTACCATACTTTGCACAACATTATCCAGCAGCAGTTGAGGCAATTTATCCCATTCCTCTGTGAGTGCACGGATGAGGGTGTTCTTGTTTATCGGAGGATAGTTTCGACCAGCAACTTGCCTCCCCAAAGCATGCCACACATTTTCAATGCGGTTTAGATCTGGAGAACGCGCTGGCCATACGAAACGTTGAATACCCTCGCTGTCTAGACAATCCTGAACAGCGAGTGTTCGATGACATGTTGCGTTGTCGTCCACAAAAAACAAATTTATCACCGACAACACCACGGAAAAGAAGAACATGAGGAAGTAGAACTTCATCAATGTATTGTTGGCCCGTCATAGTCCCATTTGCAACCACAGTAGGCGGGTTCGGCCATTGATAGTGATGCCGGCCCACACCATGATACTGCATGTCGGATACGGGTTCTTTTCCTGGATATTTTCTGGACGATAAGCAGTACCACTCTCGCGCCAGATCAGTTGGTGTCTACAATCCGATGACAGACTGAACCTACTCTCATCTGAGAATAGTACGAATGCCCAGTCCTGTTCAGTCCAATTGTGATGCTCACGACACCATTGCAAACGGGCAGTACGGTGCTGTCTGGTCAATGGGACACACACAACAGGTCTGCGTGCGTATAGTCCTCCTCCCCTCAAACGTCTGGCAACAGTTTTTCGGTAGATCTGCTTTCCTGAGGCAGCAAGAAACTGATTTACCACCTGCTGAGCTGTGGTGCGCCTGTTCCTTTTTGCTGATAGGACGTTATATCTGTCTTCTGCAGGCGCCGTACTTCTAACACGAGCTCCCCCGTGCCGTCTACTACACATTCCAGTAGTTTTAAATGACTTCCATACCCGTGAAACAACGCTGTGAGAGATGTCGAACTCCCTGCCAACATCTGTTATTTTTCGCCCTTCTTCGATCTTTCCAATAATTCGGCCACGCATAAAATCATCTATGTGATGTCGGGAAGACATGCCAAAAATTTTAAGTTCGTCTATTAAATCTTTCCTGTAAAACTTTGACTTGAAACAACAACTGTCCACACGCGTCAAAACCTTTAAAGCTCCTATGAATGCTTTTACGTGATGGACAGACGTGGGAAAAAAATTTGCATACTCATACTTCTTCTTACTAATATCCCGCACTTATTCTAATTTTCCACATTTTGCTTCCTTTCGTTTTGTGGTTGCTATGGATGATCGTGTTATCCGTCCTTAGCAATTGTCCAGCAATGTATATAGGTAAACAGTATACATGTATACAACATCGTGAAATACCCAGTGAAGTGGGTGGGTAATGGCTAGTGTATATATATATATATATATATATATATATATATATATATATATATATATATATATATATATTATATATATTGTATATATATATAATATATACAATATATATTTATATATTGTATATATATATATATATTTTAACATACTATCG
This sequence comes from Trichonephila clavipes, assembly GCA_019973935.1. Lineage (NCBI taxonomy): Eukaryota > Metazoa > Arthropoda > Arachnida > Araneae > Nephilidae > Trichonephila > Trichonephila clavipes. The sequence goes on along the minus strand of BMAU01020739.1, from coordinate 290,958 downwards.
TAATTAATTTTATGCGTATCTGTTTTCACTCCCTTGTATTTGGCTCGAACTCCCGACCTACGTCTACACTGCGAATAATAGTATGTTATATTTTTGTTCATATGTTATTAGTTTAATATTTTTTTTTAATATTTGAATTCCTCATACGTAATTCTTTCCTTTCCGCTTGGTACATAGTATGACAAAGTACAGATGAAGGTTGGCTGACCTTAAAACATGTTTAAACCTGCAATCCTGATTCCTTAGGGCAGGAGTTTGTTATTATACTAATGTGCCTTCTTCTTTCTATTTATAGTTACCTTAGGTTTATAACTATGTGTTTATTTTTATATTTTCGTTTATATATTTATATATATATACATGTATGTATGTCAGGTTTGAAATGTTTAGCTTCAAAATTAAGGAAGTAATAAATGAAAATAGAGCAAACTCTTTACCATCGCGTAAAGATTTGTGAGTAAATAAGCCTATTTAAAGCTGGAGCGAGCTCTGACGTAGGAGAACGCATACTTGGAAAGGCTTAGCTGGTGACTGCTTGCTGAAATGTTGTGTTTTGTATCACCCTGTTGCGCACCAAATGGCCGCCATGTTGGATTTTATGTGGTTGATACCAAATAACGACGTTCCTATTGAGATGATGTCATTCTCCTTTTACCCAGCAGGCCTGGGGCCTGTCAAGTATATATATATATATAGTTTTCATAGATTTTGAAAGGAGATTTGTACGGAATATGTCTAGTGGTATAAATGAAAATGGTTATTGGAGAAGGGGATTTAATTTTGAACTATACATGATATAGAAACAACCTGACACTATTAAATACATGAGATAAATACAATGATCTGGATGGCTCATGTGATCCAAGTGCATGGGGACAACATAATAAAAAATCATTGCTTTTTAATCCTAATGGAACTAGAAGTCGTTGCTTAAGATTGGCTGTTCTGCTGGAATCTGATTTTTTAGCAATTAATGAAAATAATTGGAGTTCCCAAAGATCAGTCAGATATCATAATGGAGAAATCTTCTGAGAAAGGCGCTAGCTCATTACTAAGTTGTTAAGACATTTATGATGATGATATACATGTTTTTTTTCTTGTTGTTGTTACTTATTCCACCTGATCGACAGTAACATCAGATCAAGGCCCACGAAATTCATCACGGCAATGGGATTCATTTATGCTTGTCGTTTCCGTAGCTTTGAACACCATACAGCCGACAGTGTGATTTGACTCGATTCCACCCTAGTTTTAAAGGAGAACATCATGGGGGTGCGTACCGGGGGAGTGTGGGGGGGGTCCTCCCACCTGTCTTCGACTTCCAGCAACCGCAAGAGAGGACTTGAGCCTGGACGGCATTTTCGAGTAACTCCATGGAATGAAGCCACTTAACATTTTCAAACATTTATGCCTTAGTTAGGTTACGAACCTAGGCCGTGTTTCTCAAACTGTAGGGAGCGATAACCCTACAAGGGGGTGCGAGTATAATGAAAAGTAGAAGACAAAAGATTGTTTAAAAAATTATTAATATACCAAAAACAAACAAATAAAAAATGAAATACACAATTACACTTATAAATATATCAGTACTGCGCAAAGAATTTTATAGTCATTTTAAAGATACTACAGAACAAGTTTAATAATTATCAGTGTCACCCAAAGGCTTGTCATATATAAAATTAAAAACAAAAATTAAGACGTATCTTGTTAATTTATACGGTTTATAATTAATCCCTTAAATGCCGGTTAAAAATTCCGTGATTCGCTCCTCAATGCCACCGTTTAACATGCAAACGAGCGTATCTGGTGTATTGGGAAGGGGGAGGTTAAAGAAATAAAGAAACAAATAATCTGAAACAAGAAAATCCTTAGCAAAGACAATCAAACTCATTTTATTGCATTCCAAAGCCTTCGGAATAAATTTATGTATAGCAGTGCACAGAAAATATTGTATTTCGGAAAGACGTATATATACGTCCAGAGGAATTAAATTGGCTGAGTGAGACTTTTATATACGCCGGTGGCACTAAAAAGGTAAAAGTCGAACTGTAGGTTTTGCTTCAAAATTTAGTATTATTGAATTCAATGCATCGTTATTGTATGGGGGGGCGATGAAAACAATGATAGAATATTGGGTCGCGAATATTGAAAGTTTGAGAAGCACTGACCTAGGCCCAACGGCTCAGCTCCTATACCAGATGGGAGACTGATGATATGCATAGATATACTAGCCGTTACCCACCCCCTTTATTAGGTATTTCATGCTGTTGTATAAATATTTAATGTTTATAAATATATAAATTATTAATATCTAAGTCCAGCATTAAGAATTCGATTGCATTGAAAAATATACCTGTACCTGTAATTCTCCCATCTTGATATGAAAGAGACTGAACTTCTGAGAAATTTCTAACAAACTTTAAAATTGAAGTAGAATTATTTTTAGGCTCTACTAACCCAGTAACCACAAGTGGATTTAGGCAAAACCAGTTATCATTGGACTTCTACTTCGTAAAATAAACATGCGGGTCAAATTCTAAGTCTAAATCTAAGGCAGCACTAACGGAATTTTCATTATCATTATACCCAATAATCCAGTGTTTCTCAAACTGTGGGGCGTGCCCCCTGGGGGCGCGGTAACCCAGCGAGGGGGCGCGAGCATATTGAAAATAAAAGGTTTAAAAATAATTTTTTGGAATGAAGTAAAACAAGATGCCTTCTGACATAATAAAAAATACACATTTACACTGATATAATTATTTTTATCATCTGGTGATCATCAAAAATAAAAAAGATTCCACTTTAAACGCTCATTAGCCATCTTTGATCCTATAACCAAATTAAACAAATATTTTGTTTGCTTTGCGGTCAATATGAGAACAATGAGAGATTTTTTTTTTACGTTTCTTTTAACGATATCAAACGATGAGAGATTTTTTGTTACGTTTCTTTTAACCTAAAATATTACTTTAGCTGACCTTCGAACTTACTGGTATGGTTATCTCCGTCTTTTTTTCAGGGAAGTTGTAAATATATATAATATATTTCTGTTTCATCTTTTTTCCATGTGAAAGAGTTTTATGATATATGGATAAGCATGAGTATTCTGAAACATATAATGCATAATAAAAAACGTTTTACACAATTATGTTTTAGAACATGCTACATTTTCCCCATGAACAATTTTGTAGTTTTGATTGCTGTGTTGTACGGCTTATTATGGTTTATAAATGTAAGTAAGCAGAATATTAAAAAAATGGCCATTTGTGATCTCTATTAAAGGCAGTTGAAACTGATCAAGCAATTGAAGAACCTACTGAAATAATGCATATTAATCAAGATTGCGAAGGTAAATATCAGAAAAGCGTGAGACATGAAACGTTTGAGTTGATTTGAGTTTAGCTGGAAAATAACGTTCCTGTGTTGTTAGCGAAAAGTGTCTGGGATTTATGTCCTTTATTAAAGGCATTATTTATTTGGAACATTTTCTTTAGTTTTATTGGGTTTTTTCTCAAATTTTCTAAGAAAAATTGAAAAGTCCTCGAAAGTAGGTAAGTATATTTTCTCTTAATTAAATCATTCACTGGAATTGTGATTTTTATAGTGTATATTAAAAATAACTATAAAATAAATTATAGCTTTAAAACAAACTAAAAAACACGCTTTTATAGTGAATCGAACTAAGAAGCAAAAAAAAAATATTACTTAAAAGTAAGATATACAAAATGTAATACTTATCTTGTTAATTTGTACGGTTTATAAATATGATCGTATTGTAGTTTTAGCGTCAAAGTGCATTATTATTGCATTCAGTACATTATTAATGTATAAGGGGGGCGCGATAAAAATAGTGATTGAAAAGGGGGGCGCCAGTAGTGAAAGTTTGAGAACCACTGCAATAATCCCATTGAGAATCTATTTCCAAAAGAACCGTTCTGTGAAGATTTCAATTGAACAAAAAACATGCAAACCAGATTTCATTATTACAGTCCTAGTAGTTCAAAAATTGGAATTATTTTGTCAATACGCCACAGTAAGCCGTGTTCGCCCAAAAGTAAATTTCCGTAAAACCCATTCCTAGTGTATCTCTATTCAACAACAGATTCAAGTACGTCGGTCTAACAAATCAAAAACAGAAATTTATTCCTATAACTCCCCGAGAACTAACGCACCCCTTTCGGGCATCTATTTTCGCAAAATTCTTTGTTAAAGAAACTCTATTCCATGAAATAAACCTGTTTACCAAATTTTAAGACTGTACATCCAGTACTTGAAAAAGGGAAGCAATTATTTACAACGCCCCTTAATCCCTCCCCGTTACCCCCTTAGGGTTCGATTTTCCCAAAATCCGTTCCTAGCGGATCTCTACTCCTTAATAGGAACACTTCTAGCTAATTTCAAGTATGTAGGTTTAATATTTCCGGAGATATCGTGATGAGTAAGTGAATTGATTTTCTCTTTTATATATATTGATAATCATTTACTAAATTGCCATAAAACTTATAAAGCAAAAGGATAAATCACAAAGTATAACGAGACAATATATGTTAAAAATAAACTGGCCACATTTTCCGAAAAAGGGAACCACTATTATAAACATAGTTTTAAGGCCAGCCAAATTTCTGCTGTATCTGCTATGCTATTGAAAAGCAAATAAGGGGGGAAAATATTAAAATGTAAAAATGAGATTCTATAAATATACTTTAAATTTTAAACAGAATATCAGAGTACTAAAAATACTATAATTAGTTATCAATATATATATATATATATATATATATATATATATATATATATATATATATATATATATATATATATATATATATAGCACATTCGAAAAACCCATAGATAGTAGGTAAATCACATAATGAATGACACATAAGCAGCCGAGATTAAAAATTATAAAATAGATGCAGCAGTATTATGAACATTGCTGACTTAGGGCAGCTAATATATAAAATAATTTATGTAAAAGTGGTGTTGAACATGTTTTTTGGCCAGCCAACCTTCCCCCTTTATGTGAATGATACTGAGCAAAAACCTATTGAAAGTAATGGATATAGGAATATCTAAATCAATTATAAGATAGAGGTAACTTACCTAAAAATTGCACTTAAAAATGCAGAGCCCGTGCTAAATCTGAGTGCAATAAATAAGTTATTGTCAGATTCTGGATCCTAATGCAGATTTAAATCATATGAATGACTGAAATGTAGTATTTAAACAAAAGTGTAAAAAGAATGGAAATAGAAATTAATAAGAGAGTTACAAATTACCAAAACTTTGGTAACACTAGAGTATATATGAATAAAATAATAAAAAATAATTTTATTTAATATTAGAATATGGAGGTAAGTATAACAATCAAATGTGTAAGTTTATAGTAATAAACTGTTATCAATCTCAAGATTTTTAATACTTACTATTTTGAATAGCTTTGTTCATATAAGTATTAACAAAATTAATTGGGTATTTCTGATTTAAGCAATATTTAATAAAATGTTTATAGTTATTTATTATTTCTGATTTTTTTAACAGCAGAAATTTATTGCGTTGTATATAATTAATAACAATATTTCTGAATATAGAAATTAGTACATTACTCTCCCCCAATGAGAAACTTTTATAATATTGAAATTAATATCTTCTCTTTTATCATAAATATTAGTATCTGTTACATTATGTTTTAATTTGATAGGTATGACAAGAAAATTTGCTTCATTGTTGTTACTGTTTGTCTGTATTAAATTAAGATATTGTGGATAAAAATTAATGTTAGGTATAAAATTGACTTGTTTGCCTATATATGTATATATATATATATATATATATATATATATATATATATATATATATATATATATATATATATATATATATATATATATATATATATATATATATATATATATATATATATATATGCTAAGTTCCAAGTGAAAAATTATTTTCATCTGCATGCCTATGCCAGGTAAATAAACATTTAATTAAAACCGCCAATTTTATCAAATTTCTATACATACATTGAAAGAGAAAGTGGAAGAGAGATTTGAGAAACATACTTTATGTATTGGATATTATTGCGATGTCTTGATCTTTCTGTTAAGAGCCACTGAATATCCCTGTTAGGGTTTCGTACTTCCTGTTTTTTTCATACCCGGAAATCCCGGGAATAGATTCCCAAAAGTCCTGGAAATCTGTCAAAAATTTAAAAAATTTAAAAGCAAGTTACTTTTCAATAATATCAATAATAATTACCATATTTACTCAAATCTGAGCCGAACCTTTTTCCGATGTTAACCCTACTGAAAATAGGGTGCTGCTTAGAATCGAAGGAAAAAATATTCTTTGGATGGGTCAATTAAAGGTTCATGTATGTAATTGTAATACTGGTTAGTTATAATAATGGTAAAATAACTAGTTATTCACTTATTGTTAGCTCTCATTTTCAAATTAATTTTACTTTTGTCAAATTGGATAGCTTAATAAACCCTTTTACACCAAATTTCATTTTACATAAACTTGTCTTGATTTTTATGTGCGACTTCGAATCGATGGCGGCTTAGTTCGAATAAATATGTCATATAAAATACGGATATACAAATTTCAAAATTAAAATTCATTCATATATTGAGCTAAAATATGCAAAACAAAACGAAACGAAATATGCAGAAAGAAGTATTTCGAAGTAATAAATACTTATTCTGAAGAAATAAATTATTATAAATTCGATTACAAAAAAGTTACGTAGTTCTTAATAAATAAATACATCGCACCCCCTTTATTTTACAATTGATGTTACAACCCCAATTTCTCATTTTTAGTTTTATCATATACACAGAGGAAAAATCTTTCCCTAAATTAAAAATTTTAACTTGTTTAAATGCAATTTATTTATTTCAGTAATAGAGCAAAAATTGCTAACGACATGAAAAAAATGTTATTATTAAAGTTTATTAATTAAAAATCCCCAAAAAATTTCACTTTTAATAAATAATTACTAAATTTTAGGTTCCTTATTGAGTCACTTTCGTTTGAAAATTATTACTCTAAGCTGTATAAATTATTTAACTAATGTTGCTACTAACAGTAAGAGATAAATATGAATAAATACTTGGAAAAGTATTTACTGCTGAACGATTGCTTATGTTAAAAATATTAATCATTGTATTTTTATAACACTTTTCTTACTTATAGCATAGCTGTATTATTGTTACATAAATATAAATAAATATTAATGCAAGAATTTCCCACAGAAGTTTGCTTTAGAAAAATAATAAATAAGAAAATTTGTGAGAGATTGCTTAAAATATTCTCCTCCAAACATTTTGAGGATTTATACCTTCTTCGAATTTTTGATTCAATTAAATAACTCATAATAAAAACGAATATCAATAAATAAATAAATAAAAATAAATTAAATGAATAAAGTTTTAAGTGTTAGACATTTAATATTAGTAGTTTTAAAGTATTTAAAATTTATAGCCGAGGTTAAAATCCACAGTCAAGTCAAAAATAGCTACCTCATAGATTATTTAAGCCACTTGCCATTCCCAGGAATACAAACGGTACGGAAATCTTATAATTTCCCGAGAATCCGGGATCCCAGGAAAAAGCCCTAATCCCTGGACTGCCCCTAAAATTTCCGGGAGGTAACGTATCTCAGATATGATGATTTTGCTTCACTTTTGAAAGTATATAAATCCTGATTTCTTTTAAATTTCCTTTTTTAAAGTTTTTTTCTTAAATTGCATATTTTTATTCAGAGCAATCATCTTTCTACCCATTACTACTCGTTCAGCCATATGTGACGATATAATAAGTACAGTTACAATCAATAAATTATTAGTTAATTTTCCTCTCGTTCAATCATAAAGCTCACTTTCAGCTCTGCTGTAGAATCGAAATTTTCTGAAGTTTCTTTTTCTCTTCCAAAGTTGGACATCTTGTTTGCTTTGATTGGTCAGGAAAAATCCCACTGATCTGTTATGTTAACTTATGTGGCCATTTCTATGAAGAAATATTTTTTTTCTGAATTTAAAATACGATTTTCTAAATTTAAACTTTCTTAAAATCAAACTTATTACAATGTATTACTTTGTTTCTGTCTCTAATTTTTCAATTTGATATTTTTACTGTCTTCTGAAATATACATATTTGATGAATTTAATTATTTACCTAATTAAGTGTAATTAATGACTTTTAACATGTAATCTCAATAATTCTTATCTGAGATTAAATTCCATCAGTGTTATAATTTATAAAAGCATACACTAAATCAAATTACGTATTTGAAAGCTCAACCCATTGTATCTCGATGTATTCCGTTACATTCAGAAGAATATAATACTCCTGTAACCTGATAATGCATTCAAAGATTTTGGCAGAGTTGCATCATTCTGTTGAAATACAATCCATCAGCATGATTGAAACGTATCAGCGTAAAAGAAAAGGAAGTGCATATATCGCTGATCTATCACAGACTTTTACAGTGATTGCAGCGATTTCTACCGAAACAAATATCAAACCATCTACGCCCTGCTTCAAAACACCTTTTCCTATTGACAGTCGAATCTATGGTTTTCTCTGATTTTTCTCGACAGAAAGAAGAATAATTTCGTATCGGAAGTGAATGTCGTACCATATTTTCTGAATTTCACAATGCTCTACTTGTTTTCAGTGAAAGTTATTGTGTATGGAATCAATGTTATTATTCCTATGAGACGAATATCATTAATCGCGATGTCCTTGCAATGATTTGAATAAGCTTATATGTCGAAGGAAATATTGAAGTCGGAATAGTAATGCTTACTGAGAGCACAACACTGAATCCTAATGTTGTCTGTGTAATAAAATTGTATTATTCACCTATCTCATAATATAATTATTAATAACCAATGACGATCATGTTCAATTGACATCCTTGTTTGACCATAATAGTATTTTAAGTAAGATTGTGGAGGTATTCTTGTATACTCGAAGTACAATTGTCCATGAAAATATGAACTTCATTTGTCTTATTTATACGAACCCCATTTGTGAGACCGCGGTGACAATTTCTTACACTGACAATAGATAGGAATATACATTCCAGTCAGTGGTGTACACAAGGGGGGGAGGCTGGAGGTCCGGATCCCCCAAAAACCCTTGATTTTCTTCCGATTGTTTATAATTCTAAGTATATAGTACGTAAAATTTAATTAAGTATTTGTTATTAATGATTAGTTTTATTAATTATGCTAATTATTTATTCAATAATTAGTTTTTTACTGTGTTTTGTTCCCAAAATCGACAAAATCAAAAGGAGCATGATACAAGAATGGTGAACTTTCGACCCCGAACTCCCCTTTGAAAAATCCTGTGTGCGCTACTGATTATAAAATATGCACCCATACAATATTCATATTACAAGTGTCGATAATTCGAACTTATTAATAAGTCAAATATATACATGCATTCCTTTTTCGCTAAACATTAAAAAAAATAACGAAATAATACCGTATTTCTATTATAACCTTTCATACCATTTTAAATAAATATGTTATATTTTAAACACCTGAATTAAAGCCAGACTTAATCAAATGTCTTACAAAAATTATTTTGAAATGATAAGGGGGGAATTGATAAATTATTTTTGAGTTTCAATACATCTTTTTTTTAAATTGTAATGTAAGGAAATCACAAGTATATATATATATATATATATATATATATATATATATATATATATATATATATACTGTAGAAAATATTCAACATACGGTTTTTATAAAGATACTTTACATGTTATCATAATTTGAAAGAAATATAAATTTATTTGTTTTCAATACTTGACAGGAGGTATTTCCTATAGTATTTTTAACACTTTACATGCTTTATACATTCCAAAACATAAATTGAGATATAAATAATAGTAGCTTTTTGAGAGAGGACTCTTTAAGCTCCAAAACTAAATAAGAAAATACAATTTTTCGAAATATGTTTCTTCGAACTTTCTTTATTCTATTATCCAAATAAATACAGAAATATTCGAATAAGAGTTAAAGTTAAATCGTTTCTTAATTAAAATATTATTTTAGAAATTATTAGTATTTTATTAAAATCATTATTGCAAAGTATTTTCTTAGGAATATTTAAAATGTTTGCTTAGACTTGTTACATAAGGCACATACTATAAATTACATTTTACTTTTAAGACCCAGTTAAATTCAGAACAATTACCGTAAAATCCGGCGTATTACGCGCACCGCCGTATAACGCGTACTTATACTTTCAAGCTGCAATTTTTAATTTTTAGGTGCATTCACCATATAACGCACACATCCTTTTTTACGAAGACATCTGGAGTGTGCGCTCGCATTGTTCTTATGTTTTGAAGTCATTTATTCGGAGTATTATTTAAAGCTTTAGAAAAAATTAGTATACTTCTAGAACTATAAACCTTTAAGTTCATAAGGGGGATGTCATTTATTTTAAATAAGCAATATTTTTATCTATGTAGAAGTATAATTTTTTTCTATTCACATCTTTTTTTTTAAAGCTATTATTTTTACAGCCGCCGTATAACACGCACCCGTTAATTTCGTTCTTATTTTTTGTGTTAAAAAGGTGCGTTATACGCCGGATATTACGGTAGTTATAAATCTTTTTATACATTAAAATAACCACGCTCAGATTTTATCGGTGTATATATATAATTTAGATTTAACTCACTCACATAAAAGCTCACACAAAACTCACACTCCCTAAAACTCACATAAACAACTCTCTTTTGCTTAAATCAAAATTTTAACAATTTACATTCCCCAAAGGAATTTTGATAATCACTAAAATCATAGCCATTTTTTTATGTATTTAAAAACATAATTTTTTAATTGTTATTGAAATGTGTTATAAGGTCAAATGCTCCAAATATTCACGAAGTGGTGCAAAATGCTGGATTTCACTTAAGTAGACTTTTAAAGATATCAAGGAAACCACAACTAACAACTAAAATAAATAAAGTCTTTAATTTCATTGAAATAAGAATATAGAAAATGAGTATTAAGTTTTTGAAAATCTGAAATTCAGCAGATATATTTCTTAAACAATTAATTTTGAAATAAAGAATTATTTATTATTCTATATGTTGCTTATACTGATAAGATTCTATCCCCTGGATTTTCCACTAACAATTAATTCAACGTTTATCTGAGAGAAGGAAGGAAAATTTAAAACTGGATTCTCAATTTGCCTAATGGGCTTACGTTGACCTGCAGGAAACGCGGTAATAAATGTCCCGATAATTGGATTTTAGCACTGAATGATAACTCGTGTCGTATAATGGACACTAATCCAATAAGAGCTGTGAAGAAGAATAGGGAATAACATTCAAGGAAATTACTAGTAGAAATGCGAGTTTTATCTCAATGCTTAGTGTCGATAAATTTAGAAAAAATAAGCATTTAATTACAATTTGTAAGATGGGATATATTACGTTTAATATTACTATTAATTATGGATTCATAAGCATAATATTAATTAACAATGCTTAATTCTTTCTACGTATCAGTTACTAATTTACTTTTTAGTAGGGATTATTTAAAGTTATATCCACAACTATATTCCGCAATTATTAAAAGTTACATCCCGTAATTATTTAAAGTTGCAATCAGCGTTCAATACAAAAGTAAATTATTAAAATGAAACAATGTTAGGTTTTTATATGAATAAATAAAGCAATACATACTAGTAATACCTATAGAGAGGGGAGTGGGAATTTCCTGTTTTGAAAATGCAATGAAACACACTACATGTTTTGTTCGACTTTATTGTTATTTTCCGCCTACTACATAACACTAAGGCTTTGAATTTACACGTTTTAAACACAATGTCTGTTAAATGTCACCCTCCATTATCCATACACTGATGCAGTCGATTTCGAAAAAAATTAGCCACATCTTCAAGTTTATCGACTAGTATATAGTCAATTTTGACTCGAATGTTGTCCCGTAGGTCTTCCAGAGTCTTGAAGCGATCTTTGTAAACCAGGGACTTGAGATAAACCTACATGAAGTAATCAAGAGGGGATGACAGGTGAGTGCGCAGGCCAGTTTACGTCCCTCTCAAAGAGATCAGTCATTCGAGGAAGGCTGCTCTTAAAACCCCCATGGAAACCCTGGAGGTGTGAGCTGTGGTCCTATGTTGTAGTATATACACGTTACCAATATCCCTTTTTTGGAGAGAGTGTAGGAATAATTGTTGGAACATTGTCACATACCGGTCTGAATTGCCACACCAACTCGTTTCACATTTTCAGGCATTCTAACGCTCTTCGGAGGACCTTTCCTTTCTTTTGAGACATCCCCTGGTTTCTCGGAAGGCACTCATCCACATTTAAACATATTTCTCAGCTTGGACCACTTGGAGGAATATCGAAGTGACAACTAAAAACACATTGCACCTTAATCACCGATCGACCGTTCGAGAAATACGCCTGCTCGACAAAAGCCTGTTGCTGCCTCTACCCCAATATGTTTGAGACTGAGACGGGTGGAGACACAAAAATCCTACTTCACCTCTTCCACCGATCCCTTCTCCACGTTCCTCCCTTCTCCACGTTCCTCCCTTCTCTACGAACATGACTGCAACACGTTCAAAACAGGAAGTTCCCCCGCCCCATCTTGTATTTTAAGGTAAATACTAGCAAAACTACTTTGACAAATCACGTTGTACCTTAATCATTGCATCAAACACTGTTAATACCATTTGAAATTATTCGCATTAGGTAAAGGTTATTATACAATTAGTTTAAATTTTGGGATAATTTGCGAATTAAGAAGCTGTATTTCACTGATGATTGAAAAACAGATTAAGAAAAGGAAAATTACATAATTAATGTAGTTTTATGTGCAGTTTGCTTTTCTTGTTATAAGACATGTAATCTTTAAAATTATGTGAGAATAGAGGATTAAATTAATGTATATAAATTTTTATTTCCTTATGAAAAAGTTTTAAGATAGCCAATGCACGCAATATTTATCATTTCTCCGTATTGTAGAAATGGACAGTTTAAGGAATATTTTTGAGATATAGAATGAGAATTAGTCATTCAGTCGTCCTCTTATGTTCATTTATTGCATTAACATTATTATTATTATTAAAAAATGTGCGTGGTGAACATTCTTTCTTTTAAAAAAATATTTTTCTTTATTTTTTTTCAATTCGTACGCATAGTGATACGGGAAATGCTTCTAAACTATGAAAATACATGCACACTTTTAACCATAAAACTTTTTAAAATAGCCTTTTTGATACATATACAAATTCTCACATTGAAATACTTGCATATATATAGTACCAATATGTGTGCAAAGTTTCAAAGTCATAAGATAAATATAATTTTGCGAAATATTCCTTTCGTGCTGTAATTTACTGTTAAGAAGTTGCAATTTCTAGCTTTTAAGTGACGGATACCAGTACCATGGTTTGGATTGGTAAAACACTTCTGATTTTCTTGAGTAAAATTTTTAAATGAATATAGAATAACAAAAGAAATTAATGTTTATTCACCAATTAAATTTGAAAACATTTGTTCACCAATTTTCGTCTAGCGACCGCTTTATATACCAGTTAATATATATTCTAAGCTAAATTTATCGCTTAATGTAAGTTTGAGCTTACTGTAAGCATTTTGTTAATCAATAAATTCTGTAATTATCATTTATAAAAAATATTTCAATAGCGAGTTTATAGAAATCTCAGAACGAAAATAAAAATAAACGTATAATTATAATTGATATGTTATATTCGTGAATAAAGAAAAAAATGCTTTTTTAAAGAACGTTTAATATATACCCCCAAAAAATCTTCCCCGTTTGTCAATATATTCGTTTTAATCATTATTTTACCAAAGAGAAAGTTAGTTTCGGGACGTTGAAAAACATTTAGGAGATCTAAATCTTTTTTATCTGGGTGGGTCTGGTAATAAAACTTTAGGTCTCTCTCTCTCTCTCTAACATCTAAAAATTAGATTAGATATGAAACACCATTTAATATTTATAACATTTACTGTAGCATCTACGATACTGGGTCAACTAAGAAAAAGAAACTGCGAAACTAAAATATTTATTATGACTATATCCACTTTTTTTTCAGATGGAGAAAGCTTGCCAAACAGTCATCGACATGAAGTTAGGCCTAATGGAAAAATCGTCATTCATTACGTCGAGAAAAATACTGATGATGGAACCTACTGGTGTACTGCTGGAAACAATCGCGGTGTATCTGCCAGAGGAAGAATTGATGTTCATGTTGTCGGTAAGATTCGACTCTTATCTTTTATGGATAAAGTCATGTACTATTATTTTATACAGAAAATATTAGATTTATGTGCTTTTTCTCTTCAAATTAGTGTGGATAGAGTGCTTTTTTGTTTTGTTTATCCGTAGCTTTTATAGGAAATCAAAGCACCTATCTCCTTATTTCCTTTTATTTCTTATATTTCCAGTATTTCAGTGGTTCCCTATACTTTCTTCACTGTATCCCCTTATAATAATCTTGTCCTGAAATAGCCTCTTTCTTATGACTGCAGTTTCAAGTGTACCCCCAAAACTAGTGAAGACTTAAGGAATTTTTTCTTCTTTTGCACTAAAAGCGAGTTTTTATGGTTAAAAGTGTTCAAATATGATACTATGAATGCAAAGTAATTGTTGGACATCCAGTTATTTATATGCTATAAATGAATGCCCATAATTCCATAACCCACCATTTTTTTTTTTTAAATGTACCATACTAAGAAGGAACACAAGTATTCACGTATTGGACTGGTAACGAACACTTGCATAGGACAAAAAAATGACAATAACAGTAGTATAATGTTAATATCTTAATTATAAATACCGCATTTGCACTTGTAACAAAGAATTCAGCTTTAATTCTTTCGAAATTGACATTGGAAAAGCATTCATTTTTATCTAGAAAATTAAATGTTATTTTTTATGTTCATAGAAACTCTATATAAATAAATATCTTAATCTACCCTAAATGTTTGTAGAAATTTTATGCAGTTATTTTCGATGGATTTCTTAAGGGCGTAATTTTCGTTCCATGAGGGGAAAATGATTCTGTTTTCAGAACTATAAAATTCATATCTTGAGAGAGATCTCTGGAATCTTTTATAGGGAATACGTTATTGACGGATTAAAATCAGTATTATAAAACTAACAACTTTATTCTAGATCCTATTGGCTGGCTTTGTAGAAGAATATATATTCCAGACCTACATTTTCCGCCCGTGCGTTCTTTGCTTTTATACCATTACAGTGATTTCAGCTGTTAACGGCCCCTCGTGTGGGGAATTCTGACTCTACAATTGCCCACGTACCCTAGTTGAGACCTGTCATTTACCCTTAGGGATACCCTTCGTTTATCTTTATAAATATTTAATATTTTGTCTGTACATATAATAAATTTAAAAAGCAAATTCAGTTAATTATTGAATAGTTCACTTAGAAAGAAGTGAAAGTTTCGCTTAGGCAAGAGTTTTAGCATCTTAAGGGATTAATTTCCGAGGCACGCGTCGAAGACTTTTATTTAACATTTGAGTGAAACTCCTTTTGGTGTTATTGTACTAAGATTTTTACAGGAATTCATAGGGATCGACATTTTCTTTAGAATATTGAACTTACAAAAAGGCTATTATCAAACCAAGTCCTAAGACGTGTGGCAAAAAGGGCAATGTATAATACTTGCTGTACCTTCCAACTGATACTGATGAAACTTAACGGTGATATGATCATTATATATAAATTTTTTCATCAAGAACTACATATTTAAAAATTAGTTTGTTATTAAGATTCATCTATAATTTATCAGAACTATAGAAGAAACAGACAACTTTTAATATTGTATTAATTCAAAAATTATAACTGATGATATAACACATGTCTGCATCATGTTATATCTTTAATATTCCGATTCATTAAGAAAATGAAATACATGTCTTTGAAGATGATCTCAAACCAACAATGAGGAAATGACAAAGAGATATAACAAAAGAGTGTATGGCGTTTTCTTCAGAAATGGAGGATTGATTAAAGCCGTTAAGTACAGTTACTGTCACCACTAAATGTGCTCCACAAATGTAGCTAACTTTTTGTCTGATTGTACACCACTATATTTCTAAAAATACTTCAATTAGCGAAATATAGAGGTATCATGTTTCACCATCTTAAGTTAACTTTTTTATTCTCTAAAACTGATATCTAATTTTTGGACAAAGGCATTTAAAATTTATAAAAAAGTTACTTCAGCATTTTTCAAACTTTTAGCGATGACGACATAATGTTCAATCATAATTCTCATTGCATTCAACCACCCATACAGTAAAGGTCCGCAGTACTAGTTTTTTAAAAATATTTTGATACGTGCGCTATACTGTGATTTTAATTACTAATATTACAACTTACCAAGAATAAATAAATTTATTTACATTTAGCAATATCAATCGACTGTAATGACCAAATTATCATTGGTGCCTCTTTATGACTCTTTGTTTTATGTCCACCATATTTCACATTTCAAGGTTTCGCGACAATTTGTTTCGAAACATTGTGTAACGTCCGAGTGACCTTGACGCAAATAGATACAAATCACAGTCAATTTCATTCGAGTTAATCCATCTGTCGATATCGAAGTTATCTAATGTCATAAAAAATGAACATGATATACCTTAATAAGAGTTATTTTACAGATATTCTGCTCTTATTTTTCGTGAATCCTTCAAGAAAAACTTTTAAATTAGTGAACACATACAAATTGCGAGAGAAAGAGAGCGAAATACTAGCTAAATATTATTTTCAATGAAATAATTGTAGCATACCTGAATTATACCTGAATTAAAACAAAAAAATGAATTAAAAATGCTTAAAATAAACATTTTTGTTTATTTTAGTTAATGTTTTAAACATGTTTTGGTACTTGTGTATTACACCACCAACCAATTTGATCAAATCAAAAGACTTCACCAAATGCCCCGATATACAGCAAATAATAGAAAAAGTTCCATCGCAGTTTCGAAGACAATGATAAAAAGGATGACAGAATTTGGCCAATTTTTTTAAACTGGTGATGTCTTTTGGTTTGGCAAAATCAATCGACATTATAATATGGCCATGCCTTTTTCCCTGTTAGTTAGCGTAAAGGGGTAATTTTCCTGATATTTAATATCACTTAGGTTAGAATACATGTATAAAATTGTTTTAAGGACATTTTGACAAAAAATTATTTAGATATAATATTTCGGAAAAAAATTAATTTAGAGTAACCTTTTTCAAAATGTTCTCTTTTTGTGAAAAATGCTTCTATTATAATAATATTTTACCTGTATATAGCTTAGACCTCTATACAGAGGATCAACTATGATTTTGAAAAATTCACATTATTTTCAGAGTTGTTACAACCCATCGAAATAATTAACGGCGTTTTTTTTCTTAAAATTTCTCCCCTTAGTTGTTGTAAAACATGGATAAAACCACTTCTAAGTTACATATTTCAAAAATTCTAGTTAAGCCTCTGCATATAGGTCTGAGCTATAAACAGGCAAAATATTATTATAATAGAAACACTTTTCACAAAAGGAGATTATTTTGAAAATAGGTCATTCTATGTTCATTTTTTGACAAAATAGTGTACTTAAATAATTTTTTATTGCAATGCCATTCTTAAAACAATTTTATATACGTTTTCTAATCTAAATGACATCAAATATAATAAATATTATCCATTTATACGCTTTTACAAAATCACGATGCCGAACGTAGTCGGATACCTTAATTTAAAAATTTTGCAAGAAAGAAAAAATTTAGTCCATATATTAATAAATACACACTATTAAATTAATTCTCATCCTAATTCTCACCACATCCTCGCATTGGAACTAAAATTCTGATTAATGCAATGTTGATTCCATTTTCAAAACTGAATATAAAATAACTAACGTAAAATCCGGAATAAAACGTGCACTTTTAATATAAAATGAATAAGATCGAAATTTGCCAGTGCGGGTTATATTCCGGGTATGAAAATGAGAGCTTTAAAAAT
This sequence comes from Trichonephila clavipes, assembly GCA_019973935.1. NCBI lineage: Eukaryota > Metazoa > Arthropoda > Arachnida > Araneae > Nephilidae > Trichonephila > Trichonephila clavipes. The sequence continues at coordinate 272,874 of BMAU01020739.1, read as the reverse complement.
AAAAAAAAGTTGAGCATAGAAAACAATTAGACTTCTACTTGAATCGGAATACTGTCTCTTTAAAAGAAAATGTCAATCCTTATGAACTTAAACAGGAATAGCTCTAGAAGTATACTATTTCTTTCTTAAGCTTGGAATAATACCTCGAATAAATGACTTCAAGGCATAAAAGCATAGGTCACGTGCATTTCAGATTTCTTCGTAAAAAAGGGGGCACTTGTTTTACAGTGAATATACTGGAAAATTAATTAAAACAGCTTGGAAGTATAGGTGTTTGTTATACGGCGGTAAGTGTTATATGCCGTATTTTACGGTAGATTTAAGATTTCTATTTTAATTTTGCACATTTTCGATGGAATTTAATCTCTGATCACACTTTGAAATAAAGCTGTGTTACAAACCCCATAAATTAAATATATAACAACATTCATAATATGATTTTCAAATTTGTGATTACGTAATGTCATACATTTGTCTTTTTACAAACAGCTCCTTATAAAATTTAAAACATACATATTTTTAATAATCTGGGGGAAGGAATAACACACAATGACATGTTTTAATCAAGTATTTACTACTTAAAAGAGTAAAATAATTATATTTTGTGTAGAACATTACATACAGAGCATAGTTAAAAACAATTTCCGAGATCTTTTTGGCAAGAAAACAATTTCAGGCGAAACATTTTCTATATGTTCTCCCAGTAAACTTTTGTTTTTGCTGCTTCGTTTTGTTTTTTCCTTAGCACCATTTTTTTATATTCTTGGTATCTCACACGAATAGTTTTCCTCCAGAAAATCCACTAAAATCCATCTTGCGCTTGTCTTCTAGTGAAGATACTAAACCCTTAATCTTAAAACGATTATATGTTGCTTTAGATGGTAGATGGGTATAATCTCTTCCGTAAGATCTGAGATTGTTTCCGAAAAAAACAAACAAATTTTGTTTTGGGTTGTGTATTAAATTTATTTCCAGCTGAATTGTTTTCCAAAACTACATTTACGAATCTGTTGTGTCTCAAGTTTGTTTTATGTTTGCATTCAAATGATTGATGAATATTGAATGGTAACATACATCATACATATTTATATAAATAATTTATATGATTAGTTATTTTTATTTAAAACTTTCGAATGGATTTTTTCTCCTTTTTTTTTAATAGAAACGATTGTTTTTTCTAAAAGCATTCAGAAATCTATCAGAACTTTTCTGTTTGGAATTTTCTTACTTCAGAAATCTTAAGTCAAAATATTGGCTATAATATTTATTAGCTTAAAAAATTAATTAGAATTTTTTATTTTATACATAAATAAATTTTAAATCTTCTTTTAATTAACTTTAATTTTATAACATATAAATTAGGAAACCTCCCCCCACTTCTTTTTTAGTATTTTTAAGTAGTTAAGTTAGTTTGTAATCTATTGGTTTGCTCTTTTAAGTAATCATGCCGTATCTTCAAGAAATTACATATAAATGTGATTGATTTTGAAATAGTGGTAAAAAACACGATTTAATAAATTATGTTAAGAGTATAACATATTTGAACTCATTTTAAACACGGATAAAATGTTGTTATAGCAGGAAGTAAAATTGGAAAAGATCTTATGAATAGTTTTTCCCAGTTAATTATCTTCCTATTTGAGGTAAAAAAACCTGTTAGCAGACTATCTTACAGTAAAATTGGTGATTTTTTTAAATAAAATTTTATTTTTACTATGAAAATTCTACCAATATTACTTAATAGTTTGATATAAGTAAAAAACGCCTAAATAATATTTTTAGGCAAGAATGTCGGGAATAAAGAACTTTACGTAAAATCAATGATTTTTTCTCAAAATTTTACCATTATTAACTGATTGCAAAAATATAAGTGAATATAAGTATTAAAGAAAGTATGCGAGATCACATTTTGTATTTGTATTTCATTGAAAATTTAATAAATAACAATTAGAAAACGATCTTCGGGTTGAGCTTATGCAGTTTATATGATGTTTGTAAGTAGCAATTATTTGCAAAATCTTTGCTTGAAGGTAATATTTTACAGTTCTAATATAATGAACTATATATTTGATGAAAATAATGTAACTAGAAGTTAGCAGTTTTGAATAATCTTACAACTTTAATCAATCTTTTATTTGCTACAAATCTTAAGAAAATTTTGCTTGTCAACACTGTATTACTTTTTGAAATTTCCTGTATAAATAAAACAATTTTGAACATCAAATGAACATTTTGAAGAGTTCTTAGAGAATTGAAACCAAATGAGCAGAATAAAAAAATTAATTTTTTATACATTAAGCGATGGATTAAAAATAATTCTTATTGTATGTATAAGTTATATAATACTTGTGTGTGTTGCAACAGTTTTATTGCATTTGTTTTGTTAAATTATAGAGTTACAAACTGTTTTATAAATTTAATGTAAAGATACGTAAGATAATCTAAAATTATTTTTAATTTATAAAAATAATAGTCTCTTAATGAATTTTCTCACGTAAAATAGGATAGATACAGGTATGAAGAAAAGTTATGCATATAAAAAGTTCATCACTTAATTTAGCTTTTGATTAAACTTAAAGTTTTTCTTAATGTTGTAAAACATTGCATAGATGATAAAATAAATCAAACGAATATTTCTTGAAAAAAGAAACAATTATTCTTTAATAAAAAAATAAATGTAATAAGAAGCATTTTATTTTTATAAAAACATCAAAACCATCACCATTATAGTGAGAATATTTAGTTATCCAATCTCTTCTGTTTCTTTCTGTTTTACATTGTTGCTTTTTAGTTTAATGACATTTTTTTATTGCTTTTTTTATCCTTTGAAGAAAAATTTTACGGAAAAAAAATTACTAGCATTTTTTGTATCCTCAGTCATGTTGATCATTTCAGAATGAGCTGTATCCCTCACACCAAGCACAAAGCAAACAAATAAATAAACAAAACTAGATTTGGGGCAACAGTAGTGTGCGAAGCTTTGTGAAGAAAAAATTTATGATCCCAAAATTCAATTTATTTCCAAGATGAACACAAAGAAAAGAAGGAAAAAAATATATTTTATACAATTCATTCTCTCTTCAAAACTAACTACCACCCATTGAAAACACAAATTTCCTAGCCCGTTAATGCATACGTCGATATTTGTTTAATAATGAGCGGCGCGATGTGCAACCCTTACTCGCCCTCCCCCATTGCTTTCATGCTTTTACTTACGCTATGATTGATCACGAAATAAAGGCACAAGAGGAAATGGAATATTTAATAAAAATATTTCATAAATAAAGTAAGGAAGGCCAACTCCTTAATGTTTCATTTCGGACATGATAACTATTGTTGCCCCATTAGTAATGCGAAAAGTTTTCACTTTGCTGAGGCAAAATTCATCTGGGTAATCACCGAATATGCCATTAATTTTTTCCTCTCTAATTCAAGTTATTCGGTGGGAGCACGCAAAAGAATCAGGGGACTGTTCCAAAATTGATCAGACATAATGTTTTTGAGTAATTTTCCTCCTCTGCAGTTTATTGATTAATTAAGGTGTGTAGTTTTGTTTTTACTAGAGAAATTTTGTTATTGTTGACACAGTATGAGTGGGTGAGAAACGATCAAGTTGTAATAGCATAACTGTTTTGGGTTTCTATTTATAAAGCAATTTTGTTTTTATAGGTAGATGGTTTATGTATTCTGCGTTAGATTACAGCAAAAATTATTTTTTTCCATTTCTCAGAATAACGTGATTATTATGTATTTTTAAATGTACATTGCATTTTCTTTTAAATCATGTGTAAACATAAGATAAGTGAGCCTATAATTATAAACATTTTTATTTATTATTATTGGATAGCATTCACGATGATTTAGCTCTTTTGTGATGTTCACAGAAAAACAATTCTTATTAATATTTTTCACTTATAGAAAGTAAAACATTACATCAACAAAATATATTTGCTGTTTAGTTTCTTTTTTGTATGTTGAAATAATTATGCAACTTGTAACACATTTTTCCTCATTAAGAAGAATAATTATTTTCTTCATAAAAAAGAATAATCATTTTCCTCATAAAGAAGAATAATCATTTTCCTTTTAAAGAAGAATCATTTTCCTCATAAAGAAGACAATCGAGTTGATTTTCTTATGCCAGTTCTGTATTTAATGAAGATCTTCAGAATCTTTTAGAAATATCTGATTCTGCTTTAGTACAATATTGTGCAACACTATCGAAAAGTCTTATTTTGTATAAAGTGTCTTTCTATAAGATTTCTTTTCTCTGGCATTTTTTGTTAATATGATATATTATTTTTGTCTTCTGAAGTTTTTGTTGTTTATAAGTATTTCTTATTTTGAATATTATTATTTTTTACTTCTTTTATGCAGTTGTTGGTTGATTTTTGTAACCTTCTTTGTGTCTTTTGTTAAAGGTGATTTTTTCTTTTTCTAAACTTAAACATTTTAAATACTAATAGTGCACATACATCAACATTTTTAAAATTCCGACCGAAAAATAATGTGCCGAAATCTACAATAGCTTTTTTCTTAGTATTTATTTTATGGAGAAGTTCATTTTTGTTTTATGGGTTTGATAACTTATTAAAATACAAGAAAAAAATATATAAAATGGAAATAAATACAAAAATATATAAAATATATAAAGAAAATATATAAAAAATGAAATACAAGAGACAAAATATACGAGTAAAACTATTCTGAAGTTACAAAAACAAAAGAAAATAATCATTGGAAATGAAATATTTCTTTCATGTAGAATAATATAAACTCTACCGATTTTTAATTTTTTTAAAAAAATTATGTTATAAATTTATTAAATCAATAAGCATTATTTTTAAACTTTAAGATAACTTATCAATAATCTGCTAATCGTGCTTAAAATTAACTTTCTAAGTTAATCATTATTTCAACCTTCACTGATTTAATTAAGCCTATGTTCATTGGAATAAAGCTTTTTTAAAGTACACTTTACCAAGCTTTATAGAATTTTTAGCATAGTTTTCTTCTTACATGGTGTTGATTTTGTAAGTAACTAAATAAAAAATCTACAGCATAAAGTGTTATATTCCTTCTTTCGTCTTTCTTTTCTCAAGTTATCATGAAAATTTATATACCTATACTATACATTTTTTTCATATTTGAATATATCTTATTAATATGTAGTAGAAATACATGTTTAACAAATGTTTGGTTTAAAAGAATTAAAGAGAAATATTGATAAAATGCTTCCCATTGATACAGAAAACTTGTTTTTTTATAAAGTCTAAAGTCTTTGAGCCTGAATTTCCATTATACAGAAAAATATATATATGCTTAAATATATTTACAGCTATTAAATATATTATGCTTAATTATATTTAAAGATTTGGTTTACAACTGTAGATACAACTTTTCTACGTAAATGTTAATTTATTTTCCCTTTTTTTTGAGATGAGTACTGTACTGTACTAATACAATTTGTTCTTCAAAGATGTAATTTTCTGTTCATAAAATTATTTCTGTTATGCAAATATTAGTACTGCAGTAATCAACAAATCTTTGTACTTAAGTATGTATAATAGTACTGCATCCACTTCAAAACAAATTCGATTGCCACTGCTCAAACGTTTAAGGCACAACATTTCAAAAATGACAAAAGAGTATGCATATAATTTTTTTAAAAAAAGTAACTAGTGTCATTTTATATAAAAATCAACATCTAATATACTAGTATTAGATTATTATTTATGTGTTTATGTTTTACTATGAGAAGTTTTGAGCCATTAATTCAAAGTTAAACAACTGAATTTTTTTTTAAAAAAACATACAGTATTGATGCACCATAACATATATATTCGGAATTATTATTATTATTTGTATTATAGCAAAAATTAAAAAGTTAAATTACAGCTTTATTGCATTCTAAAAAAACGTGAGCAGAAATGAAATATGCTTCTATCCGTACGATCATAACTGAGAGTATGATATGTATATTTATAAATGTTTTTGTTCGAAAGCATGTTTTTAATTTGAACCTATTCTTTAACATTAGATTTTAAAATGAAATGATTTAATCATAAAACTTTATTTGACCTTAATTAGTCATACCGCTTTCAATATAATCCCTTTCAATTTTTAGCTGGACCTGTCTTGGATCCTTTCAACTTCCCGGAGAACCTCCGCGAGGGTCGGCGTACCACTTTGACTTGCATGGTGTCTGCGGGAGACCCTCCAATCTCGTTCCGGTGGGAGAAAGACGGTGAACCCATACAACCGAACGTATTGGACGCCACAGTGGAGTACATAAACCAATACACTTCCACCCTATTCTTCGAGAAGGCGTCTCAGAAGCACAATGGAAATTACACTTGTATAGCTTCTAACCCTTACGCATCGGCCAATCACACGGCGAGCCTCACTTTGAATAGTACGTAACTCGTTTGTCGACCCTTTGTTGAGACGAATCGATCATGTCTCGTTGTTTCTTTCATTATGCCTCACTAAATCGCCGGGGATTCTTCCAATTTTGAACAATTATTTATCATACAGTTTGCTCTTTAATTTTCGAACTTAACGATTGAATAGATGTAGATTTTGCGCAAATATTCGTATGGATTAGATATTTCCTTTGTCTGTGTGTATAGAAATTCTGTAGAGAATTAAATTGATTATTTCTGAATAGAACATAGATCCATGAATACTTGAATATCGTGTATGTTATGAATAAATTTTGAGTTATTGTATTAATTTTGGAATGAATTTTGGAACTGGTGTTTTTTAAATATATATTTGTATATTTTAATCGTTTGATTGAATAGGGAAAAATGTCAATATATCCTGAATATGTGTAAGTAATTTCGATAGGATGAAATGTTATTTGACAAACCTTTGAGTATTTTTCTGTGATAAAAAAATAGTTGAAAATATATAGCTATTTAGGTACATCAGGAGTATCCAATCGAAATGACCCTGAGGATCACTTCGGAAAAACACTATAATCTCGCAGGCTGCACATAAAAATATGTACCTTTATATCAGATTTGAAAAAAAAAACATTTATTGGAGTGAAAATTTAAAACCGAATGAATTATTACTATTGTTTTCATTATTTTTCATGTTCACAGATATTATGATAATGTTTATTTAATATAATAATGCAATGATCAAATAATGTTTAAACTATTACAGTTGCCATTTTCTTGAAAATCGGGATACTCCTTTTGAATTGATCTTAGGTTACTCATTGTTGAAATTTCATTGTGCTGTCATTCGCAAATAACTAAGTATACATTGCATTTTATCTTAAAGGTCCTGAATATTTTTTTTAACTTTAAAAAACATCTCTGACTGCTTCTTGCATTTCGGGCACTCCTAACAGAAAAAGAGGAAGAGAAATGAAAGTCACATTCCCAGAGAATCATGTACCTTCGATAGTAAAGGATATGCAAAATGTAATTCGGAATTTATTAAAAAAAGCAATTTGTTACAGTAAAATCAAATGCAACAGTTTAATAAAATATAAATCTATTTTAATCTAAAGGACATTTCTATTATTAAAAAGGATTTATTTTAAAATAAAAACAGGTAACAGGCAAATACATTATAGATTATTAAATTCTCCTCAAATAAATTTCAAAATGAAAAAAAAATTAAAAACCTGATATTTAATTTTTTTAAAAAAGAACCGGCGGGCCACATGTTGGACACTCCTGAGTTACATTATAGCAGCATATCACGTCGTGAGTAGGTAACATTCAAAAATAGTCACTGCCTAATGTTGAAATAATAGAATTATTTATTTGCTCAACAAATTATTTGTCATTGAAGCAAAATAAATTACAGGTTATACGCCAAGCCGGTGCATTCAGTCTATATCACAGGAGATCAATCACTTCAATCCTTTGTCCGAAGGGCACTTCCTCATCTCTTTAAGACATTGTTTCCAGTTCTCCAGTGCCAACGGCGTTCATGGTCTCTCCTTTCATCCGAAAAAAATCTCCTTCGGATTCAGAATCCGACCTCGGCTAGTCTCTCTGCTCTCTCCAAATCTCTCCTCTCTCTCGACTCCAGTAGTATCCTATTCGTGTGGAACACACAAATACACTCCCGGCCCATCTGGAATCTAATTGCACCAGGATTCTCGTCCAACATCTGGACACACTTGTCCATCACACCCCTTCGTTTCTTAGATCTCCAAGGCGTCAGACTTGTTGGCCAGACACAAGCTTCGTCTCTTTTCACCCGGTGGGCACTCCTTTGTGCATTGTGACTTCCAGTCAGAGGGTCGATGAGGTTTCACGGCCAAACAATAAACAACGACCCCATGGCCACGTGCATTGGTCCCTTAGCCACCTACTCTGAGCCATAAAACTTGGCATGAATAGAAGGGCGAGGTACATACAAAGTGAAGTCGTTAAAAGCACTATAGCTCAGCCTTGGAAATTCAGTAATGTTCTTTAGTTTCTGCACCGTGACAGATTGACGAAAATAAATTATCTTGTATCAGCAAGACGGAAGCAGAGTTCTAAAACTTATTTTAACTATAACCAGTGGCGCACACAAGGGGGGAAGGTTACGGCCCCTCCAAAAAACCTTGATTTTTTTCTGATTGATTATAATTCTAAGTTTATATTACGCAAAATTTAATTAAGTATTTGTTATTAATGATTAATTTTATTAATTAATGCTATTTATTTATTCAATAATTAGTTTTTTACTGTGTTTTGTTCCCAAAAATCAACAAAATCAAAAGGAGCATGATACAATAATTGTGAACTTTCGACCCCGCCCCCTTGAAAAATTCCTGTGTGCGTTACTGACTATAACATATCCATTTTTCTAATTAAACTACGTGATCTTTTTAAATATAAAATTTATATTATTTCGGCTTTCCTGCCTGAACTTTGCACCAAGCTATTACAGATTCCCAAAATAGTCTGTTCAAAAATATGTGACAACTTATATATGCGTTATGGAAATACTATTTTCCGTAAATATTGAAAATAAGAAGAGAAATTGCCAGAAGGAGAAAGCATCATTACTTTATTTTACAAATAAAGACACCTATATACGTTTATTTGACATTTAAAAGGGAAAGAATAAATTTTGTGTAAATAAGTGTATTTAATGTATATCCATTTTATAAACACATGATTTATCAGTGCATATATACGATACATTTATTTTATAGTCACAATTTCTTAGCTTTTTTTAGGGATATTTCTTGTAAATTTACAATTTATTAGCGTATCGTATAAGAGGTTAAATGTTAACAAAACAATTTTTTTTGCTGTTAAAGTTACCAATGGAAGATTTAAAAACTAACTATAATTATAATTCGTATGTAATATTAATAATCATGTCTGTATTCTTAGAGGTGTTTCATTTTAAGGTCGACAGTATACTACAGTAATGGTTGCTTAAAAATAATATTTTGACGAATACACAGATAACACTTTCATCTAAGGAGTGTTGGAAAGCTAAAATCTTTTTTTTTTGACAATTTGAGATTTTTACATTTTCAAATTGTATAGATTTTAACCTTTCTAAAAATACCTTACTTTAACCTCTAGGGTATTTAGAAGCCCTTAAAACGTATTTCTAAATAATCATTGAATTTGGGCCACGCCTATTTTAATGGCGAAAATTGTAAACAAATTACTTTGTTTTTGCTTAAAAGTGTAACGACTAATATAAACCAAAACATGTGTCTTATTTTAAATTGAGTCTTTTATTTTTTTTATTTCCTAGTCGATTAGAAGTCTCACTGTATACATTAAAATCAATTTATCTCAAAATGTAAATTTTAATATGTGCGATGTACCTTTTCTGAGAAACTACTGTTCACAGGTATGTAAATTTTTTATGAATTATTTATAATGATGTCTAATATATACTAAAATGAGCTTTTTGTAAAAAACTCAAAAATTTAATTTTTACCAGTTTCTTAAGTAAAAAATGGGTCAAATTTCGCAATGTTTGATAAAATATTTCATAATTTATTAAAAAATTCAAAATTAGCTAAATACTCATTTTAGTATAATGAGAGAGGTGTACTTTAATAGTATGAAAAATTTCAAGAATGTACATAAAGCAGATTTTGAGAAAAGGTACATCGAAAACAGCCAATTTAACATTGTCAGTATAGAGAAAGAGAAAGGTTTCTAACTCGAAATTAACTTTTAGTTCCACCGAGATGGATCATCGAACCTAAGGATGTTGAAGTAGTTCAAGGAAGCTCCGTACGTGTAGATTGTCAAGCAGAAGGATATCCTCGACCCATTATACGGTGGAAACAACTTGTGGGTGAGTTGTCTTCATTTCAAACTCTCGCATCTTCTCCTATTTAAATTGTGAAGAGGCTTTTTTTATTTGTATTTATTTATTTATTTTGTATAATTTTCCAAGGAATTATTTCAATTAGCTTGTAGTATTTATAACATTTAGTTATAAATTATTTCCATACTGAATAGCTACCCCGTAAAAAACGACTATATTTTAGAGCATTGCCAATTATTATAATATATTAATATACAATGATGATAATAGTATAATGCATTATTATAGTACAAATATATTATTAATACTTAATTCAATTTGTGAATGGGTTCATCAACTTGACACTCGTCAATATACAAATATATATACTTGATTAATAAGTTTTATATCAAATTTAAGTTATTAAATTAACTAAGTACTTTTCTCACCCATCCGTTATCGTGATTTGCGACGCTGGCTTCTGCACCATTGGGTCTGGGTTCGAATCCCGGAGAAAAACATGGATGTTTGTAAATGTATACTGCCTTCGCCTCATGGGGGTACTATAAATAGCCGTAGAGCCGCAAGTCCTCTCGTGAGGTTGGTGGAAAAGGAAGAGAGGTGGGAGGCCCCTGGCCATCCCCAGGGTGTTCCCCATCAAAATTAGAGGAAACCGAGCTGAATCGTTCTGTCACCTGTACTGTGCTCAAAGCTACGGCTAACTACAGGTGTCACTTACCCCTTTGCCATGATAAATTTCGTGGGCCTAGATCTGACCTTTGCCGATTAGTAACTACAACTAAGCACTTTATTTCCTGTTTTATATATGTATATATAAGTGAAAAATATGTCAAATCATTATATTAAAAAAAAAAACAAAAGGTTTTAAAACTTGTTTAAAAAAATCTATTCATCAATTTTGAAAAAAAATCATAATTAATTATATAAAAGTATATATTATATTGTTTCTCAATAAATCATTAAAATTATATAAAATTTAGCCAGCTGGGTGAGTAATTGGTTAGACACTGGTCTTCTACCTGGTAGTTTGTGAGTTCAACCTCAGTCAAAATTGGCGAATTTTCATGAAGGAAAAAATACACAGCGTCATTGTTGTATGATTATGCGTCATGTTAGGGATCCTTAGAATGCCTGTTTGGTTTGGCTTGGGTTCCCTTGAAAATATAAAATTTACAATTTCGCACCGTCAATGCTAAAGTACTTCCCTCTGGGGGGACTGGGAGTTAAAAACTGTATTGAGGCACTAAAAAGTAATATCATCTTCTTGGAAAATGTACTAAGTTTGCAATGATAATTACCAATCCACACCCCCATTTGAAAGGGGGGGGGGAAACGTACGTATTAAGTTTTCCTATTGAGCATCAAAATTTATGTATGTACTTGAAGTCTCAGAAACTATTCGTTTAACATAAATACTTCAAATTACTTAATTAAAATGTTTTTATTATTTCAAGGGTTAAGTGTTAAAAGATGGAATAATTACATATTTCATGATATGTAGCACTGCCGTATCTAGTGCTGAGTGTTGGCTCTGTATCAAAATTCTTTAGGGACCCATTTTTAGGTGATAAATAAAAATGTTTGTCTTACATAACTTACTCATGTTGGTTCTCCTGTACCCTGGGGACCCCGTATCATTGACATGGCTATTATGGCGCTAGATACTTCCCTGAAGAGTAGATAAAATATATGACATACCATGTTAACTGATACTAAGAAAGTGGGAAGGAGAACATCATATTTCTCTCTCCATTTAGATATATGAAACTAAATAAATAAGTTTTGAAATTGTTCCAATATGTTTTTAAGACCTCAACAATAAAATATATGGACTCTTATTTCATATTTCTAATTAATCTTAGTTTTTTGAATTTTGGTTAAATATGTCAAACACATTCTTAGTTGATTTTTACGTTGTTTTAGGAGTTCACGGAAATCCAGAGTCATTTCAGACAATCATGAGCAGCGCCAGAATGCAAGTTCTTGAAAATGGATCATTGTTAATTCTAGAAGCAAGTCCTTCTGATGGAGGATCCTTTTTGTGTCAAGCCTTTAACAGAATTGGTCCAGGATTGAGCAAAATGCTTACAATTACAGTACATGGTAAATAATATTCAAATTAACACTATAATTATTCACTTTTTTTCCGTAAACGCATTGAAATTTATGTTAATTAAATTTGTTAAAATAGCAGTATAATATTAATTTTAAAAAATTTCTTAGCTCGAACTTGATACGATACATAATTTAAAAGTCAAGAATGTAGAATATTTTGCACAAATAACGTTAAATACTCTTTACTAATGCAATTATTCCTGTAAGTTTTATTAAACTATTGTAACGTATATTTTAGCCTTGCGCTTACATGTTATTGCTTGATCAGCTTAAGTCTGTGTTTCTCAAACTGGGCACGCCTCCCTAGGGGGGGCGTCGTGAAAACTCTTCTGGAAGGCGCTAGTATATTAAAAAGTCGAAAACAAAAGTTTATTTTAAAAAAATTAATTATTAGTTTATCAATATTTACTGAAAGGAAGCAAATAAAATACATGCTCTGACATAATAAAAAATAAAATACACATTTACAATGATAGAATACACTTATAAAAATGTATCAGTACTGCACAATGTATTTTATGATTAATTTAACTATACTAAGTTAAGAACAAGTTAAATAATTACATTTGACCACATGAGCCTCTCGTATATAAAATTATATACAAAAATTAACACTTTATCTTGATAATATGCATGGTCTATAATTAATTCCTTAACTTCCAATTAAAAGATACCTGATTTGCTTCCTAATGCAACCATTTTCACAAAGGCGAAGGTATGAGATGTATTGGAGACGAGGGAGAATAAAAGAAATAAACAAATCATATGAAGTAAGTAAATCTTTCGCAAACACTGTCAAGGTATTTTTATTGCATTACAAGGCCTTCGGAATAGTTTTATGGATAGCATTGGACACAAAAGATCTCATTTCGGAGAAACGTATATATACGTCCGGAGTAATTAATGCACTGGCTGAGGGAGACGTTTATGTACGCCGGAGACAATTAAGAGGTTAAAGTCGTATTGTAGTTTTAACGTCAAAGTATAGTATTATTGAATCAAATACATTGTTTTTGTATGGAGGGAGGGGGGGCGATGAAAATTATGATTGAATATTGGGTCGCAAATATTGAAAGTTTGAGAAGCACTGGCTTAAGTAAAGCATGTAGCTGCAAGATTTTATTTCAGTAATAACTTGATATCTGAATTACTTTATATAATAATTTTTATTTTCAAGTAAAAAATTGATATGCGATTGAATAAGGAGATTAAAATTGACATATTTGATTATGAAATATAGGCAATGAAAACTGGTCTAATCATTATTATTGTGACATTGTTTCAAAATAAATAATTCTATTTTCTTTAATTTTTTCTTTGAAGACATAAGCATGTCTTTGTTTTAACAGTTTTATGACCTATACCTACCTTCTATTCCTCTTTATTGTAACAAAACACACATTCGGATAAATTCTTATAGAAATGCGATTTTAAAAAAGTCTCTATTATTGTATCTAGAAAAATGAAGCTTCCAAAATATTTGTCATATTTGTTAGGAATTTAATCCTCAATCCTCCGTTGCCTTGAAAACGGACAAATACAGATTCTTTTATCAAATGCTTTCTAAATTTATCTTCAACAATAGAATTCCTTTTCACCTAACAATTCTTTTATTACTTTGCGAAATACATGGACTGTATTTCTTCGTCATGAAGATTATAAAAATTTTGATTTTCTTTTTCAATGTACTTTTGGGTAAATTATTTTTTATTTCAAGAAATAATGTACTGTAAATCTTTAAAGAAAAAAAGAATCACGGAAAAATCTCATTGCTCAGTTAAAAACGAAATAAACAAACTAGCACTTGATAAGAAAAGAGGCTCCAAATATTTCTTTTATTATAAATTATATACAATACATGTGTGACCAAAATTGAAGAATGCAGTTTTGTTCATACTCAAAACTTTTTTACACTCTTATATTATATACCAGTGTTTCTCAAACTTTAAATACTTGCAACCCAATATTCAATTATTATTTTCATCATCCCACTCCCCCTCTTCATACAATAACAATGTATTGAATTAAATAATACTATACTTTGAAGCTTAAACTTCAATACGACTTTAACCTCATAAGTGCAGCTGGCGTATATATACATCTCATTCAACATGTGCGTTAAATACACCGGACGTATATATACGTCACATTAAACCAGTGCGTTAAATACACCGGGCGTATATATACGTCACATTAAACCAGTGCGTTAAATACACCGGACGTACATATACGTCTTTCAGAAATACAATTTTTTCTGCACTGTAATCTATAAAATTATCTGAAGGCTTTGGAATGCAGTAAAAAGACCTTGACAGTGCATGCGAAGTATTTACTTATTTCGGATTTGCTTATTTGTTCCTTTTCTCCCCCACCCTTATATACCACATACGCGTGCCTACGTGTTAAACGGTAAAATTGATGAGCGAATCACGTAATTTTTAGTCGGTAGATAAAGGATTAATTATAAACCGTACAAATTACTAAGAAAAGTGTTTATTTTGTATGTAATTTTATACATGGAAAGCCCATGGGTTCACTGGTAATTATTAAACTTGTATTATTAAATTAATTATCAAATACTTTATACAGTACTGATACATTTATAAGTGTATTACTTCAGTGTAAATATGTGTTTTATTTTTCATAATCCAAGAATTTATTTTGCTCATTTACTTTCAGTAACTTAATAATTTTTATAAATAATATTTTGTTTTCGACTTTTCAATGTGCTCTCGTCCTTCTTGGAAGGCACAGCTCACAGTTTGAGAAACGCTGCGTTATACACACTCCAAGAATGACATGAAATTATTTGCCTGCAGGGCGAATCCAATTATTTATTCTGTGGATTATTCAAAAAATGCATGTCCAATAATAACTCATTTAATTTGCTTATTCTTATTTAATTACAAAATATGTTTATTTTCTTACGTTATTTAGCAGCTTTTTATTAATATGAAAGGTAAAAATATTATCTTTACTCAGTTAAATTTAATGTTGTATAAAATTTATGCCTTTTAGTTACTCAAATTGAATGATGAATACAAGGCAAATTCAGTTTCCTTGTTATTCTCGTTACAATTGAAAAAAAAAGATACAGAAAAAATTAGATTTTATCTAAGAATTTTTTTAAATGTTAAGGAGAAGCAAATAGAATAAACCCTCGAAAATATTTAAAATTTGTTTATTTTTTGCAGTATTTTCTACTGATTAATTCATTTAAAACTTCATGAGAAGTAAACTAAAACAATGATTTATAATTTCTTTAATTGAAATCATGCTAACTTATTTATAAAAGCGCAGAAACATATGAAAGTTTTGTCTTCTAGTTTTTTAGTCATCTCACTGTCAGTATTACTGAACGGTTAAAAAAAACCATTTTTTTTAAACATGGAATTTTTACCCATGCAATTAAAGGTAATTCGTCTATATTATAACTTCATATCTTCATTTTTAAATGTATTGCTATTTTTTAAAAAAATGTAGGTGAAACTTAAACAATATATTTTTCAATGACTGCAGAACAATGGAAAAAAATGCAGTTATGTATTTCTACAGTCAGGCATCTATTTAACGAAGTCGCTAAATCCCGTTGAAAAATTCGTTCTGTGAAAAATGTTTTAAATACAGATTTAATTTTCAATATTCCTTCTGTTCTTGGTCCCATGAAAATTTCGCAAAATACCGGGAAAAATCTAATATATATATATATATATTGTGTAACAAAATAAAAGTGAAGAATAACTAGAACCCAATATATATATGCAGTTGTAAACACATTACATATATGTAATATTTCCACCTTTTCCTATGGCACAGTAGTATAGGCAATTACAAGTCAAGGTTGGCGGGCTAAAAAACATATGTTTAAACCTGCATTCTTGGTTCATAAGACCAAGTGTATGCTAATGTACTACTGTGACTATTACTAATATTTCTTACTGTTTCGACTAGTTATACTTAAGTTTATAACCACAGTTGAACCTGTTTTTGTGCGGTAGATAGGGAACGCATAAAAATAAACGCACAAAAAATATTCAAAAAATTCATAAATTCTTACATAAAACAAACTATTTCGTGAAAATACTACAGATTTTTTTTATGTGGTGGATAGGGACCGAATAAAAAAAGTCACATTTAAAAAAAAAGTCCAATTATTCATGAAATTTATATAAGAGTACTTCCTTAAAAAAATAAATAATTAATATTACACGTGGAAACATTTTAAAAACATTTTGTTTCTCATTGTATACTCGGATAAGTTTTCACAAAATGCACAACCATAATTCATTGTTACTCATCGTAATCCAAAGCCCTGTAATGGATAAGCTCCAAATCGCTCTCGTCACTTGAAGGTGCAATTTCAATTGGTTTATTTTTTGGCAACATAAAGTAAGAGATAAGTTTTTGTGACGAATGACGGGTGGTCAGTTGCTTGTAAATGTCACTATAACCAGGTATACATGATTGAAGCTCTTTTTGGAATTTTATACTCCTTTCTTAACTGGTATCTATTTTAAGAATATGCTTTTCCAATTTGTTGTAAAGCTGGATCCCTGCCTATTTTTATCCGCTCTCAAAGAATGTGGCTCCTTGTCCGCGTCTTCATAATCTATCAAATAATTGATAATGTCAGAGTCATTGAAAGTTTCGTCTTCAATCAAGCGCGGGCTGCTGGAGCGTTGAGAGAAAGCAACTGACTGCGCATTGTCGCGAGGCTGTTTATAACAAATGAACAGAGCGTATTGAAGTGTCTGCATTTAGTGGCGTAACGTACACCCGGGGGAGGCGCTGGACTCTAGGGGCCCAAGGCTTGACTTACGCGAAATACGTTTTCACCCAATTTATGAAGTATTAAAGGCAAAACCTGACTTTCAGGCGAAGGGGTTTCTACCATTCTCTGTTACACCACTGGCAAAGAGATAGATAATATTACAGTGGAGCCAAATCCATTGAGTCTTGCCACGGGGAGGCATGACTCTAGGGGCCCAAGGCTTGACTAAAGTTAAATACGTATTTACTAAATTTATAAAATATTAAAGGCGAAACCTGACTTTCTGGAGGGAATGGTGCCCTAACATTTTCCGTCACGCTAATGGTAAATAGATAGGAAATATTACAGTGGCGTCAAAGCCATTGAAATTCATACACCGCATAAAAAAAGATCGCAAACAAAAAATCGCACAAAAATTAAGTCACACAAAACAAATTACAAAAAAAAGACCCCACAAAATCAGGTTCTACTGTACTTGTATATATATTGATACGGATTATGTATTTACCGAAAAGCCAAAACATTATGAACATCAAAACACGTTGCACTACTTTTTGCCAAACAAGCGGCTGCACCTCGTCTTGGCATGTGTATCACAAGTTCTTTGTAGATGACTGGAGACAGGTTGTACCAATTTTTTAAGCAGTGATCAAGTAGAGTCAAGATATTTCGGCTTGAAGATATTTGATCTCTAAGCTGCCTTTCTATGAAAACCCGAATGTACCTTATCAGATTAAAATCCACTGTGTAAGGTGGCCAGGAAATTAGTTGGAATTCATCTTTTTATGCTCCTCAAACCCTGCTAGTACAATTCTAGCCTTTTGACATCGGACATTGTCTTGTTGGAAGATTCCATTTCTGGAAAACAGACACCATATAGGGGTACAATTGATCCGCACTTATTCTCAGATAGTCTACAACTTTCACTATTGCTTCCACCAGAACTATGGGTCACATAGTCACTCTTGAGAACATTCTCCAAAGCATAATACCCCTATCACCTTTCTGTTTGCTGAAAGATATCAACTGTTCCACTGTTGAAGATTGCGCACCCTGACACAACCATCAAAATGATGAATGAGAAATCATGATTCATTCAACCAGGAAACTCTCTTCAACTTATTTATAGTCAAGTCTCATTGTGTCTGACCCACTCTAGGCGTAGCTGGCAATAAAGCTTGATCAACAGAAGCCCACGAGTGGGACGTTTGGGATTAAGCTTCATGTCGAACACTGCGCACTGAATAATATGTTCCGAAACACTTGCACTTAAACCTGCATTGTGCTGCAGATAAGACAGTGTCTGGCACCGATTTTGCTTTAACGAGAGGGACAATTTCGAACATCTTTTTTTGTAACAAATGGACGTCTAACATGTAGGTGTGTACTTCTAGTTTCATTGTCATTTATGCACTTTGAATAAATACTAAAAACAGCATCACACGATAAACTTACCATTCATGCTGTTTCGGAGATACTAGTTCTCAGTCTTCGGGTTATTACAATCTACTCTCTTTCAATTTCATTTATACCAGTTGTCTTTCTCCTGTGGTAACGTAATACCTTTAAATTACTTCATGACATGGTAGCTTGAGGGATCCCACAGCTAGTTGAAAGAAAGGCATTTTATTCTAAATTAAATAAACAAAACAATCTTTTCATTATTAAATTGTTGAAGTTCACAGCTGTAGAAAAGTTCTAGTAGCATGTCAATTTGTTTCAACCATTATTCCACCGACTCCGGCACTCCGTCTTTCAAACGTCTGCTATGTTCATCTATCTTGGTTCTTGAGGTGCAGTTACTCTCGCAAACGAAAAACTGAAGAGAGATGTAATTCCTGAAGTTGAAAGAAATCGAGAGCCCGTGTTAACTTTTGAGTCAATCCCCTATGTGGGACATTTAAACGTCCCCCTAATCTCCTCTGATTGGTGAGTGTAACAAATCTGTGCATGACTCTCCTCAATTTAGCCCCACTCTATTGATGCTTGGAGACAATAGGTTCACACGTCTGGTCCCAACTCCAACGTTGTATCTTGTTAGCCATCTGGAGAGCTATAAAACACCCTGTCGATTAATACTGAAGATGTGCCTCTGTCACAACAGGCTTACATTCCTCTTCGTACAAAATGGTTTGCAGTTTACATGTACGAGAGAAATTCAACTCAATAGATACTGTTCAACGAAGCTTTCTTATAAAGGAACGTTGAGACTAAAAATCGTCTTGATGTCGGAGAAAGAAAAGATGTGGCGACATCAGAGCTGTTTTTTCTACTCACTTGTGTTGTCTCTTAAGCATGATAGAGGAATATCCAGTCTTTTTTAGGAGGTACAATGACCCATCTGGACAGTTTGGTCACTCCGTACGCCAATCTTGATAAGTATTTTCGGGGAGTGTACTACTAATGAGTCGATGTTACACCTCTCTCTCTTAAAAGTAAGTGCAAGAATGATAGCTTATTTTCTCCAGCAGCAGTTAAATATCATTATCTCTTAATCATGTGGTGTACACGTCATACAGACGATTTGTGATGGATGAGCCCTTATATCCATCAATGTTCGAAAGATAGATAGACGATTAGCCATAGTCAAAGCAAACACAATTTATTAACAAGTCTTAACAACCTAACAAATTGCAACAACCCAGATTAGGAAATGCACTCATAACCAAGTAAGGGAGCAAAAGTGAGGTAAACGAGATAAATAATATTTAATTACGAATTGAATCCCTTGCTCTAGGAACATCTTGACAATACACGTTTCAAATAATCGAAATTCCGTTCTAAGTTAATCTACTTCAAGCCGTCACTATTTCAATTTAAGTATTAGTCAACCAAACCATCAGTCATTAATTTTAAATTCCAAGCAAACAATCTACGAGTCAATCTCTACTAGCTTTGTGTTACTTTACGTTAATCACTAACTTCTTATATCTAGCTCCTAACCTCTCCCTCTCTATTGAACCTAAAAATTAATGCTTAAATATTAGTCTTGATTTGCATAAGTCTCATCTTCTTCTTTGGGAGAAAGTTTTCAATAGAATACTATTTAAAGAAGTAGGTTTTTCCAAAAAGGATTAGTGGGAGGTTCACGATTAGACCCGTTACAGATTTAATTGAAAAAAAGTGAAGATGTTCATAATGTTTTGGTTAGCTTATATATATTACATACATATATACATACACATATATACATATATATATATATATATATATATATATATATATATATATATATATATATATATATATATATATGTGTGTGTGTGTGTGTGTGTATCACTAAAGCCTCATTCTGCATTAAAACGCATATTCTAACGCACACACATTCTAAGCTAATATTCATTTCAACAACATATACTTACATAAGTCAAATTTTATTTTGTGTCTATGAATGAAATAATATATTTAAATGAATTCAATTGGAAGAATTCTATTTCTAGTAAAAGTTAGAATTTCACTTATGCTTCAAATATTAATCGTATTCAAAAGAAAAACTTCTGTTTATGTTAGAAAACTCAAACACGATACTTATTAAAATGTAAATTTAGCTTCATTTACATATAATAAATGCATAAGAATTGAATTAAATATTGACTTTGGTTTAAACAAACTGTTAGACGAACGGATTACTTTTACCAAAATTAGACCAAATAATTAGGGAATACAAAATGGTTTTCTTCTATTCCTTTATTTGTTTAATAAGGCATAGATAGATGAAATTAGATTTAATAAATTAAAGTGAACTTATGATGAGTATAGTGAATTAATTATTTATTTTGGAATTAAATATTTCAATGTGTCTCGTTGGTTTTATTTTCCTTACAAACTGAGAAATCACATACGCATTATTTGAAGTCAATGTTTATACACATTGTTAAAGGAGTAAATGAATAAACAAATGTATAAAAGTAAACAATCAAAAAGTATGAATTTTTAAACCAATGTTAAACTAGATTCTGTATTTTTTTCAGCTGCGTTAAACAATTATTGTAATGAAAATAAATAATTAGTATGTGAAATTAAGTTAATTATACTATGATATTTAAATAAAAGGGCATTTTAAGATGTATGAAAATTTTCATTTGAAATATATAATATATAAGTTCGAAATATATGAAAGTATGAAAATTCATTGATATCTGAAAATTCATTGTGCTTGTAAAAATTAAAAAAGCAAATTTTTTTGATTTAACGAGGTATATTTAGATGAGAAATTTTGAAATTCTAGAAGTTATTAAGAAAATGAGTTCAATTTCTAATTAAATGTATGTTATTGAAAAAATAGGTCGTTTTTAGAGTATACTACTTAAATAAATACGACTACGAAAACTTTGAAGAAATTGCTTTTTAACATAAGTGCATCATACAATTGCTTTGCAAAACAAGTGTATGCGTTAGTATACTCATGCACGAAAAATTAAAAGCCTAATTAATTGAAATTTACCTTAAAAAAGTAGGAATGTTTGAAGAAAATTATTATTTTAAATTTATTGAAGCATTAATGAGGGAAAAAACATATATAAATATATTTTATTCAAAATTTATAGTACTTGAAATTATAACCCTTGTAACCAGGCTATGATCGTAAGCTTCCTACTCTGCAATATTTAATCCAACCAGCGAAGAATTATGATTTCTCTACAGACAATGTCTAACATTGCAGTGTGAATCTACTGCGCTTTAAATAGATCTGTACCTTAAACAATGGCGTACACAAGGTTCATATCCCCATAGACCAAAAGATTCTGAATTTTTACCTCAGATATTTCTCCTCAGCGCTTTCGTTTTTTTAGATTATCCATAAGAGGTAATGTGAAAACCGTTTAGCACAAACCCGAGAAGACAAATATTTTCTCATTTTAAAGGATATTTTAAAACAAATAATAAAAAAATAATAATTAACACATACATTCAAAAGACTTATGTTTATCAGACAACAATTTATTTACACATATATGTATGTATTTAACAAAAATAAATGAAACAAAATCTATCGTAAGAAATTAATGAAGTTTAATAAAAATTTTTGAAAGTTTTTTGAAACACAAAATATCTGTTGAGTTTTGGGAAAATGATCTGGTGTTTTTCTTTGTATAGTCTTTTTTAGTGCCAAATTGACAACAGATCTTTTGATGTCGTCCATTTTGTTATTCATTTCATCATTGGAATGTGAATCTAAATAATTGTGAATACTTTTCACGATGTTCCTCATTTCAGATGACGCGAGAAGAGAAACTTCACATTATTCAATTCATTTTCGTCTTCGGAATCCGCATCAACGATGTTTTTTGCGATTTGACCAAACTCCAAAATTTCTTTGTCTGCCAAAAATTTGGCTGCACACACATTATCATCATCTGCTGCAAGGAATTCTTCCCATGATACCGTAGAACAGTCTAATAATACAGAAACTTTTTCAAACATTACATTAAGTGTAGTTTCAATTTCAATATCTACCTTCTGCAGAGGGGAAATCTTTTCGTACTAAGCGATTTACATTTCGCGTTAAGAAAAAAAAATGCATGAAAATACATAATAGTTTGTAGGAAGTACTCATTATTTCGTGTTAACCGATATTTCGTCTTCAGCATTTCCGCGTTAAACTTATTTCACTGTGTCAATATATGTCACTTACTGTCCTAAAACTTATCGTTCTACACATTTCGGATGTTAAGAGAGGATTGATTAATATTTATTCACGTCGCACTTTGAAGATGTACTATGGATAAGGAGGCCCTGGTAATTTTGATGTACGGTTAAGTGACAATGAGATGATAATTGCATATTTCTCATTAGTTTTTGGGATACCCCAATAACTAAAGAGAAAAATACTCTTTCTCAAATGGTGTTATTGTCTCTTGATAGTGAATTAAAATCTTGTATCTTTTTCCAGCATTTATTGTAATGTTATTAAAGGGTCTTTTATTCAAACCAGACAATATTTCAGCAAGAAAAAAAATGACAAAATTGGAGAATTTCAGTCATTATAATAACACGTGCATTGTTGTCGCTAAAAATGAACATTCTGACATTTAATACTCTTTGTGTATACGCGTTAATGGCTTAATTAAAAATTTATCTTTGAACTTTACTTAGTATTTAAGTGTATACTTTAAACTAAAAGCATCACAATCTAGTTCCAGCACATTTCAAGACGAAATTCAACGCTCAGAAAGCGAAAAAAGGCGACCAAGTGAATCTAAACTGCAAAGCTCAAGGGGATAAACCCATCACAATTACGTGGTATAAAGATGGAGAAATTCTTGGAAATGGAACAATACCCAGGTACATTGTCCTCTGCAAACTGCCTTTCAACTACGTGATATTTCCCCCCTCTTACCATTAAAGAACTTAAAATAGAGCAAGCATGGTTCTTTTACTATAGTGTCCAATTTCTTTCTTCATTTTCTTTCAGCATACTTTCCCTGTTTCTTTTATACTTGTTGGCTTGATTTGTTATTTTGTGTATTTGTTTAATGCATGAACGTACAGGATCTCATTATTTTAAGATTTGGCGGCAGATTTTTTTTTTAATGTAGAAAATATTCTCCTTTATGCTCAAATATTTGTTCAACAAAATTTAAAATGTTGAATAAAGTTTGTAGCTTGAAATAGCATCTTTAACATAATGTAGTTTTCATGTGTAGAAGAATTGTCTTATAAAAATATATTCGAAGTAGATTTGTAACTATTTAAATTTACATATTTATTTTATTTTAAGTAAATAGATGAATTAGTTGAAATTCTTTAAGCTTTTAGAAATGAATTGTTATTATTATTATTTATTTATTTTATTTTTATGGAAACTATATTTGGGTGATAATTGAAGGGTAATACTGTTTAAGGCATCCAATTACGATTGTAACTGTGATTTTGAAAAAAGCACATTAATGAATAATGTTTTTGAGAAATATTTAGTAGCACCTGAATAAGAATATACATATACAGTTGATTTAAGAAAATAATTACAATAAAAAATTATTTAAATTTAATGGTTTGACAAAAAAAGAAGAAAGAATGACACTCCTTCAAAAACAATCTATTTTAATGATAAATGTTTCTATAAAAATTACGTTTTGTCAATATATATCAAAGACTTCTCTACCGGGAATGCAGTAGCATTTTTGGAATATATTTTTTAGAAATTGATTTATTTCAGGATTGATTATTTATTTATTCAGGAC
Source organism: Trichonephila clavipes (assembly GCA_019973935.1). Taxonomy (NCBI): domain Eukaryota; kingdom Metazoa; phylum Arthropoda; class Arachnida; order Araneae; family Nephilidae; genus Trichonephila; species Trichonephila clavipes. The sequence goes on along the minus strand of BMAU01020739.1, from coordinate 248,538 downwards.
AGAGAACGTTTAACAAAAAAAACCCAATTTTTATTAATTTCATTGATAGTAACTCAGAAAATAATTTTTTAAAATTCTAGTTTAGGCTCTGTAGAAAATAATAATTATATATAAGTAATATATTATTATTATTAATGAAACATTTTCCATAAGAGACGAATGCTTAAAATATATGTCATTATTTCTTCATTTTTCTCCAAAAATTGACATCTAAATAATTGTTTATTGTAATTATATTCTTCATATAATTTCAAATGTACATTCTTATTCATGCGTCCAAATATCTCAGAAATATTACTCGTTTATACGTATTTGCAAAATTACGGTTTTGAACATAGTCAGATATATTTTGTTCAACAGAATTACATTATTATATAAAAACTTAAAAGTATGCAAGCAAAAAATTGATATTTAAATTAATTTTAATAATTTTTAACATTAAATTAATGTGCATAACAAAAGCCACCTTGTACATATTTACGTTAGATATGTACTTTATATCTAAAATTAATTTCAAATACCCATTTCTTACAAGGCTCAAGAATGCACGCAGGATATAAAAGCAATCAGGATAATTTTAACCTACGTTACTTTCAACATAATAGCATTGCGTAATGCACACTAAAATCTGAAAATGCTTCATATTATGGGTGCATTATGATTTTTTCTTATCTGAGTTGATTCTTCATAGTCATAATAAAATAATTAAAAAAAAGATTGCAATAATATTTTGTAAAATTAATATATATATATTTTCAAAAATGAGAGAGAGAGAGAGAGAAATATTAAAATATTAAATATATATGAAAATTTGGCTACACTATACGCCAGTGCATTACCCTAAAGAATATCACAATACAGAGTTTTATATTGAATTAAACAGGCATATATAATGAATACAGTAATGCAAAACTCTTTTGTGTAAAACAAATAAATATTAATTAGCCGTTGTTATTTATTATTTTAAGATCACCTAAGGAGATATTGATATAGGCCTAAATATACAATTAATTGCTCTCTAAACCCATGTATAAATTAGTAAATTGAAAAACGGGAACAATATTATAAATAATTTAATTAAATAGTTTTCTAGATACTGTAAAAATGAAAGTAATCCTGCATAAAATTCTTAGTTACTTGAAAAATATTCTAACAGAAAATTACAGAAGAATGAATAATTTTGTTTTTCCAAAGCGCAGGTACAGTAAAAGGCAATACGATCATCATGACGGATTAACTTCTCAATTGAATATCCATTCCGTCCGTAGAGAAGATTCGTCCGTTTTTTCATGCAGAGCAACAAACCGTTACGGTCATGATGACTCTACTGTGGAGCTGGTCGTCCAAGGTAAGTAAAAAGGTTCTTGTGAACTGCTGTATAATAAGAATTTAAATAGCTTATTTATTATAAGAGTTATCAAAGGTAGTTTTTTTAGTTCAAAAGGAAATACCAGGATTACTAAAGAGAAATAAAAACCTTCTACTTGTTTGATGTCAATTTAAATTAAAGTTGAAAAAAAATTAAAAATGGATAACCGGTATTGGGAAGTTTTGTGTATTTCTTAAATTTTATTTAAAAATCATTTATTTCTATTCAAAAACTTATTTTGTTCTCCATTATCCCACCCAATCGACAGTAAAGATCGAGGCCCACGAATCTAATGTATATGGGGCAGCGTTTTTCAGACTGTGGGGCATTCACCCTAGGAGATAATTTATTATTACGGACCCATTTTTTATACGAGATGGGCGCGTAGGTAGAAAACAAAATATTATTTTACTGAAAGTAAACAAACAAAATACATTCTGACATAATAAAAAAAAATACAGATTTACACATATAAAACACTTATAAATGTATTAGTACTGCACGCAATATATTTTATAATTAATTTAACAATACTAAATTAAAAACACGTTTAATAATTACCAGTGCCCCATGCGCTTGTCACATGTAAAATTATATTCAAAAATTAACACTTATCTTGATAATTTGTAAGATTTATAATTAATCCCTTAACTATCGATGCTCCCCAATGTCTTTGTTTCCCCCATAGTTGAGCGTATATAATGTATAAGGAGGGTGGGGGGAAAGCAATAAATAAGAAAATCTTTTTCAAACACTGTCAAGGTCCTTTAATTTCATTCCAAAGCCCTCAAAATGATTTTATAGATAGTAGTGCACAGAAAAATCGTACTTCGGAACGACGCATATATTCGTCCGGAGAAATAAACGACGAGACGTCTATATACGCCAGAGGCATTTAATGGGTTAAATTCGTACTGTAGCCTTAGTGTCAAAGTATAGTATTATTGAATTCAATATATTGTTGATCTATGGAAGGGGGAAGGGGTGATGAAAATCATGATGGAATATTGTGTCGCAAATATTGAAAGTGTGGGAAGCACTGAGGTAGGGGGTTGGATTAAGCCTGTCGTTAGCCACAGTTAGAGTACCAAGCAGGTGGTAATGCGCTTTCACTCCCATTCCACTTCAGGTTTGAGGGAGAACACTCTCTGGATGGTCTGAGTGTCTCCCACCTCTATTTCCCTACCACCATCCCCTCGAGAGTGATTTTGGCTGATCGAACATTTAGAGGGGCCCGTGTCGCACAAGCACTATACAATACAAGCATCTATGCCTTTCTCGGGATTCAAACCCAGGCCCTTCAGCACAGCAGTCAGAGTCATTAACAACTATCCCATTCAGGGGGCTAAAGTTTACTTTAATTTAATTTCATAATATAGAACAAATTCATACCGAAAACTCAATTTTTAACGAAATATTTCCTTTTCAATTAATCATAAAGTAGATAATATTCTAGGACACAGTGACAAAATAAAAATAAAACTTTTATCCGTGTTAAATGTAGTGGTTCGCTACAGATTTTACAAATAAACATTTTAATTTTGTATAGCGATGAATATAAATAATTAAATAAGATTTCCATATTAAAAATAAGATTTTCCTATCTGTTAAATGTATTTTTCTAAATCGAATAAATATTTAAAAATCTCCATAAACTAAAAAAACAACAGCATTTTACTTGATTAATCATAAGATTTAATTACTCGAAGTATGTTATCTAGAGTTTATCATGATTAAATATTCTGTGAGCTCGTTTTAATTAATGTACTTCATGATCTTAACCTACAGATCGCGTGTTTCGGTTTCCAGTTTCGGTATTTCTAAGCAATGTCCTAGTTTGGTTTACCATGGTTACCATAGAATATTTTCTCATTACTAATTAATTACGTATGCCCTTTAATCTTGTAATTAAATAAGAAGGATTTTGCGGTGAATTAAAGTTCAATAAATTAAAAACTCTTACGGTTTTAAGTTACTATGAATTTCTTAAATCTATAAATGGAAATTGAAACCTTAAAATAATTTTTAAGCTAAAATAATATTTATTTGTGTTACTGCTGATAATCTTTCGGTGACTGATGAAGTCAAACAATATCCATAAGAACTTTGAAGCTCAAAAAGACGAGTACGTGAAAGGGAAAAATATCGATATTGTTACAAATTTTGTGTAAATAATCTGATTTGGATGTGTAATGTATTTATATTACTCTATGTTATATTTATTTTATGTTAAAATTGTAATATCTCTAAGCAATACCGTTCCTTACGCTATAGTTGCGATTCAATGAGAACTTGACGAAATCTTGGTATGTTATAGCCAAAGTGGCTTAGGTTTACCTACAATTTGAAAAACCGTCATTCCGCTAACTAGTAGCGGAATGACGGTTATAACTATGAGCCAAGTTGGCATCATATCTAATGACCAGGTTGGCCGCCAATTTCGTGACTTTGGCGTCATTGGTGACAATGTTGGCGAGTTTGGGACCCTCTGGATTCTTCTTGAAAATAGTGGATCTTGCCACTAATTTCACGCTCTATGACGCGAGCGGTTTTTTTGGAAGTTTCTGCCGGGTTTTTAAATAGATCTGTGTTAGCCGCAACTAGTCAGTCTGATTTAAACCAGCGAATAGTGAGCATTGTTTTGACCAGCGCTTAGCTCTGCTGTGCTTGTGAATAATCTTTTACATACGTGTATTTTTAAACACTGACAATTGCGTTTTAGTGCTTTTGCAGGTGTGAAGACTTTCGGAATTTACTCTATGAATATTGCTGCTGAATTCTGTATTTAAAGGATTGAATTTCTGATAATAAATTCGCATCACTCTCAAATAACTGTTTATTTTCTTTCTGATTGTTTTGCGTAAAATCCTCGAACCCGGATCTACGCAACGATATATTTCTTACAGAGGCCCGAACAACTCCATATATGCTCACCTGAACCTTTCGCACTTGACATTAGCCAAATGTGGCAAAGATCTTTGCGCCCTCTTCGAATATTTGGTTACGAAATTTTGCATAAAACATTTTAATTCTTATTTTGAAATATTTCCGTCGCACTTTTGTTTCTCAAAACATTTTCTTAGCTTGTTATGATTGTGAAATACTAACTCAAGAGCAAACTTAGTTATCTGACCCTTGACTCCCAATTATGAGGCGTATTGACTGAAGATAATGGTACTTTAAAACATGTAGAAACAACACCGGTAAAACAAGGAGTTTTAAATATGAATTTTTTTTTCAAACTTCACATTTTGCGTAGCATATATATTTTTTTTTACTTACTTATTTTTCTTCTTTTTTTCAATAACCATTACAACTAAACTTAGAAATTTATTTTTCGTCATTTTTTTTGTATTTAATATTAATTTTTAGTATGTATTAGCGCAAAATAGCAAAGTTTTGAACAACGTATTTTTTAACTTTTTAAAGTTTTGCGAAGAGATAGTGTTTAATTTGCTATTTTCAATGTTCAACTGTTCCACACTGTAAACAATTGGAGTTATGAGTAAAATTTAATTCTTCGTATAATTAGTTTTAATCGCTTAATTTTTATTAATTATAATTAAATTATCCTACTGTGATCCAAAACAATCCTGTATGGAAAATTAGGTCAATTAAACCCTTTAAAATGGGGGGGGGGAAGCTTTTAATGTTTTGATCCAGACATAGTTACAACGTGAGTAGAACAAAATTCATTAAAAAAAAGCCTAAAGTATTCATAAACAAATAAAAAAATCCGGTTTTGTAGTGGTCAGGATCTCTAATTTGTCTTATCAATAACTTTTTGGAATTTGTTTAAAATATTTTTGTTACTTTTCGTTATAATGTCACTTATAGTACCAGTTATCAAAAGGTTCTGAAGTAGGTAGTCCTGAGAGGGCCATGTATCAGTTATTTGGAGAGCCTTTTTTGAAAATAGAATAAAAAGTATTACGTTAATAAAACTTATTCGAAAGTTTCAAAAATATATTTTTACCTGATGTCTGTCAGGGCTATATTTTTATTCCTCATTTAGATGGTTTATTTTGGATGCGTAAGTTTCAAAACTTATTTTCCCTCTGAATCTATAACAAGCTTTTCATTGTCAGTTATCAAACGACTGATTATCTAAACATTTTGGAAATTTTCTACAAAAGCTGTAGAAAATGTTAAATATAGCTATCTATATATACATCACCTACTTAACTTAATTCTAGTTCAAACATACGCAAAATAGTCTCATCAAAATATTCTTCACTCTAACATATTCGCTTAAAATGTTTCAGCATGTGGGCGTTTCAACGAAAGCTTACATAAACATTTTCAACTTGGTAAAGTTTTTCTAATACGTGTAAAACATATTTTTTTCTTTCAAATGATGAAAATGTGCAGTCGTAAATTAACGGGAGAGAAGATAGAAGATTAAAACGAGTAATAGCATGATGATTATAGTTTTAATAATTTTATTGTGGGTGAATTCATTTTATTTGAGGAGTAGATTGCCCTTAGTAGAGGAGTGGTCGTGTGATCACGTACTCATGGACGGTGATATCTAGTAAATTGTTCGAGTCAAGTGCCAATGAAGACCCACGGTGTATATGTTAAATCTATCAAGGCTCAATTTCCTCCCGTTGGTATGCTGTGGAAGTTTGGAGAGAGAGAGAGCCAGCTCAGGTGTTGTCCTCGTTACTTAACCTTGAATCAAATTACGTCAGCTACTAATGCCTGTTATGTTACTTCATAGGGTGACGTAACTTAAAATCAAAATGAATACGAATTAATAGTACATAAATCTCATATGCACAAGCAGCATATGCCTATATAAGTGCTTAAATAAACATTTTAAACTTCCCATTTAAATAACTTCTGCGGAAAAATCTCCCCTTCAATTTCTCTAAATCCACTTCCTGGGGAAAATATGCATGAATATTTTTGAGAATAATTTCGTAGTACACTTGAGTAGTTGTTGTTGTTTCAAATGCCAACTGTCTGACGTAATCAGATCGAGGCCCACGAAATTTATCGTGACGAGGGACTAGAAGTACGCCTGTCGTTGGCCTTGAGCACCATACAGGTGGCAGTACGATTTATCTCGGTGAAATTCCCCGAAGGGACTACAGATGGCGACACCACCTATTTCCATCTCCACTAGTTCTGCATTGAACTGAAAGGGAGGGAAATAATCTCCAGTCTTTGCGCTCGTGACTCAGCCCACAAGACTTCGAACCCACTGATTTAACGAGCACGTACTCCGTGTATACTCGGAGGGTATTTGGTGGCATCGGGCATCGAACCCAGGCCTTCCGGTATGGAGTCCGATGCTCTAACCATTAGGCTACTCACGGACCTGTACACTTCTAACAACCTCCTTGAGGCTGTTGGTGTTTGGGGGTTCGAATAAAGATCAGCCATAACAAGTTCCAATTCTAATTTATTATTTCACTAACTTAAATCAAACAACTAAGGGTAGGAAATACACAACGCTACTAATTGTAATAGAAATCACACGGCTAAAGGATACTTAATATTCGAGTATAATCTACTTCACTTACTCTTGGAACACTTTAGATCTCTACGGTATAATTCCCCTTTATTTGTTGTACGACCTCTGGTCGTTATCATTAAAGTCAATATTATAACTTATTCGCCAATTAGCAATAGTTGACCATCCATTGACTACTCGTTTATTAACTACCCTCGACTAACTTCACGTACCTAAATGTCCACGCTTAAATATAAGAGCTCATTTGCATACTTCAAGTCTTATTCTTCGGGGAAAAGTTTTCAATAGAAAATACAGTTAAGAAGAAATAAATTTACCTTAAGATGATTAGTTAAAGGTTCGCGGATAGATGTATTACACATGCACTAGTGGGAAAGATGTATTTCCTTGCAATGAATCACAAATTCAAGTCTATTTTGTTCTTAATAAAAATATTAATTTTGTATCCGATATCTGAAAATGGATCCTTCCATGTTATTTTTAAGAGAAATTATACATTCAGTTATAGTTCATCCCTTCGATGCGCATTAAAAGAAAATCACTAACATAAACATAAATTAACAATTCAGTTTTACGGTATAATGAAAATGGTCTAGACTGAAAGATATATACCTCATTTTCTGAATATAAACCATTCATTTTCCTGGTAGTCTACACATTCTTCAATCTATCTGAGCGCATTTCTAAAACATAATTAAAGTCCTTCCCAAGTGACTTTACACACTTGGGGTTAGTGCAAAGGATGATGCGTTCTCTTCATTAATTAGATTGTGTCCATGCAGATGCGCTTTCAGAATCTTACAGTACCCGCTCGACTAGGGGACTTTTAGAAGATACAATTTGCGAACCTTTTAGTATATTTGCGCAGTCGCGTTGTAAAGTGATTTATTGGGATTAGTCTTTCGAAGAAGGGATTTACTTTAACTTAATTAGCAACTTTTATAAAATGTGTACATAACGATATTCTTGTAATAATTTAAACAATATATATAAATAAAATAACAGGCTTTTTAGAAGTTAAATCACGAAATAATTCCATGTATTTTCACCAGTTTAAAACTTCAAAGTTGTCTAACTTACAAAAAACATGCTGAATTTCCTGTAATATAAATTGACTATAAATCTTAATTAAGTTTACGATTAATACGGGTGTAAGCAACTACTAAGAAGTAGTTTTCCTTAGAATTGCTTTATTCTCTGCTAAATGTTATAATTCTTGATAGCAGTTAATTCTTTAAGTTTTATTTTTAACTATAAATTATCGTTGAAGAGAGATATATTCGTGCACTTACACAGTTTTAGCTATTAACTATAAAAATTCAAAAAAATGTTTGTTAAACCGGATTTTTCTTTTAATTTAAAATTTAAAAAAATAATTATATTTTGAATGCATATTAGTGTTGAATTTACCAGGTGTGATTTCTTTTCTTCAAAATGTTTGTACTCCTGTGATTAATTTATCTCAAAATATTTCTACGAGAGTCAGAGTTATATTAATGTCACACTATAAAACAATACGAAAGCTATTTTCTACAAATAATCTCACTTCTATTTTACTAATTTGTTTTCTTTAGGGTTAAAATGACTCATCCTATTTTTCAGAGTAAAATGCACGAGAAAGCGTCTAAAAATTTCAATAATTACTTAAAAAAATCATGGTAGAAACTGAATTTTTACTTGTTATTCTAAAGCAGGGGTACTCAACCTTTTTTTTTCAGCCGGGCCACATACGTATGGCAATTATTTCACTCTGGCCACTGCATGAGTATTGATGATTAAAGGGGGATGCTATAAGAGATTGCGGAAAATTGCTTAAAACATTAGAACTCATAGTTTTGGATTATACTTTTTTAAACTATATCAATCTCTAACAAACTCAACATACAAAATATAGGCTTTATGCATTATTTTTAACCAGATGTAATTTCGATATCCTTTCATAAATGATCTCAAGCCCATTGTTTGCATTTTACTGTCATAAAAACAAAGCTGCCATGTACTTTGATAATTTGATTCTTCTTTTGACGAAGCCTCGCTTGATTTTTGTTTCAGATATTAATTTATCAAGTGAAGGATGGTAGCAAAAATGTTTTACTGAATTCCAAAATAATATTAGCAATTTTTTGTCTAAAATTAGTTAAAGCTTGGTTGTGCATTTTTATTTCAATTTTATGTACATACTTTTTGAATTTACTAAAAGAAAAATATAGTAACAAATAACTGAATTTTTTCCAAATAGTACATCTGAAGCATGTAAGAAACACTCTAAGCATTTCTGTATAAATTCATATGTTATCCTTCACAATTTCATATGTTTATAAATATATATAATGTGACAAATTTTATGGGATGTTACCTTTGCATTATGTGACAATACCATCGACAAAATATTTTATTGCTATTTAAAATTTTGTTAAGAAAGCTAATGTATCTCGTCTTGAAAGAGATCCTGAAGAAAAAGAGCCATTGAAAGAACAGGGCTTAGTGGGGTATAGTGACAAGTAAAATTATCCTATTTTATGTAACATTTTCACGGTAAATCAAGCAAGTTGTTGATGCATGTTTGTTTATCTCCATGAAATAGTTAAGATCCCAATCATCGTGAAGCAACATATATTCTTTAGGTATTTTTTGCTTGGAAGACATGAGGGTTAACTAAAAATTAGTTTCAACCATAAAATGGTCACTACTTCATTGTTATTTGTTATCAATAACCGTTACAATTACAAAAAGAAAAACAAGTTAAATCACAATTTGTATCAGCACGACATCAATTGCAAATTTATATATTTGATTGCTTGATTCATTGAATTTCTCGATTAATATTAATACATTGTTCTTAATTAAATGAATTTGTTAGTGCAATAGAGACAGAGAGAGAGAGAGAACATGACCGGGCGACTCAGAAAGGTCCGGTGGGCCACATGCAGTCCGCGAGCAGCTGGTTAAGTGTCACTGTTCTAAAAGATTCAATACGCAGTCACTATACAGACTTTTATATTTCACCCAGCGTTTCTTGACCAATCGAAAGTCATTACGATAGATTTCATGAATAGCAGATTGAGTCAAGAAACAATGTTCCATCTCTTTGTCTGCCTTTCGCAATGATTTTTCGAGTTCTGGGATAAGCTTCTTTTGGCGATTTCAGAAGAATGGGATGGATAAGGATTATATTTAAAGCTACATCGCTTTGTTTCCTCCATCTTGAGATGATATGTATTGTCACAAGAAGAATGATGCATTTAATGGACATACTGCGAAATTTCTTGATTAGAGTTTCACGCGGTTTTCTCAGCAGTATACTGTAACATGAAGTAGTAATTTTCTGACCCTTCTCCATGTAATCTTTTGAGATAACTTTATGAAAATCCCAAAACGTCAACAAAATTTCCTTTCCAGTAGATTTTCGCACCTTAACCTTTTTTTGGAGGTGTAGGGGTTCTTCTATTTATTTTCCATCTCTTTGATATCTGTATCCTATTAATATATTCAAACTTCATCTATAGTTACCAAGCAAGCAAAAACATCCTCATCTTGCTTTAAAAATATCCTTACATCTCTTGATAAGTCATTCCGCATTTACTACTGAAAAAGAATCAGTAATCATGAGCTTAGCGTGCTACACTCGAGAAGGGTTTCATGAATTAATTTCTACACACGAGACCATTATTAGCATTCATGAACATTTGAAGAATTATTCTGTGCAAAAATATCCGTTAGTGATAGTCTTCCAGTTCTTGGATCATCTTTTAGTGACGTCTTTCAGTTTTAAAATTCTTTCGTAACCTCAAAATTATATTATACGACGAACTATCAATTCTTTGAGACCCCATCGTTTCATTGTGAATTTGATGAGCATTATAACATTTTAAAGAAAGGATTTAAGTACACTGCCAGCCTCTATCTTCTCCGTATTGTGTGGTATTTATATCCACAACTTCCTGAAATCGAATAAATCAACATTAATAGCTGTAATTGCAATAGTACATAATAATGGATCAATTAATATGTGCACTAAATTTTTCTGATATCTCGAATATTTCTAAGTAATAATGAAAATTTTAAGGTAGCCTTACATGTAACTAGTTTTCACATTTTAGTTAGATAGTTTCTTATTTTCTTCTTTTATTTAAGTCAGAAATTTTCCAATCGTAAAAAGGAAATCATTGCCTATGAAAGAAAATATTTTTTCATAAATTATATGAATGTAAGATTCTTGTGTAAATAATTTGTAAAAAAATTACTTCTCTCTAATTTTTATCCTTTAATTTTTTTGAAACTATCCCTTTATTATAATTTGTCATTTATATCTTTATTTCTTTATCAAACTAAAGAATATTGAAGATTTTGAATAAAGAATATTTTTAAATAATTTTCAAATACTGAAATGCTTTTAAAAAATATCTTAACCTAAATATACCAAAAAATCGAAAATAAGTAATTTTTTAAAGAAAGTTTTTTTGGAGTTTTCAAATTGATATATAATAAAATGATATATATATATATATATATATATATATTATCGACAGCGAAAAGTGTATAAACGTTTAAACATGTTTGATGTGGTTTCTCCTATTTATTTTACTCTGGAATTTTATGAAATGTTATACACTGAGCAAAAATAAACCTCGAAGTAAATAAATAAAACAAGTTCCAGTTTTTTAAGCATACAACCATACATTTTTATTGCGCGTAGTAAAAAGAAAAAATATTTCCAGGCATCGAAGAGTTTCTGAAAAAGAACGCGCTCTAGATAACGAAAGCAAACTTGGCATTTCAAAACATTTCCTGTATGTATTACATTTTCTGAAAAAAAACTATTCTGATTTATAAATATCAAGAAATATTTATTTTTACGACTTTGAATCCCGAAATATATCTGCTAATACTATCGATTTTTCGGTTTGTGTTTCCATTCTCTCTCTAAAAGAGCTAACAACTACACTTTTAAGTTCTTGTTATTTCTATCCAAAAATGCTACGTTATCGACTACCTGCATCACATTCGCTAGACTACACCCTATCTACCCAGTCAATTCATTGAAGCATGGAACGAATAAGTTATCTGTCTATCTGTAACGAGATATTCAGAGGAAGTAAAGCTTCATTTTCCGCTGCAACGCATGTATATACTGCAGAAATCCGTTTGATATCTATCTTTGCCTGGAGGACTTAACAATACCCGAGCTTGCGTACTTCAGAGAATGGCCCAGCCCGATTACTGTATAGTAACGTGATTTTGAGCTTATTTTTATACAGAAAAGTTAGAATATGGATATACCTTTTATTTCCCATGCTTTTAAATGGTGAGCATATACTCAATGGGAATATAATGCTTAATGAAGAAGCAATTGTTGAATCCGACTACGCGTTCGGAACCGTGATTTTAAAAAAACCCGCATAAATGGATAATTTTCATGATATGTAGTGTCACTCAGATTAGAATACATGCATAAAATTGTTTTAAGGACATTTTGACAAAAAAAAAATTATTTAAATTTAATATTTTTGGCAAAACATTAACTTAGAATAATCTTTTTCCAAATGTTCTCCTTTTGTGAAAAATGGTTCTATTATAATAATATTTTTCCTGTATATAGCTTAGACCTCTCTACAGAGGCTCAAATAGAATTTTTGAAAAATTCACATTATTTTCAGAATTACCACCCATTGAAATAATTATTCGCGTTTTTTTTCTTAAAATTGCTCCCCTCTGTTGTCGTAAAATATGAATAAACCCATTTCTAAGTTATATATTTCAAAAATTCTAGTTGAGACTTTGAACAGAGGTCTGAGCTATATACAGGCAAAATATTATTCTAATAGAAGCATTTTTCACAAAAGGAGATAATTTGGAAGAAAGATTATTCTAAGTTAATTTTTGGCCACAATATTGTATTTGTCCTTAAAACAATTTTATGCATATATTCTAATCTAAGTGACACTACATATCATGAAAATTATCCATTTATGCGCTTTTGAAAATCACGGTTCCGAACGTAGTAGGATACCTTAACAGCTTTTGTAGCAACTTTTAATCTAGGCCTAACTATTTACTTCAAGTATAACTTAGTTTTGATGCAAACTCAATTTTCGTTTTAATTTATGACTTTATATTTAAGGAAAATACTTCGAACATTATCAATAATTTAAAGACAGCTAAGCTATAAAAATGAAACATATAATTAACGAATAAATCTAATGATCCACAGAAGTAAGTCGCTGAATAAGTTTGCTCACATGTTATGTATTATGGTATTTCTGGAAGCGGCGTGCTCATCGAGACACCTGGCGGTACATTTGACATTAAGATTAGGAATATTAACTAACGTTCTGTTTTTAGGTCTGAACTTATTACAATTTATAAGGGACTGCAATCTATTGACACTGCTTCTGACCTTGTCTTCAGGAACATTTGGATTTTAACAGACAGTCGTGCTTCTATACAGCACATTTCTCGTTGGACAACTGTTGGGGATATGACGAGCCTAAATATCCTGGATATATATTGTGATTCAACTTTCTTCTAGATACTCTATACTTTCTATGGGTTCCCACCCACAATGGATTGAATGGTAACGAGATAGCCGATACCTTGGCTAAGTCTGTCACTGCTGACACCTTGCGGGATGACACTTGTTTAACTTATGCCGAACTATCCTCTATTAATCTTTTATCTACTGTATCTACTGTAATTGTAAGTACCACTCACTTTGAAATTACATAGAATAACCAGTTTTACGAATATTCTGACGATACTTAGCAGGAATATTCTTTGAAATCCACTCTCCCAAGATGTATAGCAGCACCGGTTCTATGATGAGTATTTAGCGGGGAAGACGAATCGTTTTTTAGCAGAAATTGTGATATTAGCTGACGGTGTTTTCAGCGGATTGTGAAGACTACCATTTTTGTCGCAAAAAAATAGTTAATGTCAAAATTTAAGCGCTTTATTTTTATTATCTGTTAATGAAGACCTTAAAAAACGATTTGACTAGTTTTTTTAAGTGAAGTATATATAATTAATTTTACAGTTGAATATCTTTAATTAATTAATTATCTCTAACGGATTAAATTTTCCAAAATTGAGTATTTTCTTTATGTATATCCCTTTTCAATGTAGTGATAAAAAAAATTGGATGAAAAAAACTGCAGTAAATGATAATGCGGTAGATAAACGGTTAGAAAATATGATTCAATAGAATACCCCCTCCTCACCCATGGTATTTTTGGGGAAAATCTCGTTGGTGTCACCAATTTAATATTCCTAGGGAACAGCAGACGGCTCTAGCGCACATTTTTTAGTGTCTACATCAAATCTCTTACTTTTCAACGGACGGAAAGTTTTGCCTTTCCAGAGTGTCATATAGGTGCGACCCTGATCAAGCCTTTTCCAGTCACATTCTTAATTGCTTGAGATTTACTATTGACGAGGTTTTAAGAAATCCTATCTTACTTCTAGACTTTTGGCGATTTTTGGTTTTATGGAAATGGTGCAGCTAAGAGTTACATCACATCTGGCATAAGAAACAACACAATTTGTGTTGCATTTTACATCCAACGAAAAACAAAACTACTTTTATTTCTTATCATCGTTTCCTTTTTATTATTATTATTTTCTTAAAACTACTCAATAAGTTGACTTTCTAAAACTAAAACTCAGTAGCGCAACAGCCCATGAGGTGCAGGGCCTACTGTGTACATGCTAGTATACTTGACCATTGGGCGCTGAGGTGCATGAGCAGATGTCTCGATCAGGTGTTAGTCTGAAGTGTGAAGTGAGACCCCCAGTGTTTAAGTCCCCAAGCACAAGCCTGGTGCTTATTTATCGACCCACTGCAGTTAGGATGAAGGTTGAGTCGACCTTGCCCAGCCCGGGAATAGAACCCGGACCTGTGGCATGGAAGCGCGAAACGCTACCACTCGATTTTAGATATTTACTTTTCAAACATAGTAATTTATGTACCGACAAGTTAATTTCAAAATATAACGCAACGGACAACTTAAAAATTAAAAGAAAGTTCGTACTTTGAGAACAATTGAAAAAATAAGTGGTAGAATAAAATACATATTCTTTAATGATTATCGTGTGAAAATAAGATAAAAAAAATATGATCGACTTCAGATTTCAATTCAATTTTAATCGAAATATTTTGTTACGGTTAAAAATAAATTTAAATCTTCTAATTTTTCTTCTCGATAATACATTTTTAATCAGTTAAAAATCATATTATATTTGGAATTTTCGCTTTGGATAGAAATCTAATTCTTAAGAAAATTATTTTAAGGGAAAGTAACTACACCTACTATCAGATAAACTGATACGTATCACACGGCCTTACATCTAAAAGAATAGTAAAGATATAGTATAAATAGTTTTATAAAATTTACACATAATTTTTTCAATCATATTTGACTAACTAAACTACACTTGTGTGTAAAATTAAGAAATTAGGTTTATTTTTACAGAACATTTTGAAACAATGGTACAAATTATGCCACCGAAAATTTTGTAAATATTTAGTTTAGAATGCGTTTACGTATACCAGCTTGTTTGCTGAGCTGTGACTGTGAAGAACATATAAGCACACGAAGGACTGAATGTAATTTGTGCATTCCCTCACAAGAGTTGGAATAAAAATTTTAAATGTTATAAGGCATCAGTGGTCAGGAATATATGGATGACGGAATGAGATATAGAATTGTCGACATATTAAAGGCAGGCAAATCTGAATAGCAAGTAGCCACAGAGCTCAATGTAACCATCCGTATCGTCTGCAATTTGTGGAAACGATTTCAGAAAAAAAGGATTGAGAATACCCGTACAAAGTCGACCAAGATGCTCAACAACGAATGAATATAGCTCTTTGGAACTCTCATCTCAACGTCTCTGGATTGCTATAGCTATCTAGTAAGATGTATGCTATCGCTGAAACGATTAATTTCAAGCCTCACTGTTGTCTGAATGCTTAAAAAGAGGAACTGTTTTACAGAAGACACGTCACTGGTGTGCCACCTAACGCTGCGCATAAGGAAGCACGTTTAACAAGGGGCAGGCAACATGACTTTAGATCAGACTTCAGAGGAACAATGGGTTTTTTTTACAGATGAATGAATATTTAGCTTGGACATTGATTTTCGGCGTACCTATATTTGGAGAGCTCCTGGAGATGAGACCCTTCCCCTCATCAGGAAAAAGCATCATCATAATGGTGGAGGTGTAATGGATAAAGTAGATATATTAGATGATTTTATATTCTTGCATACATTTTGAAAACACTTCGTCACTGCTAATGAGGCTTAGAGAGGAAATCTCAGAATCTTATGTTAGACTAGATCATAGATTCTTTTGGGGTCACATTTAGTCCTGAATTCCTGTTAATAAACGACAACCCTCGTCCACATAGGGTTCATCAGGTCAACGATTGCCTGAAAAATGATGAAATTTGCAGCATAATTTGGTCAAATCAATAATCAGGTTTGGAAGAGTACAACACTATATTAACAGAGAGCTAGCAGCTATGCAATGAGAACACAGATTGATCGATGACAATGAAAGATGAACTATGTTACACTGTATAGTGAACTCTTCCCACAAAAAGGCATATTTGAGTTGTTATGCAGTTCTCAGTTCTTTTAATGTATTTTTTATCCGTATAAAGTTTCTGAATCTATTTAGGAAATACCCTGCACGCGTGTATACATACATAATAGATTATTGAATTTGAATAAAACTAAATATTCGATTTATAGGGTCTTCTCATAAAAATTGGCTAGTTGCATAATAATATGCTTTTTAAACAGGACTTAGACATATACTAACTAAGCTTAATAATTAACTAATCAACATCATAATTTATTTCACTTTTAACAATTAATAGTGATGCAGATTTTGTTTGCCTGTATTGCGATATTATTTCGAGCTAGCTGATTCATTGTCCTTTTTGGATGAGTATTTTTATTACATTTTATGTATATCTTTTTTATGCTTATATTTTAACGTGTTCTAAGAAGTTATTGTACTTTAATCTATGTGCAAAGTAATAATAAAGCAATTTTCATGCTATGGGGGTATTTACGAAAACACATCAATTTATTAAATACAGCCATCAAAAAATACTTCGAGGATTAGATTTCATTTAATATAATATATGAAGTTATTTTTTCTAAGTTAATTGTATCCTGAGCATATTGCTTAATTGCTGTGAAATTATTTGTATAACTTTAAAGAAATGTTTAAAAGGTTCGTAATTAATTGGCTAAAACAATCCCTGTCAGAAAATTAAAACTGAATGAATTAAACAATAGAAAGCTACAAGAGCAAATAAATTACAAAAGTGATTACTTAAATTTAATTTAATTAACATCTATAACATGATAAGAATTAAATAAAATCTTAAATAATTATTATGTTTTGACAATTGAAGTCCATGAAATTGAAAAAGGGTGGATTCTCGCTTTTTTCTACTTCATTTTCTAATTGCTCAGTTCCTCACGTAAAAATTAAAAAAAAACATAAAAATTAAAGTGATTTATTTTTCGCATCATATTTTCATTTTCTATGCAATTGTTCTCAAATCTGTTTATCTAATGTAGTTCTGATAAATATATTATATAAAAACAAAATTGTATACAATTAATCATACAAGTTTCCTTTAACGTGAACAATTATCTGAATGATTTATCTTAGTTCAATCGATTTAAAATATTTGTTTTGTTCGTAAAAGTTTAAACTGCAAAACACAGATGTGGAGTTATTGATCAATAATGAAGCTTATGAACAATGTTAAATTATACTCATTTTCGTAACAAATGCTTTTCAAAAGTTTGAAACGAGAATACCATCAAACAAATTTCAAACGTATGGTATTTTTAAATATTACAATAATCTGTCTTCAAATGTAAAGCGCAGTTTTTTCCTACAATGCATTTTATTCGTTACTTGTTGTTCGGGGGAAGAATATTTTCTGTCAGAATATTTAATTAATGGATTTCTTACGATTCAAGATTCCTTTTGGAGAAAATACCAGAAAGGAAATACAAAACATTTACTTGAACGAGCTAGAAAGATAAAACTTGTAAGAAATTTTCGATTTCTTACGACTACCGTTAATTTATTTAAAATGGCAGAACGAAAGAAATTTTCCACAAGCATGTTTAACAATGACATAGATCTAATGCAATTGTTTGGCCCATTTCCCTTTTCATAACATTAACACAGTTTTAATCCTATCCAATCACATCCTTTTAATAGTTATTTGGAAATAAATTTTGAATAATAGTCTATCTCAGGGGTCGACAAACTATGGCACGCTGGCGGGCCTAATTTGGCACATAATACATTTCTTAGTTGCAATCTACACGTCTCTACAATTTACTCAATTTTTGAGTAAAGTTGATAATTTTGAAATAGAGCTTATTGAAAAGCATCGTCAGAATTATACAAAACAATATCTGCTGAATTACAAAAAAAAAAAAAAAAAATCTGGAAGATAACTTTAACGCAGTGCTTCTCAAACTTTCAATATGTGTGACTCGATTTTCAATCATAATTTACATCGCACCTTCTACCCCGTCTTGTACAATAAAAATGTATTGCATGCAATAATAATGAGCTTTGACAGTAAATCTACAAAATGACCTTAATTATATAAATTGTATAAATTATTAAATTAAGCATTAAATTTTGTTTTTGTTACTTTTATTTAATAAATATTTTAAGTAAGTAGCTTTTAAGCAACATAATAAGTGTGTATCATGTGTTATTTTCTCTTTCTGATATTTAAATTGGAACAGATAACAAAATAATTTTTAATTATAGAAGATACCAAGTGCACAGGTACTTTGACACAAAAAGGCTCTCAATTGCCGAAGGAGAAATCTTCATAGATTTCACAACAAGTGTCGAAATTAAAAGTCAATTTAGTAATAAATCACTTTTTGACTTTTAGACAGGGGTGGGTGATGAATTTTCTACATTGAAAGCGAAAAATATTTCGTATACAATTACTATTTCGAACTCTATATAACTTATCTATTATTAACTTTTAACTTATTATACTTGTTTTTAATTTAGTGTTGATAAATTAAGAGGACACAGTACGATTCAAATAACAAAAATAAGTGAAAAAATCAAAATCTAATTTTTTTAGCCTAAATTATTCGTTATATACTTTTTTATAACCTCACAAAATTTGAAAGATCTAAACTTAAAAAACGCAGAATTATGATAGTTTTTATGTTTGTTTTTATTCAAATCCGTATGGCAAATCAAAACTTTGAACTTACTTATCTCAGAAAGATAAAAAAAAAACTAGTTTGTTTTCATTTAAAATGCTAAGGCTCTTTTTCTATTGTACCTAATGCTTTAAAAATATTTTACCTATTGCTAATAGTACATGTAACAAACGTTGGTATGCATTTTTGAATCAAAACAATACTTATTTTTTTTAAAAAAAATAATTGAACTCGGAATTTGTGAATTTTTTGAGGACTTTATTAATAAGCATTCATAAAAAGAAGTATTGTACGAATACCAATTATGTTATCGCAAAACGCATACCATCTTTTATTATACATAGTTTGACGTACATGTAAATCAAATTTCATAAATGTAAGTCAACTTTTGTAGGAGGAGTAGCATTTTAAATTCGCTTCCCAAATTTGAAGTTTTTTTCCTAAAAAATTAAAAAAAAATTAAATGGCTAGCTTTTTATGAAATTTTGAGCACAAAATCTGTTATAAATAGTACACACACTTAGGAGGCAACAAAAAAAATTTAAAAATCCTTAAATTAAAATTTTTTGAGTAAATCGTACCATTTCCCCTTAATTGCCAAATAAATTGTGCAGTTTTGAAACATTTATAAGTATATTATATCAATATAAGTGTGTATTTTGGCTTTTTTATTTTGCCAGAATATATTTGTTTTGTTTCCTTTTAACAAATTAACAATTTTTAAAGGATGTTTTATTTTAGACTTTTCGATATGCTCTCGCCCCTTCTCTTAAGACTAGCACGTCTCCTGAGTGTTAGAACCGTTGCTCTAACGATAAATAGACAGCTATTATATTAATTATTGGGAAAAAGTATTTTATCATTGGAAAAATATGTTTGATACACAAAGTTGATTTACAACTAAATGTTCAGAAGCGTGTCTGAAAGTCACAAATTATATCCTTGATATCGCTGTATGAAGTAGAATGGGTACAGTGAAAAGATTCTCTTTAAAATATGTTTTATTTAACTATATTAAAAGAAAACTTTTGTTATGTAATTTATTTCTTATTTTAATAAATATGTTTAAAAGATAAATAACACACACATAGTATATGTAAAAATTGAATGCAAAAAATGAAAAATGATGAAAGAATAGTTGCATTTATTGTGTTGTTTACTTTTATGTTAATAAACATCTTAAAGTTATGCAAAATTAATATATATGTAATAAAACATTAATTCTGTAATTTATGCCTGTGTTCCCTAATTTTGTACGAATTATAGGGAGAATTGAATTATTTCAAATATTTGCTACCGTTTGGCATATTGAATAATATCGGTAGATTGGTTTGGCACTCCACAGCTCTAAGACTACTGACCCCTGGTCTGTTTTAATTAGAATAATGTACCAGTGGAATACACAAGGGGGGGTCCCCCTCCAAAGCCCTTGATATTTTTCCCGATTGATTATGATTCTAAGTATATAGTACATACAATTTAAGTATTTGTTATTAATGATTCATTTTATTAATTAATGCAAATTATTTCAATAATTAGTTTTTTACTGTGTTTTGTTCCCGAAAACTGACCAAAGCAAAAGAAGCATGATACAAGAATGGTGAACTTTCGACCCCGGACCTCCCCCCTGAAAAATTCCTGTGTGCGCTACTGTACTGCACTATTAGATTTAATTCTCGTAGGAAAATAGTCTGGTTGCATAAATATACAAAAAACGAAAGTCTTGCAAATTTAAAACAAAAAAAAAATCTGTTTATTGTTTTTTTTTTAATTTCTTATTCACACACATGTTTGCGAATCACCTTCATTTCTTTTTGCTTTAGAGATTATGCTAAGATTGAGCCATTTTGAAAAGTGGAAGGAAACTGCTTAATTACTTTTCCGCTTTAGAGAAGGCCAGATTTTACTTGCAATCTAACGAATGAGGTGTTGTTATACGTGCTCTGGTCGTATTTTTTATTTCTCTCAAAATCTGTGAACAAATTGAGCAAGCATATTGTAATGTAATCTTGTTAAACTCTTGATTTAAAAATCAAAACATTTCTTAAAATTCAGCAAGTGCATGAAGAAGACGCTTTAGAGGTAAGACAAGTAATTGAATGGTTTGACCGAATCAAAATTGGACTCACTTCAGTCGACATTGACCAGCATTGTTGACCATTGACTCTCAAAATGTCCAACACAAAAAGGGAGTTAGTGTAGATATCTTTCGATCAGCCACTCAGAGTGTAATTGTTGTTAAGAGGAAGAACAATCTGGAATAAAATCGTCACCTTTTGACTGTAGGAAAGATTTTAAGAAAGGATGGAATCAATAAAGAGTTCACGTATGCAATTTTTTGTGATGATTTGAACATTCAAAGAGTGATTGCGGAGTTTGTACCCAAGTAGCTGTTGATAGAAGAATCAAGTCTTCTTGACAAAGCATTGAATGTGAACTGTTTTCCAACCTCCCAAGATACTGCTCTCAAGATACGAAGCTTTACTAGTCTTAATTGCTTTTACAAAGATGAGTTTGCTTGTTTAAAAATACCGTTTTTACAGTGAAAGAAGGGGTAACAAAGAACTTGACGAAAGTCACCATAGTAACATGTCTCTGACTGCCGTAAGTCGTATATATTTTGATACCCGGTTATGTATACACACTTAATTAGAATATAAGTTCCACTACTGAAATAACCTGTAAAAGACTTGGTACTAACTTTATACGTAAATGAGTAAATAAATCATGTCATATTTGGAATGCCTGAAGAAACTTTGGGTCTAGTACATTTTTATAGCAATTTTAGAAAATATTTGAGAAAGCTGAAAGAGATAAATTGAAAATTCTGAATGTGTAGGAATCAGATTTGTAGTATTTATTATTTAGTCTAAACTTCCTTAATAAAAACCGTATTTTTTTCTAATACTATTTCTTATCTTATCTTTTCTATAAAGTAATCAATTTTATTGAAAATTACCTCAAATACATAAGGCGAAATAAATTACAGTTGAAAGAAGAAAAAAGCATATTTTCAGCTTTTGATTCCAAATCAGAAAAAAATTTCTCAATTATTTACAAATTTCACAATATTTAATTACGTGATACTGTAAAAACAGAAAAAAAAACTCATCAAATTCACAGTATGAATGAACGGATTTCTGCACCTGTAAATAGAAAAAAATTAATGAATATATATGAAATTAATAGAAAATTTCCAAGTAACATATATTGCGTGTGTGATAAAAATAATGCGTGGTATATCAAATGCATATGAAAAAATATGAATTTACCAATAATACAAAATATTTTAAAGTGTTTCATGTAATGTAAGTGTAATATATACCCAATTATTTTACATTCGCACAAAATTTAAATGGGTGGCAAAAGAATATAATATACTCTAATATATATATTTGCATACCTTAAAAATCTCTTGATATTTGTAATTTTATCCTGACAAATAGATTGCGCATTTCGACATCATCCCCACATCAATATATATATATCAATAAAAGTTTTATCAAAACTATTATTCTCAAATATCCTAAAGCATAATTTCAGAAACTAGCGACGTCAAAGTTCCTCAAAGTTTTAACTTAACCAAACTTAAATACATTTTAATACTGAGTCACAGATACCAGTCTGTATAGACAAGCAATCCAACTTTAATTCATTAACCATCAATTTATACTAACACGGTCGCGTCGCCTCAACTCAATTGGGAACAAAGACTGATTTTTGTGGAATTCTCAAACCGAACAGTCTTCCGATTTATCGATTTAAATCCAATGCAGCAGCTTGAATCTCCGGTAACCACAGTGTCAACCGGGAAATGCATTTCAAATGGGAAGGGCTTGTCACCTGCGGCTAAAATTCTCCCTACCCCCTCTTCATTCCAAACAAGCATCTTTTGCGGGAGACGGAATTGCTTTAAGAGACAAGAGGTAAAGTATGCCAGCCAATAGTGGAGAACTAATTAAAAGCGAGTAAATTTAATTAAATCCATAAGGAAACCAGTGGCGGGGAGGAGAAAAGGGTGGACGAGCGACTCTCTGAGGCGGAAGAGCAAAACTTCATTTCGCCGAAATTCTCGCCGCCTAAGATAACACTTGGAAGAGAGAAGAGGTGTAGTGCAATTCGCATGAGGGGTTGTGCAGGTGATATTTTTGGGACGAGTGAAGGGAAGGATTCCAAGTGGAACGCAGTCCCATGGAAATTTTCACAGACGTCAGTTTAGCGTATAATTGTTTGTTGAATAAAGACCATTTTGATATACAGTAGGACCACGATTTACCGAACCCCTACTTAACGAATTTTGTAACTTAATGAATTTTTCCTTTTTCCTGATTAAAATGAAAGCAAAAAATCTCTATTTAGCGTATAATAAGCCCCAAAATAACACAATATTTTAAAAGCTTGAAAATAGTTTTTTTAGTTAGTTTGGATTATATATAGAAAAAAAATTCGATTTTTTCCAAATGACATATCCTTTTTGTCTGGAAAAGAATAAGAATTTTCTTGAAAGAAGCAACTTTCAACAGGAAAGGCTGCAACTTATGATTAGACTTTAAAGGTGCTATTGAGTCATAAGTATAACCTATCACGTGAGTTTTGAAGCAGACAGAAATTTCCTTTCTGAATCTCCTATCAAAATTGTTAAATTTTGTAAAGCTTTATATCGTTTGGAAACTGTGAAAACATACTTAATGCGTGTAAATGACGCAGTATTTTCTTCTCTGAATACAGTCAAAAAGAGATCTCTTTCGAGTCAGGAGTTAAAAAGATTGTCTAACATCTATTAAACAATATTTTAAAATTTTTAATTAATTTAAAATTTTCAATAATTTGTACATAACTATGGATATATTTTGTGCTTATTAAAAATGTACCAAAAGTTAAGTGCCAAAAATTTGTACATTTTTCTTACCCCGATATTACGAATAATCCCAAATTAACGAATAAAATGTTCGATCTCGATTAATTCGTTAAATTGGGCTCCTGCATTATATATATATATATATATATATATATATATATATATATATATATATATATATATATATATATATATATATATTTCTTAATTCAGAATTTTAAATACTAGCTTTTTATGCGAACTTTCTTTAACGCAAAATTTGTGTTAATAGGATTGATGTGAGTGGGAAAAGTCATGGAATGCATTCCTACGCATTTTCATTTTATGTTCAAGTCAAATAGAATAAAATTATCGCATTGAACCAGAAATGTAACAGAACGTTCTCTCAAAAAGAAATCTCAGTAAAAATAATTTATTTTTAGATGTTTTTTTTTAATAATTATTTGGCAAGTGTATGAATTTGAATTTAAAAAATGAGAATATTTTGGATGGAATAGAATCCAAAGAATGTATTAGTGTTTTTTTTTCTGACATTCGTGAACTTAAAAATAAAAATATTTAATGCGAAAATTGATTTCAAGACAAACATGTAAAACTCGCTATACGAGGGAAAGTCAAAAAGTAAAGGAACTTTTGCAATTTTTCTTTACAAGGTTTGGCAACAGCATTATTATCCAGCACACAACTAAGGGAACTTGGCAACACTTCTATACAACATCTCCCTCGTCTTGTATCGTGACCTTTGGAGTCTAGCAGACCGTTCAACAAGGCATATCCATTATATATCACATTATATCCAGTGTATACTCCAATGACTACTAGTCTAACTAAACCCACAGCAACAACAACCCTCAGTAGTTGACGTCGATAGACTTTCCGATCATTCGTCGTTACATAAAAAAGTTCCTCCCTGTTTGAAGTGCTCTACCCCTTTATAGATATTATTTTTGCGTTAAACAGCTGTCACTTACTGGGCTTGCGTACGACGAATAATTCCCGCAGGTTTCATATGTTCCGCGAATAAAAATCGAATTATTGACCTGCTTTCCTCCTTGGTGCAGATCGACCATGAAGCTGCATGTTGGACGGTCCGTTACACCACAACAAGTGACACGTTGTATAGAAATGTTGCCGATTACACCTCATTCAGCACTGGAAACAAGTGAGGTTGCCAAACCTTGAAAATAGAAAATGCACAAGTTCCTTTACTTTTACCCTTCTTCGTGCAAATGCATCATGAAGCTTCCATGTTGAACGGTCAGTTACACCACAACGAGTACGAGGGAAAACGAGTGACACATTGTGTGGAAGTGTTGCCGATTATCCCTCATTCAGCACTGGAAACAAGCAAGGTTGTCAAAGCTTGAAAATCCCTTTACTTTTACCCTCTTTGGTGCAGATCCATCATGAAGCTGCCATGCTGAACGGTCAGTTACACCACAACGAGGACGAGGGAAAACGAGTGACACATTGTGTAGAAGTGTTGCCGATTATCTCTCATTCAACGCTGAAAACAAACGAGGTTGTCAAACCTTGAAAAGAGAAAATACATATGCTCCTTTACTTTTTGACTTTTCCTCATGTGTTTGATATTTTAAATTAATCATCGATATTGAAATCTTTATTTGCTAGGTTTTCTCTCCCCCTCCCCTCGAGTTGTTGCAAATGACGTATAAAACATTTTTGAATACGCAGTAATTCCACATGAGATATTATATAGATTACAAATATTGTTTTTCGAAAAAGTAGCATCAGTTATTTTAACATATCTTGCATCCGATTCGAAGGTAAGAATGGAATTTATAATTCAGAGACCTGCTTAGCTGACGAGGATCTGACAACTTCTTTTAAAAACATTTAATTTTCCTGTGACGAGAAGTCTTTATTTCAAACTTAAATTTGATCGTGTAGAATTTTTCATTATGCCCATTATATAATAATGCAAACATGTGACTTGAACTTGCAATCTATGGATTAATAGATTCCGTTATAATACTAAAACAACCATGAGCTGTTTTTTGCGTGCTATAAAAGTAAGGTATAGTGATTAATACAAAGAATGGTAAAGAAGTTTTTCAAAAAAAGTTTGCTTATTTTTAATGTGTCTACGTTATTTATAATATATATTTGATTCCCTACTATTGTAGAAAGTAAGAAATAAAAATAGATTTTTTTAAATACCGGGTGGGCAAAAAGTCCGTATAAACTTTAAAAATTCATAAAATCCGGAGAAATGAACGAAAAAAAAACTGTTAGCAGGATCAGCATTAGTATGTCACGGGTTTTTTTAAGCTAGAAAAAAAAAATAATTCGAAAATCATCCGGTAGGTGGCGCTGTTACAAGCGTCTGTGGTGGAAATATGCAAATTAGACGGCTATAAAAACCTTTGCTCTCAATGAATCCACATTCATTTCACCATTACAAACAGTGAATGTGAACAAGGATGCTCAGTGCGCCGGAAAAAGCTTTGTTGGTGAAGTTATTTTATATGAATGAGGAATCAGCGACCATTGCCTTGCGTAAATTCCAATTTCAGAAAAATTTGAAGAGTGGAAAAGGCCCTTTAACACCTGCAGGTCTCTTAAAGCTTGTTAAACGTTTTGAGGAAACTGGAAAGTTAGAGGATCGATCACGAGCCGGACGACCATGCTTGAAAGAAGCACGTGCCCCCTGCATTGCTGTCGAAATGGAAGCGATTGCGTCCGAAGCAGCTTCAGGGACCAGCAGTGCTCGTGAAGCTGCCAGACGATTGGGCTTAGCACCATCATCTGTCCGCAATATTCTTCGTCGAATCCTCCAGCTGTACCCATACAAATTGCAATCGTGCCATGAACTTTTGCCACCAGATACCGCACAGAGGGAAGCATTTGCGAAGTGGGCCTACTCTAAAATGGAACAGGATCCCACCTGTGTTTTTAACATCTTGTGGACAGATGAAGCTCATTTCTCGCTTCGTGGTGACGTTAACAACCATAACTGTCGCATTTGGGTGACCTCTAATCCACGTGAGTACACACAGAAGAGAAGCCATTGTGCATTCCCAAAAGTGACAGCATGGTATGGTTTGACGGGTTCATTTATCATAGGAACCTTCTTCTTTGAAGCGCATTGCCCTTTAAATGGATGGATAACGGAAACGGTAAATGCTCAGCGTTATCTAACGCTTCTGCAGGAGACTGTTGTGCCATGTTTAATTCAACGAGGTCAGATTTCGAATGTCACGTTCATGCAGGATGGAGCAACCAGTAACACTGCTAACCCGGTTAATGCATTCCGGATACAGACGTTCGGGGAAGACAGAATCGTTAGCAGGCGCTGCAGGTACCAATAGCTTTCTCGGTCTCCATATTTAACATCGGCAGACTTCTGGTTGTGGGTATATTTGAAATCTCACGCGTATCTATCCGGTCCATCGAGTCTGTCGGAACTGAAAGATGCGATCCGCAGAGAAGTATCCTCCATACATCCGGACATGTTGCACTCTGCCGTTGCTGGATTTCTCACTCGTCTGGAATGTCTTCTCCCCTGTGGTGGTGGTCATGTGGAACATATTCTGGTGTAATAAAGTTGTGAACATTTTCTGTTCATTATTTATGCATTGTTTCTTTGATTTGCGTACATCAGCGCCACCTACCAGATGATTTTCGAATTATTTTTTTTCTAGCTTAAAAAAAATCCCGTGACATACTAATGCTGATCCTGCAAACAGTTTTTTTTCGTACATTTCTCCGGATTTTATGAATTTTTAAAATTTTTACGGACTTTTTGCCCACCCAGTATTATAGATTTGATTTATATTTTCATCTTGAATTAATGCTTATCAATTCAACTTACATAAATAACATGTTTGTAAAATGACGTAATCATGATTCATATTGAACTATCTCAACCTAAAAAGTACTAAGTGGTTATAGAAGGTGGTTTTATCATTATAAACGACTCTTCAATGATATGGAAAAAATTTGACTTATTTCTTACTTTTCAAAATTTCTTTTTATATTCTTTCAAACCCCTATGAATCATCTGGAGATAATTTATAATATCAAATTCATAGTTTCTTGGTATTTATTACATTGTTCCATTGTAAGCCTCTTATTTTCCTATATTAAGTTATATTTATCGCAACTAATGCGAAAGTATTTAGATATACTTTCTTGAAAACAACCATTAAATGAAGTACATGTAATTATAGGAGGAAGCACCTATTAATCCAATGTAATAAATTTAATAATTATTACTGATGTATTTTCCATGTATATAAAGAGGAAAAAGTAAGCGTATGGATCATTGGGTACAAAAGCAAAATTCTTAGATAGAAAAAAAATAAACAATTATAAAAGTTAAAACGAGAAATCGTCATTAAAAACCACTGTAAAGGTTACAAATATTTAAAAAAAACGACGTGACCCAATAAAAGTTACATTTTGTAAATGCAAAATAATATGAAATTTAACTGAACGAAACAGTTCTTTCATACAAAATAAATGCAATGAATTAACTATATTTGAAAATAAGAATAATTTAGATCTCTATGTTTTGAGAGAAAATTAAACACTCTTAAAGTTATTCAGACATTTTACAAATATTTAACTTAAGAAAACTAGAAACTATTATATGCAGATTTCTCTTAGATATTCATATGTAAAATAAATTCCACTAAGCAACTTAAAAAATTCTGTGCAAAATTTTTTTTTTTTTGTTATACAAGGATACTTATTTTCTAATGTAAATATTTTTTTATCTAAAACAATTGAATATTTATTTATTTCTAAATTATAATGCATTATTTTGAGAAAAAAACATTCTTTTAACGTAACAAATGTTTGAAAATTTTTCGTGTCGGATGAATCTGTGTACGCATCTTAAATATTAATTCTATTTGACTTTTGTACATTTTTAGCACATAAATTTTTCAGAAATGTAAATGTTTTCTCTAACATGTCGTGATTAATTCTGTATTTATCTTGTGAATTTAGTTAAAATTAACAGAATCAATGAAAGTAGAAATATGTTCTAATATTATTTTGCTGTTAATTTTTCCAGAGTTTTGAATCCTTTGAGATTAAAAAAAAATATTTGAATGTTGTTCAGAGTTCCTGAGTTTCCATTCAATTAAGAAAAAAGGAAAATGAGACCGAGTTTAAATGATTTGGTAATACCAAAGATTAACAAAAAGATGTTTAAAATGTATTGTCATAAATTTTATATTTAAAAAAAATTACTAATTCATCTTCATACAAAGATAGATTAAGAATGCTTAAATATTAAGATTTGAAATAAGTTATATTAAATTTATCTATGGAAATGTACATACACATTTTGTGAGGAAACAATTAAAGGAAAACATACATACAGATACATGCAAAGAGATTTTTTTTAAAAAACTGACCGCTATTCAGAGCTACCTGAAGGTCAATCTAATACTTGTAATGAGACTGTAAACTTGTGGGTTCTTTTCTGATCGTGTTTGCATTGTGAATTGAAAATAATTGCAGACAGGGTTTTGTCCCACTGTTTATTCCACACCTTCTATGGGACATTTCTTAAAATAAAGAATATATTGAGATGTTACAAGATTAAGATACATCGTCCCGCCGTGTCTACTTTTCACGACCCCGGTTTTCTTCGCCACCCTCTCCTCTGTCGTTGCCAGATCCTCTTCTCTATATCGTCTCTTGTTCGACCTGTTGCCAGGTGCAGGCAGCGGCTCCTTACACGCCCCACCTAAGAGTAAAATTTGCCCCTTGTGGCTGATTTTACCATTTCAGACACCAGGAACAGAAAATTCACAAACCGTGAAACAGAAAATCCACAAACAGAACACACAATAATTGCAACAGTCAAAAGTCTTGATGCTTGTTCTAGTCAAAGTTCCATAAAACAAACACATGAAATAATATTAATAGTTCACCCAATTGAAATAAGTGACCATGTTCCCAGAAAGATCTAAACTGTAATGGGATTGCAAACAGAAACATAGAAAACACACTATACAAAAAAACCACTAAATATATACATTACAGTTTTTATCTTAATCTAGACAATTTTTATTTCATTAACTCATGAATGAATGCTCAATGAGTTCACTAAATCCATATTAATTACACAGTAAAAACTTTCCTACGGCTCTAATTTGTCTTCGGCCGGTATGATTTCCGACCCAACCCATCTCACCCATTCTAATACAACGTTAATTTGCTTTACACGATTTTTCCAAATTTGCATCAGAATGTCTATATCGACTATTCGAGATACAACAAACTGCTCTAACATTCTTAAAACCTGAGCCGTTAAATTACATCCATAAGAAGTGTATTCAATCTTAAACCTCACTTTTTTAGTCATGTAAATGTCAAACGGCATAACGCACGCGGCATACCCATTCGTGAGGGAACGACAGAAATACCACTTCCACAAATCCAGTACCGTGACCCATGATGCTGCGCTATTCTTTTCTACAAAACCTTCCCTTTTCGACAAAAGATAAATCTCGGTTCTCGAAAATATGTTTAACCAAGCTTCACAGGTTACCTTCGCACTGAGACTAGTCAACGGCACAGCCTCGCCCCACCTAGTGTGCTGATCAACCAGACATAAAATATATTTATGTCCCTTTAAGCTTGGCGGATCAATTGGACCTATCAGATCCATATTCCCCACCTCAAATGGCAATTCAGGCCTTGCCACAGGTGTACTGGATGATCGGTCTTTAATCCTAACCGATCGAGTGAGCTGACATTCTTAACATGACTCACAAAATTTCTTCACATCGGCTCTCAGACCCTCGCAAGAGAAAGAATACTTTATTCGTTCAAGCGTCTTCTTGGGACCCATGTGACTACTGAACACGGAAGTATGCGCTAGTTTCAACACCTCAGTTCTTCTGCACTTCGGAATTACCAGCTGCCCAATACTCTCCCCGAGTATTTTATCCCTAGGAAATAGATACCCATCTACTTCGTAGTAGTTTCTTTTGCCTTCCTTAGCATACTTCCAAGCCAATGCTAACTCGGCACAACACTCCTGTTCGGAACGAAAACTATCAGCCACCATGCTTCCTTTATCCATCTCAGCGGTCACCTCCTCATCCTTAGTACCCAATGTTCCCACTTCATTCCGACATGAAGTAATATTCCTTTGAGAATCCTCAATGTGCTCCTGTGCTTTCTCTGGCAGAATACACGATGAAACCTCGGTTTCATCTACATTTCCTGAGTCAACCCTCAGGTCCCGAGAGCTTTGAGCCAGTGAATTCTCTTCACTCTGGGATCCTCCCAACATATCCAAAACCTCTGGTGGAAGCAACACGTCTTCTACCAAAACTTCTGCCAAAGCACATAACACTTGTGGTGTACCACATTAACCTGGTCACCGGTAGCAAGACCAATTGGAACATATACTAAAGGACATTTAACCGCTGGACCGAAAATACCTTTCAAATAAATCGTGGAAGCTCCTTCAACCGATATTCCAGGAACTAAGTCTTTCTTGATAACAGTAATTTCCGTATCCGTACCAGAATCCAATAACGCATGGACTAATTTCCCATCTACACTGATAGATGTTTTTACTAATTTACTTAATTTGTCTTCAATAGCCCGTCTAGGAATGACTTTACCTAGCAAATCAACTCTAGCAGCTACCGTTCCATCTACCAATTCCGTCCCTTCCGTTGACACCTTATTCACATTAAGTCTTTTATTATCTACCTCTTTGTTTTTCGGACAATCCCGCTTAAAATGTTTATCTGATCCGCAGGTGAAACAAGCGAATTTTTTAATTTCAGTTACTTGACCTTTATCCAAGTTTTTCCTAGAAAAAAAATTATCTGACTTTTTCTCCCCAAATGGCTGTTTACCCCAACTACCATTAAAACTTCTCCTTTCACTATCATTCTATTTAACTCTCTCAGGTTCATCGTAGGATTTCCCTTTGGAAGCATAAAATATATCACATTGTTTGCCCAAGTCCCTGGGTTTGTACCATTCTTCCCCTTGGAGCACACCAATATGGGTCGCCGTCTCAGAATCCAACATTTCAAACATTTTATCTGCTACGATCAGTTGATTAACTGACTCAAAATCATTCTCGCACCTCTTAACTTACAGTAGTATAACCACATCGATGTTAAACGGGACGCGAACTGAGAGAAAGTTTCGTCAGAGTTACGTTTGGCCTTTCTAAAATTTTCTAAACATATTTTTGGTGAGGGTTCACACTCCTTAAGCACAACCTGTTTTAAAGATTCGTAATCTTTTAATTCTTCTTCGCCTAGGTTAACTAATAAGTTTGACACTTTGTCTCCTAACATGCATAACAAAACCTTCGGTTTTAACTCGTCGCTAACCATTTCACTAGCGAACGCCTTTTCAAGACTAGAAAAAAAATAGTCCCACCCGTCTGATTTATTGGGTACCTTTACAGTTAAGAGCCTAACCATTTTAACTATGTCATCTAAAGATTTTACACGTGAGGTTTGACCATTATTTTGAGTAGCACTCTGATTAGCGTTCCTAGATAATTCTATTTCCAAGCGTAATTTTTCAATTGATAATTGTTCTTGTCGTTTTAGTTTTTGCTGCTGTTCTGTCTCTAATCTTTCGGCTGTAATAACTTCTAATAACTCTTTTGCCTCTTCCTCCTTGTAATATTTAATAGAGATTATTATATCCCTTAAAACAATTTTAGACATAGACGGATCAGGTGACTCATCTAAGTCCCGCGCTAATTGAATTAAGTCAATTTTCTTACTTCTAATGAGAAATGCCATTTTTAATCAAGCTAAACCTAATGCCAAATTACCTTCTGACCAATTTAACTACAAACACTTAAATGACCTAGTACTATATATTTAACAAGCAAGAAAAATTCTACTTGTTTTTTTCTAAGAGTACTCAAATTCCAGAAACACAATACGAAATATGTTTACAATAAAACTTATATGAGACACAGTTATTTGTTACTAATCAGAACGCAGAACCTTTTTCAAAATAAAAAAAACACAATTAAAACAACATACTTTAGCTACATTACCATAGAATTATTTCTCAAATCATAAATCTACTCTTAGTTTCTTTTTTTTTTAATTAAAAGAAGAATCTTATGCATGAAACAAAAAGCCAATATACATATACATCCTAAATTACGAGCAAAAGAAATAACCTCAGATTGCATTAAACTATCAACTAACTGACAAATTGCAACACTTTTGCTTAAAATGAAAAACTATCATATAATATTAAAAAAAACCATGCCATATTCTGAGTCATAAATAACCTACAAAATCTCTTATTTACAACATTTTAACAGGAAGTCCGTCTACTTGAAATACATATACACATTTTTTTAATGGATATTTTTCACCCACTCAAACATACATTTTTCGCAACCATTATTTCAAGATAAATTAATCTAATTCTTTTTTTTTAAATTCTGCAAACTAAATTGTTATGCAAAACACTTTCTATACCCAGATTTTAATTTTTGAGACAACTTCAAAACAGTAAAGAATGATGATAAAAAAGAAATTATAGTTTAACACTAGAACTCTAAGTACCATATTTTACAACATTTAAAATGATACCCTATCATTTCCAGGTAAAATAAGTACACAATTTTCTTATTTCATCTACACAATAATCCAACAACATAGTATATTGCAATAAACCAATGACATTTTCTTTTTTCAGATATATCTGCTTTTTCTATTTTATTTTTAAAAAAACAAATTAAATATGACTGCATCCCATTACTCTTTTAAATATTCACACAATATTTTAACTTAGGGGAACATTAGCTACTTACCTCGACATGAACGCTATTTCTGTACTTGCACACTATTGGGATTCCCTTTGCTGTTTTCAGATCACGGCTCCATTCATCAGAAAATGAAGAAAAATACGACATCTGTTCGTTGATAGCCCAACTCGGCAGGTGATGGTAAAACTCCATCAGGGCAATTCCCGGGATGCACGTGGTAATCAACTTGAAGATACACCGCAGGATTCCATTTCCTTGTTAAAAATTTCCTTTCAAACCGCGCGAATGTCCACTAGAACCCTGTTCACAATTATGTAGTATGAACACCGATCAATTTGAAATATTTTATTCCTTTAACTTCTGCTCCATTGCACCGCACTTCTGACACCAGTGTAAACTTGTGGGTTCTTTTCTGATCGTGTTCACATTGTGAATTGAAAATAATTGCAGACAGGGTTTTGTCCCACTGTGTTTATTCCACACCTTCTATGGGACATTTCTTAAAATAAAGAATATATTGAGATGTTACAAGATTAAGATACATCGTCCAGCCGTGTCTACTTTTCACGACCCCGGTTTTCTTCGCCACCCTCTCCTCTCTCGTTCCGAGCTTTTCTCCTCTGTCGTTGCCAGATCCTCTTCTCTATATCGTCTCTTGTTCGACCTGTTGCCAGGTGCAGGCAGCGGCTCCATACAGAGACTAAACTCTTCGTAAGGAGATTAATAATGACATAAAAAACAAGGTTCAGTAAAAAAAAAAACCCGAAAGTTCCAAAAATCGCCAATAGGGGTATTAATGACGCTATTGTAGATTATCAAACCGAGAATCAGTATAAAACATAGGCATGAAAGCAATATCCATCTTTATGATTTCGTACGTGACAACTGCATAAAGAGCCGGTTTATCCACTAGATATTTGGGGCGTGGCCCAGATAAGCTGGACTTGATCTCAGATTTTCTAGTAATAAATTTCGATACGCCAAAGCCAAGGGGACCTATAGATCTCCTGAGCTCAGAGTTTGATATTAGCTTACTTCGACATTGACTGCACAAGCAATTTGGGCAATGAAAACTTGTTGACAACTTCGAAAAATAGTATTCTAAGGTGAAATGAGCCAGCTCAAGTGAACATGCTACTTAAATTAACAAAACGCGTGTTATTGGCAAAGCTGTATTATCTCAATCATTAACAGTTCATCGTAAGTTTTGAACTCAAAAGAAGCTATGTAAAGGGGCTTTATCGCTCAATGCTTTGAAGAGAAGGATCAAGAAGCTCGAAGCAATTGAATCATTGACAATTCCCCAAGACTGAGGTGGTAAACCTGACCACCGTCAGCCATTGATTGTACACTAATCACAGACAATGTGGAATATTCTTTGTGACACGGTGCTTATAGCCGTAAGAAATATTGTGCAGAGATCATAGTGTGTGTGACGGAGCTTTATCGCACTTTTCCTATTAATCCTTTTGGGGGAATCTTTGGGGCCAGCATTGAGTTAATTCCCAGCCAATCCTCTCAAGAAGAAACCGGGATTTTCAGATTAGTTTTTAGATATGTAGTGAAGGTTTTGTAATCGTGATGAAGAAGGAGGAAGGAAGCTGAGATGCTGAACGCCATGAGCTGATGGTAAGACATTAAACTTAGAAGCGTAATTATAGAACGGGATTTAGTGAGTTAAAGAAATTAAGGACGATAAGGATTCATAGGATAACTTTGCTTAAAGGTAAGAGGTTAGGATTCTAGGCGCCTATTTACTTAGAATTTAAGGGCACGTTATATCACTCCTAATTGACTTCCTATAGTAAGAATTGTGTTGCTTAATATATTTGAATAAAAATAAATTGGATTTATTATGGCAAACTTGGGTGATCAATCATTTCCTTCCACAAATCTAGGTCGCGTGGGTGAAGAGATGTTACCCCCAGGCAGGAGGTATCACAAGTGTAGTTTCTGAGAACAGCGATCATGCAGAGTGTGGTTGAAATCCTAGCCGGGGAAATCAATACAGTGAACAAAACTTCACATTCCTTTGTTTTTATGTGCATTTTTCTTTTGTTTTGTAACACCTTTTGCATTGTACAGCTCTTTAAATAGACCTATCTGTGATTGTGGAGCTTTTTTTACACCATTCTCTCTATTATGTTTGTCTCCATGCCAAGTTTAGTGCCACGTATCTTATTAGATCGAGCTACAGGTGGCTCCGAATAGTGTCAGCTTTAAAAAACTTCCCCTGTATATTAAAATTCATTTAGTTCTGATCTATCAGTCTCTTTTTGATGCATGTCTAATATGATTACAGCAGTGATTAAGAACAAATGAAGTGTTACAAAATACTTTCTTCATTAAATAACCTTGAAAGTCTATTTTGTTCTCTTATAAAATATATTACTGTGAATTTTATTTTTCTGAAAGGAATTTTAATGTTTTACAAATTACTTGCCTGTACAATTGTTTGCCTTTTTTAAAAATTATTTTTATGATAATATTTTTACTTCTAATTTCTAAAGAAATTTGTAGCTTTTTTTAAAGAAGTATTAATAAAAAAACTGCAATGAAATTCATTCATTGAATTTTCCTAAGGTAAAGAAATCCACTGAAACAATAATATTGTTTCTGAACCAATCAACTAAACCATTATTGATGCAGCAAAGCAATAAAATGCTCAGATTTGTTTATCTAACATGATATGTAGCATTCTATGACAAGGGAAAGCTTTAATACGGCTTACGCTTTGATAAGTATACTTTTTTAAACAAAGAGAGCAAGAAGAACGTTAGAAAAAAAGCATTTTATTAATCTAAAAGTTAGTACAAAAATGATACATATTCTACACACACAATAAGTTACTTTCTTAAATTATAAATCCCTCTCTCTTTCTCGACCTCTTAAGAAATAAAGAGTGTCATATACAGGTATGAAAATTTAATGCTTCGGCAGGCAATTTATAGAAATAAGGGAAGTCTAGATATTTCCATCCCTTCATAAGTTATTATAATTGGAAGTGTAAGAATATGCTTCCTTTCCATGTGCATGACAGCATTCTGCATTATGAAGCAATTCCATTATTGCACATGCAATTTTCGCATATTCAACTTTTCTTGCCTTATATGTGGCACGTTGAATTTTTCCAAACGTCTTTAATAATGGAAGATAGCATAGCTGAATGGAATATATCATTGTTTAATTTGTAAAATTAAAACATCTTACTTAAAGCTCTATACATCATAATTACTAAATGAAGTCAACTTACATTAAATTATTTATTTTTATTCGTGATATTTTACGAAAGAACTCGTCTTAGACATTGAAAAGGAATAATCTTAAAATAAATTATTCATTAGAAGTTTATTTTAAATAACCATTTTGTATGTATGACTGAGTTTATTATCTATTTATTATAATAAATATTCAAAATTCTATTTATTTGAAGGAGACTATACGGATTACATTAACTTAATGAAATATTTCTTTAAATTACTTAGCATATTATTTGTATATATATAACTATAAAAAACATTTCACTCAAAATTATCGCAATCTATTTCTTTTTTGTTGTCCTAAATAGAAAAAATAAACTTAAAATTTTATCTATTATTAAATAAAATCATATAGAATAAATGCTGGTGCAAATATTAATCATCGTTAATCGATTAATCCATAATCGAGATTAATCATCGATATTACAAAAAAAATTAATTCAAAATAAATTAATATTATAAGTCAGTGGCGCACACAGGGGGGGTCCTGGAGGTCCGAACCCCCCCAAAGCCCTTGATTTTTTTCTAGATTTATTATAATTCTAAGTATATAGTACGAAACATTTAATTAAGTATTTGTTATTAATGATTAATTCTATTAATAAATGCTAATTATTTATTCAATAATTACTTTTTACTGTATTTTGTTCCCAAAAAGCGACAAAATCAAAAGGAGCATGATACAAGAATGGTGAACTTTCGACCCCGCCCCCCCTTGAAAAATTCCTGTGTGCGCTACTATTATAAGTCAAAATAGGGAATTTTTACTGCGAAATTCACGCACAATTTTTCTCTCTTAGAGTTGGAATAATCCTCATGCCACAATGCATACGTTTGCAATGCAACGCTAGAAAGTTTTCCTTAAGAATTATTAAAAAATTAAAAATCCATAACTTAGATTTAACAAAAATTGCATCACTCAGTTTCAGATACATGATTACATTGCAGTTTCTCAACAAAATAGTTTCATATTATACAGGGTTACATAATTTTTGTAATAGTTAATTACTTAATTCTGTCTTTCAACTTTCTAGTAATAACAGCATGACCTGTAGTTTTTCTTGCAGCCAAAATACGCTCATTAAACATATATAAGGCTGATTTAAGATTCCATGAATTCATTTGATGTATCATTGACCGTCTCTTCTTTGAAATGAGAAGTACCCAACAGCTCATTAATCTGTATGTCAGTAATAGTTTTCCCTGGATGAGATACCATAAAGGTGGTACAAACTTGAATTTAATGAGTTTTTAAAGCTTTCTCTTAAAATAAAATATGTAGAAAAATAAATAAAAAGTGCAACTAAATAACAAAAAGAAATTAATAGAAAACGCTGGGTGCAAAATGGTAAATTCTTCAACATGCATAAATTAACAATGTATTTGATTTTCTTAAGGTACGATTAAAAAAAAAGTAGAAAATAAACAGTGATTGGGAAAACCATATTGTTTAAGATAGTCGTGCATTACAAAGAATAACCAGCCCTCTTACTCATTAATTCAGAAAATCTTAAGTTGGAGGTATTAAACATATCAAGTCATTCTTCACCTCTCCAACTTATTTTCGGTTTTCCTCTCGCTCTGGAATACAATAACATGTTCCGAATGAATTTAATAATATTAAAATTACATTTTCATATTAATTTCAGAAAACATAAATGCTTTATCATCTTGGAAATTTCAAACTTCAAACTGAACTTTTTTTTATGCAATAAGATTAAGTACTTGAAAGTAAAAGTCAAAATTAAAAATAAATATCATACGAGTAAAAAAACTCTAAGAAAATTAAATGTGCTGGGGGAAGAAATGTGTGCTTCCCTTTTCCCAATTAAAAGCAAAACGAGGACTAATAGCAATGAACCTCATAATTTTGAGTCACGGTGAAGTGACAAAGAAGACAATAGGTCTAGTACCCAACTCAAAAACGTAAAGAACACTTTTTCATGTTTAACATCTTTCCTATCGGTTGCTCGATATTTGTCGGAGTGATTTCGTGAAAAGGGACGGAAATGTATAACAGGAAGTGACGTCAATGGGAACTTGGCGATACAGCCAAGTTGACATCATATTTTGTGACGAAGTTTGCCGCCAATTTAGCGACTATTTTGGCGACATAGGAGACCATGTTGGCGAGTTCAGGACCCTCTGGATATTTATAGAAATTAGTGAATTTCTCTATTAATTTCCCGCTCTGTGACGCGTGCGGGTTTTTCTGGAAGTCTATAAATTGAGCGGTGCTAGCTACAATGAATCAGTCTTGATTCAACCCGCGATTAGTGAGCATTGTTTTGATTACCGATTAGCTCTGCAGTGCTTGTGAATAATATTTTACATACGTGCATTTTAAACACTGATAATTGTGTTTGATTGCTGTTGAAGGTGTGAAGACCTTCGGAGATTTACTCTGGGAATATTGTTGCGAGATCCTGTATTTAAAGAATTGGATTTTTGATAATAAATTCGCATCGCTCTTAAAGAAATATTATTTTTCTTTGTGACCTTTGTATAAAATCCTTAAGCCCCGATAACCGTAACAATTTGGTTCAGGGGGGATTTTTAGTATTTTTTTCAGTTTCATTGGGTACATATAGTATTAATAACCAGAAGAATTTAATATTAGAAGATAAAAATAGTTCGGGTCTTATAGGGATGTAACGAAGATGGTTTTGCTCTTTTTTTTTAAAAAAAAAAAAACTATCACTCGCTTCCCATGATTTTGAGTGGTGATTTTAATTTTAAAATCTGTTTGCCAAAAGCTGAGCTGCTCCTAGCTTTTTTGAATGATGAACTCAACTCGAATTAACACAAATCAAAATGTTTCGACAACTAACTGTGGTACTGTTATTGATGCTGTTTTGCAACGGTTTTTAGATACTTTGAAATTACAAGAATATATGTCATATTTTAGTTAACATAAGTCTATTATCTCAGCTCTTCCCTAAATTGAACAAGAATGATTATTTTTATGAAAAATTGCATTTCTCCTTGTGTTAATTAAATGAAATTTTCATTAAAGATACAGTTATTCGATAAAAAAATTATTTCCAATCACACCCGATTCATTTTTTTCAGGATATAAATTACTATTGCATATTTTTACCACGACAACATGTCAGAAGTTCCACATCATACAAGATAATTGTAAGGTTCGTTTCTTTTATTTTTTGTTTGTTTTATTTATATTACAAGCGTTTTGATTTTTAGGGTTGCACATTAATCATTAATCCTTTAGTCGCCAAGTCTGGAATTAATCGCCAAATCTGGAAATGGAATATGGAATTAAGTCGCCAAATTTGGAAAGGTTTCATGTAATTAGTCGCCAAATCTGGAAACGATGTAATGAATTAGTCGTCAAATCTCGAAATTCTTAAAATCCTTATTTATTAGAATCCTGAAAAGGGCAATAAAACAAATTTGTGAAATTATTGTATTGCCATCGGTCATTGACAAGTGTGCAAAATTTCGAATTAATCTGACATTTTAAAGAGGGTAAAAATCGAGTTCAATTCCGTCACATAAAAGTGAAAATAATAAAAGTGTGTTAAAAATATGTGAATAAATAATATAATGTGCAAAATTTTTAATATTTCAGTTTATTGATTTGAAAAAAAATATATCCTTTTTTTTTGTATAAAAACTAAACTTTTCATTTCTTTTTATATGTTTAATTAATGTAACGTAGTTTTTCCGAAAAAAGGGAGGGGAGTCTCATATTATGAAAACAATATCACAAAATTAGAACTAATATAGCTATAGATATATATATGTAGGATTTTCCCTTTGAAACATTTGTTAAAAGGTTGAGTCATATCCTTTTCAGAGGACCATAAATCTCAATTTTATTTATTACTGCATTCCGAAGCAGCGCCATCTAGTGAGCTTTCGTAGCTCCGGCTTAAATAATTTTTCGGCAGAGGCCTACTAACCACTGCTTGTTCAACACGTCGCGTCTTTACAGCATTTCGCGCCCTGCGCGCACCACCAGTCCTAACATCCAAGAATGAGAAAGGTTTATTTCCCCGTCTTCTAAAGGTATATAACTCAACTTTTAATTAACCTAATTACTGCATGTCTTTCTCTTTGTAAATATCCCCTTTTGTAAATATTTCCCTTTAACTCTTTAAATAAATTATCTTTTACTTAAATGAAGTATTTGTGTTTAAATGACTTAGATTCAATTAATAATTCATCACTCACCCTTAAATACTTACCCCTAGACAAACCACCTCGCCAATCTAAAATCCCGCCTTCTGAAGAGTCTGATTTTTATTCGAAGATTTATTCGGACTCCCACATATATTGCTGTATCATTCTTTAAATTAGTTTGCTATATCCCTGATATTGTTATTAAGGTATCCGACTACCTTCGAAACCGTGATTTTTCAAAAGCGTATAAATGGATATTTTTCATAATATTTAGTGTCACTTAGAATAGATATTATGTATAAAATTGTTTAAAGAATGTTTTTAAAAATAAATTATTTAAATGCAATATTTTGGCAAAAAATGAACATAGAAATACCTATTTTCAAAACTTTCTCTTTTTAAAGAAAATGCTTCTATAAAAATAACATTTTGCCTATATATAGCTCATACCTCTGTACAGAGTCTGATCTAGGGTTTTCGAAATATATAACTTAGAAATGGATTTATCCATTTTTAATACATTAAAGAAACACCGATAATTATTTCAATTGTAAGTAACTCTAAAAATAATTTGAATTTTTCAAAAATCCTAGTTCAGGCCCTTTGGAGAAGTCTTAGATTATTACAAAAGCATTTTTCTTAAAAGGAGAATGTTTTGAAAACAGATAATTCTAAGTTGATTTCTTGCCAAAATATTACCATTAAATAATTTTATATTGTAATAATATTCTTAAAACAGTTTTATAAATGTATTCGAATCTAAGTGATACTAAATATCAAGACATTATCCATTCATACGCTTTTTCAAAATCACGGTTACGAGCGTAATTAGATACCTTACTTTTTCAAATTAAAAGTAATTTCAATCAAATATGCGTGCATCAGTTTCTTTCTCTACAGTTTTATTAAAATCTATTTTTGTTCTATATAAGAATTCTTTTTCAATGAATTAAATACAATAATAAGCTCTTAGACGATCAGAGTAGACATATATGCGAAAGGGAAATCGTTGCTTAGAATAGACATTACCATTGTAAATACCCCAAGAAACAAGACTGGAGTTTTCATCTTAGAATAGTCAAGGATGCTGCTCCTTTGTAACAAAAACAGCTGCAGGGCAGCAGATGTATCTCACTCACTATATGAAGGGTATGAGCATAATGAGCCACTTCTCTTTTACTGAAAGAGTAGTTAAGATTCTATTGAAAAACGTATAAAATGCTTTCTTGGGCAAGACTCCAAGTGCAGCAAGAAAAGTGGCTCATTTCCTTTCCTTTATAGAACGAAATTGATAGTGACTTTTGTTTTGTGTAGAACACTCATTCAGA
Organism: Trichonephila clavipes; assembly: GCA_019973935.1. Classification (NCBI taxonomy): domain Eukaryota; kingdom Metazoa; phylum Arthropoda; class Arachnida; order Araneae; family Nephilidae; genus Trichonephila; species Trichonephila clavipes. Next base: position 206,099 of record BMAU01020739.1, on the reverse strand, counting down.
GAAAAGAGATGGGTTCGAAAAATATGAATCACACGTGTTCTTAAAATAATGAGAATATTTGCAACATTGTTCCTTTGGTTCATATTTTAAGGATCCGAACACGTTCGGATTACTTTTTTTTTTAAAATAGCATATTTAAACATTATAAATGCTTTTTAGGAATTAATACCAATAAATGCCAATATTTTAATAATATTTTTTAAAAAAACATCAAAATTTTACAAAAATTACAATTATAAGTCAAATCTTGGCAGCATTTTTGAAAAACTTCAAAGCAGTTAGAGAAAAAAGTAACATATAAGCAAAAGTATTACTAAAATAAAGTAGATACATTTATCTAGAAAATGAACTAATATTTTAAATTTTTTTTAAAATTTTAGAATTTTAGAGCTGATTGAGTGAACAATATAAGAATTGTGACATTGTTTGAGACCATTATTTAAATAAAAAGTCATAACTCAAAAAATATTCATACAATAAGAAATATTCTAGTACATTCTCAAGAAAATAATGTAAGTATAAGGTTCAGAAAGTTTTATAGAAATACATTAATAACATTTTGAGTTAACAGACTCGTCATACATTTCGAACTATTTAAATACCCCCATTTCTGGTAGATCAAAAACCTTCTTCCGGTTTTTCTAATTCTATAAAATTGATTGTAATGTGGTCTCTATGTAACGTAGGAACAACACAAAGTACGATTTGTAAACCAAAAGATCCCGCTATTCCATAAAATAAAAACAAAAATATCTGTTTTGACCAAATTTGGTCATTTTCAACGTGTTCGGATACCTTAATAACTGAACTGGCCACATTTGATAAATGAAAAACATATTGGGAGTAGGGATTGCAATATCGGACCAAAAGCTCAATACCGGTATTCGGCCTTTTTTGGAACTTAATACCGGGATACCGGTTTTAACCCTCCAACTGGACAGAACGGATTTTCCCGCCCTACTAGAGAGGCTTCGAAAATGGACTGCACGGATTTTTCTGCCTTCAAGTAACGTTTTCAAAAGCGGATTAGCTGCACTTTTCTGAAATCCTTTCCCCCTTTTAAGGTTTAACATCTTGAAAGATAATGAGGGACGGAGGAAGCAACACAGCAGGAGTTTTATGGCTCGCAGGGAACCCTGTGTTTTGACCCCCCCCAATCGTAAAAAATCGGGGAGAAATTTCTTTACAACCCAAGAAGTGTTTGCTAGCTTGTATTTTAAAAGTTTCCAAAACTCCCAACGCATAAGTAAAATATGTTACAATTCCATTTTGATTTCATATTAATTTCAAACTGTAACAAGTTGGGGAGTGTCAAGGCAATCTGCTATTTTATATATAGTTAGACAAATTATATATCTTTTTTTTTTTTTAAGTATATTCTTTTCGCTTCATTTTTCTTATTCAAAGCTTTCAGTTTTTGAAACATGATTATTTTATTATAAGATACCGAAAAAATTAATAAAACATCAAACTCTTTAAAATTTGGAACCTTTTCAATTTTCCAACCACTAAAAATGAATAAATTTAAACTTCATCAAATCATTTGAAACATTTTCTTACACTTTGATAAAAATAATAACGAGAAAAAAAACTAATTAAGATTTATTAGTTTTTTTTTTTTTTAGATTTCAAAGCCTAAGTGTTCAGGTAAGTTTAAGTACAGTGCCTGGTTATATATTGTTAAAATGCACCGAATTATATTTGAATTTTAAGTGCTTGAACTTCAGTTTACATCAAAGACAACATGAATGAAGATTTTCACACATTTTTTTTATAACTGGAATGTTTGAATAAATGGTAATCAAAAATATACGGAAACATTTACAGTAGACATTTATATGCATATAAATAAACATAAAAATCAATTTTAAATTCGAGCTATTGAAAAACATTCGAATTATATATTGTTCAAAAATATCTATTTATACAAAATACCTCAACATTTATCTTTTTTAAAGGCTAACTGAATAAGTAATTAAAATCTGGATATGTTTTGAAATCTCGACCTTATAAAGCTAGAAATTTTATGTTAGAAATTCCATTTGAAATTTCGAAAAAATATGCATCGCGCAGTTAAAAATTATTTACCATAAGTTGTAGCAATTGTTTGAGTATAATAAAAATTTCAAATTTTATTATATAGCTTCTTTGGTATCTTTTAATATATTTCGGCCGCGGTAGCCGAGTGGTATAGGTATCGGAACGTGGCTTGCTTTGTCACGAGTTCGAGCCCAGTACCACTAAAGACCCGCCGTGTAGGGCAGCGATGCACGTTAAATCTGTCGAGAGCTGAAACGTCCTCCTGTTGGTGTGGTGGGGTAGTTAGGAGAGGGGGGTGCCAGCTCAGGTGTCGTCCACGTCACTTGACCATGGTTCAAAATTACGTGGTCCGTCGCCAAAAGCCCTCGTGTAGCTGAACAGTGTGACGTTAATATTCAATCATTCATTTAATATATTTCGAAGATTTCATACAATTCGGTTGAAAACCGCATGCTAAGAGCAAAAAATATACTAAAAAATTGATGAATATACAATTACAATAAATTCTTACATAGAGAAGCAAAACTGAGAAGCTAAAGCGTAGGAATAAAAAAATTTGAGTATATCTGAAGTAGTTTTCGAAATATTTATTTTAAAGTTTAGAAAGTTTGTGTGCGTTATGTTATACTTGATATCAATTAAATGGTTAAAATAATGTGTTAATATTAGTCATGTAATCGTTTGATGACACATTCATATACTAATAAAAATTATCATGGTCATTGATGCGAATGTCAAGAATTTTATGTAATTTTAAATTCAGACATTAAGATATTGATGTAGAAAATATAAAACGACCATCTAAAATACATGAAAAATGCAGTCTGCTATAAAATGATCTTGACAAACAAAATACGGCATTTTCACTTACTATGGCAGAGCCGGCTTAGTCAGGGGCGATCTGGAAAAACAGAGAGAGAACCGCGGTTTTGATGGATGCCGCTCTAGCTTTTAAAGCTCCCAGGAAAAATTATATATACGAGGCATATCCAGAAACTAAGTTCCGTTTCTATTTATATCCGCTCCAGCGCAGCGATCGCAGTTCCGCGCATGCCCGACAGACGCTCAGTATCAAGGAGAAGAAGCACACACACATGCGTCATTTTTAGATCACTGTTGTTGTGCTTGTTTACAATGTCGGTGTTGATTGAAAATCCCGCTGCGTGCGAAATCAGATGTGTAAAATGCTAGAAAGTGAAACCAGTGTAATTCGTTTTCTGAATGCAAAGAAAATGAAACCAATCGAAATTTATCGGCAAATTTGTAAATTTACGGACAAACACTCCTACGAGGATTTGGCTGGGATGTGTTTGGTCATCCTTCGTACAGCCCTGACCTCACTCCTAGCGATTTTCATCTTTTCTCACATCTCAAGTCTTTCCTTGCCGGTAAACACTTCAGCAATGACAACGAGCTGAAAGAAAATGTTTCTAACTGGTTGAAGACACAGGCGGCAACCTTCTATGAAGAAGGCATAGAAAAACTTGTGCCACGATATGATACATGCCTGCAAAATTTCGGCAGTTATGTGGAAAGGTAGTTTAAGAGTTTTACATTTTTGTCCAATAAATGTTTTTTTCTGTATCTGTATACAATTTATTTTTATTACCAAACGGAACTTAGTTTCTGGATATACCTCGTATATATAAATTACAAATGCAAAAATAAATCTTGTAATTTTCCATACATTTTTATAACAACGAATTGTGGAATTGGCTTCCAAAACATTGTAGTGTTTGACAATATCTAAGGTAACCAACCCTACTTTAGATAGATTTGTACTACTTTTTCGTAACCGTATTCCTTTTAAAATTAATTCGTGCAGCCGAAATACACCTTTTGTACCCTTAAAAATTTATGTTAACTATAACGGTTAATTTTAATTTATGCAACTTGTGAAATGTTCATAATTAACCATTTCCGTCTAAACAGTTTACATGAAAAAAAAAAGTTTGGACTCCTTCATTCATTAGGGATTTATATAAGATCCTAACATTAAATTTTATTTTTCACCGAATAGGATTGAGTGAAAGTGTATAGTGCTTCCACACCACAGGTCTAGGGTTCAATTAACGGGCTGCGCAAGGTCGACTCTGCCTTTCATCCCCGCTACATTGGGTCGATAAATGAGTACCAAGCTTGCTTTGGGTCTTAAACACTGAAGGTCTCTCTTCAGACAGACCACCAAATCGGGACATCTGTTCATGCACCTCAGCGTCCAATGGTCACGTGTATTATGATGGGCACAGTAGTTCCTGGCCCTCATGGATTGTTGTGCTTCTGAGTTTGAGTCTTAAGTTTGAGGATTACCTCACTTTGGTGATACCCTTAGATAAACATGTATTTCCACTCATTTGTAATTAAACATTTTTCTTTCAATTACGTTTATTTCAGAAGGAAGTTTGATTTTTCAAATGTATTTGCTTAATAACATGTATATTTGTGTATTATATTAAAAATTTGATCAGTCCAAAATTACATGTTTTTAGCTCCTCTAAAAGCTTTTAGGATTTTACAACTGATCTTACAATCCATATACGTTTTATAGTAGTATATTTAAAAATGATAAGGACATTTTTACGACTGTGTGAGCTGTTATGCCTCGTTTATAAATATAAAAAATTGCATTCAGCTACAGTTTTTAAAATGTACAGAAATAAGTGGAGCAAGAGGATACTTACATATTATGAATATTTTTGACTGCAGTAAGATATATTTATATTTCAGTTTCTTTACAATTTGAATAGAGGTTTTAAGCCATTTTGCGAATAGTTTGATAATGAGTATAAACCCATAGGCTGTTTAATATTGTAAAGTGTTTTACTTTGATACCAGCACACATTAAAATAAGGCTCATTTGCAGTTATATGATCAGCTTCAGTGATATTTAAATTTTCAAAAATAGTCTACACGTACGAAAACATTCTTTCACAACCGCACACCACATCTCATACTATATCTTCCCTACAGCAGGAAATATTTGTGTATACTGAAAAATTTAATACAGGATACATTTCCAAGTGTTAAATTTGTTTTTAAAATTTGGTATGAATACATTGTGGAACTGTCGGTTAACTTCACTGAACAAAATTGTTTTAAGTGTACTGTTTTGAAAGACAAGATTAATTAGGGAGAACTCTTCTCACAATAGAATTTGTAATGACTGAATTGTGTGAAAATGTAGTTATCGATGTGTGACATTTTTCCTTGTAATAAAAGAAACAGAAAGATAAGAAATTTAACTTGAGTAGAAAATGGTTAGAAGTACTGTCATGCGCATTTGAAGAAGTATATCCCGCATTAAAATTAAAAATTATTGACTGAATGTGTGTTATGTCCATCACAAATGCCAAAGTAGAAAAGGAATTTTTATTTAATACAAGAAGTTCGAAAAAGAGAACACTAGGAAGGAAAATTTAAATTTTTTCCGAAAAATATTCAGTTAACATAAAAATATCTTTTATATGATTTTAATTAAAATAAATTAAAAGTATTGAAGTCCTTTTTTATGCTATTTTAAATTAAAAGTATAACTGAATAGAGAAAGATCGGTTTTATTTCATAAATATAATCATTGTATGTAATATTTATTGTGTTATTGTTTAAAAATGAGATAAGGCCTTTGCTCTTTTTACCTCATTACTTTTTTAAAAAACTGGAAAGTGAGCGCGTTTTCTTACTCTCATATTCAAAAATGAATACAGGATGCTTTTTTCTGGTTCAAATCGCAATACCAAAAACATATATATATATTTTAATTTTTAAAAAATGACAAAAAAATAAATTTTCTTTGAAGAAAATATAATTATTTTTCAACTTCTAACATACTATTTATTTCATTTTTTCCTCTTTTTTTTTTACCTTTCATTTCGTTTTTAATTTTACTGTGACTGAGCATATAGGAGAACGAAACACCGTATCTTTTTCAAAGAGGATTGATCAAGAGAGGATATCTACGCTTTCAAAGAAGATTGCCCAAGGCAACTTAACAGCCAGCTGTAAACGATTGATCTCTTGGTTCTTACTTTTCAAAGCGACCGAACTGGGTCGTAAAATTTTCCCTGTTCGACCTCCCAAGTTCTAAAAGGGGGAAGGAAAAAAGTCTGTTGCATTTTTGAAGGGAATCGCAAAATAAGAGTTAAACGCTTTCGGAGTAACTTTTCAGGAGGAAGGTGTCCAGTTAGAGGGTTAATACCGGTAGTAGAAATTTTAGAAAAAGAAAGAAAACATTGGGTGTGTTTCTTTGTTTTACTTACCAGTTTTATTAGAGAGCGTAAATATCACAACAAATAATTTGTAACTTATAAATAATAAAAAAATAAAGAATCACGAAAAAGTAAAGGGACATCTTGTTTATTTAAATAACGAAAAACTGTGAATATCACTATTCAATTTGTGGTACTATTACAAATTTTTGAAATGGATCTTAAAAAAGCATAATGCATCTATTGTACTGTCATAAAGCATGGAACGTAATTTTGAGTAAAAATTACCTAAAGTACTAAAGTGTGATATGTAAATAAAAATGTAAATAACACACTCACCAATTTAAAAAAAAATATTGAAAAATTACGCATTTTCTTCATAAGTACAACTTTAGTTTCTCAGATACGAAAAAAATATCAGACTACGAAACCTGCAGGAGAGCCGTTTCTTTCTGAGCTGTAATAGAATAGTTTTGGCATTGGATGATTCACGTATTTTATAATTTTTCTTGATAGTGTGAAACTACTTTGTGTTCACAGTCTAATTAATTTCCCCCGTTTGCGAAACATTGTAGTAAGAGGTGTTGACGGATGATAGAAGGCAGATGAGCTTGGATATGTTATTCCTCTTTCAACGAGAACTTAGGACTAGTGGTATTCAGTTCTATTTATCAGAGAAATAATGTGTCTATATATTTTTGAGTTCAGATTAGTAGTCTTTATTCTGTTGTATTTAGCAATGAAAAAAATCTGATGATGAATTTAATGAGTTGCTTGAGAACTGTAGAACAAATAAGGAAAAATAAAAATAAGAACAACAGAATGAGCGGAATATAGACGTTTAATTTCTTCACCTTCTGAAATAGATGTCAAATTATTTAATTTATAATATATTTTAATCATGGAGCAATAATTAAAAGTATAACATGAGAACAAAAACGTATACTATTTTGCTATGTTGATGATTCATGAACATATAGCGGAAATAATTTTAAAAAATTCATTCTAGTAAGTACCGAAAAACCGGTATTTAAACTTGTGAATACTGGTATTTTAAAACTGTACAAATGGCTCAAAGTACCGGTATTAGGTAACCCGGGATACCGGGATTGCAATCCTTAATTGAGAGTTTTAATTGCAATTTAATAATATTAGTTTTATTAAAAGGATTCATTATAAAGGGTTCGTTCAGGCTTATGCCTAGGAAATACCAGACTGCCTTCCCGCGCTTTGTGAGCGGCCATATAACAGCTCTCACTTTTCGTCAGGATCAGAAGTTCAGGGAGAAGGGTCTCTAGTGTTATTCCGAGCTGGTCTCTCCTGCCCTCATCTTGATATGTTCGGAGTTTAAAAAGTACGAGGTGCTACTGAACTCTCTTCTGTTTTTAGAATTTCTAGAATTTGTTGGATTTATGAAGATTGTCTAGCATTGCTAGACAATTTGGGATTAGAGACAACAAGAGTTATTAAAAAGATTTAATATTTATTTTAAATTACAGTCGGACCTCTATATTACGAAAAGTCGCTAAATCTCGAAAAAAGTTCGTTATATGGAAAAATCGTTAAATAGAGGTTCATCGATCAATTTTCTTTATATAAACCACATAAAACATATTTTAAATTCATAAACACTACATATTATAAAAAAGTAATTATTCAAATTTTTTTGTAAATTAATATATATTTATTTTATAATTCTGAGCCATCAAAAAGAAAGAAATGAAACGGCAAGGAACGTTTTTTGATGCCTTTATCCACTTCCTGATGAATTAAGGTATCCGACTACTTGCGACAACTTTTTTTTGAAAAAAAGAAGATATGGAGATTTTTTTGTGATTTTTATGTTTATTTAGTATATTTTAAGGAAAAAATCCTAAAATTGGTAAAAGAAAAAAATTATTATTATTAAAATGGGAAAAAACTAGTAAAAATGTACAAAAAATTACATAAACGGGGCCCGCTCTGTACAAAGATTTTATGAACAAATTCTCCATTTTTCAATTTTGATGTGTTACTTTGTTATTCCTGTTTGAAGTGACCTTCAGGATAAGAGATATTTTAATTTTTACAAAAACTAGAGCACTTTATCTTAGTGATTATACGAAATTGCTTAAAAAACATTGACTTTATTCACATAAAGGACTGCAAATTTTGAAATAAAATAGTTATTGATAAATCTGAATATCAATGAATATCTACTGTTATGCGGAACATAAGCAAAAAAATTCAGCTAATTATTTTTAAAACTTTTTGAGCAATCACTGTCCCCGTTTGAGTTTTTCGAAAAAAAACACATTTCGAGTAAAACGCATTTTAAAGATTGACATCTTGTGTAAAGTTATGGCATTTGCTTTTACTAAAACACTTGTAGTTTTTGTTCTAGTGGAGGAAAAATAAAATACTTGGTATTGTTATTAAGCTAATAAAATGGTCTATAAAATAAAGTCAGAAAAAAAATTGTCAATTTTTGAAAAAAATCATGGTTTTTGGGTAGTCGGATACCTTAAATGTTTTCTTTATCCGCAAGCACTTACGTTTTAATTTCGAGCCACAAGAGAAACGAAGTTACCAGTACGACTGATGAACACTTCAAATGAATGGACACGGGCCATGAGACAGTTCCTTTGAGAGTGAAATTGGATATCGAAGATGTTACAGATAACTGGACAAGGAAGCTTAGGTTGCATTTCTTGGATGACACACACAGAATTTTACTGCCCTCGGTGAGTTAGGCTTCTAATAAAACCAGTTCAAGATTTATAACCCCCATAAAGTGTGTTAAAAGAGAGAATAACTTGAAACGTCCAGAGATACTTCAAAAATAGGGATAAAAAAATTGAATTACAAGAAAAAAAGTTCGTTAATAGAAAATGCACTTCTCTATAGGGAGGTTATTTAACGAAGAAAACCATGGAATGTTCTTGGTTCCAGGAAAAAGTTTGCTACATAGAAAATTCGCGATATAGAGATTCGTAATATGGAGGTCCCACTGTTATTAAAGTGGGTTTTTTTATACAAATTATGATTAAAATTAATCCACGATTATTTATGCAAGAACTCAAGAACCATTACAGTATTCTGAATAAATAAAATTCTGAAAAATTTAAACATTAAATTTATTATTAGTAACATAAGTAGTTAAATTCTTTAAAAAATTAATCTACTATTAAGGTATCCGACTACGTTCAGAACCGTGATTTTAAAAAAGTGCATTAACGGATAATTTTCATGATATTTAGTGTCACTTATATTAGACTACATGTATAAAATTGTTTTAAGGACGTTTTGACAAAAAAAAATGTATTTAAATGCAATATTTTGCAAAAAATTAACTTGGATTAATCTTTTTTTCAAATTGTTCTCCTTTTGGGAAAAATGATTCTATTATAATAGTATTTAGCCTGTATATAGCTCGGACCTCTTTACAGAAATTCAACTAGAATTTTTTTGAAATATATAACTTAGAGATGGGTTTATTCATATTTTACGACAACAGAGGGGAGCAATTTTAAGCAAAAAAACGCGAATAATTATTTCAATTGGTGGTAACTCTGAAAATAATGTGAATTTTTCAAAAATTCTAGTTGAGCCTCTGTAGAGAGCTATATACAGGCAAAATATTATTATAATAGAACCATTTTTCACAAAAGGAGAACATTTTAAAAAGAATATTCTAATTTAATTTTTTGCCAACATATTGTACTTAAATAATTTTTTTGTCAAAGTTTCCTTAAAACAATTGCATACATGTATTCTAATCTAAGTGACACTAAATATCATGGAAATTATCTATTTATGCACTTTTGAAAAATCACGGTTATAGATCTATTAGTTTAATTTTTAATTAAGTTTTAATAATATAACCTTAAAAGTTTATATAATTTTTAAGAGGAGAGCTTAAAAGCAATTATGAAAACATTTTAACTAATATTTTTTTAACTCATATGTATGATTTATTAATAAAGTTATGAATAGATTATTTTGTCTCTTTATTTTCGTATTTTATCAATAGTTATATCAAAGGTACATGTATAAAAGTAATATAATAAATTTTTCAAATAATAAAAAATTACAAGCAATGAATTCATACCAAAGTGTGAACAATATTCAAAAATAGTGTATTTATCACTCATTTAAGATTAATTTCAGTACTATGAATAAATACACAAAAAAATAATTATATAAAAAATTTGAAAAATGTTCTACCTTTCAGAAGTGTAACTTTAAAAAACTTCTAATGTGTTACTCTAAACCTTACTCTAAATAACTAAAACTGAATATTTCTCACAGAAAGTGAATCTACCGTCATTTCGTTTCGTTCTTCTGAATAACCTTCTTCCCATCCGTTATATTTTTGTCAGGTAATATTCAAAAAAGATATTAAGAGATGCAATTTAATGTTGTACCACTTCTTGAAAATAAAAATAAAAAAATGTACTACATATGTTATGAAACGTAACACTAAGGGAAGGAATAAAACGATTTGAAAGCTTTAGGTTCGCAGTTTTTTAAGAGTTCTTGGGTTTTCTTAAAGCGAGTTATGTTACTACAAGCAACTGAAGTACATCAGTAATGCTAGTTTCTAGCATGACAGTTTCATATTTTACTTTTATAAAACTGCATAAATATACCTCCATTATAATGTTTATGTAGTGCATTGCATGCAAGATAACATAAAATATTAAAATCGACCTTCTTTTTTTACGTTATTTTTCTACAAATTCTACAAATATGTTTTTTAACACATACTCGAAGCTCCTTGGATATAAATGCTTATATGTTCCTGAAAATGAAGAAAGATCTTTTTGAACGAGAATTATAAGAACAACTTAAAATACCAACAAAAGCAGAATAAAATTATTTTTCAAAAACAAATATTTGTTTTTATATTATGTTAGATAATTTATCATAAAAATAATTAAATATGTTTATTTTTTAATAAATTAAAATTAGACATTCATTTTTGATTATTGCTTTGAATAACATTAATGTTGTATACACTATATGAAACATATATTATTTTTGTATAGACTATATATAACAATATGGTATATGACTACGTTCGACACCGTAATTTTCAAAAGCGCATAAATTGATAATTTTCATGATATTTAGTGTCACTTAGATTAGAATACATGCATAAAATTGTTTTAAGGACATTTTGACAAAAAAGTTTATTTAAATACAATATGTTGGCAAAAAATTAACTTAGAATAATCTTTTTTCCAAACGTTCTCCTTTTGTGAAATATGTTCTATTAGAAAAATATTTTGCCTGTGTATAGCTCAGACCTCTGTTTAGAGGCTCAATTAGAATTTTTGAAATACATAACTTAGAAGTGGGTTTATTCATATTTTACGACAACAAAGGGGAACAATTTTAAGAAAAAAACTCGAATAAATATTTCAATCGGTGGTAACTCTAAATATATATATATATATATATATATATATATATATTTAGACACATCTTAAATTCAAAATAAAATATTTTTGAATATTCGATATTGCGATCGTAGCGCAGTCTGCCGGATCCAGTGTAAAACATTCCAAGATCAACAATTTATAAATAAAAAATTAATTAAACAAACATTTCTAAGCCGAATTATAAATCTAAACCATTCTCGAGTCCACTGGAACAGACAAAAACTTTCATCAAAATCGGGCCAGCCGTTTAGGAGGATTTTAGTTGCATACACACGCACAGAAGAATTACATGTATAAAAATTATTTGAAAAGATATTAATTAAAAACGCTAAAAAGCGTGGATCGTCCGCATTTTCGTAACAATAAATACCGGGTTTGGACAGTTTGGCTGAAAATCAATTTCCGACGCCAACTTACGTCTTTTTCAATCCCTACTATTAGCTCACGATCTCTATACATATATTATTTGTTTGTTTATTTATTTATTTATCTTGGTGGAATTTTCAATCGTTAATAAAATACATTTTAAAGTGCTCAATTGAGCTGAAATGTAATGTACATCAGTGCTTCTCAAACTTTCAATACTGGCGCCCCCCTTTTCAATCACAATTTTTTTCGCGCCCCCCTTATACATTAATAATGTACTGAATGCAATAATAATGCACTTTGACGCTAAAGCTACAATAGGCGATCTTAATTATAAACCATACAAATAAGTAACATAAGTATTAAATTTTGTATACTACTTTTAAGCAAAATAAATAAATAAAATAATAGGATAATTATTATGTTATTTTTCCTTTCTCTAATTTTTAAATTGAACATATTGCAAAATGCGGTAGCTGCTTAGAAGACAAAATATAGATATCTGTTAAATATAGAAAAAGAACTCAGGGGGTCAATTTCTAATCATAAGCATTCCTTATAAAAACTTTGCTTTCCAAGACAAGCTCATGGACGTCATTAATACTTATTAAACTTGTTCTTAATTTAGTATTAATTAATTAGTTATAAAATATTCTGTGCAGCACTTATAAATTAAAAGTATACCGGCTGAAGTGCCCGCTCTTTGCACGAGTTCATTTGTAAGAAAATAAAACATTATTGATATAATAGCTGAATTGTAAGGGAAGCAAAGCCAAGTGCTCGACAATGTTTATAAAAACGTAAAATTGTTTTTTTTTAAATGGTTGCTCAAATTATAATTAGTTTTAAGCGAATTGTAATTTTAAGCCTCACAGAATTACCATTTATAATTGATGTTAAACAGTAGCGCACACAGGAATTTTTCAAGGAGGGTCCGGGGTCGAAAGTTCACCAATCTTATATCAGGTTCCTTTTGATTTTGTCGAACACAGTAAAAAACTAATTCTTGAATAAATAATTAGCATTAATTAATAAAATTAATCATTAATAACAAATACTTAATTAAATTTTGCGTACTATAAACTTAGAATTATAATCAATCGGGAAAAAATCAAGGGCTTTGGGGGGAGGTGGACCCCCTCCCCCTTGTGTGCGCCACTGATGTTAAATAATGATCAATAATATAAATATCGATGAAGAATAATTGAATTATTTTTAATATTTAAAGCGAAAAGACTTCAACATGTTTTAACCCGGTAGCAGGCACGCACTCGATACGGTCGGGGTTATTCAGTCACCCCAATCCTTTTTTTTTAATTATTTTATTGTACACGATACAAATAATGTTTCCAGTCAATGATTTAACTAAGAGAAAGTTTACTTACCTACTTTCAAGGACTTTTCAATTTTTCTTTGGTAACAAATAAACAGTTTTGCCAGAATTAACGGTTTCGTAATCTGTGTGTCCCGCGCGACCACTTCCGGGTAAAAAGTATATTCATTATGATAATATGTATGTTACTGCTAAAAAAAATGTGTGGCACGTTTTTCGTTATGCTTTATATGTTGAGAATATTTATAAAAATATGTCTTGGCCAAGTAATCCTTCATGTGCTTGTGTGTGTGTGCTGTGACATCGTCGATGGTTGTGAATCCCCATCTTTCGATTCACGATAAGTGTTATGGTTTCACCAGCTGTTCAAGGACAAGTACGACCCCATCGATTGTCCCTGAATTTTTACGATCCACCAGCTGTAAAATGACCACTGCACGTGGCCATGGGGCCATTGTTTATTGTCTGAACTCAGGGAGTGAAGACGGACAGACGGGTCACCATAATGGTAAAGTAGAGCCGCTGCCCCATTGACAATAGGCGAAGCCTATCTTAAAATAATCATGTCGTCTTTTCTGGTGTTGAGTGATGGGGATACTAGAACCAGGTGGCGTGATGGACAAGTGTGTCCAGATGTTGGACAAGGAACTATGGCGCCTTGGGCCAGACGGCCCGGGTGTGTTTTGGCGTGTGATGCGCAAATAGGACGAGGGAGGCCAAGAGTCTTTTGTGACCTGCCAATAAGAAGGGACGAGGGGCGTGTTGTGAACACACCCCTGGTGTTTAAAAGGGTTCTTTTTCAGGAGAGAAGAGGAGAGAACGAAAAGGAAGGACGGAAAAGGAGAGAGGGAGAATAGGAGACGGAAAAATAGAAGAAAAGGAGTCGGGGAGAGAGAGAGGAGCCCACCTTGCATGCAAAAAAGGGTTGAGTCCGGAGATTGGAGTGAAAAAGACGATGAACGCCGGTGGCGTTGAGAATAGAATAGACTGACTACACCGGCTTGGCATATGGACTTGGCATGTAGACTGAATAATATTACTTCACTATTAAATTGTTTAGCTAATAAACAATATTTTTATATCATATTAGGCTGTACAAAAAAAATTACTGATGACTAGCTATACACGACGTTACAGTGCTCTCCGTGGTTTTCCAAATATCATAAAACTCTTTTGCATGGGAAAAAGCGCAACAGAGAACACATAAGAGAGGGGTCATAACTAACTGTACCAATAACTTAGAAGGTCAAACAGATTACAGCTATAATGTGCAGTATTTCAAAAATAATGACAGCGATGAATTTTTTATGTTCCTAAATTTTTTCGATTCTGGGTCTGGGATCTGTTTTTTCTCTGAAAGAGTAGTATGTTAGGTTAAAAAAGCGTAATAAAAAATCTCTCATCGTGGGATTACAGCAAATCAAATAAAAGTTTTTTTATTTGGTTATTGGATCAAAGATAACTAATTAGGTATTGAAGAAGTTTTTATTTTTGCTGACTTAATATCGCGCGCCTATAAATTATATCAGAGTTTAAGTGCATTTTTTATTATGTCTGAAAGTATTTTGTTTTAATTCATTCCATTAAACTAATTATTTTTAAAATCTTTTATTTTCGATATGCTCGCGCCCCCCTCGTAAGGTCATCGCGCCCCCCACAGGGGGGCGCGCCCCACAGTTTGAGAAACACTGATGTACATGATTACTTTGGATGACAATACAATAATTTAATTATAATTAATAAAAATTAATTGATTAAAACTAATTATTTAAAAAATTACAAATACAGCCACGTTTGCAACATAGCGACCCTTTTAGCGACTTATGTCAAAATTTGAAAAGGTTTTTTTTCTCACGTGTTAAAGCATTCAGTTGATAGGAAATTTTATTTTATAACAATTGCGTTGTTACAACAATGCAGGTGAATGTTGAGTTGTATTTTTTGTATGTTTTTAATTAATATCTTTTTAACTAATTGCGATATAGGACCAAATTGGGAATCTAAATCATTCTCGAATTTACTTGAACCCACACAAAAAATTTCATCGAAATCGGTCCAGCCGTTTAGGAGGAGTTGAGTGACAAACACACGCACAGAAGATTTTTATATATAAAGATATATATATATATATATATATATATATATATATATATATATATATATATATATATATATATATATATACACAATTAATTTCATTAAATGTCCTCCAAATATTGAGAAAAAAAAACAAATTTTGAACCATTTCAGAATATTACATTACTTTTAGAGAAATAATTCTGATAAGAAACCAAAGAATGTGTTTAAATGATATTCGTGGAGCTCTTCTTTAAATGTATCTGAGCTGGTAGATAGATTGTTGTATTATAGATTCATTTTACTCCAGAGTTTTTCACTTACTTTATGTTGTTGTGGCTAATGCCACCTGTCTGACGTAGTCAGAACGAGGCCCACGAAACTCATCGTGGCATGGGCAAGAGGTACGCCTGTCGTTGGCCTTGAGCACCATACAGGTGACAGTGCGATTTAAGCTCAGTGAAACTTCCCCGAAGGGACGATAGATGGCGACACGACCTCTATCTCCACCTCCACAATTTCTGCAAATGAACTGAAGGGGAGGGAAATATTCTCCAGTTCCTGCGCTAGTGAATAAGCCCTCAAGACTACGGACCCACTGATTTAACGAGCACGTACTCCGTGTGCACTCGGAGGGTATTTGGTGACATCGAGCATCGAACCCAGGCCTTCCGGTCTGGAGTCCGATGCTCTAACCACTAGGCTACCCACGGCCTACTTATTTTATGTAAATAATATATATATATATACATATGTCATATTTTTTTTTTAATTAAAATTATCTGAAATCTATATGATGTAAGAAAATAAAACCCACATTATACAATGTAAAAAACTAATAAATCAGTGTTATAAATTATAAACACCGACCATGAGAATAGTTTCTTGTTTAGCTGTGCATAAATGTTAATTAAATTTGTGGCATTCATTGGATACCATAAATTAAACGGAAACTACTGAAGAAGGACTTAACACACACACATTTGTTTTTGCAATTTTAATTCAAGTGAAAATGATAACATGTGTGTTAATACTACTATTTTTATAAGTTCTGCTCCTCATCAACAAGAAGAATTAGATCCCGGAAAGTTTTATCATATATGAGGTCCAATACACTACGGTATTTAGAACAATGAGTAATAGCACTATACCAGTGTTGGGCAATTTTTTTGGCTCGAAGTCTACTTTGTGGAAGCAGAAGATATTGGAGAGCCACACATTTACAAAATTATTGTATTTATTAGTTAACTGTTCATTACAGAAAAGATATAAATCATCATATATATATACATATGTAATAATTCCAATAATCTGTAATAACTCTTGAATTTTTTAATGTCCAGTCCTTCAAGACAACCGTTCAAATATTTTAATTGGTCACCCTCCTAACGGATACTTTTTAAACTACATCCATCCACATCCTAAATCACGTGATGTCCCGCTGAATATAAATAGCAAGAATCTGTAAAGCTCTCTTACACCTCTCTGCTCTTCGCTGTAACATGTAGTCAGCCGGCTGCTGCTCGTTGTGTGATTGTGTGTTGACTTTGTTCTGTGTTTGTGCCATTATGTTTGCTTCTTGTGATGTGGAAACGCCTAAATGTTGAATAAAATGAGTAAACTTTCCAATCAACCTCTTCTACACTACAGTAGTTGTCCATTCGCCTCGTAGTACAGGAACCACTCACCACGACAAAGTACGGCATAGTATGCACCACTATAAGTTTTCTTATATAGTATATACAAATCATTAACTGTAAGTTAAATGAAGCAGTGGCAGTTTTATTTGATTTTTTAATGTTCTAACATCATCCACAGATGCAACAGATAATTTTAGAACCAACTTAATGAGGCAAATGTACCCTATCATAGTTTTTTTTTCTTTTTTGAAATCAGGATGAGTTGCTTGTTGAAATTCTCATCACATCGTGGAAGTTAACGTCAACCAACTTTCTCACCTATTGTTACTCTTCATGCAAGAAAAACTTTGCTTATAAATGTATGTCAACCCAAATATAAAGAATATTTTCCCAGGAAATTTCTTCATACATGGAACATTTTCAGCAATGAATTGTATAAAAGATAATTTATGCCATATCATTAAACATTTCCTTCCCTCTGAGATCTGACTACAATTCAAAAAATGTTCCAGCTTCAACTCCTCAGGTGCAGTATTAATTTTAGCAGTAATGGGATAAGATTGAAAATTGGATTTATATAGGCTCAATTTTCTTAAAATTCCAAAATCTTCTTGTGACCTCGAACTCTGTAGAATATCTCTAATTTTAGCAGAAACACACTTTCAGGTTTTCCTAATAAAGGAATTCTTTTTTCCTAATAGTTGAAAATACGAGACGATACGATCTTTTGGTCTCACTCCTGTTGTATACCCATTGGGGACTTACGCATAATACAGTCGAATGGGTTATGTCGTTCCCATATTAATTAGAGAATTTAATATTTCATTACAATTTCATTTTTATATTTTTATCAATAGAAGACAGCGAGCACATTAAGAGGACACAGTGCGATTCAAATGACAAAAATCAGTCAAAAAATCAAATATAATTTTTATAACCTAAATTATTCTTTACATATTTTTCTACACCCTCACAAAATTTGAAAGCTCTAAACTTAAAGAACGCAGAATTATGATATATTTCACGTTCGTTTTTATTCACATCCCTACGGCAAATCAAAAAATTTTAAACTTACTTATCTCAGAAACATAAGATAATTAGTTTGTCTTCATTTAAAATGCTAAGACATTTTTTTCTATTGTGCCTAATGTTTTGAATTTTTTTTACCCATTGCTAATAATACATGTAACAAAAGTTGGTATGCATTTTTGAATCAAAAAGTAATACTTATTTTTTTAAAAAATATTCGAATTCAAAATTTATAAATTTAAGAAATTTTCAATAAGCATTCATAAAAAGAAGTATTGTACGAATACCAATCATGTTATCGCAAAACCCATACCAATTTTTGTTATACATAGTTTGACGTACATGTTAATCAAATTTCATAAATGGAAGTCACCTTTTGTAGGAGGAGTAGCAATGTAAATTAACTTCACACATTTTAAGTTTTTTCTTTATAAAATTAAATAACTAGCTTTTCATGAAATTTTGAGCATAAAATCTGTTTTACGTAGTATACAAACATTGGCGGCAACAAAAAAGTTTTTGAAATTCCTTAAATTAAGAATATTTGCGTAAATCGCACCATGTCCCCTTAAATGTTTTTAAAAATGTATATTTTACGTTTTAACCCACACACACATGAAATATTTAACACCTAAGGAACTTCAAACATGTTTTTGTTAATTTTTTAGCACTTGAGAATTTAATCTTTACTTGTGAAAACTCTTTACCAATAAGAAAATAGTAAGAAAACAAAAATATTTTAACTATTCCAAACTTTTAATTTTAGAACTCAAATCGTATTTAACTTTTCTCATTAGGTAATTACAATGCGAAAGTTAGTTTGCTATTTTAACTACTTCTTAAGATTCGCAAATGGGATAAAATAACAATGGCGTTCATTTCTGAGGATTTCAGTCGTCTCTACGGACATGAATAACGTTCAGCACAATTTCTGTATAAACGATCTTTTAAAAATATTTTTAATCAATCTACTAACTTCCATCTAATTATCAAAACTTCTTGAATCCATTACACTTTCCATTTCAAATGTACTTTAACATTTAATGCTTATTGTTCACTGTCTGAGTAATATTTATAGGATGAATTTAGTGTTAATTTATTTTTGAACTTTAAAGGAGATGAAGAAAATACCTTTTTCCCCATAAAATCGAAAAATACATGCGTCAAATTGCAGCATGCAATTTGAAAAGAGAAACAAGTATCTCTCTCGGTTGGGAATTTTGATTCTGGTATATTTTCAATTTATTCTTAAAGCTGTATAATAAGCCATTGGTTACAGATCTTGTAATTTTGAGACATGCAATTCATAGTTGAGTTGATGCCCAATATCATTACATTTATTTTAAGTCTGAAAATCGTGGAGATATAAAGAGAAATGTAAGCTCAATTTAATTGTAGTTATATCAGTTATCAGCTTTCTTTGTTTCATATGACTGCAAAAATGCTCATTGGCTGCAAAAATGAGCTTTAAATATACTTCTATAATTGCAGGCTCTTTATTATTATAATATGTGGATTACAATGAATTTTTTGAAATTTAAAGATAAAGTAATCCGAGGTAAAAATATATACAGATTTATTTTACTGGATGCATTTTGCACTCTTTGAAGGACATTACGATTTTGCTAGGGGTGT
The DNA here is from genome assembly GCA_019973935.1 of Trichonephila clavipes. NCBI lineage: Eukaryota > Metazoa > Arthropoda > Arachnida > Araneae > Nephilidae > Trichonephila > Trichonephila clavipes. The sequence continues at coordinate 186,349 of BMAU01020739.1, read as the reverse complement.
TAATTTAGTCTCTTCAGTTGTGTAAAAGTCTAAGAAATATATATGTATATTTTTTCATAGTATTACAATATAGCATAATCATGCATTATATATCCATGAAGCGCACGCATCATATAATGGAATATTTTCATGAATATAAAAATTCTACAACACCTCTATATTATATTCGATATTTATTAGACAATAATTTTGAAAATAAGTATTATGTTGTTATGTAAAGGGAGTTTGGAATAGTTCATTACGTGAATGCAGTTTGAAATAAACATATATTTTAAAATGTAATTATCTTGATTTAAAAGCTTTTTTTTAAACAAATACATAAGGAAAAATTTGGAATGCATATTTTTAAGGAAAAAAAGTGTATATTCAAGTGAGCATTTTTGAAAAATGTGTAATTTAAATGGTAAAAATTCCTTTTAAAATGAAAAAAAAGTTAAATTTAATTATTTTAGTTAAAATAATTTATATTATATGTTAGTGTTAAATATGTTTCCCACCGTATATATGCACATATAAGTTCTTTCTACCTTAATAGAGCTATTTACTTAAGTTCGTAAAACTCGTGAGAAATGAAGGACTTCTCAAATGAATTCTATTTACATATGCTAGCGTTATATTGTATAGTTCTTTTATTTCATAGCGTGGTTATTTTTCCACGTTACCATGTCTTTGCGTACCACTGTTACAGCTCCACTGTGCCACGGGTTGGCCACCCCTGCTCTAACCGATAGTATCCTAATCAGTTTAAGCCCCTCCAACGAATTTTTTCTGCCTTCGATTCTAAATCGCCTCCTATTTTCAGTAGCATTAACATTGGGAAAAAAGTGCGGTATATTTTTGAATAAATACGGTATACAAATAACATAATATAAAGATCGTTTTGTCAGAAATTTTTTATACTACGATATGTTTTAAATCAAGATGATATATATAAACTCTTCTCACACTGACACCGTTTCACTTTCACACCTAAAAATGCACCAATTATCGAGAACTATTTTATTTAAATCTCTATCATGCAGTCTATTGCTACCACCAATTAGAAAAAAAACTACTTTAGAAAGAGATATACGTGTTTGTAACGGTTGAAACAGTGCAAAATCCAGATGGACACGTCCTTAACGTTGAGGGATAGAGTGAGATGAACATGCTCAGATCGTTCGTAACGGCAAAAGGGTTAAAGAAATTGTTTTCAATATGAGAGGCATATAAAATTCTTTCTTTGAATAACAGCAATATTTGAAGATGTTTTGGGAGGTTCATGGTGCTTTCAAGCTAAGTGAACCCACACTCAATGAAGTTAATTAACATAAAAGTATTCTAAGAAACTGATAAAAATAAAGTACATTTATATATATGTGTGTGTGTGTTTCCGTAAAGTATCTGATTCAGTTATTTCATAGAACAAATTGCTTTTCATAGAATAACTAGGTATTTCATATAATAACTAGGTAGACAAATTAGCTAAAGTAAATAATAGATCAAAAATGTCATCCTTGACCTAGTTATTCCATGAAATAACTAGTTATTCTATAAAACAACTGTTATTCTATGGAATAACTAATGATAGGGCGTTAAAGAGAAAAATAAACAATTTCATAGTTTTTTTAAAAAAAATTAATTGATCATAAATAGTTAAAATTTCTCGAAAAATTCATTTTATCCCTATTGCGGATGGATAATTGATAAACAATAAAGAAAAACAACAGATATATTTTTTATTGCTAATATTGTAGAAAGGGGCGAAAATATATCGCAGAAATTGTTTTATTTAAATATTATCAAGAAAATACATGCTGGAAAGAAAAACTCTTGCTTTATAAGAACATTGTGTAAACTTTTTCAAACAAAAATGTAAGAGAATATTAATCTAAATTTTATGAAATATCTTTATTTTACTTTTCATTATTTATTAGTGCAAGGATAGCAGTGGTAACATTTTGAATTGCATTGCATTTTATTTTTTAAGCAAACACACTTTTTACTATTACACATTTTTTACACGAACACTCTTACATTCTTGTCCAATGCCTCAACTTTGAACTTTTGCAATAGATGGAAGCGTTGTGAATATTTGGAACTTTTTCAAAGGAAATTAATTCTCGCTCACATATACTGAACTGATTGTGAGATTTAGAGTACAATTGTTTTATTCGGTCATCTTTTATTCCTAATCGAAAAATGCCTGCTTCAGTACTTTCCATAACAACAGCTAAAACGGGGATCTAGCACGTCTCCTCTTCCTCTACCAACTTCAGGAATTGAAACGAACTATGTTTCCAACAGATGCCTCAGTAAAGGATTTGTCAGACAATAATTTCAGTTTCGTAGCTTGAATTTCCAAACATTATTTAGCTCATTGTCTTTCGTTATTGGTATTTATTTTATTAAGGCACAAGTTACAAACTTTCTCTCTGTTCAATTTTATCTTCCATATAACAAACTTCTGAACATGAAACATAGGTCGGATTCTCGCATTTACAGAAAAATAATCTGTCTTTGAAATTTTTTAATACGTGATACGTAGTTTTACAATGTCATTCGGGGGTGCATCTTCGTAATGCTCAATAGACACTTGTACAGTTGCATTCAAAGATGCTTCTTTGGTAAAAACAGCATCATCTTTACGTACGTTCGAAACATGAAGTTTAAGCTGTTAAGCATTTTCAAACTGTTGTTCATTCACTACTGTATCAAATACTCATCTTGGAATAAGAGTTGTGGATAGTTAATAGGATAATAGTTGTAGTTAATAGTTGTGGATAGTTAATAGTTAATAGATAGAAGTTACTCTGCGAGCAAAACCAAACATAGCCTCGTCTCTTTATACCAGAATGAAGTGGCCCTGTTATTCTTGAACTGTATAATTTTAAATCCATGACTTCATAAAGTATATTGATTGTCTTTCATTCAAGTTGTTTACTTATTTTCGACATCTTGATTGACCCTCTCAACGCTGCCTTGGCTCTGGGTTTCCCATGTACGATATTAAGTTCTAGCTAAAATTTTTCGTCTATAAGTTTATAACAGAACTCCATTCCATTGTCGGATTGTAGTACATAAGGGACACCAAATAATAAAAATATATAGAACAACTGCATTGCAAGCTTTTCTGCTCCTTTTGTTTGAAGAGGTCTTAACATCACAAACGTCAAATGATCAGGGAAAATTAAAACAAAAGATAAATGTATAATTTCTATCAGGTTGAGACTAAAAATCTATGAGATTTATTTGACATCTTGAATTCAGTTATGAAAACACCATGGGTTTAACCACAATGCCTTTCTTTCCCAAGTTTATGTTTTTCTCTGACAAACTCTCAAAAATAACTTAATTTCATTCGGAGTAGTGTTTTTATATCGACAATCCAGTTCTTTTATTACGCAGTCTACCACCATATCCAAAAGAAACATCTGTTTCATAGAAAATATCAAAGAGCATGCCACTAAAGCAATAAAATATCACATCCGGGTTTGCATCTTTTACTCTGGCACAACTAACTATTCTATTCATTGAACTTCAATGATATTACAGTGCTGGAGTAATTAATAGCCACATGGTACTTTTTTGTGCTGTTTTAGCACTTTTCATATCTATTATTAAAGTTAAAATAATTTTTCATGACTAAGTGCAGCACTGTTTACCCCTATCTCGCACTTATTTAATAAAGATTAAACATTAAAACCTTCTAATTTAAGTTTGGTCTCCCAATCCTGCACAAGTCATTGCAGCCAACTACTTTCGGAACCGTGATTTTAAAAAAATTGATGGGTAATTTTCATAATATTTAGTGTCACTTAGATTAGAATACATGTTTAAAATTGGTTTTAGGACATTTTAACAAAAAAATCATTTAAATACAATATTTTGGCAAAAAATTAACTTAGAATAATATTTTGTTTTCAAAATGTCCTCCCTTTATAAAAATGCTTCCAAAATAATAATATTCCGCTTATATATAGTAAAGACATAGAGTCTGAACTAGGATTTTTGAAAAAAAAAACTCACATTATTTTCAGAGTTACCACCAACTGAAATAATTATCTGTGGTTTTTTTTAAATTGTTCCCCTCTGTTGTCGTTAAAATATGGATAAATTCATTTCTAAGTTATATATTTCAAACATTCTAGTTGAGCCTCTGTACAGAGGTCTGAGCCATATACAGGCAAAATATTATTATAATAGAAGCATTTTTCACAAAAGGAGAATATTTTGAAAACAGCTCAATCTATCATTTTCTAATCAAAGTGACACTAAATATCATAAATATTATCCATTTATACGCTTTTGCAAAATCACGGTCCCGAACGTAGTCGGATACCTTAACGATCAAGTAATTGTTATTCTGTATAATAAAATACCCAGTTAAACCATATAACTCAATAATTTTATATACTTTAACTGACTGACTAGGTATTTCGTGAAGTACCTAGCTATTTTATGAAATAACAAATTTTACGCTTTAGCGTAAACACACGTATCATTAACATAGGTATTTTTTTTTAAAAAATAAACTCAGTTATGATTATGTTCGGTTACATTCTATTAAATAAACTCGTTACCAAACATTATTTATTGGTATTTACAAAGACATAAACATTCTTCTGATTTAATTAAAACGGGAATAAGAAACCTATGTTATTTTTACAGTCGAAATATTGGAGAAAGTAAACTACAAGTTGAATAAAATTAAGTATGTATGTATGTTAGTTGCGTTCTCTGTAGTAAGCGGGCTGTTGAAAGCCAACCGAAAAGAGATGCAACGAGGCGGACGAGCTGAATGAGATATTACGTGGTGATTTTGTAAGAAAACAGTTTTAAATAATATATGTAAGTAAACGTTAATTGACTTAAAATAAAGGGTGTTTTTTTAGAGGTATAGAACTTTAAATTGCAATAAAACAACGATGTATTATTCGATTGACATGAATTTTTTTTATTCGAAAGATAATCTTGTGGCATTACATTTTAAATACGATTTCTGGCATAGGACTGCCACGGCTGGCTCGGATGTAGTCCAATCTGGACGTCCGATTTTCGATGACTTTTTCCAACATTTGTGGCCGTATATCGGCAATAACACGGCGAATGTTGTCTTCCAAACGGTCAAGCGTTTGTGGCTTATCCGCATAGACCAATGACTTTACATAGCCCCACAGAAAATAGTCTAGCGGTGTTAAATCACAAGATCTTGGAGGCCGATTCACAGGTCCAAAACGTGAAATTAGGCGGTCACCAAACGTGTCTTTCAATAAATCGATTGTGGCACGAGCTGTGTGACATGTTGCGCCGTCTTGTTGGAACCACAGCTCCTGGACATCATGATTGTTCAATTCAGGAATGAAAAAGTTAGTAATCATGGCTCTATACCGATCACCATTGACTGTAACGTTGTGGCCTTCATCGTTTTTGAAGAAGGATTCCACCAGCCCATAAAGCGCACCAAACAGTCAGTTTTTCTGGATGTAACGGTGTTTCGACATACACTTGTGGATTAGCTTCACTCCAAATGCGGCAGTTTTGTTTGTTGACGTAGCCATTAAACCAGAAGTTCGCTTCATCGCTAAAGAAAATTCGCTTATGAAGTCATCGAAAATTGGACGTCCAGATTGGACTACATCCGAGCCAACCGTGGCAATCCTATGCCAGAAATCATATTTAAACTGTCATGCCACAAGATTATCTTTTGAATAAAAAAATTCATGTCAATCGAATAACACATTGTTGTTTTATTGCAATTTAAAGCTCTATACCTCTAATAAAACACCCTTTACTTTTTGCTCTCAATATTCTCATGTGAGCTTCTCACTAAATCAAATATCAATCAAAGCTCTACGGAAACCATATTTCGGCACCCTCGGATGGGCATCCAGTTTTGATGAACATATTCTCCTAGAAATATCAGGGACCTCTTAAGGCATGACCAACTGGTCTGAGGGCCTCGATCACAATAAGAGCCTCTTCTCGTTCTTGACTCACTGTTATTCTCAAATTTTATTTCCAGTTGTAATCTCCGAATAACTGGGAATTCCGTACGGTATGTTAATAGGTTTCATGCGATTACCGTCGTCCTTATATAGTCCTAGTCCTACTTCAATCATACACCATTGTTTCTTATTTAGTCAAAATGCGGCAATCAGTCGAGGCGATTTGTGCGATTGTAAATCATGCACATTTATTTGTTTCGGTTATAGTTTATAGGAGTATTAGACAACGTATGCTATGTACTGTCTATATTTAAGGGTCAGAGGGGTTACATTTGTGTAGGGGCCCATGGCTTCAAGAAGTCTTAAGACGTCCTTGCTTGGAATTTACTCAATAATATTATAATACTTTTATATACAATTATCATGCTTTTGGATAATAATTGTATGCTTAAAAATTGATATTCGTGGTAATAATTTTAATTCATCAACATTATTACTTTTGAGAACTTCTTCTACTTGTACTTACGTAAAAGAGAAAATGACAAAAAAAAACTTTTTCTGTTAAGTCTTCAAAATAATGCTTTGTATATTTAACACTAATGAGCGCATTTACCTGATCATTATACGAATTCCCTTTCTATTTGACAACGTCCCCTTTTACGAAATGGGAATTCCAAAAAGAAACCTTTGTACATAGTATTGTTCATGCAACATTCTAATTTTGCTATGTGCCTTGTTAGAAACCTCTTCATCCATGTCGAGACCCACCCTTAGGGACGAAGCGGACAAAGAACACGCATCGCGGGTCTTAAGTTTATCCGCATTCAGCAACCCTCGCCTCATTCTGCTTTATTTGTCTTTCTTTTACACCCCTCAGGGCCGCTTGAGTGCGAAACATTGCATTTTTGAGGCTTTTCCCGATTAGATAGTGTGCCTCCGCTTCAGTTATCTTCAGGAAAATGTTACCAACGAAGCGCGGTAACGTTCACTAGACTCATATCTTGCTCTTCTTCCATTTTACATTTTCCCTTTTTGATCTTTAAGGTTTTTAGAAGCCGGTTGGATTTGAAACATTTTATCTTTATCGCAAGCACTTTTCTTTTTTCCTTCCTTTTATTTTTTAAAGAAAAAAGTAAGCGTGGTAACAAATAAATAAAATCAGAAACGAAATATTCGACAGACGCTCAGAAAGTTTGTGTCTTCGGGCATTCTTTCCCTCTCGTCTTTGATGTGTAGTTTATTAATTTATCTCTCTTTGACTTTCGGGCCATGCCAAATCACGAATAAGATCTTTTCTAGAGAGTGAATGTATAAATTGGTTTATCGTGAAGAAAGTTTTTAAATATTTCAGAGACTCCTGATCATCCGACTCAACTTGAAGTAATCCATATTTCAAGCAGAAGCGTTCATATCCGATGGGCAATGCCTTTTAATGGAAATAGTCCCATTCTTCGTTTTCTTGTGGTGACTGAGAATCCAAAAGGTAAGGAAAATTACTCGAGTGTCTTCTATTTAATTAACTCTCTGATACTTTGATCGTAATATTTGTTTATACAATGTTCAAACATATTTTAATGAAAATAATCTCGAATATTTTCATCAAATAAAATATTTTATAAGTACCTGTGAAGATTGATATTTTATTGCCATAAATCTAAGTATACTGTTTTATTTATGTTTATTGTTATCAAAAAATAAAATGTTAAGGAAATGAGAAAGGTACTAGATTAATATACAAAGAATTCTTTTTTGTAGTAAAATATATTATAATTGAAAGACAATATACAAATTCTTTTGTATCATGTAACATAAATCATAGAACAAATGTAATTTCTTTGAATATTCAGGAAGATAAAATTTTAAGATGCACATTTAAAAACTGCATACTTTTAGAATTAATCATATCGAGCATATTTACAAAAGAAATACATAAGGAATTAAAAGAAGTATGACTACGTACGGTACTTGTTCAATATATCGTCAAAAATATCGCCAAATTAAAAAAAATTCGCCAATTCAAAATATGTCGCCAAATCCTGCCATCTTTTTTTATTATTGTGTATGAAAAAGTACTGGAATGTGGTTTTCTATTATTAGAGCTATTTATTGTGGCATTTGGCAACGTCTTTGGATTTGACGAAATTGAGCGAGGGTATAATACATATGTACCCTAAATACAACTTTTCGCAAATTAGCATCAAAAATATATTATATATTTGTTATTTTAACGCAAAGTAATAAATGTAGTTTATGTGGTGCAGGAAGAGAGAGAGAGTGAGGTTTTAAGTACTAAAATATTTTTTTCTACTTGAAAATGTTTTCCAAAATTTGATCTTTTGTTTTAGCATCAATCAAAGGCAGGTATCAGACAATTCTTTGACAATAGCTAATTATAATAACTTGGGTAAATGTGATAGAAAAATTACGTATTATTATATAAATAATTTGCTGAAAATTAAACTTCTATGCTCCGCACAGATTAAAAAGAAATGTTCAAGTCTTAACTGCGTAGGTATTATTAATTATTCAGTATAAAATATGATCATCAATTAATTAAACTTCTTAGAACATATTATTCTAGGAAATAGTGATACACTTCCCTATTTTCAAAACTTTAAATATGATTCAAATTAATATCTAATCAAAATTCATTATTTGTTTCAAAATTTATTCAATTCAAACTGGAAATTATTAGTTTCGAATATTACACATGGTTTATTTAAGTAAAGTTTAAGAATAATTTATTATAATTACAACATATTAACTCATATAAAACTCGAATTTTAATAAATCAAATTATTTTCGTGATACAGTGTAATTTTGCTGCTTGAATCGTATATTGTCCCTTAAAAATTCGAATTGTTAATTTATTTATTAATGAAACATGTTTAATGTAGTTAGTTATTCATTAATGGTGCTTCGGTCCTCAGTCACTCCCTGTCTGTTATATATCAATGTTAATTCAAAGCATGGGAAGCATCAGATCGTAATTATTCGCCATGCTTTGGATTGATTACTCGCCACCATGGTGAAGGTTACAGATGTTAACGATCAATTGCGTTCGTATGATACAACATACGAACAGAAGGAACAAAAGTATATCATTTCCTTAATTTCGGCTTACAATGATTACTTTCTTAATTTGTTGGCAGTTGATTCATCTCAAATAAAGACAGAATCTCTTCATTTTCCCCACCAAATTTTAGATCCATTAGCATGGGTTATTTTAGCAGAGGAAAGTAAAATAGTAATTAAATGGTGAGATTGTAAAATGTAATTGAAGTTGAAAGTATCTTATTCAGTTAAAAATTTACGAAGTTAATTTTGCTTTATTAAAAAAAAATACTTTCTAGTTTACTTTCTTTGAAGATCATATACATTGTGAAATTTATTCGAAGATTAATCTGATAAAATGTACAATGATATGTTGAACTCCAGTAGCGTAAGGGAAAATATTAGGGCCCTCTTGCAAAGTCAAGCTTTGGGTCCCATGTCGGATCTTACAAAGGGTTGCAACTTGGTGTCAGTCAGGCTTTGGTCTGTTTGGTGTACGTTATGTCACTATTGAGCTCAGCTGGAGATGAATAAGTAACAATTTCGGATGCAACATGTAATTTTATTTGAACTTAGCAAAATGGGGAATATTTTGAGCTCAAATGTTGAAACTTTTTCTTTTTTAAATTTAAGTTTTCGTAATAACGTCTGATAGCTTGAAATAAAATTTTAACCAAGCCTTTTTGCTAATTTTCAATACCATAATTAATACTTCAATAAAATTCCATGAAATTTAAGTAAATAGTACAAAAAATTGAAAGCGAGAAAAAACATGTTAAGACTATCGTAAGGTCTATTTCTTTGAAATAGTCTTTAAGCCATTTAAAGCAATTTTTTTTCTAAATTTTGTCTTTTACTTGACATTTTAGGGAAGACAATACACTAAACGATGATTTAATGCGATGAAATAGATCATTATAATAACCTATTCTTCTGTAATCTTTCTCTCACTACTTTTCAATTACAATTATTTTTCATAATGGTTAACTTTGTATGGAATACAGTAAGGGAGATGCTTTTGAAAAGCAAAAGACTGTAGCTTATACTCAGTAACTAAGAATAAGGAAATAAAACATCACTTAAAACTACATACTACTTATAAAAAACTTTTCATCTCTCTTTTTGTTGAAATTCTAGTTCCAAGACACCAGAGACACATATAAGGTCAATTGTTCCGTCTTGAAATATCTCTTACTGCTTTTCTATTGAATTGCTGATTAATTTTTAAAGTATTAATTAATCCTGCATATAAATCTGTTAATAAAAATAGCATACATTTTTAAAATAAATAAAGCACTGGTATATCCAAATTTAGGAAAACAGTATTTTAGGGTGAATGTACTGAATTCAAACAATCGATTGTGTATCATTGACAACATAATTTGTTTCAAAAGGACATTTTTTAGTTAGAATCACTTTTTTATGTTGAGGAACATAGAACTTCTCGATTTGATAATTTATCGATGTTTTTTTTTTGCTTATATACATTTCCTTTCATTAGAATAAATTTTTGCTGTATTCAAAATTATTTTATCGAATTAAATATTACTTAAAAAAGTCTCAATCTTTTAAATTTATTTTCTACCTTTTGGGGGGTTTAAAGAATAAATTTCAAATAAGAATATTGAGAAAAATATAATTAAATTATTTTATTTATTTACTTTGAATTTTCGTATTCTAAAAACAGTATTTAAAGTGTTCTTTCAGTAAAAAAAAACTGCACAGCTAATTTCAATATTTTCCTTCCCAGTTAATGTATAGAAAGTATCAATTAAACTTTTGTTTTATGCCTTAAAGAGGAGTAAGGAGATTTTTTACGAAAATATTATTTTAAATTTTAAATCTCCATGCATAATTTAAATAAATTAGGAAGACGGAAATATATTTTAATAATTCAGAAGTTAATGGCCTTTTTTCTAAGTAAATATAGTGATTACTAATACAGAATTTCTTCAAATGATATAAACATTTCAGGCTTTAATATGTTGTGTGCGCGTGTGTGAGTCGATTTTTCTCTTAATGTAAAAACTGAAAAAAGTAAATATGGTGCAAAAAGGCTAAGCATATTAATAATATGATTTCCTTTTTTAGGGAATTCTGATTCAAACATTGTGACAACGGATATATCCGGAAGCCAGACAGACACGACTTTAAGAGGATTAAAGCCAAGAACACTATATAACATCCACGTCTTAGCAGAAAATGCAATTGGGAGAAGTACAAGAAGCAAAATATTAACTATGACTACTGATGATGAAGGTAGAGAGTTTAGATGTATATTCCTTAATTTATGACTATGTTTGTATGAATGTATGTATTTAAATGTTTAATAACATCACAATATACAGAATATTTCATACATAAAACGAATCTTGTTTTATATTGAACATAATTATAAAATGAAAATAAATTATACATCTTTGTTATAAATGGGTTAATACACATAAGTCTGTTAAAATATGATACTGTAGTTGCATTACACATTAAAAGAGTATGCAAACACATATACATCTGTTAAAAGTTATTTTTCTTAAATCTATAAAAATCTATAAAGATCACACACCCATGCAAATAAAAATATATGCTCACAGTTATAAAATAATGCTATCTTCATAAAGAAGAAACAGCATTATTACAGCTTAATTCACTGTCGTGAGACGCTGCATTAAATTTTAAATAACTTAATAAACAAAATTATCTTTTTGTTTAAGAAATAATATTTGAAGCACATGAGAGAAAATGGTTTCTCTTCCAAGTAAATAGTGATTATGACATTGCAGTATACACTTGTGATGTGACTGGTATCCTGGATGATAAATATTTACATTAAGGAGAGAAAGATGATTTAAATTAGGTAAAACAGACTGGTAATTAGGTTAACAGATTGGAGTTTAAATACTTATGCTATGCACACAATTTTAGCATCTCTGTGAATGTGATTATAATTTTCTTTTTCAATGTATACTTAATCCACTAAATAATGTCATCAATCTTAAAACTTATTAAATTTCGTATCATTCAGTTGATTAAAAAAATCGGTATGCCTTTATGAAAATTATCTATTTTTTATTAAAACATGTTTGTTGTTCAGAAAGGAAACATACTAGAACAAATCTACAAAATTTCTTGTGACATTCTCATGTGTCTTAAACTATTAATGTATGCTATCTCTAGAAGTATAAGTAGCCTTTAATTCGAAAAAGTATTTACGTATTGTTAATTTATTTTACCTTATAATGAGCTTATGTTATATTACAATAACCCTAGCTAGAGTATAATAATTTTATGACCATAATTAATGGAAATTTTGCAACAAATCTGCATATTACGGGAATAATTAAAAATATAGTTTTACATAAATATAATTTCACATAAAATGAATAAACATTTATTAATCAAAAAGACATAAAAAAATGTTGTAAGGATGTTTTTTGAAAAAATATGTTCATTTTCGATCTTTTGTACATATTTTATTATATCTAAAGCACCTTATATTAATAAATTACACCGTGAAGGCAATATATCATAAAACATAAGGTTTGTGCTTAAGGAACAATTTGCAGTGATGCGTGAATATTTAGCAGTTCATTGTATTTAAACAGAACATGTCGGGATGCTGACTTATATAATGCAAAAAAACAAAGATCATGCATTGTATTTCACATTTTGAAGTAATATTTTTATTTGGTAGCTTTCGTAAAGTTCATATTATACCATACATAAGAAGGATAAATTCCTACAAACGCGTGTCTAAATTTGTCCAGAATAAGACTGTGGTCTACTGGTTTGTTTCTCCACTATATTGTGTTTACTTTGCTTATGGTTTCATTAGTGTCATGTAGATAAAAAACCCCTAATCACACGTAAAACTACATGCATAATCTCAATGGATCTCGCCTTATAATGTTTGAATGCATAAACATGTAGTTCAAGAGGTCTTGTGCACTTATGTATCCATGTTAATCACCTTGAGCAATAACACTTGCAATATCACAGATCGTCAGGGCGATAGTTATATTATACCACAGCAGAAATGGGCGCTTCTACAGTGACACAATACATTACAATCACGAGCATTGGGCTGCTGCAATGTCGTCTTTTCCGCGACGAGATTTTTTTTTTCTTTTCAGAATCAGAATCATAAGAGTCATATCATTGCGTGAAAATACAGAAGAGAAAACATTTCCAGCAGTTATTCTTCCCCTTCATATGGTTCAGAACTTGGAGTAATAAAATGGCATGCTTTGGGTATACATTTTAGTTACCTCTGTTCACATATTTTGAATAGTGACTGTTGCCTATAAAAGTGCTGTTTCATATCTGTCGTCCAAAGAAACTAACCGCTTTTTTGGCCCTCCATAAATTATTAGTTCTTGCGACTTAAGAGCTCTGCACAGGGATGAAACCGAACGGAATGACAAACTGGAATACATTACTCTGGCTGAGCTAGACTCTGCTCAGCTTTATTGTTTAAATGAGTGTTACGTCTGATCTAAACTAATTTTTGTTTTGTTTTGAGAGTTTGAAACCATGAAAAAAAAAAACCGATCATGAATTACGTTTTTTACAAGCTTGTGATTATTGGTATTTTTTCTAAATGAGCTGTACTCATTTTATTTTGTTTTCGAAAAATTGAAATTTTCGAATTGTGAAATTTGATAAAACATATTCGTATGTCAAATTTTATTTGACATTTTGCTTTTGAGTTGCATTATTTTTTCAATTACAAGAAAAACAAATATCTTTAATTTAAATCAAACCTCTCTCAGTTTCTAAATAGCGTTACTTTTTTACATTTTTAATGACTAACAGATGACAGCATATACATGGTCAGTGTCTTTATTAATGTCATGTTATTGCCTATCATTGAGCGAAAACAATAAAAATGATAAATGCAAAATAATAAATGTCTGCTGAATTATGTATTTTTTATTAAAACTGTTCAGTAAAAGTTAACATTCTGATTTTTTTTTTTTGCTTATTAGTTCCTCGCACTCCACCATTGCAAGTAAGAGTTGCTCCAACCAGTTCCAACTCATTAAGAGTCTCGTGGATGGTAAGCACATATTTTTCATTGCATTTAGTATTCATGCATCATGAACAAAAAAAAAAGAGGCATGTGCTTCTAGATTAAAAAATCCGTTTTGAATTTCAGATCACTTTTTTTCTACTTAGTTGTTAACTTGTAGTTCTCTTTGCACCTAATAGATAGTAAGGACGTGTGTAGTCGGAATAAATTCTAGAATTAGGTTTATAGTTAAAATATAGAAATATAGATGGCGCCACCTAACAAAGATGTCCAATTTTGCACTTGCGCTTTTATTTTATTTTAATACAGTAGAGATAATGCATACTTGTTTGTATAAGCACATAAATCAAGCGAGTAAATATAATTAATGCATTTTAAAAAAATATTTTTCTTTGAAATAAAATTTTCAATTAATTTTCTGTATTCAAAATTTTCTCTTTTAAATGTGAATTTCAAAAAAAGCAAAGTAAAAATAATTAAATTGATAGGAAGTATAATTTATTCGTACATGAGTAATTAAACGGAACATTGAAATAATTACTGAATTTTAATGAATTAAGCCATGTAATAAGAAGTAAGCCATGCCATTCTTTACATTTCATTAAAAAGATAAAATATTGTTAGGAATATATTATAGAGAATAATTTCATAAAAATACGTAAGAGCACACAAATTTTATAATGCATTTTTTTAAAAATATAAACACCTGTTGAAGAATAATTTTCAAATTTGAAAATATTTAGTAAGGCAATTAAAAACGAGTTGCATATAAATGCATGATAAGAAACAGGGCGTAACGTGCACCCCCGCAAAGCGGAGGGCCCAGGGTGTTTTAGGGGGTCCAAAGCCTGACCGATAACATATACGTATTTGGACCTAAAACCTGATTTTGCAGAGGGGCCCTAGTATCCTTCGTTACGCCACTGATAAGAACGATAAGAAAAATATATTCTTCCTAGTATTGTAGTAGTTTGTTTTGTAAGGCGAGAGCTATTGTTGTTGTAATATACTGTACAAAGTTAAATAGTTTGAATAATATTATTAAGAACTAACTAAACATTATTTATTTCTGAAAAAAATCTGTGAAAACTTGTATAAAATATAAGGAAATATTTATCGAATTGGTACCTTTCACTGTTTGATTTGTTCTTGAAAGATCGAAGTTCATACCAGATTGCTTCTATTTATGTCTTTAATACATTTTTGTTTGCTTACTTGAAAAACTATTTTTCTAAAGCATCAACTATTGAAATTATTTATATTTTAAGTTATAATGTTTTTTTTTAAAATATAGTACTAAAATTTCATTTTGTAAAAAAGGTTTTCCAGAGGAATATACGAATGTTAACATTTAGTTACAAAAACCTTAGGCCTTTTTTATATTATATATATCTTTAATATTAAGTATTTAATTTTTTTAAATAATAGTAATAAAGAAATAATATATATATACTTTATTTTTTGTATATGCATTGCATTTATTTTCATAATTATCATAATCAACGAAGAAAATATTTAAAAAAAGATTTTATCTCCTTAAAAAAATTGCCAAAATAAAGTTGTTAAAGTTTTTCACCATTTGCTTTACTTAAACATATAAGAGAAATGCACTACTATATATTTACTTTTCCTTAGCCACCCGAAGAAGCTAGTGATGGTGGAGGATCTATTACTGGTTACTATGTTGGTTATAAAGCTGCAAAGAATGGAGGACAGTATCTATTCAAGACATTAAAAGTTACAGATGATTTTGAGAACGAATGCTTGCTCACAAATTTATTAAGTTCCACTGAATACAATATAGTTGTACAAGCTTTCAATGATAAAGGACCAGGCCCCCAATCTGATGAAATTGTTGCTCAAACTTCTAAATTTGGTATTTTTTTAAAATTCATTGTATTTCTCTTTGATTTTCTGAATGACTTTTAGCTTAATCCTCTGTAATTATTCTAGTTATATAATACTGTATGTAATATAAAATGGGTTATAATGTGCTGCTTGTCTAAATGAAATTTAATTTTCTTCTTAGATCCACCCAAAAGTCCAACGGTAAAAATTACAAAATCAACATCTAATTCGATACAAATTCAGTGGGAAGGATCTGAAGAAGTAGAAGGTACAATATTTTTTTTTGTAAAATATATTTATAGCAGCTATTTTTTGTTCAAATACTAAGAAATTATTCAATCGCTGGTTCTCCGCAATATATTCTCTCCGTACTTTTATATGGAGATAACCACGGACCCGTTACCCGCCCTCCAATATCCGCGAATCGACCGTTACAATAGTAGAGGATTAATGGTTAGGGTAGACATCACTTTGGATGACCACACACACCCCTATGTTTTTTCAAGAGCCACGGTGATTGCTTTAATCTTAGAAATGAGATCTTGGAGCCCTATGTTTGCCCTTTTATGGATGCAGAGTTGGCCCTGATTTTACTTTGTTGATGATAACGCAAGGCACATAAAGCTTAACTAGTCGACAAATTTCTGGAAAGCAAAGTTATTCGCCGAATGAGCTGACCAGTTAGATTTCTTGGCCTCATTCGAATAAAGCATGTCTAGGACGTTCCGGAGAGAGCAATAGCAACTAGCAAATCCCCCGAGAACCATTCAAGGCCTAAAAACATAATTTGCTGAACGAGTGGGATTAAAAATGCCATATGAACTCATAAAATTCTTTATTTACAGTATAAAATCACGGTGTGATATTTGAAATAGGGGATTATACCTGCCATTTACCATTAGTTTTGTTTGTTTGTTATATTCTGCAACTGATGTTGTGTATACCCTCCGACTTCAACGAGTGTTACGATCAATAACGTGTGTGCATTTTAACTGTTGAATGGTTATTATTATTTTTTTTGCATTATATAAGCCCTATATACATACGAAATTTCATTAAAATATGTTTAGGAATTCAAGAGGTAATGGACGAAATCTAAAAATTCTATTAATTTGAACATCATATATATATATATATATATATATATATATATGTTTGTGTATGCTTGTGTGCGAAATGACGTGGCAAGTGATATGATATATTTTAATTAATTATTGATCCTTTGTCCGAGAGTAGAAGTGAGTGTAGAAGATTTTGGATGGATGAGGAATCATTTTGTTTGATAGTAATGAAGTTTATTGTACACACATTTAAACACAAATAGAAATAAATTTCTGGACGATAGACACTTAACGAATAGCACAAAAAATACACACACATACTGCACAACGAGGATAAGAAGCGGGGCGGTTTTCCACAGAATCTCACTTTTTATACGTACAAAAATGGCAACGGAAGTATGAATTCACCTGACCTCCGAGGACGGAGTGGACATATATCGAAAGGTGTGGTTGCATAATGAATAATCGAAGAAAACGCTAAGTACTTATATCCCACATTTTTAAAGTTACTGTTATTTTCGTTAGACGGGGAGCTAACAGTTAATTATTTACATGAAAGTCACGGAGTTTCAGGACCATTACAAATTACAAACCTTGAAAGTAAAAATTAACGTGAATTATTACATTTCCTCCCTCCATAAGACACGTGTGTGTCCTTCAAGACTCTCGGTACACACCCGTATCTCACAGAGATACCAAGGGTAAAATTAAAATTTATATTGATACTAATTTGGAAAATTCCCCTTGACTTAAGCACATGATAATGATCATATGTATACAAAGAAATTAATCATAAGATGATTTAATTAGCATTAAAACATTGTGTTTACTGAAAATAGGAGGTGGTAGGCCTAAATGCAGCGGGATGCAGACAGTAAAATTAACGTTGATAATACTCAAGAGAGACAAATAAATCCTTAATACATGCCAAACAAATATTTGCTATGGTTGACATAGGTAACTAATAATAACAAATTAACAATTAATTTAAGAGTAAGGAAAATTAGACAAAGTTGCACTTTCTACGATGGGACGACTGGAAGAGTACGTTCGCTCGGGAAGAGGAGACTCGTAGGAGTGATGAATAGTTGGGGGTGTGAAAAGTGACAAAGAGGGGGTGTACAAGGTATTAACATTATCTTACAATTATCAATGATATTTTCAATAACAATTCAAGAGCTTTTTAAAATTCCGTATACGATTAGGCAAGGGTGTTCCTTTAACTTTCCTTTCCTATCTTGTTAAGTACTTAAAACCTTTTTTAAATATAACATGTTTATATATCGCGCTATAAGTATGTTTGCGTTAGTAGATTGTAAAAATGCATCCATTTTAGATAGTCGAAATTTTATTTGAAGAAAGGACAGTCACATGAAAATATTGAAAGCTAGCGATATCACCTATATAAGCCAGTAACAGCCTCCGGATAAGTGCGTCACTTCATTCATGACCCTGGCTGAGCTAAGAAACCTTCTGAGCTACCATCTACCTTCACCATCTACCGGCAAAAAGAGCAACTAAAAACTCGTCAAACTCACTTGACGCAACTCCTCAATTTAACAGCAACAACTCACACTCTCACCATAATTATATCGTTCGTTCACCTATTCATCGTCTCGCTGGTGAGGCGGTGTCATCTACATAAACCAGTAACAGCCTTCGGACTGGTGAACATTTTGAGCTAGTGGTTAAATTACTCGTCTTCAGATCCGATCCGGATCCGATCCTTCAGATTCGATCTATCCTTCTCAGAGACCTATGATATAAAAAATAGAATGCTTTAATAAATGGCTTTAATTTATTTAGTAAAAACAAAGGAATGAGACAATGACTTATATGAATCGATATGGCTTTTTAAAGCATACTTTTTTTAATAATAATGCTATCGTTGTGCCAACTTTTTTTTAAAAAAAAAAAAAATCTAATAATTATGAAGCAATGTTATAACATAAACATCTTGAAACCTTATTGTATTCTTTCCTATTCCTTAATTTTTTTTTATATAAAATGAATCGTTCATTTCTTAAAGGTTATTTAGCATATATAAGGGAAGAGAATGGAGAATGGAAAGAAGCAACATTATCGCCAGATGTTCTGACGTACAATTTTGAAAATCTGAAATGTGGCAATGCCTATCAAATTTACATGGTTCCTTTTGCTTCAGGTGGAAAAGGCGAAAGAAGCCAGATTTTATCAGTTAAAACAGATGGAAGAGGTAACATTTGCCCTTTTACAAGTTTTATAAAATATTTTTGACTGCTTCACAGTGATTTATTGCATTTGATCATATTATAAAAATATTTTATTAAAACTAAGGAATTAACAATGGAACAATGGAATTAATTAATGGAATTATATATTCAATATTCCATTTATTTTAACAGTTATTAATTAAGAATTTGTTGCTTAAAATATGTTCATGAAAAGTAAGAAGATTGTTAATTTATAATGTTTATTTTCTTCAAAGTATATGTATGCATTGGGGTCTTTATTTTTAAAGAAATGAAATAATATAAAATTTCATTTTAAAATTTGTGATGTATTGTAACAGAGGAAGAACAAGACATCTTGAATTCAACTTTCTCAGTACCACTTTTTATATGGCGTACCAGTTTTATGTGTCGAATAAATTACATAAGATATCATGGACCACATACATAGAAGCAATAATAACATAACTGTCGATATCAGAAGCAGGACTTAGAAACAACTGAGTTGTGAGAAAAAAATCAGTATTATTATTTGTATCGTATAATGGAAATAGTTTTAATTGATTATAATATTATGATTTAATCTATAATTTTAATGCAATATTTTATCCTCTTAGCTGAGCGAGGTTTTTTAGAGAGATAAAACTATACAAAAAGAAATAAATTTTGAGTACATTCAAAAAGTATTAAGTTATTTCTACGAAAAAACTCTATAACCCTTAAAAGATTAATAGCAATTCATATAGAGATTACCTTAAATTTCAACAAATTAATGAAATTAATTTTTTAAAGGCAATTATAACATTTGTCTTATGCATAAAAAAAGTTTTACAGTTATTTAATTAAAAGAAGTACTAAAATATTTTTGATTGACTATATTTTACACTTATATTTCTAAGATAAAAATCAGCTCCAGTTTTTGTTTTAATAGTTTTTAAGATTAATTATTTTATTTCAAATATTCATCACTTCAAATCACAATTAATTATCTCTTTTGACTAAAAAGTACACATGTCACAGAGAACGATTTAATTTATGCAATTTATGTAAAAACATACAATATCCAGAGAAATATATTTAGTATGAACTATTTTTCTAGAAGTAACTTATTATTTAAAATTAAGACAGATTATTATTTCTGTGATAAATACTACTCCCGACCATAAAACAAATTTTTCCTAAAATTGAATATTGTATAAGAATACATATTGTACTCGTATAAATTATTTTTTAAAGAATTTCTTTATGAGATATAAATTTATTTACTTATTTTGTGAACCCATTCACACAAAACATGATTTGGACTTTATTTTTGCCTTTTGTTTTATTTTTTTAACATCCATGTAACTATTATCTTGTTCGATTTTTTATTTTTATCATTTTACATTTAAACATATCTTTCATTAAAAGCAAACTGACCAATAAATATACAATTTTGTTAGGTCCTTCTGCTCCTCAAAAAGACCAATTTTTACAAGTGAATTCTACATCGGTGACGGTTTTCCTTTCTGCATGGGACGATGGTGAATGTCCCATTCTACACTATTTTCTGCGATATAAAGCACAAAATGAGCAACAGTGGACAGAAATTCCAGTATTAAGTCACAGACCCCGAGCCTTTATCACAGGTTTGAATCCAGGACAATGGTACAAGCTGGTTGCTGGGGCTCGAAACAGCGCAGGGAACAAGGAAGTGGAGTTTGATTTCTTAACGAGGAGAATGGATATTGGAAAATCGCAAGGTAAATCATCAGCTATTGCAACAATAGTGGAATGAGACAAGGGTATATAAAGACACATCATGAACAATAATAAAACATATTTATAAAAAAAATGTTGTAATTAAGAAATTAAGACATTAGGACGACCCACACATATACCAAATAATATTTAAAAATTACCTGAATAACAAGTTTCGAATGATATAATTCGTAATATGACAATTGTCAGCGCTTTCAAAAATTCAAAATTCCAAACACGTTAAACTAAGTAGCAAGATAAAATGTTTAAAGATGCCTCGGATTCTCTATATAATAAGCATCCTCTAACACATAGTGTTCCCAAACTTTTAAAACCCATGTAAACCTTTTTTTTTACAGTCAAAACTTGCCCAAGCCCCCCAAGTTAAAAAGTTACATACATACATGATATAAAAATTACAACTGTTTTGTTGAACCCTTTTGTACAACAAAATAACTGGAAATCTATTTTGGGGAAGAATTATTTATTGAAATTATAACTTTTGTTTAAAATAAAAAAAAAGTCAATGACTTGCAAGAACTTGATGAAATATTATGAGTGTATTTATGTCCATCTCAACGTTTCTGAGTAGTAACCGCAAATACCCACGAGCACTAATTTTTAGTAGATATATTTTTCTTTCTTTCTTTCTTTTTGTGATGAGGTTTTTATGGCAGTTAATCCACGTTCTACCAAATTGGAAGTCGGAAAAATGGCCAACAGCTTCTGTACAATAATCCATAATGCAGGATATAAAATTGAGACCTGTTTTTGTTACCAGAATTTGTGGTATCCTTGTTCAAGCATTGATTTAGTTCCTCATTTGTAGGTATTTCAATAGCATGTTCCTGTATTAATATGGATTCATCTGTGTTTATGATCTGAGTCAGTCCACGCGCTAAATAGCCCAACACCCAGTCGAATATAACTAAGTGAATTATTGTTATTTATTTAAATTTCCATAAAAATAAAAATAGATCAATTTTTTAAAATTTTATATTAAACCTTGCTCTAACCCCCGGACGTGGTTCAGGGATCCCCAAATCAACTTTAATTCTGTATGGAACCCCTGAATAACATCAGGCACCCGTGGGGGGTCTGTTATGAGCACCAAAGGAACCACTTCTCTAAAAGGTAAGACATTTTGGGGAGATTGGGCTGACAATAGATCGTATCGCAACTCACTACACAATTATGATTTATAGTAATCAATACGAGTATTCTTTAGTGTACAATTGATCCCATTTGAGCCCTCCCCTTTATCACCAACTTGGAAAATGGTTATCGTCATAATCGATAGAAATCCAATATGGAAAAAATGAGCTGAGCTGTAGGATTTGACCCTATGCTCCATTAATACTAGAAAGACTGAAACTTACTATATACCTATATTGCCCAAAAGCAGTCAAAATTATTGCATTGTAAAAGAATAACTAATGTGTAAAGAAATTTGTTTAAAATTAATTTTTAATATTT
Organism: Trichonephila clavipes; assembly: GCA_019973935.1. Lineage (NCBI taxonomy): Eukaryota > Metazoa > Arthropoda > Arachnida > Araneae > Nephilidae > Trichonephila > Trichonephila clavipes. The sequence continues at coordinate 164,004 of BMAU01020739.1, read as the reverse complement.
TTTTATACTATGTACAGTTATATAACAAGTTATTAGTAAATATTAACAATAAAAAAATACTTCACTTGGAAAAAAAATATATTCAAAATAATTCTACAAAATTGTGTCATTATATGCATAATTGATTTTCTAATTGAGATTAAAAAGCAAACAAAATGACTTCCTTAAGCTCTTTACTATTAATAAGCATTTATTGGAAAAACATATTGTTCTTTAAATTCATTTTTATAAAAATGTGAAGGCTTTGTATTAGAGTTAAGTTTTTTTACAAAAACACTTATAAAAAGAAAAACATTAATACAAATGGTAAACGCATATTTTACAAATAAAAAATGGGCGTTTAGATTGTAAAAAACGTTCATCTAAGTTTATATTGTGATATTCGACAAATTAATACTAGTTATGTATTTAAATTTAAATCAAACGTATGCATATGTCATGCACACCCGACATGAATTCATTAAAAACTGTAATTATACAATAGAGATTAGTAAATGAAATTTTTAATTAAAATGTTTCGAAAATTATTTGCTTAAACCCTTTTACTATTCCAATGTGGAAGTAAGGCAAAGGAACACATGTGAACACAGAACTGTGAAGATCAAAAGATTGAATTCATAAATAAGTATAAAATGAATATTATACGTTAACTTGTTGAGTTTGATGAAATTTTGCAGTTATTTGGTTTATAAATAAATGATTTAGCTCAAAAGAGGGTTTATGTATTTATGCAATACTGGGTTTCTTTAAGTCAATGAGTTGTCTTATTATTTTTGTAGATTTTTTTTTTCAAAATTGATATGTTAAATGTTTTTTTTTAAATATGCTTCAATATATAATTTCTAGCATAGTTTTAAAACAATTCAAAGCATTTCCTAGAAACCTTTTTAAATGTTTGCGCTGTTTCTAATATTATCAATTAAACATTTATCCAAGATAATTTTTTTAAAAAATTCGTGAATTTTAAACGGAGTCATGTTAGCTTCATTCCTTAGAAATATTCAATTCCACAAATAATAAATAAAATTAATTTCAGAGTTTTTTATTAAAAGAAACTTACACAAAACAAAGTACAATATTGTTCATAATACTTTTAAAATGTGTAGAAAATTCTCAAGTTCCTTTTCATTGTAATTTATACAAATTTATTTCATTTAAAAAACAGTTTTCATTAAAGTTTATAGCTGTAGTAATTTTGATCACATGTAATTTAAAACGCGATACAAGCAAACGTATGCATACAAAACACAAACATGTTTCTACATGAAAGCAAAATAACAAAATATTCGTATTATAAGATTTAAAATATCTTTTTAAGACATACACTCCTGACAGTTTTGAACATGTTAATTGTTCAATTTCATGTAGAATATACATTCATCAATTTTTTTTTAGGAATCGGTCATGCACCTCCTGTGGTGGCTGAATCATCTGCCATGGAACTCCAAAGACGAGTTGCTGTCATAACTTCTGCCGTTTGCTCTGCAGTTGTTCTTGTTGTCATTTTAATAGCAGCTTGTGCTGTGCTTACAAGACGGAGAAGACAAAGGCCAGAGGGTCATGATTCTGGTGGTTAGTACAAAAATAGTCATTTGATAATATTTTTCACTCATATTTGTGGCCGCGGTAACCTAGTGGTCATGACCATGAACTCATGCTCGGCGTATCACGAGTTCGAGCCTAGTACCTCCAAATAACCCCCCGTGTAGAGGAGCTAATGCACGTTAAATCTCTCAAGGTTCAAAGTCATCCCGCTGTCGTGATTTAGAAGTTCGGAGAGGGGTTGGTGAGCTCAGGTGATAATGGCTCAAAATTACGACGTCCATCGTCAGTAGCTATCGTGTTGCTCTATCGTGTGACGTTAATAAACAAAAGCTCTTACTCAAACATATTTCTGTAGTAAGTATAATGTATATAAATAAAAAAAAGTAATTTTTTCTCAAAATAGGTATCTGTAAGGTATCTTTCAAGGAAGAAGTAATTTTTTTTTTACTAGTAAACTATAATTCTTGATCATATACTACATAATACATTGAACAAAATTTAAAATGCAAACTTTTTTGTACAGCTATACATAGCGAAACATGATGCATCTATCCTAATAAATAAGCTGTAAATTATATCATATAATAATATATATATAAAGAACTACAAAAATTCCAAACATAAATTAACTCATTACAAACATTAACTTTTAGTATTTATTATTCTGCTGTTAATGTTATTAACTATTTTTGAATTCAATTTTAATGGTTTTAGATGTGTGATGGAACGAAAAAATCTTTGTTTTTAATATCAGAATGAACTTTTATGGAATACATATCTTAATTATGATTTTTTAGTGATACAATCATAACATCTGCGCTGAGTTTCTTTCCTTCAAGATTAACGTTTATTTCTTGAATTAGTGAAATATGGTATTTGTTCTAAATTTATCCGGTGAACTTGTTGCTCTCCTTTGTTCAGTGTATTTTAGAAGTAATACCTCTGTTATTCAATTGCTTTATCTTTATTTATAATTTTAATGTTATATTTATATGTAATTACATAACACCGTCGTTTAATTAATATTATCGGATATGTCTTTCTTCATTGACTTTATTTTATAAAGTGCTTTAAATGAAATTTTAATAAAACAATAACAATATTGCTGTAATGCTACAATTTTGTCCCTGATCTTCTATGATCATTTCTATTGATTTCATGTGTTACTGAAAATCTAAATGAAATGTCACATTTCATGGAGATATATCACATCTCAAGACAGAAAGAATATAATAGTATTATTCGCATTTTTATATATTGATGATATTTTAATTCCTTTTTTACACATGGAAGGTAAATTATTGTTTCACTGTCGGGAATGTTGTGCATACTGAATATAAATACAAACGATAGAATTTGAGCATCACAATAACTTTTTCAATCTCATAGTAACATTTACCCCACCTGAACGAGCTGTGTACAAATCCATCATAACGTTTTTAGAAACATGTTAATAACTTGAAACATTGCAAAGAAATTTTTATGTATTAAAAACTTCAAAATGATTTTCTGTAAATGCAATAAAACATGCAATTACACTTCGATTAAAATATTTTTACTTCAATTATTATAGCTGACCGTAGAAGTACAGGAGAAATCCAGAAATCTGAAACCGTTGCTCTTAGTGCATGGGAGAAACGTCCACGAGCAGATTCATCTCACAGAGGTTCTCAATGCAGAGAATCTCTTTACTTACCCTGTCCATATGCTACTGCCAGACTCTCACAGTTCTCAGTAGATGCTGACCCTGACGGCGTCCATCATTCTGTATCTCTTGCAGGAAATGAACATTCATATGACGTGCCTATACAAGTAGTCAGCAAACTGCACTAACACGGAACTGGCCGAATTCTGTATATTAAATGTGTATATAATTAACAATTTGGATATCATTACTATGTATATAATATATATAAATATTAATGAATATTTTGTTTCGCTATCGGAGCTGTGTACTAATTTTTTGAACTGCACAGTGTAAATCTTTTTTTTTTAACGAGATAAGTGTTAGAGCTATTTTGGCGTTTTAAAAGAATGTATGTTAAGATAAAACTTTAAGGCTTTCAACATTGATATAGAACATTTTCTTTTTAAAACTATTCATAACATTCAGATTTTCTTAATAATTATTGATCAAACAGAAATCTCGGTTAATTTCAATATACATTTGTACAGTTTTGGCATGGACGGATGCGATCAAATGTAGGATAATTGAGTAGAAAAAAAATTTCAGTCTTAATTCATCAATAGTTTTAAAATTGGAAAGAATGGCATTTTATACACTTTTAGAATTGCATATTTTTAAAGTAAAAATACATAAAAATGTAATATTAAAATAAAAACTTTTGCTATATACTCGCATTTTTAATTTTATCTTCTTTGAAAACCAACATAATTTTGACATATCTTTTTAATAACGAAAAACATGTATTTAATTATAATTATTTAAATAATATAGTTAAAACGAAGATCTTCACAAAAAATTGTAATTACAATTAAATATTTCAAATGTTATTAAATTTACAGTAATAATAAGAAGAAAATAAACAAATCGTTTACTTTTGAAATAATTATGACGGGTTTGTTCAGCTTTGTATTTTAGAAGAAAATACGAATGCTTGCAAACATTGTGAATTAAATATCAAGTGCGTCATAAAATATGGCTTATTCATATATTTGCACAATTTCCCTATCATTTAGCATGTTTTCTCCGAATTAATTTTTAAAATATATCATCTTTACTTATTTTTTAATGTATACAGTTCCGATAGAGACACAAATAAAGTGTACAGTAAATTAATCACACCTGCATCACTCACTTTTTGTTTGTGGAACACGAATATGTGATCCGAGATTACATTGGAATGTGACCAATAATTTTTACAATTTCAGCATTCCCGAGACAATGTAACAATGCGTCAAATTGTCTTTGTAAAATCATTATTTTCTAATAAACATTGAATCAATTGATGTCTGTGTATTTTTTGCAATACCATATACAATTGGCATTGAAATATATTTATGACTGTCATTATTACAATTCTTATAGTATTTGCACACACACATTAATTCATTTATACGATTTTTATATTGCATACCCCTCGCATTTTAAGATACTCATTAAAACGAAAGCTAACGATTTTGTATGTGCGTGTGATGTCCTTATATAATATAATCATTAACTAATTAATTTAGAACAATAAATAAAAAAATTAGGATAGTAAAATTTTCAACATTTCGATTTTGTACTTGGAATGTATTAAAAGATTATCCTTAAAGTGACTTTAAAATATTTAACAGGCTGTTTATTTACAGCAGTAGTCTTCAAGCTTTTTCAATTCATGGAGCCCCTTGAACTTAAAAATGCTTTCTTACAACCCCTATAACTAGAAAGTGTTTTAGTGGAGCCTGATTTCATACACATATTTCAAAGAATATGTCTCAAACTAATATTTAAAGTATATAGACATGTTATAGGCACTTTATGTAAAGGCAACTCTTAAAAAGCATTGAATTTATTATTAAAAAAATTCTAATTTAATTGTTTAATAAAATTTATTCATCCATAATGCTAATTTGTGATTCAAGTATCATTTATCCATGCATTATATTTAGTAACAGGGATATGGGCTTGATTTTTCTTCACACGAACTGTCGAAGCATAGTTTTATTGAGAATAACTGCAATCGCATTAAATTTTCTAAGTTTAATTTGTTTTTATTCTTTGCTTTTGTAGCCACTTATATTGAAAAATATATTTCACTTAAACACAATATCCTGAATGGTATTAACATGTTTATAGCTAAGTGAGGAATCCCGTGTATTTTGCATGAATTAGGAACATAAAATTTAGAAGCCGTTCTTGCTTAAATTTAGATTTTAACATCAATTTTCTGTTGGTATTTTGTTCCCTTTCCTTCATTATATGTAATATTTTCCACAAATATAAAAATAAGAGTATTTTCCATTAAAATACTATTTAATTTTGAAAGACATGATACTACTTAACCAGTATAAAATTCTCTCGGGATACCCCAGATAGTAAACAATAGAATATTCATTATCTAGTAATTTAGTAGGAAGTATATATATATAAAGGTTAAATGTGTGTGTTTTAATATTCTTCTATTTTATTATAATAAAAATTTAAAAAGTGTAGCAAAATAAAAATATAATATATAAATAAAATTTTCAGTTTTAATGAATTGGATGAGCTTTAGATACTTGTAACTGTACTAATTTCATGGAGAACACAAATCCACATTTTGCATACATATTTATTTCTTCTGGATTTCCTTATTTTGATTCGTGAAACTCCTGTGTATCCTTTGTGGAACATCAGGGTTACATGGAACACAGTGGGAAGATCACAATTTTATAGGAATACCCTGGAAGGAATCAACTTCCAACATTAATTTACAAAGCATTCAACAAAGTAAAAACTAATACGCAGATTTCCTCTTAAGTGCATCAATTTCTATTATCTGCAAATGTTTTGACAGATTTTTTTTCTTTTTAAATAATGGGTTGTCCCATTAAAAGTTTTAATAAAAATTAATTTTAAAACTATTATTAGATTTGCTGTTAAGGTAATAATTTTTTTTAAAAAACTACATTAGATATCTGAGAGAATTATAGGTTTTGAGAATGTTTCAAAGAAGTATAAAGAAATGCTTCAGAACTTTTCCATAATAACACCAAAACTAATTACTTGTTAATACCTGTCGATTACTTCAAATCCTTGAATTATTTTTAGAAGCAAATTATTTGCCATTCTAACTATAGCTCTCTCTTTCTTTTCAACTTTTAAATTTATATTTATATTGGAGCTGATGGTACTTTTTTCATCTCGGAGAAAAAGTATGCTGATTATTTTCAATAATCTTTTTCACTGTGAAAATGATATTAAACTTTGAAAGTTTTACCAAATCTTTCACGGTAGAAACGTTCTTTAGAAAATCATGAAAAAAATCGTGCAAAAAATACATGCAACATATGATACATTTGGTGATATGTTCCACAATTTTCAAAAAATCGTGTAAGATGAAAAATTTCTAAATATTATCCCATAAAACTGCGCCAAAAAGTAATAATAAAATACATTTTACATATTTATAAAACAATAATAATTCATTTTTATTAACAAAAAATAATAGTTAGTGTACAGTGAAAATTAAGTCCATAAATACAGGCAACATATAAAAATTCAAACTGAAATTAGGAATAAACCTACTCACAAACAGTTATTCATTTCTATTTATTTCTTAACAAGCGTGTGCATTTATTACGAACTGGATCAAAAATGCTATCATCATTATATGTTTCAGATAGTGTATCCAGCATTACTGACATTTTTGATTCAAAAGAAAAATTTCTTTCGTTATTAACAACCATAGTTTTTTTTTTTTTTTTGCTATAAAATCTGTTATAAAGTTTTTTTTGTTTCTCAGGTTGCTTATACAATTCGCGATATCCTGCCATACAAAATGTATGATTATTACATTGAAATTATAATGCACTCTCTGCATATCAGTATAATGAGTAAGAAAATGTTCCGTATTTGTACCAATTTCAAGCCCTTGCGAATTAAATCAGCTGTTAATAGCTGAACTTTACCTTTGACTTCATTATTATCCATTTTTTTATTATCATAAACTGTCATAAATTCGATCAAATTGTCCTCATCCAAATGGCACGAATCCCCATTTTTTTTTTAATTCGTGCTAGAAAAAAAAATCATCGAATTTGTATACCGTGTTAGCTGGGTGTATATATATATATATATATATATATATATATATATATATATATATATATATATATATATATATATTTAAAGAAGAAACAATGTTTTGAAACTAAGTAGTTGAATAAATATTTTTTATTTGTGTGTGGAATTGATAAAAATAAGGGAAGAGTTTTTGAAATATATTTTTCATATTTATTTTAAAAGGAGTTATACTGAATTAATAAATATGGATAAAACTATAAAATTTTAATCGAATGTCTGTTTATCATTCGATATCTATTTCTGTTCCATAAAATTAGATTATCCAGTACTTAGACAGGGCAGTCCATATATATATATTATATATATATATATATATATATATATATATATATATATATATATATATATATATATATATATATTATATATATATATATATATATATATATATATATATATATATATATATATATATATATATATATATATATATAACTAAATCTTTTCTTTCTCTTTGTTGTCTCTCTTTTGCAATTGTTTTATTTACGCATATTTTATCATCTTTGGCAAGATTTCGCAGTCGAATTCTCCCACTCTCTTTTTAGAGTAAAGTTTCCTTTCTGGTACGAAGAGTGCATTGGGAGAGCAATTTTTCTTCCACATATTTTTTAAGTACCAAAGAAATCATGTGGTAATATAGCATAAAATATACTTATAAACATCTTTATTACATTTTAAAGCAAAATTATTCAAACACTTACAGATAATTTCATAGAATAAGTAATTGATTAATGGAAGATTTACTCGATGATTTTTTTTCCCTCTAAGACTCTTCATACTTTTGCTTAGTTTGAAAAAAAATCGTGAGTAAATCTTTATAATCCGTTGCCATAATAATAAAACACTTCATGAATAATCTGAATGATGAATAATTGGAATGTATGCAATTTAAAAAAAAGTGATCTAATATGAGAATTTAATTTTTAAAATTACAAATTTGGAGTCTATCAGATGAGAAGAAAGAATTTTCAAAACTATTTTTTAAAGAATATAATGAATATAAAATTTAGCAATAGATTTTCAGATCTTTGTCTAGAAATATTTTTTTTTAAATTTTTTCTCTAGCTACTATAGTTTTTTACCGGTTGAGAGAAAATATATTATCTTTTTTCCGGTAGAACGAAAGAGAGTTAATTATTTTTTGTATGCAAAAATTGATATATATTAAAATTTAATACTATATTTAAAAATGGAACACAAAAAGTAGATGAGAGAGTTACTAATCCTTATTTATTCTCAAAATAAAGTTTGGAGAGTTCTACTCGAATTTTTACTCTCCCCTCCCCCCTTTCTTTAAGGTATGAATAATAGATGCGAGTTTAGTGAAGCATCATATACTTATTAACTTTTTCGATTGAGGGGACCTCTTATTTTTGAAGATCTAGTTTTATTGATATCACTGAACATTAGTAAAAAAAACATTTACTTATGTACACGAAAAGTTTGCTTTATACAAAGCGTTATTACTGACAAAATTGGAATAAAATTTAATGTATTAATGTTGTAGAAAATTTAACCACAACACACTAGATAATTCTGCTCTCAATAATGTAATTCCTATATAAAATTTTCACTAATTTACATATGCCATTTTTAAAGTAGAAAAAGTAACCAGAATTTTTTGTAGTTGTCTAATGAAAAATACGTAAGACATTTGAATTTTAAAAATGATTTATTAAATTTTGATGTAAAATGAAATCGTTATTAAATACCTCCGTGCTGTAACACATTTAATAGTTTATTTGAATCATCACTGTTATAAATTTTCTGAATTAATTTTAAAGCATGTACAGTTATAAAAAGAACTCGCTCAAATTTTTCAAACTTTATTTCAATTACAAAAAATAAAATTGATATAACTGTTAATAGCTAAAAAGGAAACTAAATAATAATGCTGGTTATTTTATATAATTAATATAGTTACTACTAGGAGACACAATCGTATGTGTTTGTATTGTTTAATTCAATCGTTCCGTTATAATGAGACAATTTTAGTTTCAGCTTCATGAAGCATTTTCTCTTTCCTTTTCCCATAGTTACATCTAAACTACTGCTGCCATCTATTAGGAAATATAAAAAATAAAAATATACGACACCTTTGCAGCGATGACAATTTAAAAATACATAATATTCGTTACAGTAAAAATCAAAACAATGATCAATAAATTTCCTTTCTTTATTTCTCAAGAAATGTCTTTTATTTCTATAAAACTGAACTCTGTTCTTATCACAAGCAATCTAATGTATCACAAAAACTATTTTCAATAAAAAATTACAAAGGTAAAATTAAATGTAAAAGTTAGCGGAACATTTTTAAAAATGAAATATGATCTTTTTATAATATGTTTCAGTACTAAAAAATCACATAAGAAGTTTATTTTTGCTGTACGAGAATTTTTAGTACATAGGGAAACTGCACAGCATTTTAAAGTATTAGTTAAAAATATTCAATGCAAAATCCCACTACTTAAAAAAAAATAGTTAAATGAAGAAAAAATATTTTTTTATAAATTGCATTGATAAAAGATTGACGAAATGAAATTATTTTAAAATATTCAGCCACATAAGCTTGCGGAAAGATTACTTTCTGTTATCAAGACAGAATGGATTGAAAACTTAAAACGTTATTAACCTCAACAAACTTATTATTAAAAGAGAAAAAAAAAATATTTATGAACTTTGATTCTGACCGCTGAAAAAACACAGTTAATGCAAAAATACTCAAATGCTGTTTCTCGAAATCAAATTAAATTCTATAACAAATTTTAGTTATATATTTGAACGATAGATGGCTCATCTGCAAATGATGTAAAGCAAGGCTGTCAACCTCACGGCCCGAGAGCCACATGTGGCCCACAAGGAAAATTTTTGCTGCCCAGCCATCATATTAACACACAACAATATATAATAAAATAAAATAAAAAAATCTCCCGACACAGGAAAAATAGAGAGATGGGAAAATATGTGGTATATGATGTTATAGTAGTGGACGTAAACATTTGTTTTTGTTCTTTTATATATGTTTATTGTAATGTATTATTCGAAATAATACTACTTTTCTAGAAATATTTTTTTATCTTTGCGTTCCACCTAAAGTTAAACCTTGTTTGGTCCAAGTTAGCCTTTGAGTTTGACATCCTTTTTGTAAATCAATGAAAATAAACAGGGGATAAGAATTAAAAATTAATTTAAAAGAATTTTAGTACGATATAAAAATAACATTTATAGAAATTTACTATGACTACAAATCTGGTTAATGATGTTTTAAGTCTGGTGAGCGTAATCGTTTTTGTTCGAGATAAGTAAAGACCCTTAGATTTCACTAAGCAAAGTTGAATGGTAAATAAATTTGAAAAACTAGAATTTTTGTACTGAAAACTTAGAACTGTTAGAACTAAAAAATTGGGTGTTATCTTGTTTTTTAACGGAAAATATTCTTATTCGACCATATATAGGAAGCACTTTAAACTGTTATTCTTATATATTCATAGAACATTGAAGCATACTTTATTTAAGGCGATATGGTACCAAAAAAAATCATCAACCAATAAATGTTTTTTTTTATTGGCTTATATGATACCTCGAATCATTATAAACATGCCTGCAAAATTTCAAAGCTTTAACTGCAGTTTGTATTAAGTTATAGGACAATTTTTGATGCTGGAGAGCAGATTAAACAAAACTTACACGTTCAATCTTCAGATCATCTGCTAAAAGAGTGCCTGATAAAAAGTGAATTAATTATTTTTCTATTGCGCGCAACCTAACATATGTAGAATTACATATGCAGTAACACAAATCATTTCAAGAAAGAATTGAGCAATTCATGCAAAAATTCTAGATTGTGTATTGTTTATTGAAGAGAAAATGGATTTGGTCAAGATTTAAAAATTGGGCGTGCATTTTATGATAGTATTATGAACGAAATTAAAACTTCAAAACGGATTATCCCAATGTACAAAAATACTTAATCTCATTTTAATAATTCTGATATTTAAAAATCTAATTCGCAAGAGTAGCAAATCTCCCATTTTTTTTATATTTGTTTTCGGTGTTATAGATATATCCCATGTAGTGAAATTCAACACAATTATTTTTAAAGAGTTTAAGATATTTATTTAAGCAAATGCACAGATGTAATTCTTCGACTTTCATATATTTTACCTATAAATCGTTATTCGATTTTGCTTTCATAGCTGCTCAATGTTTAACTTATGAAGGCTTTTAAAGGCATGGAAATAAAAAAAATAAATAAAGGCATAAACTACTTTAGTACATGTTGTGCATTATTGTTGTAAAACTAAGCCTGGAACTAGCTCTGAGGTATGTGTATTTATTTTTTAATAATTATTAAGGTAAAGCTTTATAAAGTATTAATCTTTCATTTGTTTTCTTCTATACATTCATTATGTCTGTATACTACTTAATTGTTCTACATTTTTGCAAATTCTTATAGTAAGCAGTTTTAAATAATTTAATGGACATTTTAAAAACTTTCAGACTATTCGATGAATATTACATCACGCTACTTATGAAATGAAAACGTCAAACTGATATTTCTCCATGTTGAATTTTTGATCATATACTATCATTCAAAACCCTAAGGCTTTTTTGATAACTGAAGTAGGGATGTGAATTTTTTTTATAAATGTTCTAAAATGTATATATGTTTTGTAAAACCGTGCATGGCATTAACTCTAAGATTTGTAGTTATTGTATTGTTTTATATTATTTGTATTGTTTTGTAAACTACTCTAAGTTTCTTAAAAAATTTCAAAATGAAAACTATAGCTCCATTGAGAATTTTGTATGATTCACAATGAAAAAATTAATATAAAATTAATGAGCTGCTGCATAAAAAAACCCATGTACAGTTTTATGTAGTATGTTATAAGGTATTTTGAAAAAAAATGAAAGGAAATATTCATATTTAAAAAATCCTTAGGGATTTAAAAATGTTTAAAAAAACATTAAAAATTTAAATTTTACAAACATTTTATAATACATTTGAAATTTTTTATGTGTGGAATTATTACTTAATAATGACCTTTATTAAATACAATATTATAACCAAATTTAAAAAAAATTAAAAATAGAAACATTTTTAAAGATGGTACCATATTGCCTTAATGGAATATTATATTTTGGTAGAAAACAAGGAAAAAAAACTGTGATTGTCATTTTTAAGAATTTAACATAACAAGATAATTTTTATTTCTAATAAATTAAACAACAACATTTGGAAAACTGTCATAACATGGCAATAAAAATTCAGTCATCGTTTGTTCATCAACTGTGAAATTTGATTTGAATTTTATCACATTTTATTTAAGGTTCATATTTTGAATATGAAGAATTGCCATTCATTCATAAGACTCTTTTCAATGATATATAAAGTATATGAACTCTTTTTATTAAACGTACTATCCTTAATACGGGAGCTATGTTGTTGTTGTTTCTTATCCCAGATGGTGTAGCTCGGCTACACCAGCTCCATAAAACCAAAAAATCTCCAAGAAATCCAGATAAAAAAAAAGGGGCTTTCTTAAAAATTCGTCAAAAGTAAAACACAAACAAAAATTAAGCGGGAGCTGTACGTAAATGATACACAACTTTCCTTATAAAAGTAGACATTTCCTTACTGCATAACAGTTAAGTAACTCCTGAAAATATCATTATATATGTGAGAATTTTGTGCTATCGCATTTCTTAAAAAGAGATATCAATGACAATATTCTTACAATCTATGTCCGACTATTTCGGAATGCAAATTAAAACTACTTAAAGTACAGATCGCATTAAGTTAACGGATTCTAAAGAGCTTTATATTATAAACATAAGCTAGGCTCATCCCTCACAATGACTTCTTTATTTCCTTTTTAGTTCACAGGTAGTATTAGCGAACGACGAGTGTGAATGAAAGAATATTCAAAGTTAATTACATTCTCTAATGAAATTATTGCCATGTAATATTGTTTAAGTACTACTTAAGGGAGAAAAAGCACATAATCAAAATAAGAGGGAAAGACAAAAAGTCGACTAAAACAACTAAATACATAAATAAATAAATTAAAATATTTATCATTCAATAAATGTCCTTTTGTTTTTAATTTTCTTCAAAGAGTTTTGCAAATAGTAGATTTTAAAAGGTATTAGGACTCATTTCTTGTGCTGCATTCTTCATTATTCTGCATGAAGTATTTGCAGTGAAATAACGACACAAATCCATAAGCAGACTGTTTTATTTATAGTTTTAATCTTCGGTTTCCAAACTTGACGCTATAATTACGAAAACCTTCCGAATAACGGAAAGCTAATTGAAGTTCCTTTACGTTGGAAACTTGTTATACTAAAAATACTTAGCACGAAATAATCTATAACTTCTTAAATGTTTCTTTCTTACTTATTATTAGTGGTTTATTTCCTATTTATTATTACTTATGCTCAGGTGTCTTCCTCCTCACTTGACCTTGATTTAAAATAGCAATGTCCATCTTCAATAGCCCTCGTGTTGCTTTAGAGTGAGACGTTAATAATCAACCAATAGTGTAAACTATATTCAAGTCAATGGCGTAACGGAGACTATAAGGGCCCCTCAGCAAACTCAGGTTTCGGGCCCAAGCCTAAATACGTACTTTAGGTCAGTCAAGTTTTGGGCCCCCCGCGATGCGGAGGTTACGGGGATCTACGTTCGCTCACTGATTCAATTGTAGTATTGAAAATTAGAACTTATTGTGTTCTAGGATTCAATATCTGTTGGCTTGACAAAAACGAAATAGCATACCGAAATAAGATATATAATAAAAATATAATGTTGTAAGTTAAATGAAATGTATACCGACATATATCTACAGTAAGTGAATTTTTTTATTACATATTAGTTTAAGATACTTTATGCAACATTTTTGAAAAATCATAATATCTTGTGAAAATAATCGAATGTTATAACCCTATTCAATCTTTCTTGCTCCATCAACGAAATCTTTACACATATAAATATGAGCTAATTTTACTTTCCACAATAATCATTACCTATTAACATTTATAAAAACAATTAGTATGTAATATATGGTTCAGGTAAACAGTACCATACACAGACTAATTTTATGGGGAGGTTACATTATTTACGTACTCAAAGGACCCGAAGTGCAATCTCTAAGTAAAAATCAAAAATTTGTTTGTCTGCGGGAAGATTTTTTGAGTCCCTGAACCTCACCCTTGTTACTGAATGCAACATGTAAACGAAGTACTTTTTGTTATGGAGTAAATTGATTTTAAATTTTAAGATCTAAGTTCAAGTATTGATGCAGTCCTATTGAAAATTATAGCTTCATTGTCCTTACATGGTCCCGAGTCATATTTTACGGAGAATGCAGTTCTCGTTGCAAAGCCCATTAGATTAAATTAGTTTTGAAATAATGTCTTTATAAAACTGCACAAGAAGTCTTGATGAATAATGTAAAAAGGTTTGTTCTAATATTAATCCAAACCACATGGATAATGTCTAAACAGGTATAAGTGCATCACTATCCTTAATTTCTTACTATTTCATCTAATGACTACATACCAAGGTTAGTTTTATTTGTAGGAAACCTCAGCAATTACTCATAAAGGTTTGTTTTGATTTGAATTAAAGCTGTATTAGTAGCTAAGGAAGGGCTACAGGGGTAATGGACTTAATAATTTTGATCCATGGCCAAATGACATCTGAATTAAATACTCAATCTCAGTTTTCATGTAATTATGGTATTATTATAGAAACTAAATTTAAAGGAAAATACTCGCCATTCCATGTCAGTAAGTCAGTTCCATGTCAATCAGTCAAAAGTTGATTTAATATCAATTTGAGTTAGTGATGTATGTTTTATGTAACTGTAATTATATATATTATCAGTCAAGTTAATCACAGCGTGTGTTATAGTGCTTATTAATGTAGCACTCTAAATAAACCCTATGGCAATTGGCAAGACCTCAAAATTTTGAATCATGGTCAAGTGTCGAGGACGATGACATCACACACCTGAGCTAGTACCACACACTCCTAGCTTCCACACCACACTAGTGTGAAGACTTTGAGTGACTTTAACGAGCATTTGTCTCCCCTCACGATGGATCTTTAGAGACCCTAGGGCTCAAACTCCTGACACGCCGGCCGCAAGCTTGTGGCCATGAAGCTACCACAGCTACTTTGTTGTACAGAAAAAAGATGGTTACTTCATGTTAAATAATACTAAATTAATAAGTCGTCCCGTATACGGAAAGAATGCAAAAACACAAATGATTCTTTTGCCATTTGCTTATGGTTAAAAATTACAAGGCCTTTTGTTAATATCCCTTGTGTTTCGTTTTCCTAAGCTATCAACAATTTAAGAAAAATATTATTTGTTTCATAAATTATATTTCAAAGTAATCTAACGTTATGTATATTCAAAAGTAAAATAGTCCCTCCTCATCAAAAATATAATTTAAATTTTGTAAAAGTTTCTTTAAAGCAGTTTTTTTTCTTTCTTTTATTTCAGAATACTATGTATCAAATGTTAGTAGAAATTTTTTTAAGAAGTTACACACACACACATAAACACAAAAGAAACAAAAAATGCAGGATGCAATAAATAGTTTTCTATTATATACATTCATCCTTCAGTTTTAACAAAGAAGTGTGGTGCCTCATAAGATTATTTATTATTATTATCATTATTTTTTTTTTAAAACTTGTCAAATTATATAAGTAGGAAAGTGTTTAAAGTGCATTTTTATGGTTAATTTTTTTCTTACGAAAATACGTTCTAATGTTCTGCTTTATTTTTTTTAAATAATTGTGTCTTAGAAGTTTTAGCAAGATTCTTTTTTAAATTTTTTTACAATATTGTAAATGTCTGTACCATTTTAATGTTTCGTATTTTAAAACAGAAATGAATCTTTTCCGTTGAGTAATTTAGAGAGTTTGAAGTTTAATTTAAAATAAACTTCAATTTTTTATTTAAAAAGTCTGCTGTATTATGCTGCCTTTCCCTTGTTCCTTGCTTATTTATTATTTTTTGCAAAGTTTACAAAAATTTACAACGTGTATGTGTGCGCAATTTTATACTATATTAAAAATTTATGCAATAAAGTATGTACTTTTATGATTTCATTTTATTTACGAAGGTTGATTTCATTCTCTTTTAAATTTTTCTTAATTGTTAACATACATTATGCTACACATTATATTATTATACGTTATATTTCATGAAGGTAGGAATATAATGCATGTATTAAAAATAATGAGTATTGTAAAGAGTTCCAAATTAATCCTCTTTACAAGCAAAAGTTAAATTTTTAAGTAGAATACCTTTTTTTTAAAAATATTTTGTTTTGTTTATGTTATGTTAATGTGCAACTGCTTGAAAATATCTGCAAATTTAATGAAAATTTTAGTGAATTGAGAATATAGAAGTACTTAAATATTTCACATTGGTGATTATATTTTATTTCAACCACCTTAACATTATGAGACCATTTTATTATGCCCCCCATAACATCTCATTGAGCTAGTCTTAATTTGTATTTTATTATGATATTGATTCTTCCTGGCAAGGGTTCTACAAAATGTTCGTAAATTGCTTATGCAGTCTGGAACTACATGTTTAGAGGAGCCGCGGTAGCCTAGTGGTCAAGGTATCGGATTGTGGCTGGCGTGTCATGAGTTAAAACACAGTACACGTTGTGTAGGGGAGCGATTCACGCTCAATCTGCCGAGAGCTCAAACGTCCTCTCGCTGGTGTGGTGTGGTAGTTAGTAGAAGAGGTACCAGCTCAGGTTTCATCCTCATGATTTAATCATGTGGTTCAAATAACAAGGTCCGTCGTCAAAAGCCTTCGTGTAGGACGTTAATATTCACTCACCCCATGCTTGGACAATAGCATGTTAACCCTCAAGCCATTACGAACCTTCAATCGATCCCTCAACTGTGCGGATGCGCTGCATGCCTCCATCTGAGTTTTCCACTGTGTGACGTCTTACGCGTCTTTTCTTTAACAAGTCCTTTGGGTTCATTGGGCCAGAATTAATGGCAACTCTTTTCCAACCAAATCCAAGAAGTGAGAAGTGAAGAGATGCAAATAATATAGGATAAATGTAGGATCTTAGAGTAAGCGGGATGGCAATGTAAAGGAATGTTAGACAATTGACGTGCATTGTGGCAGTTGATGATTATTAAAGTTCGTCGTTCAAGATTTAAGTTCTACGTGTCATGGATAAACATATTGGTGATCGACTAGAAATTAGACGTCAAGCTACATACCATTGTAGATAAAGACAAGTTTATTACAGAATAATATAAGATAGGATTGTTTACTTATTAGTATATTTGAAGATTAGGCGTTTCGATTATTGAGACTGGTCTGAATTATATTGTGTGTTGCTTATTGTGTCATCTTAGATTCTCTCATTAATTATTAATATTATATTTGTTCAAAGTTTAAGTTGAATATCTTAATAAAGTCATATTAAGATAATGTTTGATTCTTGTTCTTTCGTTAACCCTACACCTCCAGCTCACGCTGATGCTTCGAGGGATGTACTTCCAAGTGGAGGTACATCACAACTGTTTCAAAGGATATAAAAGCTTCTATCTCGTTCTAAAGTAGTTTTTAATTTTACCAATAAGAATAGCAAGTCTTAGTGATAGAGATTCCAATACAATGTTTTACGAGAATTAATATTTCCTTTTTATGTGAGAAAAAGGAAGTCAGTTTCAGGTTTTCGAAAACTTAAGACAAATAAAATGTTAAGTGATTAGGATATAGTGATTATTCTGATATTTTTTATGACAAAATTACGTATAGTAACGATGAATCATTTTCTACAATAAATTTAGAGAGTGAGGATGAATCAGATAATTTGGATGATGGACAGAAATGGATAAGGTAGTCTTCAGTTCCAGAGAATATTTCAGCGGCTTCACAATGATTTACTTTCATAGAAACTAGACTCTCGTTTCTGGGGTAAAAAGTTGTTTCCTCTAATACCGTATTTTACAAAAGAAAAAAAAAAGAGAACGTAATGCGCTATAGAGTAGGAGAAAATGGAAGGTAAGATAAATAAAGATTAATATTGAACGTAATTGGATGGTATGAATCGTTCAATTTTATTCCACAACTTCTCTATAATATAGAGATAAGGGGATTGTGGGAACAACTCTACAAAGTAGCGTCATAGTCATTTTTGTCAAAACAGTTATTTTCAATACCAGTATTATGCCAGAACACATTGTTTCATTGCAAGGATTCATTGTCATTGGGATAATTCATTAGCTTTAAAGCAGTGTTTCTCAAACTGTTGCATGCACCCCTCCCAGGGGGACGCGGTATTCCAGCGAATGGGGCGCGATCATATGGAAAATAAAAGGTTTAAAAACATAATTTTTTGGAATGAAGAAAAACAAAATGCTTTCTGACTTAATAAAAAATGCACGTTTACACTGCTATAATTTATATATATATATATATCATCTGGTGATCATCAAAAATAAAATATTCCACTTCATACGTTCATTAGCTATCTTTGATCCTATAACCAAATAAAAAAAGGCATTTTGTTTGCTTCACTGTAATCACTCGATGAGAGATTTTTTTATTACGTTTTTTTTAACCCTTAAAATGCTACTTTTGACTATCATATATTTGACCTTCAAACTTACTGGTATGTTTCACTCCATCTGTTTTTCTTTTAGGAAAGTTGTAAATAATATTTTTTCTGTTGCTTTTTTTCCATGTGAATGAGTTATATGATACATGGATAAGCATATTGAGTACTTTGAATGATTATTTGGCCAATATACAATGCATAACGGAAAACATTTTACGCAATTCTTTTTTAGAACTAATATCCATATGTTTTTTCTGAATACACTTTTAACACGGGTTCGGTCGCGCAATGCGCAGAGTCATCTGATGTTCACGAAATCGTTAATTCTAGGAAAACTATTTATTTGTTACCAATGACCTTGACAGAGTATCCTCCAATAAGACAGTCTTAATGGGAACTAGAATGAATTTATCACATTTCGCCCTCTTTTTTGGGGGAGTTTCAAAAGTTTTTTTTTTTTTACAATCAACTTACTAGTTTTGATCGAGTTCCCTGCGCGACCACTTTTGTTCAAAAATATTTTCTATGAACATGCTTTATGTCCTTTATTAAGGGCACGCATATTTGGAACCTTTTCATTAGTTTTATTGGATTTTTTGTCAAAAATCAAAGAAAAATTGAAAAGTCCTTGAAAGTAGGTAAGTATATTTTCTCTTAATTATATTTTTCACTGGAATTGGGATATTTATCATGTATAGTAAAAATAATTATAAAATAAATTATATAGTTTAAAAACAAATTAAAAAAAACACGCTTTTATAGTGAATCGAACTAAAAAGTAAAAAAAAAATAAAAATGTATATTACTTAAAAGTAACACATACAAAATTTAATACTTATCTTGCTAATTTGTACGGTTTATAATTATGCTCGTATTGTAGCTTTAGCACCCCCCCACAATGCATTATTATTGCATACAATACATTATTATTTTTGGGGGGGGGGAGATAAAAATTATGATTGAAATTTGGGTCGCCAGTAGTTAAAGTTTGAGAACCACTGGCTTTAAAGAATGCATTTCGTTAGCAAAGATGTTTAAATATGAGGAGTTAGATACAGGAAACAATGTTCAAAATATGTCAGGAAAACATTCCCGAAAGCATCACATTTGCTCCACTTTTAAAGCGTTGCAACAACGTATTTAGGGTTAATGTTTTCCTGCTATTTCTGTCAAACTGTAGCTGCATGGCATAATTTAAAGCAGGATATACATTGGTCCCCATTACCTTTTTCTAACGATTCATCTTTCAATACTTGGGCGCTTGAGTGTATTTGAGACGTTTTATCTTGTTTTCTGAAGTCAGCATCTGCATTACCAATAATGTTTGGTTAACATAGCCTTTAGAATACACATTATAGTGAACACTGATCCCAGAGATACTTTGAGACAATCCTTGCTCAAAATGTTCTGCAATTTGCTACATTGTGATCGTTATGTTTTCTTTCACAGAGTTTGGGAGATTCTCCGTTCCATCCAATCATTCGAAATCTCAATTTGTTCTTTCAAATCTAATATTTTGCTCCCATACTATTCTTGACACATTTCTAATAAAATTTCTTGAGAGAATTTCATAAGTGGAGGGGAGGATATTGTTAAAAGATTCAAGCATCAGAGAGCTCTTACTGTCACCTCACTTTCAAAATTGAACAAATTATGTTTTTTCCCTGTATATTCCCATGTACTTAATTTCACGTAGTTTCTTCGGAACTTATCTTTTATTTTATACTAACTTAATTCTCTTTTGGCAAACACTGCAGCCTAATAGACCATTTATGCAAAGTACCTGTTTGTAATAATATTGGTTGCTCAGAATTAAAGACCAGAATCGGATATCACAAATTTAAGCTCATTAATATCATAATGTCTCAGGAAGCAGTATATTTGTCCTAATATAATTCAGCGAATTTTCAGCAATGCATTTTTATGTAAAAATTTACGAATAACGAAAATATGAACTAATTTAAAGCAAATGAAAATAAAAGAAATGGTATTAGAAACTGTTGCCCTATATTTAAAATTTTTAATTCTTGCTTTTCATAATTGGTTCTTCTTTTTTTTCTATTTTTGGAAATACTTGTATTGTTCCTGTATAAATAATCTGTAGCGTGCTTTTCAAATAAATAACAAATAAACAACTTTATATTTTGAGACATATATTTTTAAAACATAAATTTGTTTGCTATGGATAAATATTTATCATTTTTACAAACGATAAAGACTTTTTAAAGAAAAATATGTCATCTATTACACGGAAAAAGTCCTATGTTTCTCGCGATGATGTATGACCCATGAATACGAATATGCGCATATAAAAGCACGGAATGTCATTTTTCGGAAATGGATAGGACAATTATGAATATGAGACAATAAGCAATCATTTAAAGCAGTGCTTCTCAAACTGTGGGGCGCGAGCTCAGGCTGTATCTTGAAAATATAAAAGGCTTAAAAATTATTTTTGGAATGAAGTAAAACAAAAATGCTTTCTGACAAAAAAAAAAATACACATTTTTACACTGATATAAATTATATATATCATCTGGTTTTCCACTTTTAAAAGATTCCACTTCAAACGCTCATTAGCTATCTTTGATCCCAAAACCAAATAAAAAAAGATATTTTGTTTGCTTTGCTGTAATCCCGCGATGAGAGATTTTTTTATTAAGTTTCTTGTAACCTCTAGAATAGTACTTTTGATATTATCATCTCTTTGACCTTCAAACTTACTGGTATGCTTAACTCCGTCTACTTTTCTTTTGGGAAAGTTGTAAATAATATTTTTCTGTTGCTTTTTCCCCATGTAAATTAGTTTTATGATGTATGGATAAGCATATTGAGCACTTTGAAGGATTAATTGGCCAAGATGTATTTTTATGAGTAATCTGAAATTGCTTTATAAAAAATGTTTAACACAATTATTTTTTTATAACTGACATCGATGTTTTTGTATCGAAAATACATTTTTTCATGGGAGCGGTCGCATGAGGCGCTGAATCACTCCAAATTCTGGTAAAACTGTTTATTCGTTAACAGTTTCTTGACAGTATCCTCCGATATGACAGTCTTAATGGAAACTAAAATGAATTTGTCACATTTATGCCTTTTTTTTGAGAGTGGCAAACGCTTTTTTACAATCAAGGTGTTGTTTTGATCGAGTTCCTTCACGACCACTTTTGTTCAGAAATATTTTCTATGAATATGCTATCCTTTCCTCTACGATTAACTTTGTGATTTTAATTGCTGTGTTGTACAACTTATTATGGTTTATAAATGTAAATGAGCAGAATATAAAAATGGGCATCTGTGATCTCTATTGAAGGAAGATGAAACTGATCAAGCAATTGAAGAGAACCTGATGTAATAATGCATATTAATCGTGATATCGAAAGTAAATATGACAAAAGTGATAGACATGACACGTTTGAGTTGAATTGTAATTTTCAAATGCTGCCTAAAGAACTCTATCAAGAAAATTAAGATATCAAGAAAACTAAGAAGCCATAAATGTAACACTTCGCCTTGTCAAAAGACACAAGCAAGAAAAAAAGGTTACACATGCTATTTGTAGATCATCAAAGAATAGAAAAATTACAATAACGTGAGCAAAATATGACAGTTTTGATTGCAAATAACGTTCTTGTATTGTTAGTGAAAAGTGTCTGTGTGATTTATGTTCTTTATTAAGGTCACGCACATTTGGAACAGTTTCTTTAGTTTTATTGGATTTTTCTCAAATCATCAAAGAAAAATTAAAAAGTCCTTTAAAGTAGGTAAGTATATTTTCTCTTAGTTAAATTATTCACTGCAATTGTGATTTTTATCGAGCACAGAAAAATAATTATAAAAAAAAAGGATTGGGGTGACTTGGTGAAGTGATCGCGCGACCATTAACGTTAGTGTGAGTGGGCGCATGCTTCCGGGTTAAAACATTTTGAAGGTTTCTCGCTTTAAATATTAAAAATAACACAATTATTCTTCATTGGAATTTTTCATTCGTTTTCCTTATTTAATATTAATTCTAAATGCTAATTCTGTGAGGCTTAAAATTACAGTTCGTTTTAAACTATTTATAATAGGAACATTCATTTAAAAATCATTTTATATTTTTTGTATGCATTGTTGTGCAACTGGTTTTACTCTTCTTACAATTAAGCTATTATATCAAGAATAATGTATTATTTTTTAAAAAATAATGGCAGAACGGGTACTTCAGCCAGTGTACTTATAAATGTATCAGTACTGCACAATGTATTTTATAACTAATTTATCAATACTAATTTAAGAGCAAGTTTAATTATTATTAGTGACTTCCATGGGCTTGTCTTGCAGAGCAAAGGTTTTCAAATGAAGGCTTAATATTAGAAATTGACACTCTGAGTTCTTTTTCTATATTTAGCTGAGATCTATATTTTGTCTTCAAAGCAGCCACCGCAGAAAATCCGGTTTCACAAAGGTACGATGTTGAAAACGGTAAAAGTATACGAAATGCTTTTGTTTTCAGTTCAAAAAAATTCATCATCTACTTCTGCCCAAAATTGAAAGAGAGTTTTATTACAAAATTGTCTTTTAATTTCGCCACTAGATGTGAAATCTATGAAAACTTTCTTCTTCGGTAGTGGAGAGCCCTTCTGGGGTATTTTTTGAAATGGATCTCTCACCCATTCGTAACTTGCTATCAAGTTGTCCTCAGCAAAAAAATTTTTTAAATTTTTTTTGCTAACATAGCTAAATGATATTCAATAGTTTTATAAACAACTTCCACATGTTGTTCTTCAGTTTTGTAAGTTTTTACACATTTATCCGCATTTTCAAACATTTCTAGGTTTTTTTGTTTTAAATTTCGGCTCCATAATTCTAATTTTCTACAAAAGCATTAATTTTATCACTCGTGTCAAACATATGTACATTTGATCCTTGAAGTTGAAGATTCAATATATTTAATTTCTCAAATATATCGACTAAGTAGCTCAACTTCATCAGAAATAAACCATCTCGAAATTTCTCAGCTTCCGTAGGTTTTTCCTCTTCTAGAAAAAATGGTAATTTCATTTCTTAATTCATACACACGTTGTAAAATTTCTCGCGTGATAACCATCTTGCTTCACAATAAAATAGCAATGATGAATGCACTGCGCCCATGCCTTTGCAAAGTCCAGAAAAGATTCGTGATTTTAGGGTCTCATTTTTATGTAATTTACTACAGTCACAACTGTCATTAGCACAATATTCAGGCCAGGACTAATTTCTTTGGAAGCCAGAGCTTCTCTGTGGATCATACAATGTGTCCAGATGCACAGTGGAGATTTTTGTTTCACAAGTGCTTGTATACTTTTAAATCTTCCTGACATTGTACGAGCACCATCGGTGCATATTCCGACACAATTTTTCCACTCTATATTTGCCTCGTTTATAAAATTATTTAAAATATCAAATAATGCTATTGCTGTTGCTTTAAGTTTTATTGGTTTACAAAAAAGTAGTTCTTCTACTGCTGACATACCATCCCAAAATCGAACATACGCAATGAAATGAGCATCTTTATTGCTATCTGTGGCCTCGTCAAGCTGAATTGAAAACAATTTATCACGCAACTTACCGAAAAGCTGTTGCTCTACATCTTCAGCGATATCATCAATTCGACGGGAAACAGTATCATTTGATAGGGGTATGGACTGCAACTCTTTGGCAAAATTGTCTCCAAACATAGTTTCTACAATCTCAATTGCTGCACGCAAAATAAGCTCTTCGGCAATAGTGTGAGGCTTTTTACACTGGCTATTTTATATGATACTTTTGTAAGAAGTAAGTAAAGCTTTTCATTCACTGACAAAGTTTTTTTTTTTTTAAAAATGTTTTTTGTTTTCCATATGATTTTAATTTTGATTCAAAGTACTCTCGAGGTTTGTTAATGTACTCACCATGAAGCGTTTCGAAATGTCTTTTAAGTTTATTAGGTTTCATACTGTCTGCTGCCAATATTTTTGAGCAAATAACACACAGGGGCTTTTCTTCTCCATTTACTTCAGTAATGGTGAATCCAAAATTCAAGTATTCTTGAGAATATTTCCTTGATTTAATTTTTCGGAACTATGCACGTCTGTGCACTTGTTGATGCTTTATTATCTTCGAATGTTCGCTTACGACTTAAAAATTTATCCATGATTTTTTTTTTTTGTTCCAATTTTCTGCAGTAATACTTAATAGTGTGAATTACAACTAACGCGCAAATTATAAAATGTACATTCAAGAAGGATTTGGTAGCTATAGAAGCATCGAATGGACCAAGACTGATTGAATTGTACGAGGTACAGCATTATTACATGTTTTGCGCAGACGTCCGATAGTTTGGCTAGACTCACCGATACGCCCGCGAGAATGTCAGATGTGATGGATATGAGAGAGCGCAACATAAAGTAGACTATCTTTCAATTTCTACTATAAGTTCACTCTCTCAATATCTTGCTCAAATTTTCAATCGTTGATAAAATACTTTCTATTCATTCATTGAAGTTCAAATACATTTTTAAAACTTGTAGTGGGTGACACTTCATGTTAATACAGTTCTTTCAAATTTTAATTTATTAATTAAATTTAAAAAATGAATAAATAGTAACA
Source organism: Trichonephila clavipes (assembly GCA_019973935.1). NCBI lineage: Eukaryota > Metazoa > Arthropoda > Arachnida > Araneae > Nephilidae > Trichonephila > Trichonephila clavipes. Next base: position 138,428 of record BMAU01020739.1, on the reverse strand, counting down.
AACAAAAAATTATAGTCCAAAAGCATTTATAGAAAGGAAAACTTTTTCGTGCTGTCCCCCTGTAACGCAATGGATAGCGCTGGGCTTCTAATCTGAAGGACGGTAGTTCGAATTCCATCCGAGATGGCCCCTAATTTCTAAGAATGTGTGTGATTTCTTCTCTACTTTACTATTTTCTTACACTAATTAAATTTAATTAATGAATAAATAGTAAAAAAAAGAATATTCAATACCCCATATATAGAAAAGAAAAGGAAAAATTGCAAGGAAAATCGCTTTCTCTTTTTGTCGCTTAACATTGTGATTCTGTCATATGTATTACATATTTGTATTAATTGAAACTATTTAATAGAAAGTAACTAAAATAAGTTTTTTTGTTGGCCTAAGTAGGAATTGACTTAAAATTTATTTTTTTTTATATTATATACTTGTTCTAATGACATTTGTACTTTTAGAAATGCATGATGGACGAAATAAATTTTTAATTAAATGTCATTTTGCAATCTGTCCCAATTTAAAAAATGAGAAAGGAAAAATAACATAACATTATAATTATTACTTAAAAGTAATTTGCTTAAAATATATATTATATAAAAGTAACGTATAAAAAAAAAATTTAATACTCAAAGTGCATTATTATTGCATTTAATACATTATTATTGGGGGGCTATGAAAATTATAATTGAAAATTGGGTCGCCAGTAGTGAAAGTTTGAGAAGCACTGTCTTACTTACTTAATTTATTTATTTTGCAAAATAGTAGTATACAAACTGTAATACTTATGCTATTAATTGGTATGCTTTATAATTAAGATCGCGTATAGTAGCTTTAGCGTCAAAGTGCATTATTATTACATTCAGTACATTATTAATGTGTAAGGGGGGCGCGATAAAAATTGTGATTGAAAAGGGGGGCGCCAGTATTGAAAGTTTGAGAAGCACTGATTTAAAGTCTAAAGAGGCTTTCTTTTATAGAGGTATATAACATGCCAAAATCGAACATCTTTGAATCGGAAACAGTGGAAATTTTTCAGTCACTCTCATATCTTCGGTATCATTTATATATTTTAAAGCATATTTTTTTGAAGGTCACAATTTATTCCTTGTGCCGTTTACTTTTTCACTATAAACGAAAATAAATGACCTTGTATTCTAAAAATAATTTGTTATAATATTTTTGGTCAAAATATGTTTTGAAATACAATGCAATACATAAATCATGAAATTTTGAATTCAAATATCAGCATTATAGTATGTAAACCATCTATCAGAGGTTTTAAATATATCTGTGTTTTGGTTTGTATATAACTCGGTCTGCATTTTAATTAAAACTGAATGGATGAAATATGTTATCGGAACGATTATTAGTTTCAGGATGCGGGTTTACTTTTTTCATTTTTTGCAAATCTCTTAGTTTTTGACCTTCACTTTTTGTAAGGGTGTTTTTTTAGAGATATAGAACTTTAAATTGCAATAAAACAACGATATATTATTCGATTGACATGATTTTTTTTTATTCGGAAGATAATCTTGTGATATTACATTTTAAATATGATCTCTGGCATATGACTACCACAGCTGGCTCGGACGTAGTCCAATCTGGATGTCCAATTTTCGATGACTTTTTCCAACATTTGTGGCCGTATATCGGCAATAACACGGCGAATGTTGTCTTCCAAATGGTCAAGCGTTTGTGGCTTATACGCATAGACCAATGACTTTACATAGCCCCCCAGAAAATAATCTAGCTGTGTTAAATCACAAGATTTTGGAGGCCGATCCACAGGTCCAAAACGTGAAATTAGGCGGTCACCAAACGTGTCTTTCAATAAATTGATTGTGGCACGAGCTGTGTGACATGTTGCGCCGTCTTGTTGGAACCACAGCTCCTGGACATCATGATTGTTCTATTCAGGAATGAAAAAGTTAGTAATCATGCTCTATACCGATCACCATTGACTGTAACGTTGTGGCCTTCATCGTTTTTGAAGAAGTACGGACCAATGATTCCACCAGCCCATAAAGCGCACCAAACAGTCAGTTTTTCTGAATGTAACGGTGTTTCGACATACACTTGTGGATTAGCTTCACTCCAAATGCGGCAGTTTTGTTTGTTGACGTAGCCATTCAACCAGAAGTGCGCTTCATCGCTAAACAAAATTCGCTTATGAAAATCGGGAACTACGGCAAACTCGTTTTGGGCCCATTCGACGAATCTACGCCTTGCTTGATGATCGTTTTGATGAATTGCCAAACCAAAAACTGAGAATAAATCACTTGACAGCTGTTAAATCGGTCGCCATCTTGGAAAGGAATGACAACTTAAACTTCTATACCTGGGAAAAAACAATCTGTACAAGTAAAAATTAGGGAAGGATGGGATAGGGATTATACATATTAAAAGCAATATTTAAGGTTTTATATGGATCAATGAATTTTTTATTTCTCGAGTGTACGAAACTGTGTATCGAAAAGAAAATTATTCGCAATTCATACAGGAAAGAATCATTTATTTAAACTCTTAACTTCCGCGATTAAAGCATATGTAATTTGCTCCCCAGTGCCATTGTTTTTTACATAAGCACGAGTACGAGGTGAATTGGACGGAAAAGAAAAAAGAGGTATAAATAAGCAAATTTTTCTCTCTCAATTAAGTAAATACAGGTAATTTTATAGTAGGTACTGATCATTTTATGGCATTGCAAAACCTTTGGAATACTTTACTGATAGCAGCATAAAGAATAAGACCATATATTATAAAGACGTTTATATACGTACAGAATATTTAACGCGCAGTTTGTGCTAGACGTATATATACGACTACAAGCAGTCAAGGCGTTAATATTCAAAATTCCGTTGAAAAGATTGTAATTAGGTGTAGTAGCAATTTCTCTTTACAACAAAAATTGTATACAGCGATACCTTCAGATACAAAAAAATCACAACCAAAAAATTTGTAAAACAAGTAAGTTTTTAATTTCAAATTTTAAAATTCAAATTTTAATTATTTGTTTTATTTCTTAAACTTTGATATAATTATGTTCTTTTTTTAACTAATTTTAAACTAAATTTTTTTATAGATAAGTTAAGAAATGATGATTCCGAAATGTTCGAAATTAATTTCCTTTCTCACATTCATTCATTTCCTTTCCAGTTTCACATCAGTGAAGATTGGTGTATCCGAAGAATGTACTAATTATCATTTATTGTTTTTAATCCTTCTAGTTTTCACTCCATTCTGCTTTGGTTTTGGGTTTATTTCGTAATTTAATTAGTTTATCTACGCTGACCAAATTGGATTATTGCTGGTTTAAGCAACTATTTAATTGAAATCCTTACATAATTGTATCAAGAAAGACTCAAGTAATTGCATCTTTCGGAAAGTATTACTACTTCGGAAAGTATTCCCACAGGGAAGTCTTACGACTATTTGATGCCCTGTAACTCCATGCAAAAGTAGGCCCTATCTGAGATATTTAAAAGTAGACAGTAGATAGCATACATTGTCAAATACTAGTTCAAATGGTAATTTGAAACAACTAAATGTGCACGATTCACGATATCAAATCTTAGGCACAAACGGACTAGACCGATTGCAGCATTTATATTAAATGAATTGAATGATTGTTTATGGTATTAGGCTTAGGCCTAGACATGGACAACTTTCATTCCATAACAATGCAGTCTAACCACTTTTGCCAGTTGGCATGCAGTTTGCAATTCCCTGTTTTTTGGAAAATATGTATGCGAATAATATTTGACCATTAATTATCGGGATCATGACCTTATTAAGTCAATCAGATCATGATCCCGATAATTAAGAGAACGAAACGAGGCCCCGCCCAGAGCAATGCCCTGGGCCCCTGTCTTAAGACGTCCCTGGAAACCCACCCATGAGCCGGAAAAATTATTATTCCAGCCTATTTAATGATTTTTGAAGAATATTTGACCCAGCCACCTGATTTTCAAAGCAGTTCCAAAAATTGCAATATCAGATTAAGGTTACGAGTTGGTTTGTCATTCTTTTCACTCCTTGAGAATAATTATCAGCTGTTAGGATGAATTTTTCACCGATATTACCAAGAAATTCTACAAGATTATATTATCTTGTAATTTTGAGTCATTCAGAGTTTTTTAATGGAACACATGCAAGTCAGTGTAACTCTATCCATAGAGATTTCGACCGAAAATATTATTCCACCTCTTTTATATCTGGGACTCTCAATGATTCTATATTTGTAGTATCAGGTGCTTGTTTTTTTTTTGGAGCACATTCTTCCTGACTAATCCAAAGCAAAAACTGTATTCATCTTTAAGGAAGTTTTTCAAAAATGGACTTTCAGGAGAACTTTATTGCTTTAAAGAACATAAATAGTCTTAAAGAGTCTCATTTATTAAACAAATAACATATATCATCCCTTGTTTTGGAAAAAAAATTATTTTAATAGAATTTTAGCAAAATGTTTAATGTTAGGAAAGGCAATATTAATAAAAATGCATTTTTTTTATTCATCTGAAGTGTCACAAACAGCAGGGGGGAAATATTTTAAGAATTAAATAATTAATAAACATTCAAATTTGATGTTAAGGATTTTTCTTTAAAATTACTTTATGTTCTAAGCTAAAAATAGCTTGAAAATGGAATTAAATCTAAATATCTTTAAAAAAACCTCCTGTTTGTTGAACTCTAAATGGCCCAAAACATAAGTGTTACAAATTTCATTTATGTGTTTGCTTCGGAGATATCCCCTTTTTCTTGCATGAGTTATTGCAAAAATATCATTCTTCAGAAAAGATATTTGAAAACTAATTTTATAAGTTAGATAAAATAAATGTTAGAAAAATAACATAAAATTCTCTCTCTCTCTCTCTCCACAGTTTTATATATTTTTTTATTCTTTCTTCTCTTCCTCAATACTTATATTTCCTTTTTTTTTCTGATGGCGATAAAATCAAACACTTAAAAAACAACTTTTCAGCCTACTCGGATTCCTTAGTAGGGCAGTCTATTTTTTGCCGCATGTTCCAGTATTACGGTTACTGTCGTAAAAAAAGCAAACGTTTATGTGTCAACGATTGAAAAAAAGATACAGAAAGGTTCATCTTGCATGTGAGTCTTGATTATGAAAACTGCCAGTTTTCCGTCAATACTGTTGGAGTATAATGATGTATAAATATTAGAGTTACGTAAGTGTTCTTCTTTTGAAGGAAAGTGCTAGAACATTGTCTTCAGTAAGGTTGTTATTCATGGACAACATGGAAAAAAATCTTCTTTATGTTGAATTCAGTTTGATTTTAAGATTTTCGTCCACACTATGAGACACAGTAAGCTGCTCTTTCATCCGTTAGTCCAACATTATTGTGAATAGAGCTAAGGATTCCATTGGATATGACCAACTACATTTTAGTACCAAAAATAGGGCTTTACAAGAATAAAAAATGCATACAAGTTACAAAAAAGGGAAATGTTCTCAGTTTCTTAATTCGCAGACTGATATATAGATAACCAATCCTGTAAAAACTGTAATTCAGTGTTTCTCAAGCTGTGTGGCGCGCCCCCCTAGGAGGCGTGATAACCCTACAAGGGGGGCAGGTATATCGAAAAGTCGAATACAAACATTAATTTTAAAATTTAATAATTTATTGAACGGAAGCAGAAAAAATAATACATTCTAACATAATAAAAAATAAAATACGTACACATTTACTCTGATATAATACACTTATAATGTTTCAGTACTGTACCATGTATTTCCTAATTAATTTAACAGTACTAAGTCAAGAACAAGTTTAACAAATACAAGTGACTCCATGGGCACGTCATCAAATTATATACAAATATAATACTTATCTTGATACTTTGTACGGTTTATAATTAAAGTCGCATTGTAGATTTACATCAAAGTATATTATTGTTAAATTCAATACATTATTATTGTATGTAAGGGGGGCGCGATGAAAATTATGATTGAAAATTGGGTCGCGAATATAGAAAGTTTGAAAGTACTGCTTTAAGGGATATAATTTTATAGGGGCAGAGTTTAAGAGGGTATTTCATTCTAGTCTCATATGGTAATTCGTATGAAACTATGTAATTTTTAAAATTTTTTTTACCTTCTTTTAAAAGGTTTGAGGTAGCCGAGAAGTTAGGTTCGCGAACTCGTGATTGGTATTGTTGAGTTACGGATGCAAATCCTAGTTCCCCTGAAGACCTACTATGTGGAGGGCATGAGGCCCGTTAATTCTATGGGGGCTCAAATTCCTTCTTTTGACATGGTGGAAGGTTTGAAAAGGAGTTGCCACACACACACAGTTCGGGTACCGTCTTCGTCATTTGATGTGGTTTAAAATTACGAAGTTCGCCACCAGTAGCCCTTTTGTTGTTTTACATTACGATGTAAATTAAAATCAGAATCAATCCAATCTTTACGGTGTGTGTCAAAATATTGTTTGTAATTTTTTTTCTTTACTTTCAGATACATATTAAGATCCCAATTCCCCCCCGTAAATTGATAAGTTTTTGGTCTTCTTTTGTTCAAATATGCTTCTATTGTACATAAAAACACACACACAATGAGTATTGATAAAAATATTCTTTCACTACTTTTTATACTTCATTCTTTCCTTTAATATAATTTTATTCTAATAATTCTATTTTATTAATTCTTATCTTTTTTAAGTTTAGAAATTTTTTTGAATTGTTGATTTTTTTAATTTAGTTTATGGGTTATTTTTAAATGTAACAATTATTTAGATTTCATTGTAAATTTTTTTTAAATAATAATTTTTTTAAAAAAAATAGTGTGATCTTTCTTAATTATTAATTCTTTCCTTACCCGTTGCTTTTTTGAAATATTTTTTCATAGTATAAGAAAAATCCAATTTTTTTCCTGTATTTTATTACATTAATTTTATTTATTTATTTTTGATATATTTTTCTAAAATTATTATTTTCCAAATTTTTTATTCGTTTTTTGGTTTTGTAATTCGTTTTCTTTTTAATTTATAATTTCATTTATTTTTAAATCATTTTAACTTTCTAATTTGATTTCTTAAATTTATAAATTTACATATTTAATTTTTGAAGTTTATATATTTTTTTAGTTTATTTTTTTATCACATAAAATTTTGTTTTTATACCATATTTGATCTTAATAACTCCTTCTCCTTCCCCCGTAGTTTATTTTTTCTCTACAATGTTTCTCTCTTTTTTTTACTTAAAAATTTATTCCTTTTAGAATTTTTTTCAGCTAAAAGTTTTACTGTACTTTTTTTATTCTTAATTAGTGTTTTATCTCTTTTTAGCTCTTTTATTAAATAAAAAACTATTATTTTTTCCCTTTTTTGGTATTTTTTCCTTTTAATTGTAGTTTTTATTTCAATTGCATACCAAAATATGCATTATTTAAAAGTTCATTAAACATTGTCTTCAAAGTTAAGAAATCATTTGTTACTAGATACTAGATTCCTAATTGGTTCAGTTTTTACAATTTTTCAAATTGAAAAGTTTATGTTTTTTTTATATGTAAGGTGATATATTCGTGAAACAAATACATTTTTTCCTAATAGACTGCATATTGACAACTAAAGGCCGTATCATTCGCACGTTTTTTATGCAACTTTTTCATTCATTTTTTTCTTCCTAATTTGACGGGAAGGGTTGTCTTAAACAAAACGACATGCTCTGACGTCAGCCACGCTCTATCTCCACATTGAAAAATTACTCGCTGATTTTTCTGCTTTGGAAAACTAGCATCGAAAATTATTTCTTTTATTTCGCTCACGCTTTTGTTGATGGGAGTAAGCAGAAATGGTGCATCTCTTTATTTAAAATATTATACACCATTAAAATATTATAAACCATTAAAATATTATGCACCATATCAGATGTGTTTGACGAAATTGAAGCCGCTATCTTGTTTATGGCGTAGGGTGCCGAAGAACCCCATTGATTGGAATTTCAAATAACTTTTATTTGGAATAACTTTCTGAGCTCACTAGCAAAAAGTTGCTCGAAAGCCGTTGCTATGGCAACTGAGTAAAACTTGCACGACTTGGACGACAAATTGTTCGAAATGTGTACGTGTGATGAGGCCTTAAGTCTTTGAAACCATGGCAAGTCCCCAAATGAAATATCCATTTAAAGGTTGCTTTATCTAGAGGCGTCACTTGCTGTCAAATTTCGATTATTGAATTAATTTTATTTCAATCTGTAGTCGGATACAAAATATTGCCATGAGTTCCACAGAGACAATTTAGTACTCAAGGGGCATTTTTTCCCTCCCCACATAATTATATGATATACATATCTACGATTTGTCATCCAAAAGTTGCAGTTTCGCAGATGGGATTGAACCCACAAACTCCGGTTTACGAAGTGGGTACGCTATCTTTTAGCCACAGTAAGCTAAAAACTACAAACTTTCTGAAGCTACAGATAATAATATGGAATACGTTTTTCTTTTTCATCTCAAAAAATGTATTTTTTCCATTTGTGTATTCGTCATGTGTATCGAAAAATTCCAGTGCACGCGAATTCAAGTACATGAAGACATCGCAAAACTTAAAAGAATATAATGTTAAAAATACTTATTTGTAAATCTGTTGCGAGAGAGAGAGAAAAAGAGAGATTAGAAAATACAATAATAAATTTTTCTACGGCTGATTTTTTTAATGTTGAAGAAACGTTATTAATATTTTCTCAAAGTTTAAATAAATAAGAATTTTTTTTAAATTAATTCTTTTTTTTCTTATAGAGGAATTAAACTATTTTGTTTATTTTTATTTACAAAAAGATATATTAATACCAAATGTTTTCGTTTACAATGGTATTTTTACTGCTCATCAAAAAGAAGATACTTTTATGCCTTCTATAGTTCACTGGACAGTTTTTACGATGCGCAGAGCTCAGGTAGTTTACAGGTCTCATAAATCATTGGCTATCGAAGAGTCACATTTATCTTCGAAGGTAAACTTAGTGTCGATGTGTAAACGATTCCGGATTTTTACGACACATGAGTCTATGTTTCCATCTTATGGAAGTATTTGCACTTAGTTTTTAGGCTTTAATTTCATGTTAGGGCAACATTGTTCGGATTGTTTTACATTGTTGGTCTTCCGTTACAGTATCCAACTACGCTCAAAACTGTGATTTTGCAAAAGCCTAAAAACGAATATTTTTTAAAAAAATATTTGGTGTCTCTTAAATTAGAATATACGTTCAAAATTATTTTAAGAACATTGTTACAATAAAAAATTATTTTAATGCAATATTTTGACAAAACATGAACATAGAACTTAATATTTTCAAAGCATTGTCTTTTTATGAAATGTGCTTCTATAATAATAATATTTTGGCTATATACATAGCTCCAACTTCTGTACAGAGCTTGAACTACGATTCTTGAAATATATAATTTAGAAGTGGATTTATCCATATTTTAATGGATCAGAGTGGATAATTTTTAACAAAAAAAATACCCGATAATTATTTAAATTGTTAGTAACTCTGAAAATAATGATTATTTTTCAAAAATCCTAGTTTAGACTCTCTGGAGAAGTCTTAGCTATATATAAGCAAATTATTATTAGAGATACAATGTTCAAAAAAGGAGAAGGCTTTGAAAATGGGCAATTCTAAGTCCATTTTTTGCCAAAATATTGCATTAAAATAATTTTTTACCGCAATAATATTCTTGAAGCAATTTTATAAGTGCATTCTTATCTAAGTGACATGAAACATCAAAAACAATATTTGTTTGTACGTTTTTGCCAAAATCACTGTTCGTTCCGAACGTAGTCAGATACCTTAAGAAAAATTGTTTAGTTTATCTTTTACTTAAATGTATTGTAACTCATGTACTTGTAAATTTTAGAAATAATATTTGTGATTTTTAAAAGTTAGTTTATTCAAAGGTTGTTTTAATTCACCGATTCTTAATCCATTTGGCATCAAATGTGTTTTAGAAATTAATTTCTCTCGTAATCAATACTTTATTAGTCATTGTCTCTAAACAGGCTTAAACTGTGCCCGTCCAATCTGTGTGATTGCAATGATGATGGTGAGAGAAGTGTATCTCACCCTTCATTGTTTAAAGTTACAGACAGAAAATATCTGCAGAGTAAATTACATACTCTTAAAATAAACTGGTCTAATCCTTTTCAACTTGTTTCCAGTAAAGTGACATTGAATTACTTTGTAACTACAATTTTGTAATTTTTTTTTACTGTTCTGAATTTATAACTTTATTATTTGGTTTGCGTTTCTTCCCAGTCTTGGTTTTGGTATTTAATTGCTTATTTTTCTAATTTACTTAACTAGCTTTGTAACTTTGTTTGGTTTTGTAACGTAATTATGTTTAATTTTGTAAATTCATTTGTTTTGTAACCTATGTTTCATTATATATATATATATATATATATATATATATCCCCTTATTTTTTACTTTATTTGTTTGTTTTACTAATTTCTATAGCACCTGTGTGATAATTGTGGTGGAATAATTTGAATTATAAATGTTTGATTGACGTTAATTTTACTAATAACTATCCCACGTTTACTGAAACAGAAAATCCTGTAATTATGCTACGCTTATTATGGAATTATTTTATGCTTATTATACTTATGATGATTAATGAATTTAAGTATAATTTTTTGTAATAAATCTTCTTATTCTGTTTTTTCAAATCAATTTCAGGGAATTGTCTACATATATGCACTTCATTCACTGAGACATTCATTGAGACACCTGATGATGCAATTGACATAAAGATTCAAAATAATAACTACTCTTTTGTTCTTAGATCTGAACGTATTGTAGTCTATAAGGACTTGTGAATTTTTCTTCAGAGAAATTTGGATACTAACGAACAGCCGCGCTTCAATACAACACCTTTCTCATTGGATGACTGCTTAGGATAAGACAATCCTGGATATAAAAGACCTCGCGATTCGTCTCTCTTCTAGATACTCTATATACTTTCAATGGGTCTCATCCCACATTGGTCTGAATGATGACGAGACTGAAGATAATTTGACTAAGTCTTCCACAGCTATACCTTGCAAGAAAACGCTTGTCTAACTTTTACCTATATCTCCTGTGTGAAAAGAATGGAATTAAACACACTTTGCAGAGTACCGTCATCTAATCCTTATTTTTTTTGGAAAAATATCTCGTAGATGTCACCAGCTCAATATTAAAAGTGAAGAGAAGCGGTCTCCAACCCTTAATATTCCGTAATTTTTACATTGATTCTTGTTTACAGGAAATGATTAAAATTCCTTAGTGAGGGGGAATTTGGTAACAAACACGGTTAAAGAAATTTCCAAACTTTAGTTAATGCATCATTGCGTGAGTGCACTGATCCGATTAGAATGTTTGGATACCGAAAACGGTCACCACAGTGGACTTATTTAGGTATACAATGTCGAAATTTAAAAATAGGAGCATAATATATATATATATATATTTAAAAAAAGAAGAATTTTTCAAGAATTTTAATATATAGCAGAAAATTAAAGCGAGGACTTTCTAGCTTTTTTTTCGCAAACACCCTCCTCTTTCAATGAAAAGCAAATTTTTTGTTTGAATAGTAGAAAATATTAATTTAAAAGAATTTTTTGAATAAAAGAAAATATTAATTTTTTAAGGGTTTAAATGAAGGGAAATTCATTTCTAATATATTCTTTGTCTTTATTAATAGAACCGGATTGTTTTTTTTATTTAGAACGTCCATTTATGGGTCCGTATCACTAGGAACCAGCAGACGGTTTTTTACTGACTACACTAACTCTCATACTTTTCAACATGTCAGAAAGACTTTCTAGAGAGTAATGGGTGCAAGGCAGATCAGGAATGTTCCGGTCATAATCTGTAATGACTTGAATTTTACTGTTAATGAAGTTTAAGGAAATCTGGTTTTATTCTTGAATCCTTTAATGATATATATATATATATATATATGAGAAAAGCGATTCACTCACTGACTGACTAATCACGATATCTCCAGAACTATTAAACCTACAGACTTGAAATTTGGTAGGTGGGTTCCCTTCAAAGAGTAGACGTCAGCTATGAACAAATTTTACAAAGTTCGAACCCAAGGGGCGTTATAGATAATTATTTCCATTACTTAACTATTAGATGTACAGTCGTGAAACTCGGTAAACACATTTCTTTCAAAAACTAAAGATTCCCTACATAATGATTTTTACAAAAATCGACCTCCAAGGGGCGTTGAGCGTGCTTAAGGGGCGTTATACATAATTATTTCCGTTTTTAAACTAATAAACGTACAGTCTTGAAATTTGGTAAGAGGATCCCTTTCATAGAGTACAGATCCCCTACAGAATGGGTTTTGTGAAACTCGACTCCCAATTGACGTTGTAGAGAATTAAGTGGCGTTATATAGGCAAATAACTCCTTTTTAAAACTATTAGACGTAAGATCTCGAAATTTAGTGAGCTGATTCCATTCATTGAGAAGAGATCCGCTATAAGATGGGTTTTGTGAAAATCGTTTCCTAAGTGGCGTTGCGGGGTCTTAAGGGGCGTTACACAAAATTATTTCTCTTTTTAAACTATTAGACGTACAGTCTTGAAATTTGGTAATCGGATTCCTTTCATAGAGTACAGATCCGCTTCAAAATGGGTTTTGTAAAAATCCACTCCCAAGTGGCGTTGTAGAGAATTAAGTGGTGTTAAAGGCAAATAACTCCTTTTTTAAACTATTAGACGTAAAATATCAAAAATTTAGTAAGCTGATTCCATTCATTAAGTAGAGATCCGCTATAAGATGTGTTTTGTGAAAATCGTTTCCTAATCGTTTCCTAATAAATTTAGCATTGGGGGAGGTGTAACAGCTTAAATACAATCGAATTCTTAAGCAATAATTATAGTATACATCAGTGCTTCTCAAACTTATTGGCGCCCCCTCAAGCACAATTTTAAACTATTAATGCACGATAAAGCAACAATATTTATTATAAACCGTACAAATTCATGAAATTTGTAAGCAAAAAAAGTTAAGTAATAGAATACTTACTGTTATTTTTCCTTTCTTTTTAAATTGGAACATATTACAAAATGGGTGGTTGTAGAAGACAAAATATAGATATCAGCTAAATATAGAAAATGAACTCAGAGGGTCAATTTCATCTTAAAACTCCTTTCAAAAACTTTGCTCTGTAAGACAAGCCCATGGAAGTAGCTAATAATTATTAAACTTGTTCTTAATTTAGTATTAATTAATTAGTCATAAAATACTGCAGTGTTTACTGGCAGAATCATAATTTTTTGTCTCGCCCCCCTGTACAACACTGTATTTACTGCAATAAAATGCACTTTGAGAGAGAGACGCCAAAGTTACAATACGATCTTAATTATAAACCGTACAAATTAATACGATAAGTATATTAAATTTTGTGTATATGTAACTTTTATAATATATATATTTTAAGAAAATTACTTAAAATATATATTACTTAGAATTATGTTATTTTTCTTTCTCTAATTTGTAAAACTGGATTTCGCAAATGATATATTTAATTAAAGATTTATTTCCTTCAGCATTCAATTAAAGTACAAATGTCATTAGAAAAGTAGTCTAGTCAATGTCGCCCATATCCATCACATCTGGCATTATAGGGTACGTTTGCGTGAAAATCTGAAAATCGGACATCTGCGCAAAACATGTAAAAATGATTTTCCTCGACTCGATACTCCTATAGCTACCGAATCTAGCTTGAATGTACATTTTTTTAATTTCCACGTTAATTGTAATTCACGGTAATTTTACGGCAAGATTAAAACAATATCATACATACATTTTTAAGTCGTAAAACATTCGGAATCAACAAGTACACAGACGAACGAGCATGGTTCCGAAAATTAAATCAAGGCGATCTTCTCAAAAAATACTTAAATTTTGGATTTACCACTAGAAGTAAATGATGGAAAAAGCCCCAGCTCGATATGTGTTAAAACTTTGAACAAACAACACGAAAGTTGTTTTTAAACATGTAAAATCATTTAGCTATGTTGGCAAAGAATTTTAAAAAAGTATTTATCTGAGAGGGTCAGCAAGTTACGAGTGGATTAGGGATCTATTTCAAGATACTCCCCAGAAGGGCTCTCATCTTCCGAAGAAGAAATCTTCATAGATTTCCATCTTGTGAAAATTAAAAGGCAATTTTGTAATAAATCGCTCTTTGAATTTGGGGTAGAGGTGGATGAGGAATTATCTGTACTGAAAACAAAAAAGCACTTCAACTATTACCATTTTCAACATCCTACCTTTTCAAACCGAATTTTCTGCAGTGGATGCCTTGAAGACAAAATATAGATCTCAGCTAAATATAGAAAAATAACTCTTTAAGTGTCAATTTCTGATATTAAACCTTCCTTTGAAAAACTTTCCTCTACAAGACAAGCCCGTGGAAGTCCTAATAATTATTAAACTTGTTCTTAATTTAGTAATAAGATTGATTGATTGAATATTAACGTCGCACTGTTCAGCTGCACGAGGGCTTTTGACGACGAACCACGTAATTTTGAACCATGGTCAAGTAACGTGGATGACACCTGAGCTGGCACCCCTCTCTCCTAACTACCACACCACACCAACGGGAAAACGTTTCAGCTCTCAACAGATTTAACGTGCATCGCTGCCCTACACGGCGGGTCTTTAGTGGTACTGGGCTCGAACTTGACAAGGCAAGCCACGATCCGATACCTATACCACTCGGCTACCGCGGCCAAATTCAGTAATAAGAAATTATTTATAAAATACCTTCTTCAGTACTGAACATCAAACGTATACTGGCTGAAACACCGACTCTTCGCACGATAAAAAAATAAAAACATTATTCTTGATATAATAGCTGAACTGTAAGGAGAGTAAAACTGTGTGCAACATTGTATACAAAAATGTAAAATGATTTTTTTTTTTAGATAAATGCTATAATTGAAAATAACTGTTTAAAAGAACTGTAATTTTAAACCTCACACAATTAGCATTTAGAATTAATGTTAAATTATGAAAAAAAAAAGAATATAAAATTCGATGAAGAATAATTGTGTTACTTTTTAACATTTAAAGCGAGAAGACTTCAAAATGTTTTATCCTGGAGCAGGCGCGTACTGATACTAACATTAATGGTAGTGCGGGGACTCAGTCACCCCAATCATTTGTTTAGAATTATTTTTACTGTACACGATACAAATCGAAATTCTAGTGAATATTTTAATTTATAGAAAGTATACTTACCTTCTTTAAAGGACTATTCAATTCTTTGATGATTTGAGAAAAATCAATTAAACTGAACTAAAATGATTCAAATGTACAAGACCATAATAAAGGACGCAAATCAGACACTTTTCAAATCCTACAGAAATGTTAAACCAATCAATTCTTTTCCAAATATCGCAAAACTCAATTATTTACAATTTTAAAAGCAAACGCATAAAAGATGGGAGGGAACTAATATTGATAATAACCATACCATAAGATTGAAGGTCAATCAAATGATTATACTTATGAAAGTGAATCATGACTTAATGTACAGTATTTCAATAATAATTACAGTGGTGAATTGTTTATCTTCTTAGAATTTTTCTCATGGTCTGGGTTTCGTTTTTTTTTTCTTTTAACGAGTAATATTTTATGTTAAAATGTAATAAAAAAATCTCTCATTGAAAATACAGCAAATAAAACAAAATGTTTTTTTTCTTTAATTTGGTTTTGGGATCAAAGATAGCATTTGATGACGGAAAAAAGCCAGATAATAAACATAAATTATGTCAGTGTTGTTGTGTGTATTTTTTTATTATGGAAGAAAGCATTTTGTTTTACTCTCTTCCGGTTATTTTTTTAAAAAATCTTTAAATTTTCGATACGCTCACGCCCCTACATCGCGCCCCCAGGGGGCGCGCCCCACACTTTGAGAAACACTGGTATACATATATACAACATCCCGACAAACCCAGTGAAGCGGGTGGGTAAGGGCTAGTATATATATATGGGAAAATGATTACAACCTAAGGATGATAAATGATTTATTTAACAAGATGAAGGATGAAATATCTAAATTATACTAAACAGCAAAGGAGAACGTCATTATCCTACTTCTAAAGCTTAGCGTTCCTAACGTCCGTCTACATATTTTCCCGTGTGTCCTTTTAGTCGGACATTCCTGACGGGGTGTGACGTAAGTGTGGACTGCTCCACCCTAAGTACAGGGGGAGGGATTGTCCATTGCACATATCCAACCCTACATCGGCCTTCATGACCGGGAAGGCGACCTCGCCTGATTATTTACAATGATAAAATGTACAGATACATAGTAATGAGATATTAAAAATGTACACAGTGACCAGTAGATGAAAGAATTATACGCAACACAAAATATCATCAAAGAAAAAGTACAAAAATACTGAAAAATGAACAAATTTAAAGTAATATTTCATAAATAGAAAAAAACTTCATACATTACCACTGGGGTAAAACAAATTATGTTAACGATACAAATCAGATCAAGGCTAAAATAAGAATCTGGAATAAGGAACAGGAACATATTGAAGCAAGATGCTCCTACTTCTAAACACTTAAATTTGTACTAAAATGAAATAAGAAAATGTTAGAGTCATTCAATAAAAATGGTATCAAAATCAATAAATAGATAAAAAGTCTGTTGTTAATGTCCATAACGAAAGTCTTTCACAGGAAGAAAAATTGTGAACAGTTTTTAATGGAAAAATCAAGTAGAGTTACTTTGGTTTGGCCAGAGTTTCATGAATTCTGCACAAGTAGACGTTTTTGATGGTCCGTCGACAAAATCACACTTTTCTACGTCATAAGTGTCATTGTGCTTGACTTTTGTAACTTTGTATGGTCCGAGGTATTTTTGCTTATGTTTCAAGCTTGGACCAAACTGAGTGCGTTTAATTGCTACTAGGTCATGTAGTTGATATTTATGACTTTGTCTGCGCCGGAGATTTTACGTGCGGCGATTCTCATCTTGAACTTTGTAGATTTGCTTTTTGGCATCTTGACGAAGAGCATCACGTTGTTCTTGGAATTGAGCTGTAATCTCATCGTTAAGAAGTTCGACATTCTCAATGTCCTAGCAAAACTTCATCTTGGTGCCGAAAAGCAGCTCAAATGGAGTCATCTTGATGCTTCTTTCAAAAGTTGAGTTCAAGATTCTTGCAGGTGGGGTACGTGAGAGTACCATTTCTCAGGATCGCCGACAGAAAGTTTTGACAGCACAGCATTGTTGGTGGAGTTTTGTTTTTAAATTTGGCCATTAGATCTTGGGAGACCAGTTGTAATGGAGATATGAAGGATGTTTTGCTCTTTTTACAGTAATTTTCAAATAAGGAGGAAGTAAATGCGGATCCTTTATCAGTGATAATCCTAGCGGGGTTTCCGAAGACATGTCTTTGGTTTTCTAATCGATTTATGACTTCTGCAGCGTCCGTAGATCTAGTGGGATACAGCCATGTAAATTTACTAAATGCGTCAATCACTGCAAAAACATGCTTATATTTCTTAGAAGTTGTCGCTAGGAGACCCAAATGATCTACATGAAATGTACGGAGTGGTAAATCGTTTTTTCTATCGGGTTAAGCGCGCCATCTTGTTTTCCACGTTTCCGGTTTGTGAGAATGCATGTAACACAGTTTTGAATGCATTTTTCAACTTTGTTGTTAAGTCGTGGGATGTAAAAGTCTTTGCCAACTAAATCTTGCGTGCGTAGAACAGCAAAATGTCCACGTTCATGTGCAGTTTTAATGATGTTTGCCTGCATTTCGTCAGGTACCACTAGTAAATCGGTGCCATTGACTGTTTTGTAAATAAGTTTGTTTTTTACGATATAGTTGTCATGCGGCGTTGTTTCTAGAAGCGTCTTTATTGTTGTTATTTGGTCATCAGCCTGTTGTGCTTTGAGAAATTGAAGATGAGCACTATTTTGGATTAGCATACAATGTGGAGGTCGACTGAGAGCATCCACATGAGCCATCTTTGAGCCTGTACGGTGTTCTATTGTATAATTAAATTCTTGGAGATAAAGTGCCCATCTGGCTATCCTGGGGTTAAGCTCTTTTTTACTTAGTGTTTTGACGAGGGCGTCACAGTCAGTAATAATTTTGAATGATGTTCCTAGTACATAGATGCGAAACTTTTTAAGTGCTTCGACCACTGCAAGGACTTCTAGTTCAAAATTAGTGTACTTTCTTTCATGGTCTGATGTCTTTTTTGACATGTAGAATACAGGGTGAAACTGGTTGTCGTGTATGGATTTTTGGAGTAGGACTGCACCCAAACCATCGATTGACGCGTCAGTGTGAATCTCAGTGGGAGAATTTTGGTTAAAAATACTTAAAACGGGTTGTTGGGAAAGTAAGTATTTTAATTTTTGAAATGCTGTCTGTTGCTCAGCATAATATTGGAAAAGGGAGTCTTTACGAAGGAGGTCACTCAAAGGTTTTGCCATGGTCGAATATGAGGCTAAAAACTTTCTAAAATAGCCAGTAAGACCTAGAAATCGGCGAACGTCTTTAATATTTTTAAGATCAGGATAATTAATAACAGCTTTGGTTTTTGAAGGGGAAGGAAACAATCTACCGTTTTCTATAATATGGTCAAGAAACTCAATTTTATTATGTAAAAATTGACATTTTTTAAAATTTATTTCAAGTCCGTAATCACAAGCTACCTGTAGAACAATTTTTAGATATTCAAGGGCTTGGGACTCATTAGCAGCGGGAATAACGATAGCATCCATATATGGGAGAACAATACTTTTCGAAATCAGATGTCGGAAAATGGAATTTATGTTTTGCATAAAGTTGGAAGGACAAGTACTTAGTCCAAAAGACATTCGTCTAAATTGATACTGACCATTGTGAGTAACAAAACTAGTAAATTTACGGCTCCTTTCATTTACCGCGACATGGAAAAATCCATTTTTTAGATCTAGAGTAGTAAATATTTTAGCATTTTGGGAGACAATCTAAAATATCGTCAATTAAAGGAAGAGGATATTTATCTTTAATAAGTTTGCGATTTAAGTGTCTATAATCAATGCAAACTCTTGATTTCCCGTCTTTTTTCTTTACTACCACAACTTGACTAGCGTAAGGGGATGAACACGGCTCAACAATTCCATTTTTAACCCATTCATCAATTTGAGCGTCTACTATATCTCGTTCAGCAAATGGCAAACATCAGGGCTTATGAAGTATCGGTTCGTCGTCGGTGAGAGCGATATCAAGCTCAATGTTTACAGTTTTTGTTTTTTTAGGCGTGTATGTCGATAGCAGTTGTCCGACTTCAGCTCGATTATGTTGACAAACATTTGGACCGATATCAAATGTGGGTGAACCGTCAGAAATCGTCATAATAAAATTTTCATTTGCATTATCAGAAGACCTTAAAATTTGTGCAAATTTTACGCTTGCAGGCGATATATTTAGATGTGCTTGTTTAATTACGTCACAACCGATTATAAGGTCATAATTTGTACAAGAATTTGGTACAACAGAAATAGTAACAGGAAAAATTTGATCATCGATAGTAATTTCAGAATCAAAAGTTCCTATCACATTAATTCGCGAAAAACCAAAACCTGTTAATAATGTGTTGGTTTGTTTCAGTGGCGGTGCATCTATATTTATGTAAGTAGAATTGCTTAATAGTGTTTATTGCTGCCTGTGTCTAATATCCCGTTAAGTTTACGGCCAAAAATTGTTACGTCTTTACACATATTAATAGGAGAAGGCAATTCATGCACAACATTTACACCAGAAGGTGGTGTAGAAGTGTTATTTAAATTAGCTCGTCGGCATTCAAATGATTTGAGACCATAAAGATTACATGAGAGGCATCTGGGGCCACGTGAATGATTAGGACAAGATTTTGATAGATGACCTATATCATTACAATTAAAACAACGTTGGGGATTTTTAGCTGCGTCGGAAACGTTAAATCTTGTGGGTTTTCGTTGGAAGCTTTGTTGATTAAATTCGCGTCCTCGGTTTTCATATGAATGACGAAAATTCGGTGAATTAGAGTTATGTATTCCCATGTTTTTAATGACAGTTTCATAGGTACGTAATTTCTGCTTAAATTCGGAAAATGAGGTTGCACCATACAGGATTATTTTATATGAACGAGGCCCATCAATTCCATTAATGACGAACTGGATAATTGATGCTTCGTCAATTTTTGAATCACCTCTATTTGCTAATTCACGCATGGAATTAAAATATTGGGTAAAATCCTAGTCTGGCACACTGCCGTTTTTGGCGCCATTTTTTTCGTTAGATGGCGCCAAAAAGCCATGTTTCAAAAAATGACGCCATGGACGAAAACGAAGAAAAATCGGGGGTTGCTGGTCTTAGCTGGTGATCAAAAACCTAAGAAAACGGGGTTTCCTTGATGGTGTCAGGTCCGGAAACGAAGGAAAGGGGGGGACGGTCTCAGCTCCTCTTTAAAAATCCTAAAGAACGGGGTTTCCCTAATGGCGTCAGGGACGCTGAAAACACTTGCATTCACACAAAAGCATAAAATAAAACGGGGTTTCCATAATGGCTTCAGAGACGCTGAAAATACTTGTATTCACACAAAAGCATAAAATAAAGAAAAGGGCAAACAGAGCATTTTTACGAGATAAAGGCAGTAAAATAAAGGCAAACAAGCAATTTAAAAATTGTAAAAAATCACTTACGTCACTTTTTGTGGTCATCCGATTCATGTGGAGGATACACACGTGCAATTGCTTTGAGGTAATCCTTGAAGTTTGCGTCGATCATTTTGTGTTCATTTGATCGACGCCACATATACTCTGCAAGGTATGAGTTAAATTGACCCTCCACATGGGCCGTGTGACCTTTCAAATTTCTTTTGATGGCCGACCACGTTCCTTCGATTGTATTAGTGTGAGCACCGGTCTCGGGATCCTTAAAAGTCAGACTGTGGTTGACTGTGAGATGTCTGTATCCCTCATCCGACAGACATTCGTAAGCCCTCCAACAGTCCGAAATTTTCGTGGTTCCCGGCAAAATCCATTCACGAATTACTGAAAGTAATTCCACTTTCGTTCTATTTGGCACCACACGGAAGAAACATTTTTTCGTATCTCTTTGCACGCCACCAAATACCCAGTTACCTTTCACTCTTTTTCCTTTGCCATATTTCATTTTTCCGAACAAACTTTCATCAATTTCCACAATTTTTCCTTCTCCTCCAAGTTTCGCGCTCTCATTTACACATGCAACCATACAAATCTCATGGCAAAACATATACCAATCCACCACTGTGTTTTTGTTAATTTTTAAATCATTCACTACAAACTCATTCATACTCTTGCCAAACCAATACCTGGTTAACCGCAAGATCACACAAATACTCAATCTACTATCACTAAACCACGTACCTTTTCTTACACTCCGGCAAACAAAGTGGGGATTCTCTTTCGACTGTACTCGACAACGCCATTCAAAACCATCAATCGTACCCTTTCGTTCAACCAAACGCATATCCTTTTTACACTTCGGACACTCATATCTGGAGGGAATTAATCCTTCTTTCATGACCCAATCTAAAACAGCCTTATTTCCTTGTTGTCCAAGCAAAAGAAAAAATCTTGTGGTTGCCTCGCTTTCAAGGAATTTTCTTTCACACGCCATTCTAACAACCGGTGCAAAATCAAGCCTAAAATCGGAACACGTGGGGAAGAAAATATGAGCAGGGTCGAACTCGACGTGTTGCAGCAGGGTCAAGGGCGAAAATGAACGATGTCCACTTTTCACCCGATTTTTTTGCTTGACCGGTTTTAGGGTTACCATATTTTAGCCACCGGACTGGACAATCCGGAAGGGTTGCCATATTGTAAACTTTATCGCCAAAAATTTGGCGCCAAATTTTTTGGCGCCAAGCAGTGTGCTTGTCTAGGATCCACCCAAAATATTGCATTAAAGTCTCGGTTTTATACATTTTCCGTTTTTCTAATTCACGGTGAATTTCTATTGAAGTGACTGAATTCGAAAATTCTTCAATTAAAGCTTTTTTGAATGACTCGTATGTATTTAAATTTCTTTGTGAAAAAAGAAATGATTTAGCAGTTCCACATACTAGACGTTTCGCGAAAATTAATTTTTGAGAAGAACTGATAGCTGGGAATAAATCAAAATTTTCTTCAACATCGCGAAAGTAACTATTTACAGAATAAAAATCTTCCCCGGTAAATTTTCTACTAGTCGCCGAAAAAGTCCAAAACTGGGGATTTTGAATAGGGAGGAAAAGTATTTTGTGTACAAAGAGATGAAACGTTTTGATGTGCCGGCATGAAAGAATAACCTTGAACGCTGGGTAGGGGAGAATTACTGACCGGATGTTGTTGAAATGGGGAGTGCTGGTCTGTCCCTTCCGATGAAAAATTCCTGTCTAACGTGATTCGTTTTTTGAAACGTGGTTTTTGAAACTACGTTTTCGCCTTTCAGAAAAGGATGCCTCCGATTTATTTAATTCATTAAGTTGTCAAAGAAATATACTATTGCTAAGTTCATTTCTTTCTACGTCTAAATGCAAAAATTAGCGACTGAATAAAATACTGAGAATTGTTATAAATTTTTTCTTTGTGTTCTTCATTTCTTTCTTATTTTATTTCGTCGGTCAAATGCAATATAGAATTTAATGTTTTTACAGCACGAGTTGTACAACATTTCAACGAATTAGCAATTATAGGAATATCGCCTAATTTAATATTTTTACAGGACATCTTAATATACAAAATCAATCACTTTGACAATTTATAGACGGTGCAAGGTTGTAATGTCCATTGCTACTAAATACAGTAATTTTAAAGCCAAAATAAACAAAAAAAAAAAAAATACGGTTAATTAAATTTTGCCTACCTAGGGTTGGAGAGCAGTCCGTACAATAAATAAAACCAGTTGAAGCACTAAATGAATCCAAGAAAAAGAAATTCAACAGCAACACGTTTTTACGCTTTTTGCAATGTAGCGAAAGAAAAATATTAACGCTAAAAATTTTATCATGAGAAAATTTGTGACTAAATAGTGATAAATGATTTATTTAACAAGATGAAGGATGCCTAAATTATACTAAACGGCAAAGGAGAACATCTTTCTCCTACGTCTTAAGCTTAGCGTCCCTAACGTCCGTTCCCGTGTGTCCTTTTAGTCGGACATTCCTGACGGAGTGTGACGTCAGTGTGGACTGCCCACCCTAAGTACAGGGGAGGAGTTGTCCATTGCACATATCCAACCCTACATATATATACCTCTTAGACACCTCTGTTTAACGAAATCGCTAAATATATTATCATGAGAAAAATTTGTTAAATAGTGAGTTCTTGTTCGAAAAATGAGGAATTCGCAAAATAGAGGTTCGAAAAATGGAGGAACGACTGCATACGTACAGCGTATATATATAATACCGAATTTAAGCGCCATTAATTCTAAGCCATACCTCAAAATCTGAAAACGTTTTTGTGAAAAATTGTTGTCATGATTCTAAGCCACCCCACTAATTCTTTAAGAAAAAAAAATTAAAAAATGTGTAAAACGTTCTTTAATAACCAATACTCAAGAAAATAAAAAAATAAACTTTAATGATAAATAATAATAAGTTAACAATTTATTTTTTTCACCAGTACTAAAAAAAACCTTCAAATACATACACGAATTAATATCAGTATCATGTTTCGGAAATAATTTGGCAATTCCATTGTCACAACTGACTTCGGAATTGGCGCCAGCATCGTCATTTTTCCACACGGTGCAAAATTTCTTTCCGTGCATTTTATTGGATTTGTGTTACGTAATATTTTTAAAAAGATTCTTTTAGAACATTTTCAAGCAAAAATTACAGCAGTTTGCTTACGCCATCGACGTATATTTACTTCATCTGTATCAAATATTCAGTAGCCCTTGCTCTGTTTCCTTTTTTTTCTCTGCACATAAAATTACCTCATTTTCCGTACTTGCATCGTAGTGAACTTGTCTTGAAACTATTACCTATATCTTTGAAGTTTAAGTGATTAAAATAATTTTTACATAAAAAAATTTCTTACTTACGAGCAAACAACGAAGTTTAGGATACACTGAATACTGGATATAAACTGCGTAATGCGATAAGTCATCATTGTCAATGGTCAGAATGGACAGTTACATTTTTCCTTTTAAAATGGGTTGAAATTGAATTTCCACTATCCAACACATATTTTGCTTTCGGTTCTAAGCCGCACCCGATTTTCTCTCTCAGTAGCATTAACACTTCAAAAATAGAACGGCTCTTAGATTCAACTGAATTCTAAACATATATATATATATATATAAATATATAATATAATTTATTTGCGGCGTTCAAGAATATATATATATATATATACACTGCTGGACAATTTTTAAGGACGGATCACATTGCTATGTAGCATAACATTAAGCGAGACATGAGGCCTAGTAGGATAAAATATAGTTGCCATACTGTTCAGACATTAGAATATTTATTGTTCTGGAAAGTACAAAAGCTGTGAAACATCTGAAAGGAAAAAAAAAATGTTCATTTGATCTGCGTACGGAGAAATGGAACAATGCATCTAAAAGTCAGCAGGCACCTTAAAGAAAGGTATATAGTACGGGATATGTCCACCGTGGATTGTGATGCAACATTCCACACGTCGTACCATACTTTGCACAACATTATCCAGCAGCTGTTGAGGCAATTTATCCCATTCCTCTGTGAGTGCACGAATGAGGCTGTTCTTGTTTGTCGGAGGATAGTTTCGACCAGCAACTTGCCTCCCCAAAGCATCCCACACATTTTCAATGGGGTTTAGATCTGGAGAACGCGCTGGCCATACGAGACGTTGAATACCCTCGCTGTCTAGACAATCCTGAACAGCGAGTAATCGATGACATGTTGCGTTATCGTCCATAAAAACAAATTTATCACCGACAGCACCACGGAAAAGACGAACATGAGGAAGTAGAACTTCATCAATGTATCGTTGGCCCGTCATAGTCCCATTCGCAACCACATGTAGGCGCGTGCGGCCATTGATCATGATGCCGGCCCACACCATGATACTGTATGTCGGATATCGGTCCTTTTCCTGGATATTTTCTGGATGTTAATCAGTACCACTCTCGCGCCAGATCAGTTGGCGTCTACAATCCGATGACAGACTGAACCTACTCTCATCTGAGAATAGTACGCATGCCCAGTTCTGTTCAGTCCAATTGTGATGCTCACGACACCATTGCAAACGGGCAGAACGGTGCTGTCTGGTCAATGGGACACAAAACAACAGGGCTGCGTGCGTATTGTCCTAATCCCCTCAAACGTCTGGCAACAGTTTTTCGGGAGATCTGCTTTCCTGAGGCAGCAAGAAACTGATTTGCCACCTGCTGAGCTGTGGTGTGTCTGTTTCCTTTTTGCTGATAGAACGATATATCTGTCTTCTGCAGGCGTCGTCCTTCTAACACGACCTCCCCGTGCCGTCTATTACACATTACAGTAGTTTTAACCACACGCTGTTAGCGATGTCGAACTCCATGGCAATATCTGTTATTGTTTGCCCTTCTTCGATCTTTCCAATAATTCGGCCACGCATAAAATCATCTATGTGATGTCGGGAAGACATGCCAAAAATTTTAAGTTCGTCTATTAAATCTTTCCTGTAAAACTTTGACTTGAAACAACAATTGTCCACACGCGTCAAAACCTTTTAAGCTTTTATGAACGCTATCACGTGATGAACAGACGTGGAAAAAAAATTTGCATACTCATACTTTTTCTTACTAATATCCTGCTCTTATTCTAATTTTCCATATTTTGCTTCCTTTCATTTTGTGGTTGCTATGGATGATAGTGTTATCCGTCCTTAGCAATTGTCCAGCAGTGTATATATATATATACATATATATATATATATATATATATATATACATATATATATACATATATATATATATATATATATATATATATATATATATACATATATATACATATATATACATATACATATATATATATACATATATATACATATACATATATATATACATGAAGAATCTATTTGTTCTCTTGTGAAATTTTAAGTAATATATATTATTTATTTATTTATGGAATAGCTATCTAAAAATTTCAAAATGCATTAATATCTCCCTTTTTCCGGATTAATTAAACGCAAGTAAGTTTATTGGCAAACAACTGAAATTTTGTTATACATGACGAATAAGTATCGAAATTCTTATTAAATCTGGAATTAATTTATAGTTTACATTTGACACAGAGGAACAATAATAATAATAATTAAAAAACTCATCACATTTAGCAATCATTATTAAAGATTAAAATATATTGCAAATGCAAAAATTGAATGCCAATATAGAAAAATTGAAAACATTTACTATTACCGAATGAAAAATGTAAGTGAACATAGGACCTAGAAATTTAATAGGAAGTGTTAAATGAATTTAATCTGAATCTTTAGTACTTAAGTGACGCAAATACTGAAATTGCTAAAATCAACTAAATAATCACAGTTTATCTTGCTTAACTGATTCCATCATTTAACAAATTATTCCAGTTGATAACTTTGTTCAAATATTCCATCATCAGTGACAGTCAAGCTCTTCCTCCGAATTTGCTGAATCAACAAGGCTTCAATCAGTAAGTATTCATTGCTGAAGCTTCGGTCAACACTTCAAGCAATGCATTTATCTCCTTACGTAGCTTAACATAATTTTCACAAGAGGGCATGCATTAGATGGCTTATGATTTGTTAAGATTGAATCTGGACTCGTGTTATGGTTTTCTTATTATTTCACTGTATCAATATTTCATGGATTTACAGATCTTGTTGTTAAGAAATTGTTTTTTGGCTTAAGAAAGTTAAGAAATAATTTTTTTTGTTACGCGTATTGCTGAATTTATATATGCAATAGTATATTATGAAAATTATACTTTTCTAAAGTAGTGATTTGCAAATTCTCATTAGTTATGATTCTTCTACAAATAAATAATGTCCTTAAGTATAAGGACTATATGGCGAGAGTGACCGTATATAGGTAAAAATAGTTTTGTTATCTTAAGTTTACGACAAATTTTGAAATTGGCTGTGATCTGATGTCTGAAATCTTATGACTATACAGGGCGTTGCCAAATTCGACCGACAAACTTTGAGGAGTGGCATTAAGCAGCTTGGGGATGACAGATCATCCTAGAACAGTGATTGTAAAGCACTTTTAGTTGTTTAAAATCACAATAATAGTAGTCGTTGGCATTACGATGGGTCATATGAGGAGAGTAGCCAAGCGGATGCGGATATTTAGAGTGCCATGGTAGGGTTGAGGAAACCTGTACGTATGCAAATTTCCCACTTTTCCTGGAGTTGTTGCAGTGAGTATCAGGCATCAGAACGTGTGGTTCAATCACGATGGTGCACCAGCCCCTGTTTCCATTGCGGTGCGTAGCCACCTCCTTGCTACATATCTGGGTGGGGGAGGGGAGATTAAACGCTGTGGATCTGTTGCCTGGACATTACGTTCCCTAGATTTTAATCTCTTGGATTTATTCTTCTGGGACCACCTGGAATTACCCATGTTTGAGATACCGGATGCTACAGTAGAGGATCTCACAACACGGATTGCCAGCACATCAGTGGACATCGCCAGCTCAGCGCCCATTTAAACTCGACCAACGCATCCTCAACTTCGAACATTTTTTTGTGACTAACACTTTTTGTTGCATTTCTGACGTCAAGCTGTAATGCATTGTTTGCATTATAAACATACTTTTGTCTAATAAAGGTTTTCTTACACCCTATTGATCCTTTTCATTTCACTCTACGCCACACAATTCATAACTGTTTTTGTGAATTATTCCCACTAAACGTGTTTTGCGATCCCACTTTCTATGGAGATTTGTCGTCCCCATGCTGCCTTTTATCAACCCTCTCAAGTTGCTGGTCGAATTCGGCAACACCCTGCATAATCTGTAACAAGGATTATATATTCTTAAAGTGCTGTCCATAAACATTAATAAAGCTTAATGAAAACAAAGATATTAGAAATTCATGTTAAATTATGTTAATTTAATATTTATAAATAACTATTCTAAATTTTTTATATATTGTGGAAGTATCTTCTGGGTGTGGAAAAAATAAAATTACTTAAGTTATTTTATTCATGAATTAGATTAACTAAGCGCCGATGTAATTTACTCAAAAGTGGGTATACTTGGAGTATTTTATTTCGAAATTTATTTTCAAATTTTAATACTGTTTTGTAAAAAAATGTACAAAATATAATACAAATATATTATCAAATATTTTTTTTCTTTTCGTCATAAGAGAAATTTATAAATAATTATTTTAAAAGTAAATCACATGTTAAATATAAATTGAACTAAATTGTGAGGTAAGTGTGTTAAAATAGCAAAATTACATAAATATACAATATATAGATAGCTTAGTTCAAGAATTAGTTAAGATGTATAAATATTTTTGATGCAGGATCGTTATTTCAAGATACACATTTCTTTGCCTTACGATTGTAACAAAGATTTCATTTTTCTCATTTCAAAAACACGTGTCTCACATATTTATGCTTAGAAATTCTCTTTAACCACCAAGCAATTTTTTTTCTGACATATTATGTAAAAAAATAGGCATGGTTTTGGAAACATATTTAAGATGAAATAAATTAATATAAACTTAAATAAGCAGTCAGAGATGTTATGATTATTGAATTTATAGAATTATGCTAATTTTATTTTCATTGAAAAAACATATTTTTCCATAATGTTGGCTTTTTTCCAAAGAAATAAGCGAACTAAAAAGAACACCTTACCAAAATGTATATTAGATTTAAAAATATAATATTGTACTTACAGTCAATTATTCTCTTAAAATTCCATTTTTTCTGTGTGGTAAATTTTAAAACAGGGATACAAGCATTGTCCAACATCGCAACCAGGAAAAAAATATCGCGTTTTTTTCTCACCCTTTTTCCAAAATCGTTTCTTTTCGAACTACACTGAAAACATTGTCTTGTTGGTCTCAATTTTTTGTCCGATTGAGGAATCACTTCTACAATCGTAAAGCACTGGGCAAAATTCCTGGTAGTCCTTTTTTCTCATTTACCACCCCGTGTCTTTCAATAAGGCGATTTATAATATCAAGCCTGAAATTCAAATGAGAAAATTTTCCTCCCAGTTTTTGACATAAAACGAAAGCATTCTACAATAATATACCTAAAAGATGGAAGAACATTTTTTTGTATTATTTCTTGTCTCTTTTTTGTTATTGGGTAATTTTTGAGAAGCTGGTCCATTTTATCTACATCACAAGAAAAGTCAGATAAGAAACTTTCATTATTTATAGAATCCTTTACAGGAATTTCAGACTCACATCCGAGTCAATATTAGATATATTTTCTGTTATGATCCTCTCATAAACTTATTTTTTTTCTATTTTAAGCTCCAAATTTAAAATAAACAGTGTTCGCAGCTAGCGGTACACCGATCTAGTGAAAATAAAATTTCCGCCTTATCTAGCCTAAAAGAATGCAGTAAAACCTAATCTTGAAACCAGTTAAGACATCTTTTTTTGTAATCCTAACTTTACTCGACTATTACAGACATCTGTTACAAATATTGTACACTAAACGAGCAAAAAAATCGGGCAAATCAGAGGATTAGAGCAGGAAAAGTGTTGCATGCGTGGCGCTCAGGCAAATCAAAGAAGTGCCACTTCAATTGCCAAAACGGCGTTCGGTTAAAGATGGGAAGGAGTTAACTCAGGTTAATAAGGACTTAATGCTCGTGCTTTTGAGTATAAAAATCAATAATCTAATGGAATATTTATTAGACGTTATCACAAGGAAATAATAATTTATCTGCTCAGAAAAATTCGTAATATCACTGTGGCAAAACATATTTCGCTCTAGTAACAATCATGTTTTCATGACATTGTCTCATCACTCCCTTATATATTCTAATAATTGTTAAAAACTGCATGTGTATAATAATAATTTTTTTTTGATATTTCAAAATAGATTTGACGAATCCTTGCATTTCATGATAACAACTAGAACCAAAACTGCGTTGGTACATGGTAGAACTTGAATAATTCTTTTAAATGTAACTCTAACGAGAGGGGGCAGTAAATGATAATTAAAAGTTTCAGTGTTACCATTAAAAGTTTTTCCCGTTACATTTAAATGTAAATACGCGAAGCTCTTAAGAAATTTAAATACAGAATGTTTAATATTTATGAAAAGATGATGCATAACTTAAGCTTTATCTTTTACCTTAGGATGTCATATTTGTATCAACATACGTCGATACTGAAATGCAAATACCTGTTACAAGATTTTGGAAAATTAAAGCGCATCTTGAAGTAATGTCACGAGGTAACATTTCGATAAAACAATGAAAGAGCGTTTTTAAATATAGGATATATTTTCGATTTTTTAAAATAATTCTAAGATCAAAAACTAAATATGATTTATCATTCTTTTATTCTTACGATATAAAGAGTGTTTTTTTCAGGTATAGAAGTTTAAGTTGTCATTACTTTCCAAGATGGCGACCGATTTAACAGCTGTCAAGTAATTTATTCTCAGTTTGGTTTGGCAATTCATCAAAACAATCATCATGCAAGGCGTAGATTCGTTGAATGGGCCCAAAACCAGATTGCCGTTGTTCCCGATTTTCATAAGCGAATTTTGTTTAGCGATGAAGCGCACTTCTGGTTGAATGGCTACGTCAACAAACAAAACTGCCGCATTTGGAGTGAAGCTAATCCACAAGTGTATGTCGAAACACCGTTACATTCAGAAAAACTGACTGTTTGGTGCGCTTTATGGGCTGGTGGAATCATTGGTCCGTACTTCTTCAAAAACGATGAAGGCCACAACGTTACAGTCAATGGTGATCGGTATAGAGCATGATTACTAACTTTTTCATTCCTGAATTGAACAATCATGATGTCCAGGAGCTATGGTTTCAACAAGACGGCGCAACATATCACACAGCTCGTGCCACAATCGATTTATTGAAAGACACGTTTGGTGACCGCCTAATTTCACGTTTTGGACCTGTGAATTGGCCTCCACGATCTTGTGATTTAACACCGTTATACTATTTTCTGTGGGGCTATGTAAAGTCATTGGTCTATGCGGATAAGCCACAAACGCTTGACCATTTGGAAGACAACATTCACCGTGTTATTGCCGATATACGGCAACAAATGTTGGAAAAAGTATCGAAAATTGCACGTCCAGATTGGACTACATCCGAGCCAGCCGTGGCAGTCATATGCGAGAAATCATATTTAAAATGTAATGCCACAAGAATATCTTTCGAATAAAAAAAAATTCATGTCAATCGAATAATACATCGTTGTTTTATTGCAATTTAAAGTTCTATACC
This sequence comes from Trichonephila clavipes, assembly GCA_019973935.1. NCBI lineage: Eukaryota > Metazoa > Arthropoda > Arachnida > Araneae > Nephilidae > Trichonephila > Trichonephila clavipes. The sequence continues at coordinate 106,960 of BMAU01020739.1, read as the reverse complement.
TCTAAAAAAACACCCTTTATAAGGACGAAAAAATTTTTAAGCAGCATCTACTTTACTTAAATCGGTTTCAATATTGTGACTGGTTTAATTTAATGTATACGACTATCTAAAAGCGAACGAAAGTACTGAGAGGTAATTATGAAAAAATTTATACGGTTTTTTTAAGCATAAAATTTTCCTTTTATTTAAAACACAGGGCTTTAGATGAACTTAGTAAATAAACTAAAATTACTGTAGCAATTTGACAAAAATGTCACAAAATAAGCAGATCGTATTTTTCTGTAATTTTTATATTTTAAAAATCAAATAATGGAAAAAGTTATAGTCAAAGCCAGTCATATAGTCATGTACAGCGAGATTCTAAATTCATGAGTCAAACTTTGGGAGGAGGTTCATTTTACTTAAACAAACTTTTTTTTATTGAGTATAAGGGTACAAATACCAAAAAAAGTGCATAGGGTGTTTTTTTTTTTAAACTCACATTGTCGTGAAAGTTTTTACAGAACTTTTTCCAAAATACTCAAAATTATTGCCTTTATCAATAATTACAAGTTTACAAGCTACAATGGAGTGGCTTAATGGTATATTAACTTTACAGGACAATAATTAAAGTGCTTCTCGAGATCTGATGCATCTGCTGGAAAATGCTTTTTTTGGTTCTATGTTTTCGACCCTGAAAGGAGATTAAACAAATGTCAATAAGGCAGATTGGGATTTTATTCGCAAGTATTGCATGAAGGGTCTGTGTTGGTGTTAAATGTGTTGGGCGTACTAGATCCATTCTTAGGCTGGCTCTACCGTGAGATCTATTGAACTTAAGATGAGAGCATATAAATGATTGCTCATGAGATTTCGGTTAACACTGCTTAAAAATTCATCGCTCAAATATCCAAGGGAGCTGTGAGTGGTTTGGAATCTCCTGACTTTATGAAAAAGTTCACCAATGATTTTTGGAATGGTGATGAGGGTCATAGTTTCAAACAGTAATTGAATCATTTATAACACAGCTTATAAATAAATAATGTTTTTTTAAAACGTTTCTTTTTCATTAATCAATTGTGTCTTTAAGTGTTAATTACACTCTTACCATCCTATATATGAGTGATGTTTTTTATTTGAACTGTATTACCCTCGAATTCAATCTCCTGATGTTTGAATCTTTTTTATATAAAAGTTTGTTGGAATATTTGATAATTATGGAGAATAAAATGATTTGTAGAGATTGTTTTCAAGCTCTGTTAAAGATCTGTTAATTTGTTTCAAATGATTGTTATCCGTACTGAAATGCTAAAATTTTATATAATAACAAAATATGACTTCTTAAGGTTAAGAGATAATTAGAAGCATTTTCTTATTACTTAAAAAATGTAAAAAAAACAGGGGAACATACTTAAAAATAATTAGAATAATTGTGCTGTACTTTAAAAATGATTTAAATTATTTTTGATGAAAAAGCAATGATTTATTTAAAGCTTATAGTAAGAAGCCTAAATGTAAAAGGAGACTCGCATTAGAGAAAAATTAACATTTTATGAAAAATCATTATTGTAATTTTAAAGAAATATAACTCCTACTTTGAAAAGTAATTTGTTTATTTGTAAATAAAATACAAAAAGAAGCAAGTAATGGTTAATTTTTATACTATCTGTATTATACGATATTGGATAAATTCAATTAATAAACGATCAAAATATACAGGGGGTCAGGAAACTTAACAATAATCAGGAAAGAGGAAGACGGTGGGGTCATATCAGTTCCGAGAAAAATATATAAACAAATTGCCTTTTGCCCTTGGTTAAATGACTACGAGTAGATTTTCAAACATGTCGAAAATTGACATCCTCCATCACATCATTAACTACTATGTGCACGAATTTCACAATTTTACGATGATTTTTCACTAACATCACCTTACATAGCCGTATTATTAATTTCAGTCATCAGTTGGACAAAAAACATTTATGCGTTCGTTTAAAATTAACGTAATTTGTATGAGTCGGGCATAGGCCGTTATGGAAGATCACGCTAGTGAACAAATCACAGTGAAAATGTGGGGTTTGAGGTCATAATACCTAATGATGTGGTGGAAGGTATTAACAGAGATGTTTATATGTTTGTCTGCAAAAATAAAGAAAAGAAATTGTACGATTGTTATTCACAGAAAAGAATAAATTATGCACCATTTTAGAATTTGAACAGAATAGTGAACTTTTGAGAAACTTGTAATAGTGGGGTGGTTTGTCTAATAATTTTCTTTTTATGGAAAGTCAAAATTAGATGGCATTTTTTTCCTGAAACCCCGACTCACACAAATTAAGTAAATTTTAATTGAACAAGCAAATCTTTTTATCGACTTGTGAATGGGATTAATAATACAGCTATGTAAGACGATGTTAGGGAAAAATTGTCGCAAAGTTGTGAAATCTCGGTCTACAGTAGCTAATGATGTGATGGAAGGTGTCAATTTTCCACATTTTCAAAAATGTGCAGGTAATTACTTAACCAAGTGCAGGACCAATTTTAAAAACCTTTTTTGCACAATCGATGTGATTCCACCTGTTATGAATAAGAATAAGAATCGATTTAGAAATATAATAATGAATATAGAATTAGAATCAATCATGTTAATTGGATGTCAATGCATTTCGACTTACCGCGATCTTGCTTCCATGCTGGACTCCCTAAACACATTTTTTATAGAAGCTTGAGGAAAAAATAATTGGTTGCGATGAGTCATTGAGAAACACGGAAAGAACTTTTCCAGTCTATATTTTACAGAAAAACACACACGCACACCATTACATGCAGGAAAGCATTGCACAACACAATCACAAAATCCCGATGCTTTAATCACACACGAATACGAATCGAATGGATATTTCCCGTCAATCACAAATCCTTCTAGAATAAAAATAGTCCCAGTTCGTGGCACCATCTCTGGACGGCGAAAGGAGTCAACTGTTCTTAACATCCTCTGGGGGGCGAGAAAAGGAAGTCGATGGTGGTAGGGGCAAGACTACAACTTGAGAAACTGGTCTTGTCATGACTCCACTTGAGGTCTGGATAGTGACGACACGACATATTCCATCAGCTCCAGGATGTGTGTCCATAATCCATCTGGGAGTCCACCTGGTGCTGATAGAGGCTGGATTTCTGATGAGGACGAGGGATCCTACCGTTAGGTCTTTCTGGCCCTGCATCCATTTGGTTCGGGACTGCAGGGTGTTGAGGTAGGACAGCTGCCAGCGAGACCAGAACTTCCTTTTTAACTTCATCAGAAGAGACCACCTAGAATGAATACTCAAAGATTGGTTAGTCAGACTGTGAACAGGGAGTTCAAGCAAGGGAAACCCGATAAGAAAGTGTCCGGGTGTTAACACCTGTAGATCCTTAATGTTTGATGGTAGGGGATAAAGAGGTCGTGATTTATGCACGCCTCGATTTGGTACAATATTGTATCTAACTCTTCAAAGTTCAGCGCAACCGCCTTTAGGGTTTTGAGCAAATGCTGCTTTGTGAGTTTGACTGAAGCCTCCCACACACCTCCGAAATTCGGTGCATGTGAAGGGATGAAGTGTCACTGAATGTTCTTGCTTGACGAATAGTCCTGGACATTAGAGTTGTGAAGTAATTGAAACAAGTCCTTCAAGTAAGCTGAAGAAATGAAATTGGAACCGTTGTCAGAATAAATGTCTGATGGATAGCTACGGCGTGAAACAAATCGTCGCAGTGCTGACAGAAATGCTGCTGCTGATAGTGAAGATATTTCAAGGTGCACCGCTTTAGTACACATGAATATGAAGAGGCAGATGTAAGACTTGAAGTTGTTCGCCTTGCGAGTATGTTGTCACTTTGTCGTGACATGTCCAGCAAAGTCAATCCCTACTTTTTTAAAAGCACGACAAGGGTTCATTCGTTCTATTGGTAGATCACCCATCATTTGAGAGAAATGTTTTGCAGTTCTATGCAGTTTCGCAGTTCTTCCTTGACAGCTAATTTACCAAGAGATAACCAAAATTGTTGACGAATGAGAGATAAAACTAGTTCCTGCCCAGCGTGGAAATTGACCCAATGAAAATGTCTAATGATGAAGTTTTTGAAATGATGCTTTTTTGGTATGATCATATGATGCTTTTGTTCATATTTAAGAGTTTGTTGGAGACGAAGACTTCTTCCGACCCGAAGAATTCCCTCAGAGTCAAGGAATACATTCAAAGACTAAAGTTTGCTAGATTTGGGAAGAGGTTTGTTACACTTCAAGGGAGTAAGTTCTGTATGGTATTCTCCATTTTGTAACAATTTGACTACCTTTTTTATTGAAGTTTCTAATTCATGTGTGTATAAAGGCCCAGTAACTTTGGACACTGATTTGGAATTATGGTAGAATATGAATATCCATGTGACAGTCCTAACTACTTTCATGTATGAGGAAAACTTATCCAAGAAACTAAGAGAATAATCAACACCAATTGAAAGAACAACAGAATCACTTAATGATTTAGACTGATCAATAGGAACAAGTCAAATAGGCTGTTCAGAGAAAGGAATAAATTAATTGGAGGAAGGATGAAAATCAAGAAGCCATTTTGGACTAGCTACCCACTCTGAATTTTCAAGAAGTTGTTTCGGGTAGAGGCCTCTTGTTGCCTAATCTGCCGGGTTTAATTTTCGTGGAATGTGATGTCAAGATTCTTTTGAGGTTAGTGTGTGAATTTTCCCAATCCTGTTTTGCACAAATTAATTTCCTTTTACAGGTGGATTATTTATCCAACTCAGTGTAATTGTAGAGTCACACCAAAAATATGTACCGTGAGTGATGTTATCCTACTTTCAAAAGCTTTTAATTCTTTTATAATTAAATCAAATTTACCAATATTTTTCGACTGTTTTGGGATCATGATTTATGAATGACATTTTAAAATGTTTATTAAAATGGAAATTTAAAATTCTACACAAAATATACAACTATATCACAATAACAAATGCCTACACAATGCAAATACAAACTATCAAAAAATGTTTATACAAAATAGAATAAAAGAATAAATCTGGAATGAAATAGTAAATAACATCAATCAAAATGTATAAGAATACCTCAAGAATTCGTATCAGAATAAACGCAGTAGAATAATAATACCGAATATGAAACGAATAACTAAAAAAGCAAAGGATAAATCACATCAACAACTCTGAACTCGACGGATCACATGTTATGAATAAGAATAAGAATCAATTTAGAATTAGAATAATGAATATAGAATTAGAATCAATCATGTTAATTGGATGTCAATGTATTTCAACTTACCGCGATCTTGCTTCCATGCTAGACTCCCTAAACACATTTTTTATAGAAGCTCGTAGAAAAAATAATTGGTTACGATGAGTCATTGAGAAACACGGAAATAACTTTTCCAGTCTATATTTCACAAAAAATCACACACGCACACCATTACATGCAGGAAAACATTGCACAACACAATCACAAAAAACTCGATACTTCCATCACACACGAATACGAATCGAATGGATTTTTCCGGCCAATCACCAATCCTTCTAGAATAAAAAAGTCTTGGTTCGTGGCGCCATCTCTGGATGGCGAAAGGAGTCAACTGTTCTTAACACCACCTTTCACCTCGTGCCCTATTATCATTAAGTTTGGAGACACCGCGAATAATTTTCAGACTTCGCCAAATTAATACTTATTTCAGGAACTGTAAAACTTAGTAAACGTAATTGTTTAGGGATACAATTTTTATAGACCATCTGTTCAACATGTAAAATAAGTATAAGAATGAGAAATTATTAATATTAATAATTTAAGGTGATCTTACTGGTTAAGTAGAATGTTATTTTCACTGGTGTTACAACTAAGAAACTTAACAATAATACAGTCGAATCTGTTTTTTTGCGGTCTTTTTTATGCGATTTCCTTTTTGTGTAATTTCCTTTTTGTGCGATTTTATTTTTATGTGCGATATTTTTTATGCGGTGTAGGAATTTCAATGGCTTTGGAGCCACTGTAATGTTTTCTAGCTATTTAATAGTGGGGTAACAGAGAATATTAGGACCCCCCTCCCTCCTGAAAGTCAGGTTTTGCCTTTAATATTTTATAAATTGGGTATATACGTATTTGGCGTAAGTCAGGCTTTGGGGCCCTAGATTCCTGCACCCCGCTCCCGTAATGCGGGAGTGTACGTTACGCCACTGAAATATAGACACTTCAAAACGCTCTGTCCATTTTTTATATTTGTTATAAACGGGTTCCCGATAATGTGCATTCAGTTCTCAATACTCCAGCATCCCACGCTATATTGAAGACAAAACTTTCAATGACAGTGACATTATCAATAATTTGATAAATTATGAAGACGGACAAGAAGCAAGATTCTCTGAGAGCGGATAAAAATATGCAGGGATCCAGCCTTCCGACAAATTGGAAAAGCATTTTTTTAAAATGGATACCAGTTAAGAAAGGAGTATAAAATTCCAAAAAGGGCTTCAATCATGTATAGCTGGTTATCGTTACATTTACAAGCAACTGACCACCCATCCTTTGTCACAAAAACTTATCTCTTACTTTATGTTGCCAAAAAATAAATCAATTGAAATTGCACCTTCAAGTGACGAAAGCGATTTTGTACTTATTCATTACAGGACTTTGGATTACGACGAGTAGTGATGATTTATGTATGTGCATTTTAAAGAGTTATCCGTGTATACAATGATAAACTATATGTTTCTTAAATGCTTCCATGTGTAATATTTAATTATTTATTTTGTTATGGATGTACTCTTACATAAATTTCGTAAACAATTGGCATATTTTATAATTGCGACTTTTTTCATGCGGTCCCTAATCACCGCATAAAAAAAGTTTTTTTGTAGTATTTCCACGAATCAGTTTCTTTTATGTAAGAATTTATGAAATTTTTGAATATTATTTTCGTGCGATTTTTTTATGCGGTCCCTATCTACCGCACAAAAAAAGTTCAACTGTATATTATTTGATACTGATCTTCCATAATTTTTTCTTATTGAGCATAACTCATAGCAATATTGTAAAACTCATTAATAAAATACATACTTTTGTAATCTAAACTGTGATGTGTATAAAGTGCAAAATTAAGCTGGGTTTCTTTTGAAAGTATTCCCTTGTATGGTAATAATCGAATTAAATATTTCAATCTTAATTACAGTGCAGATGAGCTTCATCCTTCATGAAGTGATTGCATTTTAAATATACGAAGCTAAATGTAATTCCATTCGAAAAATGTTGACTATAAGAAAAATGGAATATACGTGTCCCTAAGTAAGGAAGATTTCTTAGTTATACGAATTTAAAAGAAAATTATTTATGATTGAGAAGGAATTATATATATATTTTCATTGTGTGTGTGTGTGCGATGGACATGTATATTATTTATAGTTTACATTAATTAACATTTGTCTTTGTTAGTTTTCAAATTTAAAGCCTTATTTTATGTACACAATAATTTATAGTATTTTAAAAATAGTGAATTAAAACGAAATATGTATTACATTTGGTTCTTGCAGTTTCTGCATTGAAGAATTTATCCATCCTAAATATTCCTCTAAGCGAAATATCATACGCAATCTTATATCTCATTACCAGATACATTTTTTCCCTAACAGGAGGAAAGATACTTACGTTGCGATGCATTTCACTTTCATGTCCGACAAGATAAGCCTAGAGCTAAAACGGTTTTGTCATTATAAATCTTATAATGGAAAAATGTAGCTTAATTGAATGCCATGAAAACTATAGCTCTGACAAATGTTGTATAAATGTTATTATTAAATGTATTTTCCTTTTTTTATTGTATAAAAAATAAATCTAATTTTATATAAATAAGTTTAAAAATATAATAAAGATAACTTAATGGAAAAACCAAATGTTAGCTTTCAAACCCACTTGAAGTACTGAAATCACTGATACTGAATAGTTCAGTCTGCTAGACGTAAGTACACTTTATTGTAGTAATAACCCGGGGTTGTTATGAGACAGTTAAATACTGTAAAAGAGTACTTTAGTTAGTATTATATGAAGGTATCCTGAAATAACTTCATGATTTTTTAAATTGTTAACAGTTTTGAGCGTCGTATTTTCCCTCCTGTGCAGCGTATGAAAGCAGAAATGAGATATATGTCACAGATAAAATAAAAATTATCTCTTTGTTTTCTATACAAATAAATTAGAGTAATAAGAGATATAAATTAATTCTATAGAGAATAAATTAGTAAATATACGAGTTTATATATATATATATATATTCTCTATCTCTTTCTCTCTCTCTCACACACACAGTTTCTTGAGGAGTAGAAATATATATATATATAATACTTTTGATAATTATTAATTATGCATTGTCTAAAATGCATAAGTTGTAGGACGAATTTTTTATATTTAAATAAATTGTATTTCAATTTGCTTTTTAAATTATATTTTTACCAATTAGATTTAGTAAACAATTGAGAAAGTGTAAATCATATTAAAATAATAATATAAATAAACACAGTGAATATTGAACAGATTACAAAACATTCTGCATATTATTATTTAAAATATAGTTATCTAATTGAAATATTTTAGTTCCTAATAAGTCGCATCATTACCAATATATCTACAGTTTTATTTTTCCTTTTCAATTTGTTTTAAAACCTGCGAAAAAATTTTCTGGGAACTAATTATAGTTAATTATCACTGTTTTGTTTTATCTATATCTTTTTAGGGGCTTATATATTCACTTTTAAAACATATTTTGTATTTTATTAAAATCTTACATTAATAATATTTTTAAATCTCATTTTTAAAATTCTTTCGGAACGCTTTATTTAAATAATTAATTCAGTGTTTCTTAGTTTCAATAGTATTTGCAGTTATTTTATTAAATCAATCATGTGTATCATATATAATTTCTTACTTATATCAAAACCTCGGTATTATTTCTAATTCTCCAATGCCTGGTTATATCAGAAGAAAATCAAATAAATTATTGAGTCCAGCACAGAAAAAGTTCGAAGTAATGGTCTAGTAGAAAAAAGCCCAAGCAACCAAAAATATGCTCAGCATTTGCCTTAGGATTTAGGCACTTGGTGCAGAAGGTAGACTTGCCTGCTTTCGCAAAATGAGGTCCTATCAAGTACTTCACAGTAAGAGAGACATTTGGCACTGCCACTGGCAAATCAAGAATAAGAGCTAGTTGGGAGTCTTTGTTAAAAACAAGAAATAGTGCTCTGTACCTATCTGTTTTCCCTATGCCAGTATTGTGCGGAAATTTCTAGCATACATCCTGTTCTGAAACTATTTGAATGAATATTGTTCCAAGTATATATATATAAAATATAAAGACAAAAGAATTAGAATTAAAATCATTATAACCACCATTGCTAGACAATTTGTCTTCCAATTAATTTATTTGGTTATCCACATGATGAGGATTCTGAATATGAACGTCATGAGAATGCGAAACCAGCCATAAATTGTGAAGAATAAAGATGATGGTTTTATTTTCAATGAATGACCCGTTATTAAAGTATTAAAGTAAGTTACGATTGTCGGATAAAGTTTTCCGATCTCTGAATTACTCCTCGATAGCCTCAAGTCTCAAATCAATTGCAATCAATTCACTTCTAAAACTATAACTAAAGTTCAAGTTCCGTTGATTAAGAGATAACGAGGGTTTTTTTTTTATCTGAGGAGTTTCCATAAAAATGACACTACCAGTTTTGATAGCATTTTTATTACCATCCCGGAGAATTTTAATGGTACATTTGGGAATGTTATTTAAGATTTTATTTTTAAGGTAAGCTGCAACAAATTATTTCTTATTTATAAAATAAATAAGTCTATAGTGAAAGTAGACCTTCCAGAGATCTTTAAAGGATTCAAGTTATAATTGGGGGAATGTGAATCTCATCCAAAGTAAGTAAGTTCAGAAACTCGATTGTGCAGGTTGTTTTTCTTTTATCTTTTTGGTGTTTCTCGAACTGTAAAACTACAATCAGTTTCGATTATACTGATAATTCTTGTATTTATAAGGTTTGTTACAGCATTTACTAAGATGGGTTGTTTTCTGATCAGTAGTAGTTATAAATTAACCTCACAGAGAGCTATGCATCAGGAATAATTGTATTTTAACCAGACTATTAACTATATTCATTCTAATTTCATTTAGTGTCCAAAGTACAAAACTATTTTTATTTAACTGTACTGAATAAGGGTTTGATAAGGTCCGGAAGAGTAATTTTTAGTATGGTGATATAAGTGTGTGTATTTTCTAGTCTCTTCCTGCAATATACTTAAGAATATTTACTCCTTCCCCACTTTTCAATTCAAAATGCTCTATTTGCTTCGTCTTCTGAATTTTGGAAACAGAAACCCGAGAACTTTTGGAAGTTTCTTACAGGTAAGTTTCCGACTATGTAACTTGAAGTTTGAAAGGCAATTGTAGAGGGCTTATTGGTAATTGAAAAATAATGAAATAGAGATATTTTTTTAAAGGAATAAAATTGATAATTTTAAATCCTTTGCGATTAATCGACACAGAGGACAAAAAATAGCTGTATGTTTCTTGTGTGTTTTTTGTAAATAAATATCTACTCTTCACATGATTACATAATCTTCCCACATGCTAAATATACATAAAAAATAATGGGTTAAGAAAATACTCTAGAATATATGCGCTTAATGAGCATAAAAGAACAGGAAAACACAATAATTTGCATCTGACGAATAGACAGAAAGTTCAAAGTCTAAACTAAGAAAAAATCATGAACATGATAAATTGTCATTAAATTTACTTCTAAGAATGTTTCAAAAGCAATTTTTTATAAATAAAGAATTCATAGTCTCTTACCATTTGAGCAAACAGTTTTTAATCAGGTCTTTGAAGTATAGTTTGTTAAACATTTTTAAATGTATGTGAATAATATAAATCTAAAAAGATCTTATATATATTTATATATATATTTGTAAGATAATGTGTGAATTACAATAACTTTCATTTTGTTAATTAAATGTGTTTATATATAACAAATCTATACTATTGTCTTTAAAATTTCATCATCTAACAAAATCATATAATGTTAATTTTTCATTTAAACTTACTTTAATCAGAGTACGACGAGAATTTTCTTTAACTCTTTCGAATCCGATGGAGTTCAATCAGCAAACATTCATTTCTAAAGCTTCTGTCAACGCAACACAAGAGATGTATTCTTCTCCAGACAGATTTCAACATAATTTATAAAATGAGACTGTATATCAGTTTCTATAATATATAGAATAGTCTAAGTGTAACACTGATTACACCAAAATAGTAATATGTCATGGCTTTATGGAGCTAAGTTACGAAGGAAAGATCCATCTGCATCTATTTGTAAAGTGGCATCAAACTTATAAGAGAACATCTGAACTAAAAATACTCAACTTATTTAATATAGGTATTGATTAAATTTGATTAATTTGTTTTATCATGAAATGTTAATACAGTAATAGAACGGACTGTGGCGATAGGGGGAATTGAGTGATATTCGTGAAGTCGAATTCACTTAAATGGGGGCATGATTTCTCATATAAAAATACATGAATTATTTTAGTTAGGACAGGTATGAAATAAATTTATAATTAAGAAAAAAATGTTCCATAAAATCTAAGATAGAGCGCAAATACAAAATCTAAATCCGAAGTTATTTTGATGTAGAAGGTTTAACAAAATCCAACAAAATAGTCTCTCTCTCTCTGCCCGTGCAAAGTTTTTTTTACTCCCTCAAAATTTCTTCGTAGTATACTAATATTTTTTTATTCCTTGTTTTATTTAAAAAAATACACACATTGTTTGAGTCTATATTTTCTAAAATTTGTAATTTTTTCCCATTAATATGATGCCTTCTGTCAAAATTTCAACCGTCATTCGATCTTCTGATTGAACTGTGGGTCTCATAATCAAGTTCTTTAATCCGTTTTATTCCAATTTATTTACTGTGTTCAAATTTGAGAAGAATCATATTTTATGCAATTAATTAAACCTAAATAAACTAAATATTACAAAATTTGAGATTTTTTGTATTTTATATAAGAAATTTGACCCGTCTTGTAAATAGGACACTGATATAAATGGGAAAAAATTTGCACTTACATGTTTTAGTGTTTTTTTCAATGATAAAGAGCGATTTCTGAGTACAAAACTTTACTTTATCTGGATAATATTTTCTTTTTTACATGATATAGTTCACTTTTCTATTGAATTTATCTCAAATCTTGGTAGAGAGAAAAGTTGAAAGCAAGCATGACAAAGTGTTTTTCCCCCTTATGCCACATTATGCTTTTGGTTTCCCTTTGTTTCTCCCTCTTTGACAAAGACTCTGTTTTTCTAGATTTAGTAAAATATTAACATTTCAGTCTTTACAGTTGTTTTATTTTGCACCCGAATGTACAGTTGAGATCATAGATGCACCTCTTGTTCTTATCACAGTTCGTTTAGATAAACTGTTGTTACAGCATTTCGGAACTTCTTCAAGAGTTTAGGACTTCATCTTTGTTGAGAGTTTTGTGAATTATCCAAGCAATTACTACACCTAGTACCACTTTTTTCTCACGAATTTTGATGAAATAAAGTCCAGTTAACCAGTCGTGCTGGTCCACATCACCTATATATTTGTAGTGAGAATTTATCAAATTCGCTTCTTCACGTAAACTGTATCTTTGTGTTCTCATACTCTTCTCCAAATTTTATAAAGCGATTATTAAGCATGACAAACAAAGGTCTTGCTTTGAAGGATTGATCCTAGGCATGCTGACTTACAGGTCCATTGTCCATGAAGTGTAAGTAAGATTTCGTGACATGTCATTTTTCACCAGGGGAATACAAAGGTCTTCTGCATCTTACCTATAATCACGTTCACAGGTATTTGAATGATAAACAATTAGAAGCAAAATTCCTATACAAACACGTATTTGGTTTCCAGTAATCAAGAAATCGTGTTCATTTTTTGTATCTTTTACATATCAAGTCTCACAGATCCTTTTACATTGAGATCATATACTTCCCTGGAATAAAACTGCATAAAATTATCTGATGGAGATTTATTTTCAATGCAGCGTCCATTTGCTTGAGCAAGTCATTTGCATTTTATTCAGCCTGTGGTTCTCATTTTGTACATTACAGTGATTTATCCTTTATCCCAGATGGTTGATGTCTTTTATCCCTTTTCTGTTCTTTGTTGTCGAAAGAAATACTAAAGCTCTGTTCAGACTGAAAACTATCTCAAGTTCTGACAACCAGAGACCCAGGAACAGCGTTTTCAGTTATCTCACGAGAATGTACTTCATTCTGATCCCCTTCATCTTCGTCATATAGTTCACTAGCATCTAGTGGTAACACAGCAATTTCAAATCCAACCTCATCTGATTCTAAACTATTTAATTATTATAATGTTTCCTCTAACTTCAGAAACCTTTGCACTGACCTAACTAAGCAGGGGTGAAACACTGGAAGTGAAATTATTATTTATTTACTCTTAGTTGTTAACTACCAGGATGATAACGAAGGAGTACTAACACATAAAAAAGCCTCATAAAGTGTCAAATGTAATCTGGAAAAGAATTTTGCATCCACAAAGAGATGATACAAATCATGCCCACTAATGCGATGAATATGCAAAATGTCTAGAGGAAGGGGGAGCGGAGAAATGCATAACTTAAGCAAGATGCTAATACTTATCCCTATATGTTCCAATTGACAAAATATTCGCAACATAAATATAATGATTTCCAAATGATATTTTTCAGCTGTTCTCTAAATAGGACAGCTGGATAAAATAGGTTAATACCATGCTTTTGCTCTTGCATTTCTATGAGCTCATTATTCGTCAGCACTTGACTGTGGAATCCAGCAGTTCTCCAATGTCATCATTATACACTTCAAAACATTTTTGCCTTGCAAGATTCTCAACACTTCTTCAATCACTTTGAGACGGGCTTACGCGGCGTCTTTTCTTTAACATGTCCTTGAAGTTATTTGGGGCAAAAATTAATGGCAACTCTTTTCCAACCAAATCCAAGAAGTGAAGTGTAAATGAAAGATGCAAATCAGGAAGCTTTTAAATATCAGAAGTTAGAGTAAGTGCGATGGTAATTAAAGGAATGTAAACAGTTCGTGGTTCTAGATTGAAGAAGTTTTAGATAACGTTACGTGGCGAAGAATAGTAATTATACGTGATAGAGATTCATTGATCAAGGTGCATACCATTGCACACGAGTTATCGCAAGACCTCATCTAAAATTATTGTGATCGTTTACTGATGCTACAGCAAGGTAGGATTGACTATTTAATATTAGGATATGTAATAGTATTAGAAACGTGTTTAGGCGAGTCAGTTATTGATAGTGGTTTGTGTTAGGTCAAGTCGGTAATATATATATATATATATTTGTGTTATATATATATATATATATATATATATATATATATATATATATATATATATATATAGTGTGTGTGTGTTTTGCCACCGTAGATTCTCTCACATATATTATTATAATTTAATTTGTTAAATGATTAATGTTTAATATCATAATAAAGCTATATTAAGATAATGCGTGCGTCTACTTCTTCCGTTAATCCTACATCTCTAGCTCACGCTGATATCCAAAGAGATAATCACTCCAAGGAGGGGGGGGGGTTACAACATTACCAATTTCTCTGTTTTTTTTCCTCAATCAAAAGACTAATCGATGAGATTTGAAAATGGCGCAACTCCGGGAATGCGTAAGTCGGGGTAGCGTAAGTTAAGGCATTACTGTATGTATATAAGACTAGCTGGTATACCCGTTCTTCGCATGGATGAATGAAAAATTAAACAATACAGATTGAAGGATAAAGAAGTTTTTTGTAAGCTAATTTTACGTGAATTGCAAATTAAACAAGTAAAGCTTTTTTAATATCTCAGCTGTACAGAAAAAGAAAAAAAGAAAGAAAAAAACAACAACATGTTTGTTAAATTTTAAATCTGTACATCTAATAGCTGATAAAAATGATTTTTTTAAAAAATTTATAACTCCCCATGACTCTCTTGAAGGTCGATTTTTGAAAATACCTTCCTAAGCTGATTTCTGTTCAGCAAAATTAACACATTGTTACAAATTTTGTGTAAGGAATGGCTTAATATAGTATAAATAATTTATATATATATATATATATATATATATCTGAATGTGTAATACATTAATATTACTTTCCGTTGTATTTATTTTACGTAAAAATTGTAATATCCGCAAGCAACGCCGTTTTTTCAATTATAATGCCGATACAATGAGAACCATGGCGAAATGTTGGTGATAGAGTCAAGTTGGCAAATGTCTTGCTACTTTCATATCTCGAGCTTTTTTAGAGCTTTGGAAAGATTAGATTTACTCTTTCACGGCATAATTCTTAATAGGTACTTTTTCTACACTTCCAAAAAAATACAGTGGCCACGTTAGCCGAGTGATCAAGGTATCGGATCGCGGCTGGTCTTGTCACGAGTTCGAGCCTAGTTCCACTAATGACCAGCCGTGTAGGGGAGGGATGCACATTATTCTTTTATCGACCGCATGATGATTTACTGAAGCTTTTTTCATGCAATATTTTTTTTTTGGATCACTACATTGAAAATTAAGGGATTTTCATAAACAAAATACTGAACTTTGGGAAATTTAATCCATTACAGCTGATTAATTAAAGATATTCCACTGTAAAATTAATTAGATACATTGTTCACTTAAAATAAATAGTCAAATCGTTTTCTAAGGTCTTCATTAACATACAAAAAAAACATAACGTTTAAGTTTTGACATTAACTATCTTTTTGAGACAAATATTATAATTTTTCCAATCCGCTGAAAACTACGTCAGCTGAAAACGCGATTTCTGCTACAAAACTATTTGCCTTCCCCGCTAAAAAACTCACCATAGAACACGTGCTGCCATATACCTTGGAAGAGTGAATTTCAAAGAATATTCCTGCTCAGTATTGGTTGAATATTCCTGCTAAGTTGGTGTGGTAGTTAGGAGAGGGTGGTGCCAGCTCAGGTGTCATCCACATCACTTGACCATGGTTCAAAATTACGTGGTCCATTGCGAAATGCCATCGTGTAGCTGAACAGTGCGACGTTAATATTCACTCAATCACTCCAAAAAATACAGTACAGTAGTTATTATTATTTTTACACTTAAAAATGCAATATCTGCCTACTAAATTAAATTTATATCGTTATAATTAACTACAAACCACAAAGAAATTATGCAAAACTGTCCAAATGATGCAGTGAGAAAAAGACAAAGTTTATCTACTGTAAGTACCAGAAGCGATAAAAGTATTTATTTTTATATAAGTATCAATTTGTAACTACCAAATGTGCATAGTAAAATAATCATAAAAAAACGTGCATATTAATAAATTACCAATTTGTATTGTTTAGTTCACTATTTTGGTGATAATGGCTTACACATGAAAAAAAATCATAAGTAGCTATTCAAATAAATAGAGATTTATATGTAAAACAACCTCTCCTTTCAAAGCTTAGTTTTATTCTGAAAAAAATAGGGATAACACTGATCAAAGGAATAACTTAGAAACGAGCACCTGGTGTAGACAAAACAAAAAGGGCTTATTCACAAATAAAAGATAGATATATGCTGTAGCGGGCTTTTTTGCAGAGCACGCCAGAATTGCTTGCAGATGGCAGACATTTTCCCTACTTATTTGACAATTATCGTTATATTTTGGAAACTTCTTTTTAATAAATAATAGCGTACATGTTATTCTGATGTATAAGCTATATTATTGTAAAGTTTCATTAAAATCCATTCAGTTGTTTTTGTGTGAAAGAATAACAAACATCCATGCAAACTTTCGCGTTTATAATATTAGTAAGGATAGCTCTTATTTCGTGATTAACCACCTTTCTGATTATATTTTAGGTTTAATTTTTTTTTCTCTTGAAAATATGAATCATGTTAGAGACTTTAAATGGTTATTCGCAAAGGAACGTTTTAAACATGCCTCATACAATTCCATGATATTTTTTATTGCATATCACACACAAATTTCAAGATCAAGCAAATATTACATAGAGTATATATATTTGTTCAGTGTTAAGTTCAGGAGGTTTATCCTCTAGAATTTTTAAAGGTAGTAGTTTTAATAAAACATGCACAGAGTGATTTACATTTTATTGTGATTTCGATGAAGAACAATTTTTTTATTTTAAGTTTTCATTTTTAGTTTAATTCTTTAAGTTCAGATTTCAAACCGAAAGTTAGATATAAGTTTTGCTTTATTAGAGTAGTCAAGGAGAGAGTACCTTGGAGATTATCTAAATTTACAATTACTTATAATCGTGAATATATGTTTTTTGTTTGTTTTTTCAACTTAAAAGATTTTTCACAAAATTCCTTTCATATTTAATTAGAAGCTTCTTATTTATCAAAAAAGTACTCAGTACTAATTTCAAAAGGAATAAGTTTTATGTGGTTATTCAATATATGAGAAATTTTCATACGGTTTTCATCGAAAAAGTCAAAGTTGTATACATTCCGTTTTGCTTGAAACTAATCATATTTAATATTTAAAAAATTTAGTTCTTAAAACATTAAACTAGTTAATTATGAACACTTAATTTCTTTGTTCTAATATAATTCTTTACAAATGATGCAATTAATGATAGGTATTAAATGCATTTTAATTGTGTTAAGAAACTTGTCTCAAATCTTACAGATATCATCCTGATGAAAATTATTGTGTTACTTAACTTTTTATATCCTAATAATTCATATATATATATATATATATATATATATATATATATTTAAAACTGTTGAGGACATTTTAATGAGAATACATTTTTTATTATCTGCCAAGTTATTGTTTTAATGTTATTAATTACAGTTGAAACTTTTAAATATTTCATTATTTTCTACAAAACAAGGCACGGAAGAAAATTAAGCCAAATAGAATCGAAATTTTTTTTAAATGATTAATCAGATAAATTTATTGCGTGTACTGAAAAGGAGTTAACATCAATGGAGATTAAGTGTGCTTCATTCAACGATAATTGGTAAATAAAATAAACTGTTGAAAAAAAACCTAAACTTATGGATAACTATAATATATTTAACTTTAAAACAAGAAATCCACATGTTTAATGTTATAAGCAACTTTTAAAGTTAAGCTTATCTTTCACCATCACAAAATACATTTTCAATGGACCTGCCCCATGTGAATATCTATGAAAATGAATATGTTGACACTCTTGCAAAGGAGGGACTGGATCATTTTGTCCCTTCTCTTCCTCAGAGCTTACATATTTAGAACTATTCTCAAGTCAAAAGTCCCAAAATAAAGAAAAATGGTTAAATCATCCGTTTCATAAATGGAATAAAGGCAAAAGACCAGGTCTTCCGTTATCTCTTTCTTCTGACAGGCTGTCCAACACTTATCCATCTTGACTTGCCAGTGGGTACTTAAGGTATCCGACTACGTTCACAACCGTGATTTTGCAAAAACTTATAAATGGATAATATTTATGATATTTAGTGTCACTTAGATTAGAAAATGTAGATAAAGTTGTTTTAAGAATAGTATAACAATAAAAAATTTTATTTAAATACAATATTTTGTCAAAAAAAACATAGAACGACCAATTTTCACAATATTCTACTTTCGTGAAAAATAATTCTATTATAATAATATTTTGCCTGTATATAGCTCAGACCTCTGTACTGAGGTTCAACAAGAATTTTTGAAATATATAATTTAGAAGTGGTTTTATCCATGTTTTACGACAATAGAGGGGAGAAATTTTAAGAAAAAAAACGCTGATAATTATTTCAAATGGTTGTAACTCTTAAAATAATATGAATTTTTCGAATGTCATAACTGAACCTCTGTATAGAGGTTTGCACTATGTACAGGCAAAATATTATTATAAAAGAAGCCTTTTTTCGCAGAAGGAGAACATTTTGAATAAAAGGTTATTCTAAATTAATTTTTTGCCGAAATGTTGTATTCAAATAATTTTTTTTGTCAAAATGTCCTTAACACCATTTTATGCAAGTATTCTAATATAAGTGACACTAAGTATCATAAAAATTGTCCATTTATGCGCTTTTTTAAATTCATGGTTCCAAACGTAGTCGGATACCTTAAAATTTCTCACTTTTCTGGAGGCATTAAGATGTTTCCTGAATTTGCCCTAAATGCCAGTTAGAACAGGCTTCACCTCAGCACATCTTGGACTGTCTTCTCGGACCAGATCAGGAATGGGAAGATATCCATAATATTCCCCTTCTAGCGTTTGATTTCAGTAAAATCAACAGTTTCACTGATCTGGTCTGACTTCGTCTGTCCAAACAGGAGATTAATAACAACAACGAACAGCAACTAAACCAGAAATATAAAGTGTCATAATTACAGATGTTGTGTTGCCAGAACAATGTGCATAAAGTATAAATTTGTGCTTTGTTCGAAACTAAATACAGACGGCGCATAGTTGGTGGAACATGCACTATTGACCCAATATCTGTAAAAATCTGTAAAAACAAACTGTCAACTGTCTGCCTCTCTGTTAAAATTTTGCAAAAGAAAGGTCCACAGATACTATTAAAACACAAACAGGTGACAGTGATTCTTATTTCTCTATCAAAGCACGGATAAGAAAGTATTTGTTTATTTGAGGCTGCTGTGTAACAGTATGATTAAAACTTGGGAAATGTAAGGGTCAGACAAGAAATGTAAGAGCTCTCTAGATATTCCTGGACATCGCTTTTGCGACGACTCTTTCATTTTCGTTAATGCAAAATATTCATTATTGAAAACAACATGGAATTACACAGTGCATTATAGTATAAATTATAAATAAATTATTTTCATAAAATTCCATCTGAAATTACATATAGTAACCAAATTACATTACTCATTTTACCGCCCTATATCATTATGATATCCATTTAAGACACAAATTGAAATATAATGCAGATTATATATTCTGAAATGTTTCTGGCTTTTAGAATAGTCGTATGTAAGAAAAGCCCAGATAGAACGATTGAGCGAGTTTTTGAAAAGTGTAAAGTATCACTTTTTATCAAGAGACAGTGGTTGTATACGTTTTACTTTTTTGTTATATTTTTCAGTTGTTATATATATATATATATATATATATATATATATATATATATATATATATATATATATGTATATATGTCATGATTTTTAAGACAGAATCAGATTAAAGTTTAAAAAAAGGAAATCTTTATTCATTCATTTGTACATCTGTTCTGACGCTAAGAGCAGGGAGTAAAAAGCACGCTATGGTGGTGGTTTCAAGTGGATAACACTTGAAAAACATATGGTAAGTATCGCTGCTTTGAAGAGGTTGCTTGCAAGTTAATGGTGACATATGTTGACTATTAAATCTAACGATCTGGAATTAGACATGTTTATTTGCTAGGCCATGTGTTCGGAAGAAATAAATGGGTGATTAGTTTGATACTTGAAGATGAGACATGAGAAAAATGAATCAAGTGCTAGATAGGGAATTTAATTTTTAATATAATTCAATTATCCTTACATTTGCCCCCAATTTTAAAAGGGAGTCATGGCGTGATTTTTTCTTTCTTTACAAACTTAATCAATTCTCAACAAACACAAAACAATACATAACATGATTTAGAAAGACATATTACACACAGTAGAAATATTTAAGCAATAGGAATACTAAAATCAAAATGCAATACAATAAACGAAACTATAAAAACAAAACACAGTAAGGACACTTCCAACATATTAATTGATAAAAATTAATTTCCATACATATAATTGAAAATTAGCTTGTTCAAATCTATTCGACATCTAGAATAAAGGCTCGCCTTTCCACCTATTCCTTCATAATAATAGATTCGTATTATAGCTGGTAGATATTTTCAAAAAATTATGTTGGAAAATAATATATCAAACAATAAGATAGTAAATATAAAAATACATGAAATCATATAAATGTTAAAATAATAATTTTTTATAAAAATCTACTCTGGCGCCATCGTAGTATTAATACCTTATATTATTACACACATTTTGCATATATGAAATACATTTTTAAAAGATAAAAAAATATAGACACTAATAAAATGAAATTATTAATAATATGAAAACGGTGTATAACACACAACTTCTATGCACTATCCAACATAATAAACAATGTTTTATTTCATATGCGTTATAAAATATAAAAAAAATAAGAATATAAGAATATAAGAGCTCTTTTTTATTATTTTGAGTCGGAAAAGTGGACTCACTTCAATAATAACTTTTAGTATTTCTGAAAATTTTTCACAATATTCATTGCAACTTAATATCGCATGCAATATTTTGAATCTTTCCGTAACCTTCTAAAAATACGTTTCATAGACAAAAATTCTTGAGTTTCTCTTGCATCACACATTCACTAATAAAACTGTATCACCTTACTTAATTTTGAATACATCTCTCTGAGAAATCTGCGTCATCAACTGACAGATGTTAAGGGATGCTGATAAGAAACAATGAGAGTGACCATGTACATATCAAACTAAACAAGTTTGTCCTCTTAATGTTTCGAGACATATACAAAATTATAATGATTGTATTCTCCCGGGAAACTTATCCACTGTATAATATCCAAAAATAAACTTCAAGTTATTAAATTAATTTTAATTTTAGATAAGGAAAATTTCGAGAAATAGTGAATCTAATATATGGCCGGTATATCAAAACACACAATTTCAAAATAAAAAAAATAAATGACATGCAATAAGATTATTGCTGAATAAAATAATTAACAAAACAATTGAATTCAATGGAGAAAATTCCACCCTTGGCCCGAAAGCCAGTCATGCCCTTTTGGAATCGGACTTCCACCCCTTGCCAATGAGTTGCCCTTTTGGAAATGTTTTCCATTACGAAAATTGAAATGTCTTTCCCTCAAAACTGCAATGCCTTCAACTTGACTTTACTTTTGTTTCTTATAAAAAAAAAAATCAATATCTCTAGTATTAGTTCTCTCATTAGTCATTTTTCTAAAAACTTAATTTATATCTTTCACTTTAAAACACCAATTTCTATCATAACTCTTAACTCATTCGACATCTTAAGATAAAATTATGAGAAGTATATTAAAATTTCTCAAAATTTTGTATGATTAAACCTATATACTTTGTTTTCTCAATTAAAATATAAAGAAAATATCTCATTTATAACACAACTATATTATAAAAATTAAATACCATATCATATCATATATTATCCTTTTTCGCCGAAAAGTCTTGTTAAGCAGAACTCAGTTATTTTTGTATTACGTAAGATGTTTCTTTTAGTTATTATCTTCTTCTCATTATTATGGGTATTTTGTTGAATGTAATTTAACTGAAAATTTTCAGATGGATGAAAATGTCTTAAACGAACTGAATGAACCAATTCAGTGGCAGTTTTATTAAGGGCATTGGGTCTATCAATTTCAAATAATACATCAGAACATTTTTTAAAACGGTATAAGGGCCTGAATAAGGGGGACTTAATTTCCTTGTATTGGGGTACTGAAATTCCTCATACATTACTAAGTCACCAACCTTGAAATCAGCTTCCTGAAATTTTTTATCATATCTAATCTTATTTATTTTATAATATTGTTCTGTTCTTTCTTTGGCTAATTTTCTTGCTTCTTCTAAGGGAGGATATATCTCATTATCTTTTAGCGAAATTTCGAAAGGTAAATTACCATACATTAAGTAGGTTGGAGGGAAACCTGTTATTGTATGTGGAGTGTTTCACATAATTTCGTATATCAGTAATAATGTTTATCCAATAATATAGTGGTGATATTAATTTTAACATGGTAGCTACACCAGGGTGGCCAAATTTTTTATGAGTTGTTTCCATTAATTTCACTCTTAGAGCTTTGGGTACAATTATTTTAGTTATACCTTGTCTTTTAACTACAAAAACACCATCTCTCTTAAAACATTTTGGAGCTGATGTATTTTCTATATTTTGAAAATGACTTATTTCATTGATATCTAATAAAGGTTCTGGGGGTGTATTAATTATATGATAAGCAATAGGATTTCTTGTTAACATATCAGCTTCAACATTAGTGCTACTTTTCTTATATTTTATATCAAAATCATACATAGAAGCTTTTAAAGACCATCTAAAAAGTCTACCCGTGGGATTTTTGAAATTTTTAAGCCAAACTAATGCATTATGATCGGTATGAACTGTGAAATGAGATCCATGAAGATAGCAATGGAATTTATCTAAACTATCATTTATAGCTGAGCATTCTAATTCAGTTATTGTATAATTAATTTCATAATTTCTCAGTCGTCTCGAATGGAATGCAATCGGATGTTGATTTCCATTGTGTTTTTGTTGTTTGAGGATACATGAGATTGTAGTTTTCGATGCATCTCTACATAAAGATGACAGGGATAATTTGGATTGAATATAGCTAAAATGGGCTTTGAAATTAAGCTGTCTTTAATTTTTTGAAACGATTGTTGACATTCTGGGGTCCAATTCCAATTTTGATTCTTTTTAAGAAGATTATTTAAGGACATTCTTAATTTTGCATATTGAGGAATAAATTTATAATAGACATTAATACTACCAAGAAATCTTTGTAAATCCTTTACATTTCTAGGGGGTAAAAGTTTTTTAATTATTTCGACATTTGTATTATTTGGAGTGTATGACGCTTGTTTTATTTCATATCCTAAGAAATCAATTGTATCTTTGCCAAATTTACACTTTGATAATTTTAATTTAATATTTTCTATTCCACAAATTTTAAAAATTTCCTCTAAATGTTTTGCATGTTCTTCAATTGATTTCGAAAATACTATTATATCGTCAAAATAATTTAATGCAAATTTTATTTGGTATTTATTTAAAATCTGTCTAATAGCTCTTTGAAATATAGCTGGAGAATTTTTACATCCAAAAGGCAAACGATTAAATTGAAAAAGACCGTAATTTGATGTAAATGCAAGTTTTTCAGATTCATTATCATCTAATTTAATGTGCCAATAACCACTACATAGGTCGATGGTTGAGAAAAATTTTGCATATGTTAATTTGTCTAAAACTGCATCTATTCGGGGAATTGGCTCTGCATCTAATTTTATGATAGCATTTAGCTTTCTGTAATCGATACATAATCGTGTACGAGCATTATCCTCTTTTTTAAAAGCCAATGTTATAGGGGCAGCGTAAGAACTATAAGATGGTTTTATTATTCCTGCTTTCAATAATGCATATAATTGCTTTTTTATTTCCGTATCATCTTTAAAAGATGTCCTATATGGTCGATTTGCAATGAGTAATTCTGAGGTAAGTATTATTTTAGGAGAATTGCATTTTAACTCGCCCACATCAAACTTATTTTTAGCAAAGACATGTTTATATTTATCAATAATCATAATAACAATATCATAATCACTATTAGGAATTATTTCTATATTAAACACATTATCAGTTTTTGAGTGATAATTTTATTATTACTAAATTTAAGAGTTTCATTTTCTTTAATATTTTTCTTAAGATTCATAATTTTTTTAAATTTGTTTTCCTCTTTGAAAAATTTTATAACCACTAAAATTAATATTTAATTCAAAAATACTCATAGTTTTATTAGAAATTATTAAATATTTCAGTTCTACATTTACTATGGGGAATTTAATATTTTCAATAATTTCTCCTATTTTCAATTGTAAAGTAATTGCCTCACTCACCTCAATTTCTCCATTGATGGTGGCAATTTTTGTTTTGATATACTCTACATTGTGGTATCCCTTGTTTTGTGATATTATATTTTTTGGAATAATATTGACACTCTCTCTCTTTCTGGATCCTGTATCCAAGAGAACATCAACTTGTTTGAAGTTGATTCTTCCCTGGATGATCATAAGTTCTCATGTTTGATGAGGTTGGAATACCGTATTATTGTTTTGTGTTCTTTGACGGGGGTAGAAAGTTGGAGCATTGGGTCGCAAAACTGTCGGTCGTTGTGGAAATCGTTGGTTTCTCGGATATAGGGTCGGCCGCTGAAGTGAAAAGGAAGGGTGATGATAAGGTGATGGAAACTGAGGAGAGTATACGTTATATCTTGTATTGGTTATGGTATCCGGATGTTGAGATTGGTCATTTCTCCAATTCCATCCTCCATATTGTTGTCTATGGGCAAATTGATTCGTATGATAAGGTATTCTTCTCATTGGATATTTTGGGTATAAAACTTCATTCTTACTTGATTTTGATTTTTCTTGGATATCTAAGAGTTTCATTTTTTCCTTCAGTTCCTCTATGTTGCTGCAGCTTTGTAACTGTATTTCTATGGCTCTAATTTCTTTTAATCCTCTTATGATGTAATATTTTTCAGCTTCTTTTTCCATGTTTATCCGGGATGCGATTTATTTTACTCTGTAGAAATATTCTATGTGGGTCTCTTTTGAGGTTTTTTGTGTTTTAGATAATTGAAGATGAATCTCCGCTGGATTGACTTGTGTTCCGAATTTACGTATTAAATTATTTTTCAGTTCGTAAAAACTTTTAGGGATAGATTAAGATTGGATGTAAGTCTTCACAGCTCAATCTACTAACTTGATTATAAATATGATTTTCTGTTTCTCTGGTATATTGAAGGAATCGCACTTACTTTCAAAATTTCTAATGAATGTTTGGATGGGTATTTCCAGGTTATATTTTTGGAAAAAAGTCTGTAGATCTTCAAATCGAATATCATTTTTAATAATGGTTATAGGTTGTTGTAATTTTTCTTCATCAGCTTTTTCTTCATCAGCATCTAAATTCTCTTCTTGCTTAATTTTAATTTCATTCATTGTTTCCATTTTTTAAGTATGACTTTCTGAAATCTTGTTAGGAGAAGATGATGATTCTATTTCTTTGGCGGTAAGATCGATGTTCTTTCGGGGATTACTAGCGCGTTTCTTTTTCCGTACCATAAATTAATTCTGGTAACCCAACGTCCTCAGCTAACAAATGTAGAGTGCCGTCAGTCTTCCATAAAATTCTTCATATCATTTATTACTGCAGTTGGCTTTCGTTTTTATATTAAAATATTTTATAAAAAAGATTAGTTTTTTACGTTAAGATCGCAGACAAAGATCCTGCCGGCTTTAATTCTGTCATGATTTTTAAGACAGAATCAGATTAAAGTTTAAAAAAGGAGATCTTTATTCATTCATTTGTACATCTGTTCTGACGCTACGAGCATGGAGTAAAAAGTACGCCATGATGGTGGTTTCAAGTGGATAATACTTGAAACACATATGGTAAGTATCGCTGCTTTGAAGATGTTGCTGGCAAGTTAATGCTGACATATGTTGACTATTAAATCTAACGATCTGGGATTAGACATGTTTATTGGCTAGGCCATATGTTCGGAAGAAATAAATGGGTGATTAGTTTGATACTTGAAGATGAGACCTGAGAAAGATGAATCAAGTGCTAGATAGGGAATTTAATTTTTAATCTAATTTAATTATCCTTACATATATATATATATATATATATATATATATATATATATATATATATATATATATATATATATGTATATACTAGATGACCCGACAGACGTTGTCCTATACACACATCTTAAATTCAAAAATTCCAAGTTTTTTTATGAATAAGCTTTAACAATCTGGACAGTTTTGAGTAAAATTTGTATTAAAAAGTTATTACAATGTCTAACGTCATTACACATGTACGGTTATCACAATTCAATCAATCGATAGCGTGTGAGTATGTGTATACTATGAGTGAAGTTAAATGTAATGGCTGTGTGAATAAAAACTTTAACTTGTTTTAATTAAAGGTGAAAGAGTTGAGAGACTCAAACTATTTTATAGCAGATATATTTATTAAATTGTACATAAACTTAATTTATTCTAATGCCATTAGATGTACAATATTTTCGGTTAATCCTTGAGGGCTATAAGCAAATAAATTCGATGATTTTCCAACTCTGGAACACACAACATATAATTGGCCGTGAGAATAGCAAGAATTTTCTAAATTTAAGCCACAAATCTTCATTGTTTGACCTTGTGACTTATTAATAGTCATAGCAAATGCCAAGCGAATTGAAAATTGTAAGCGTTTAAATGATATAGGTGAATCTGAAGGAATCAGTGGGATCCGTGGTAGAAATACAACTTCACCTTAAAATCTTCCAATTAAAATAGTGGGTTCAAGGATGTTGCTCATGATTATTTTATGACTAATCGCGTGCAATTTCTCCATTTCGGCGCGTTCAAATTTCGAAGCAAAATTATGGGCGAGCCATTCTTCAATCGCAAATTATGTGGTGGCATTCCCAGCGCTAAAAAGCGTGAATCGTCTGCATTTTCGTAACAATAAAGATCGGGGTTGGCCAGTTTGGCTGAAAATCAATTTTCGACGCTAAGTTACGTCTTTTCAATTCCTACTATTAGCTTACGATTTCTATACATATTTAATTTATTTGTTTGTTTATTTATTTATTTATCTTGGTGGAATTTTCATTCGTTAATAAAATACATTTTAAAGTGCTCAATTGAGATGAAATGTAATGTACATGATTATTTTGTATGACAATACCATAATTTAATTATAATTAATAAAAATTAATTGATTAAAACTAATTATTTAAAAAATTACAGAAACAGACTTAGACTTGAAGACTTAGCCACCCTTTTGGCGACTTATGTCAGAATTTGAATAGGTTTTTTTCTCACGTGTTAAAGCATTCAGTTGAATAGAAATTTTATATACACGATTGTTTTTGATGACAAAACGATATTTTAATGATAATTAATAAAAATTAATTACCACTTAATGTTGTGATTCTGTCATATGTATATACATATTTATATTAATTGCAACTATTTAATAAAAAGTAGCTGAAATAATTTTTTTCTTGGTTGATCTAAATAGGAATTGATTTAAAAATGTTTTTTACATTACTTGTTTATAACAATAGCGTTGTTACAACAATGCAGGTTAATGTTGAGTTGTATTTTTTGAATGTTTTTAATTGATATCTTTTTAAATAATTGCGATATCGGACCGAATTGTGAATCTAAACCATTCTCGAATTTACTTGAGCTTCCACAAAAAATTTCATTGAAATCGGTCCAGCCGTTTAGGAGGAGTTTAGTGACAAACACACGCACAGAAGATTTTTATATATAAAGATGTATGTATATTTCAGGCTTTGTTTACAAATACAACGAAAATAAGTAATCTTTTTATATGTTGTAAAAAGGTAATTATCAATATATTTTTGATTGCTTGGATACACATTTTTGTCCAAACGTATTTAAATGACTATAAAATAGTAAAAAGTGTTTGATAATATTCTATTAATGTTGTTTGCAAGACTCAGGATTTCCTTACCAGTACGATCGAGCGACTTGGGCGTTACTTGAGTCACTGCAGCCGTAAAGGTGAGTCCTAGCCATGAGAGTTTTCTTTTCTGTTTCATTGATTTTGATGGACGCCTAAATAAAAAGGAAATATAATGTTATATAATAAATACCATATTTTCTTGTGGGTTTGCAATGGACGAGTCCCTTTTTATTTTTTGCCCTTTTTGGCAATTAATTTTCTCTTTCATACACTTGTTGAGAAATATGGCATTTTCCTCCTTTGCACAGATATCTGCATCCATATCTCCCCCAAAAAAAAAAATTGGGTTTTCCGGTGGGAGTTGGTATAAGGTATATATTCTAATCTTTATTATTATTATTTTTTAAATAATAAAGTCTTCTAATACATTTTATTATTATTCATTGAATACTGTACTAACTTTTAATCAGAAAGTTTTCCAGGTGTCTAAAATGAAATTAATTCTCACACAGCGCAGAAATTTTGCAGTTGATAAATATACCAGATTTTGAGAATTTAGTGTTCTTTTAGAAGATGACTATGCCGTGAACAAAACATATGAAAGACGCATACTGGAAGGTGAATCAAGTTGAAATGAGGGTGACGAAGAAAAATATGGAGATATTTGTAAAGGAAAGGCAATTTTTTGGCATCCTTTATCATTAAAGTCTCTTGAACTCCATCATTTCTTTGTTTTAGCTGTAGCAAATTTTTGGTTTATGTATAAACAAGAGCGATGCAATATCAAATAAAATTACACTGAAAATAAAAATTTATCTCTTAAACATTAAGTTATAGATAGCTGAAGTGTTAACAGCATATCCATCTTCTGACATAAGTATTTTAAATGACGATACAGATAAAAGTGTTGCAATTCCTCCCGCAAAACTTTTAAGTATTATAATCCGCCTGCTAGAAGGCCATGCCAAGATAAAAGCATGACATGTATAGCCATTTTTGATATGTTGATGACATTTCAAAGCCTCGAAAGTGAAATTTGAAAACTGCGAAAGCAGTTCGAAAATACGTGGTGAAAAATTCAATGTTTATTTATGTTTTTCAAAAACAAAAAGATGTTGCAAGGATTTTCACAGTAAATAAATAATAAATCAGTAAAGGAATTAATCTTATATCGATAATTTCCTTACTTATAACAATTTTATTCGAATTAAGTTTCCTTCTTCTATCATCTTAGAACCAAAAAATGTATAACTCGTAAAATGTATCTGTTAATCCTCTCGCTACGTAGTTATTTTATCAAAGTAGGTTCAGAAATTGCGCCTTTTTTGTTAAGTATTTCAAATTTGTGTATTAAATATACATTTTAGAGTTAAAATATACAAACAATTCTCGTAAAAGAGTTTTTATTTTAAAATATAGAATTAGATCAAATATGAATATAAAAGCATAAACTGGAACAGTACGGGTTTAGCAGCTAAATAGTCGGAAAAAATGCATAGCTGTGGAAATCGCGGGTTGCTCAAATGTTGCTGCATGTACATTGACCGTGGAAATCGCGGGATGTGCAGCAAGAGGGTCAATGTTTTACATGAAAAGTCCAACTCGTACGATCGTTCTAGTACCGTTTACGTTTCAGAGGAAAGCGAAAAGCTTTGTAAATTATTTTTTCCAGTGCCATTGGGATCAATATAGTGTTAATATCCATTGGAATTTAATGTTTAAAAATAAAACTAGTTCGGGCCTTACAGAGTTATAAAAACATGAGAGATTATTTCATTGGATGGCGGTTCTTACTTAAATTATTTATGTATCTTAATAGTGGGACACGTTAGACAAATGCATAGAAATTTTCAATGACTAGTTTGTCACTTGACCATCTACGATCTATATTTGGCCATTACTCTTCACTGTAATGTCAATGCATCTGTTGTGTATGGCCATAGAACCACCTTGAAGTGTTACTATTTCCTCTTGATTAAAAAATTTTCCCAATTTCCCAACTTGGAATTATCTTCCAATAATAGTTATTTGTTGCACTTCATCAAGATTTTCGAAATTTCTAGCATGTGTAAAATCACTAAAAAAATGATATCCACTAAACATATTCTATAAATTTTACATTTGTAAAATTTTCAGTACACTCAAATGTCCTTATAACCAAAGCTTATCACTACTGCAATATAATCTTCAATTCCTTATCAGTGCCATTCTCACACGCAACAAAAATTTAGTAATTCCATCATTATTGTTTCCTTATGAAATCATGTAAATTTATTCATGCTAAGGGAAAATCTGTCTTCATCAATGAAAGTACGTTCCAGCAGATTTTGTCTACCAGCACAGCTCAAAAATTACAAATAAAAGTATCATGTTTATAATTAATTTATTGTTTTTAAGTTAATAATGAGATATAAAATTCTAGATAGTTATTCTGTCTTTATCTGAACAACATCTCAGTAATTCTATTCTCATATTTGAGCAAAACATTTTTATTACCAAACACACACTTATAAAAGTTTACTGTACACATCAATTATAAGCAAATGCAGGTGACAGATTTATTGCAAGTACAGTGGGGAAAAATGTAAACATTTTTTTTTGGAGAAAAACATATGCTACGTAATTACATTACGAAAATTTATATTAAGTATAAATCAAGCAGTAATTAAATTAATGCGCACTAATATAATCACATTTTCTAAAGAATAATTGAAAAAAATCATACTCGTAGCATACATTTATCATAAATACTATAGGAGTAATATAAATGTCAAATTATATATATATTTCATATATAATTCACCAAAAAATATTTGTATTTGAAATTTACTATATAAAATAAATTTTTTTTCTACAGAGTGAAAATGCATATTGGTTTATTTAACTCATATGTCATGTACGGTAGTGTATTTATAAAAGCTTGTAATTATGCATATATTAATTAGAACAGATTAAGCATTTATTTTCTACCATGGATTTACAGGTAATTTTTTCAAGACTAACTGTTGTGACTGTAAATTCGAAAATTGAAATGATTGTCTGATGCGTATTTAATTATCAGTCATTTTATACATTCAATCATTATCCACTGCAACAAACTGAATGCATATAATTCTACCAAGTTATGTGTTAATTGAATCTAACAGTCTTGCTTCATATGAATCGACATCCGCATTGCTTAATTGCTTTATGTGTAGAGCAAATTCATTCAACAGAGTATCGCAAACAGGACAAACACAAGGCTTCAAAGCTTTTAGATCTAATTTCCTCTGCTTAGAAAGGCATCGTTATAGAGCATTACAACCATTTGCACCCCTAAAGGCTATTACTACTTTCCCCAATCTAATTTGTATATCAATCAGCCCGGCACCATTTCAGTTCTAACGAGGAATGATAGAGAGAACAGAGTCGTCTTACACATTACCAGTGCAATGGGAATTATTGTAGAATACCGTTGCTTGATCATGAACTAAACAGGAACATCTCTACTGAACAACGAGACTTTCTTACATGATGGTGTGAACTCCCCTAAGTATTATCACTGACGTACCATGTGACCATCAATCAGTGAGCGTATTTCTTTATTTTCTTTTTTCTTTCCCGTAAAGTTTTTTTTTATTTATTTTTACAATTTTCCACGTTTTTTTTTAAAAATCAAATCCTGGTTTTTCCGATAAAATGATTAAGAGAAAAATGCAAAGGATTTTAGTAACTTTTAGCAACGGTTGAAATTAAAATATATATCTTTTTTTTAATACCTACATATTCAATTCATAGATAGCATAAGATAGTTGCTCTTAAATATAAGTTTCAATAATTTTATTTTTAACGTTAGTAGTATTATAAAGTAGAAAAAATAAAAATACTCTTGTGTTACTCCTAAAATTTTAATACTTAACTTAATTTACTCGGATGGATGGTGTGGTTCGTTTGTCAATGGCCTTCTGTACCCAAGGTTGCGGGTTCGATCCCGGCACAAGTCGGTGGATTTTCATGATGCAGTAAATCAGCAGCGGTCATGTCATATGATTATACGGCATGTAAAAGATCCCTAGGGGGTGCTTTAGGCAGAATTAAATCTTAGTACAGCTTCGCATCGTCAGAGCTCAGGTGCCTCCCTCTAGGGAGAAAACTGGGCGTCAAAATTTTCTGCGGTGATTGGTATCCGCCAATATGGAGCAGCACTGAAAGGACATACCAGTTTCGGGAGATGTACTAGATAGATTAACGAACTGTGTAATAACTGTTCATAATCTGCCATTAGAAATTAAAAAAACTTTTATATTAATATTTACATGCATCTTCAGGTAAGTTACCTTTTACTTATAATGGATTTAGAGAAATGCTGTCCACATTACTTCCAGTACGACAGTGTTTCTCAAACTTTCAATACTGTGACACAATTTTCAATCATAATTTTTGTCGCCCCCTGTACAACAATAATGTATTTACTGCAATAAAAATGCACTTTGACGCTAAAGCTACAATGCGATATCGATTATAAACTGTATAAGTATTAAATTTTGCATGTGTTACTTTTAAGTAATATATATATTTTAAGAAAATTACTTAAAATATATATACTATATAACTTACTTATTATTATGTTATTTTCCTTTCTCTAATTTTTAAATTCGAACGGATCGCAAAATGATATATTTAATTAAGATTTATTTCTTTCAGCATCTATTTCTCAAAGTATAAATATCATTAGAAAAATAGTCTAATTTATGTTGCTCTCTATCATATCCATCACATTTGGCATTATCGGTTACGTTTGCGTGAGTCTGGGCAACCTATCGGATGTCTGCGCAAAACATGTAAAAATGCTTTTCCTCGTACAATACCAATCAGTTTGGCTCGACTCGATACTTCTATAGCAACCGAATCTAGCTTGAATATACATTTTTTAATTTGCACATTAATTGTAATTCACGGTAATTAAGTATTTACGGCAGTTGGTTAAAACAAAATCATACATATATTTTTAAGTCGTAAGCAAACATTCGACGATAATAAAGGATTAACAAGTACACAGATGAGCATGGATCCTAAAATTAAATCAAGGAAATATTCACAAAAATACTTAAATTTTTGATTTACCACTTCTGAAGTAAATGATGGGGTAAAAGGCCCCAGCTCGTTATGTGTTAAAACTTCCATATCCGAAGAACAACATGTGAAAGTTGTTTTTAAAACCATGTAAAATCATTTAGCCATGTTGGCAAAGAATTTTAAAAAGTATTTTCTTGATAAGGACAACTTGGTAGCAAGTTACGAGTGGATTAGAGATATATTTCAAGATACTCCAAACGGGCACTTAACTTCCGAAGAAGAAATCTTCATACATTACACATACAGTGAAAAATTAAAAGACAATTTTGTAATAAATCGCTCTTTGAATTTTGGGTAGGGGTGGATGACGAATTTTCTTCACTGAAAACAAAAGCACTTCGTATACTATTACCATTTTCAACATCCTATCTTTGTTAAACCGGATTTTCTGCGGTGGCTGCTTTGAAGACAAAATATAGATCTCAGCTAAATATAGAAAAATAACTCAAAGTGTCAAATTCTGATATTAAACCTTCCTTTGAAAAACTTTGCTCTACAAGACAAGCCCATGGAAGTCACTAATAATTATTAAACGTGTTCTTAATTTAATATTAAGAAATTATTTATAAAATAAATTCTTCAGTACTGATACATTAAACGTACACTGGCTGAAACACCAGCTATTCGCACGAGTTCATTTTTTTTAAAAAATAAAACATTATTCATGATATAATAGCATAACTGTAAGGAGAGTAAAACTGCGTGCACGACATTGTATTCAAAAATGTAAAATGTTTTTTTATAGATAAATGCAATAAGTGGAAATAACTGTTTAAAAGAACTGTAATTTTAAATATCACTGAATTAGGATTTATAATTAATGTTAAATAATGAAAAAGAATATAAAATTCCGATGAATAATAATTGTGTTACTTTTTAATATTTAAAGTAGAAATACTTCAAAATGTTTTAACCCGGGCGCAAGCGCACACTCGATGCTAACGCTAATGGTAGTGCGGGGGGGGACTCCGTCACCCCAATCATTTGTTTATAATTATTTTTACTGCACACGATACAAATTGGAATTTCAGAGAATAATTTAATTAAGAGAAAGTATACTTACCGGCTTTCAAGTACTATTTAATTTTGTTTGATGATTTGAGAAAAAATCCAATAAAACTGAACTAAAATGATTCAAAAAGGCAAGACCTTAGGACGCAAATCAGAGACACTTTTCACTAATATTACAGAAATGTTATTTGCTGGCAAAGCTGTCATATTTTGTTCAAGGAACGGAACTAATGTAGAACTAACCATACCAGTAAGTTTGAAGGTCAATCAAATGATCAGCAAATGTATTATGCTGCCTGGCTGAAAAGTGAATCCTGTCTTCCTTTTCTTTCTTAAACTAATGTACAGTTTTTCTCAATAATAATTACATTGATGGATTGTTTATCTTCTTAGAATTTTTCTCAGGGTCTGGATTTCGTTTTTTCTTTTAACAAGTAATATTTTAGTTTAAAACGTAATAAAAAAAATCTCTCATTGAGGAAATACACCAAATTAAACAAAATGTATTTTTTTTTCATTAATTTGGTTTTGGGATCAAAAATAGCTATTTGATGAAGGAAAAACGCCAGATGATAAACATGAATTATATCAGTGTTGTTGTGTACTTTTTTTATTATGGAAGAAAGTAATTTGTTTTACTTCTTTCCGGTTATTTTTTTTAAATCTTTAAATTTTCGATTTGCTCGCGCCCCACACTTTGAGAAACACTGCAGTACGATATCCCTCAGTAATATAAACAAAATGGGAGAAAGTTCGAGAGTCACAAAACTGGTTAAGCCCCACTTTTACATAAAAGCTGTGCTCAGGCTCAAATTCTCTTCAAATACTGTTTTTAAATTTGCATTATGTGATTTATTCTTTGATATTTAGTGTTCAAGACATTTCTGTCTCTTTAAAAGATTAATACGCCCGCATATATATATGTCATCTACTAAAATAAAATTAATGAGTCACACACACGCACACACATGATGTTATATAATCGAAAAAAAGAATTTATCCCAGTGCTTCTCAAATTTTTAATACTGGCGCCCCCCTTTTTCATCACAATTTCCCCCCTTATACATTAATAATGTACTGAATGCAATAATAATGCACTTGGACACTAAAGCTACAAAAGGCGATCTTAATTATAAACCATACAAATTAGTAACATAAGTTAGTGCTTCTCAAAGTTTCAATATTCGCGACCCAATATATTCAATCATGATTTTCATCGCACCCCCTCCCACCATAGTATTATTGAATTCAATAATACTATAATTCGACGCTAAAACTACGATATATATATATACTACCTTAACCTTTTAAGTTCCAACGGCATATAAAAACGTCTAGCTCACTCAACGCGTTAATTTCCCAGGACGTATATATACGTCTTTCCGAAGTACGATCTTTTCTCTGCGCTGCCATCCATAAAATTATTCCTAAGGCTTTGGAATACTATAAAAGGATCATTACAATGCTTAAGAAGAATTTACTTATTTCAGAATATTTGTGCATCTTCTTTTCTATTTGTTCTTCTTTCCCCCTTCAATACATCACATAAATGCGCCAACGAGGTAAATGGTTGGCATTGGGAAGTGAATGACGTCACTTTTAATCGGCAGTTAAGGGATCAGTTATAAACCTTACAAATTATGAAGATAAGTGTTAATTTTTGTACATAATTTTTTATGTATGTCAATCCTATGGGGGGTCACTGGTAATTATTAAACTTGTTCTTAACTTAGTATTGTTAAATTAATTATAAAATACATTACGCAGCGCTGATACATTTATAAGTATAATATATCTGTGCAAATGAGTATTTTAATTTTATTATGTCAGAATGTATTTTATTTGTTTACTTTTAGTAAATTAATAATGTTTTGATTTTGACTTTTCAATATGCTCGCGCCCCCCTCGTAGAGTCGTCACGCCCCACAGTTTGAGAAACACTGATTTAACCAACATATATCACCAAACTAAAAACTCTTTATAAATGCGTTTTTATAAGCAACACGTGTGTTTGTTCTGATGAAATGTTTACATTGTGCATAGAAATTCATTATATAAAATTGATTAGTTTATTATATGAAATAATAGCATATTTTCAAAATATATTTGTGTTTAGATGCTGTTAAATATGTATAGTTTTCAAGAAACCAAAAATATAATTTTAAAGTTTTTCAGTCTATTGAACAAAAAATTCAAAAACTGACTAGATGATGTATGATGCATGAATACTACGCACATCGAAAGCTTTGAGTGTCATTCTTCAAAAATGGATAGGACCATATCATGAATATAAGACATATATTGTCCTATCATTTAAAATCGGAAGATGCTTTTCTTGAGAATATAAGAGCATGCAAAAAATACTTATCGATGACCTGGAGACTGAATTTTTAAGTCACTCCCTTCTCTGGTATAAGCATTTTTCATGTTTTAAAAGCAATTTTTCTTAATATGATTCACAATTTTGTAGACGATGCACTTTACTTTGACACTTCATTCGAAAATAAATGCATGTGTGCATTTCAGAAACATTTATCTCAATTTATTTTCATCAAAATATATAATTTCAAATAAATTGATGCTAGAAATACATCTTGCAATTTTTTTTATTAACGTTGAAATCAAAATACATGTCATAGTATACTTTTCTCAATAATAAGCATTCTTAATATCTTAAATCTTATTTTAATTGTTTCTGTAATCAAACCATAGATTGCATTATATAGCAAATTTATTCTTTTTAAAAAATTTAAATGTGCCCTTATTATTAAAAAAACTGTTTTTAGTATGAACTGAAACATATCTTAATAAAACAGTTCCTAGATAACAATCTCCTAATTGATAAGCTGTAATAAATTTTGAGATGAAATCTTATTAATATATCAAAATAAAGAAAAAGTATATATATATATATATATATATATATATATATATATATATATTTTATATATAATTTTGAAATCTAACTGCACTTATCATGTAGAATATAAGATAGACATTAACTCAGTAGAGGCTGGAAATTCTTACTTTTGCGTAGTGTGGAAGGTTGGATAATGGAAATCAGCTCAGATATCATCCTCGTCACATGATCGCAGTTTAAAGTCAGCATTCTCATCGCTTATGCCGTAGCACTCAGACAGTTACTAAAGTATATTATTCCAGGATATTATTTATCTTCTAAGCATTTCATTAAATAATATCATATAACAACGAATAATCAGTTATACGACCTAACTTTATTTATGTACAGGATAAAAAAATTTATTAACTAATAAGGAATATTATTGAATACAGTAATATATATATATATATATATATATATATATATATATATATATATATATATATATATATACATATACACCTCGACCTACGCTACCCCGATTTGCACAATTTTCAAATCTTGTCAGTTCACCCCCACCCCCTTTTTTACCATCACTGAAACTTAGACAAAATCATTTGCAGAGCCGAATGAAATTGGTAATTTGATTCAAGAGGTTATCGATCTAACCAGGTAAATATATTTAGAAGTGGATAGTGCTGACGCTCAAGAATTGTTGGATCACCACAATCGGTAGCTGACAATTGATGAGTTCACTGAAGTGCTTGAGCATGAACAAGGTGTGATGATTTACGCGTCTTTTCTTTAACAAGTCCTTTGGGTTCTTTGGGCCAGAATTAATGGCAACTCTTTTCCAACCAAATCCAAGAAACGAGAAGTGAAGATATGTAAATAATATAGGATAAATATAGGATCTTAGAGTAAACGTGATGGCAATAAGGGCAATGATAGCAATGTAATGGTATTGTAAAGGAATGTTCGACAATTAAGGTGCGTTGTGGTATTGCTAAATATTAAATTTCGTTATTCGAGATTTAAGTTCTACGTTTCGTTGATAAACTTATTAGTGTTCGACTAGAAGTTAGTCGTCAAGCTACATACCATTGCAGATAAAAACAAGTAGCATTACAGAATAATATAAGGTAGGATTGATTGCTTACTATAATTCTATTTGAAGATTAGGCGATTCAATTATTGATATAGGTCTGTATTATATTGTGTGTTGCGCATTGTGCCATAGTAGATTCTCCCATTAAGTAGTTATATTATATTTCTTCAAAGTGTAAGTTAAATATCTTAATAAAGTCATATTAAGATAATGTTTGAGTCTAGTTCTTATGTTAATCCTACACCTCTAGCTCACGCTGATACTTCAAGGGATGTACTTCCAAGGGGAGGTACATCACAAAGGCATTGACGAACTTGAGTCTTTAGACCTAGTTCTATCGGAAGATCGAATGGCGGTTGGAAAGTTTACATAATTCCTTAGATTAATTGAAAGAAAGGTTATATATTTTAGAACATATAGACTCCAACGATGTACGTATTTTGTAATTAATAAAAAATATTAGCATGCTTCGAGGAAATTTTGCAGGAGAAAAAAATCTTTGATCCGACAAATACTTGTTAGATTTTATGAAACATTCTACATCTAAACTTTGGTTTGCGATTTTTTATTTGTGTGCTCTCTCTAAGATTTTATTAGATAAATTTTTTACTAAATTTTTATTTTCCCGTCGACTTCTGACCTGACTAAAAATAATTTATCTGTATTTATGTGTGTAATTATACCCCAATTTAACAGGATATCACTTAGACTCACCTATCGCCTATGTTCGGGGTATTACTGTACACGATACTAACAATTGCATTTAGTAGTGTTATGTTATACTGGAAAATTCTATAACTAAAAATTATACCCAGGATATACTTATCATATAATATGTTCAAATTATATAATCTGTATAAATGTTGATCAACAGTTAACGATTTTTGAATGCTCGTAAAATAATATATATTTTATTAAAAGTTACTTTTTTTGTAAAATACAGAAGTTTGAAATGGGTTCCTGAAGACGCTTTTTAATGAATAAAATGGGGAATTCTAATGATTTAGGTTTAAATGTTATTAGTTTTTATTAGTTCAATTTTCTTTCACTTTTTTCTGTTTAGAATTTTTCTAAATAGCAGTTATAGACCATGTGCCAAAACAGAACGGAAAGACAGAACTGTTGTTAGATGAAGTCTCTCAAATTTGGAATTTATTTCTCTCACTCATTTTCCATTTAAAAACATCATTATTCATGGCAACGACTGATAGACTCCTATCTTTGACGTTGTTCATCGTTAAATCCGATTAGACTGATGCAGAGTTCGATAAACTATAAATTGCTCTCTCTGGGACACATAAACTTAAATGATGATACCCGTTTCCAACTGTGCCTTGATGCCTGCCCAGAGCAGATGCATATAAAGACGTTCATACATGCCTTAGGAATTCTGACTCTATTATCACATGCTACACCGATATGCAATAGGGAAGGGTGTGAGGTGAAATTTCATTTACTATATAGACCTCCTTTATAGTCAATCATGGTGCACAAGCAACATAACAATTTGTAGAAAAAATTAAGAATCCATTGTATTACGAAACTCATTGTGCAACTCGGGATTTACTTTTCAACATAAAAAAAATGTTGTTGCATATAACATGTCAAATTATAAATTGTTTTTGAAATTTCGAAGTGGTTGTTTTCCGCTTCGCCGAGTGACTGCTAAAACCATGAAGAATATTTGGGGACATAGGAAGAAGCTTCCCATCAGAGAGGTCTCAAATAGAGAAACTCCCATAATATTGTCTCTATAATCTGATAATTGGATATAATTCGGCAAGGTATTACGATTGCATCTAATCAAGAATTGAACAGACGTTTTATTAGTTCTTTTATTTTGCAAGGAAAGAACTAGGAATAGATTATTCAATTATTCTGAAATTATGATATTTTCATTTTCGTATTTCTGTTCACCCTTTTATTTTAATTGTGACCATACAATTCTTTTATACAGAAACGATTTTTATATTTTAGTGCAGATTATATGCTAATGATATTCAACATAATCAAAGTTTGTTTAAAAAGACTAATATTTTACTTCATAAAAATGAATTTTTAAGAAACACATTTATGCGCATTAAAAAATCGCAAAAAATAGGACACAGTGAAACTACAAATTCTCAACACAAGTCTGAAGAATTAACAAAGTTAATCTTGTTAAAAAATTTCTTTAGAATAATCGATAAATAAAATTTTCTTGTAATATCTAATTTATTAAGACTAAAAAATGAAGCAGCTAATTAGTTTTTTCATAAAGATTCTTAATAATAAAATTTATACATATTTTTTTTCTATTTCGTCATAGAAGAATGATCTAGCTTTTTTAAAGGAAGTTAAGTGTGTTGATAATAAATATTTTATTTTTAATACTGTTTTTCCCTGATCGTCACGATGGATATACTTATGTTTCTCTATACAATATCGAACAATTTTTAAAGTGTCGTGTCTTGATTTTGTGTGTTTAAATGTTTCATAAATAAACGTCATTGAAGATTTAAGTTTATCTTCGAAGACAAAACATGACTCGGAGTGAGAATGATCAAAGTCATATGCAGTGTTTGTTTTATCTTCAATACTTAACTTTCTTTCTTCTTTTTAAAACTTCAGATGTTAACATAACTTTACTATCTTTGAAATTTATGTGCATACATTTAAAAAACCATTACTTTAATTTCTTAACATTTATATCTTTAACATTTTTTGACTTGAATCGGTAATATGCATCAAACATATCTCATACGCTATTCTCTTTTGTTAATATTCATTTTCAAATTTCTTTTCTGGTCAATGCGTGCCACTCAAGATTTCCATACTCACTGTAATTACGCAGAAAGTAATATGTAAATTTAAAAAAAATCATAGTCAGGTTATCAACATCATTGTAGGGCTATAGTTTTCCTCTTCCGATACATTATTTTCCATCCATTTATACGTCATTAGCAAAGAACTTGCATAAATATATCCTCACAATTTTCTGACTCAGACACGTTAAGAAATTAGTGTGTAGTATTTAATAATAAATGTTTGCTTCATTGTTTCATCTGACAGTTTACAAATTTTCTCCATCTCATAAAAACTAAAACCATTATTTCACATTTGCCTTAAGCTGTTTATAATGTTAACAGATACATTTTAACAGTCATTTTAACATAGCAACAAACTAAAGGGTGTTTGTTTAGAGGTATAGAACTTTAAATTGCAATAAAACAACGATGTATTATTCGATTGACATGAATTATTTTTATTCGAAAGACATTGTGGCATTACATTTTAAATATGATTTCTGGCATAGGACTGCCACGGCTGGCTCAGATGTAGTCCAATTTTCGATGATTTTTTCCAACATTTGTGGCCGTATATCGGCAATAACACAGCGAATGTTGTCTTCCAAATGGTCAAGCGTTTGTGGCTTATCCGCATAGACCAATGACTTTACATAGCCCCACAGAAAATAGTCTAGCGGTGTTAAATCACAAGATCGTGGAGGCCAATTCACAGGTCCATAAAGTTAAATTAGGCGGTCACCAAACGTGTCTTTCAATAAATCGATTGTGGCACGAGCTGTGTGACATGTTGCGCCGTCTTGTTGGAACCACAGCTCCTGGACATCATGATTGTTCAATTTAGGAATGAAAAAGTTAGTAATCATGGCTCTATACCGATCACCATTGACTGTAACGTTGTGGCCTTCAACGTTTTTGAAGAAGGATTCCACCAGCCCATAAAGCGCACCAAACAGTCAGTTTTTCTGGATGTAACGGCGTTTCGACATACACTTGTGGATTAGCTTCACTCCAAAGGCGGCAGTTTTGTTTGTTGACGTAGTCATTCAACCAGAAGTGCACTTCATCGCTAAGCAAAATTCGCTTATGAAAACGGGAACAACGGCAATCTCGTTTTGGGCCCATTCGACGAATCTGTTCAGGCGTGAGTCTATTCATGATGAATTGCCAAACCAAACTGAGAGTAAATCACTTGACAGCTGTTAAATCGGTCGCCATCTTGGAAAGTAATGCCAACTTAAACTTCTATACCTGGAAAAAAAAACGCTCTTTACATACAAAAAGAGGAAAAGAAAATTTTTTAAATATTTATATTTCTAAGAAGTTAATCAATAACATATTTTTAAAAACAATTAACTAAAATAAATGACTAGAAATTTACAGAAGATACATTGTTTACAATAAAAAAGGAGTTCTATTTTGGGAAATGATTCTTATATGTTTAACACTAGAATGTCCATCGGTGTCGATTGGACAACGGAGCCTATTTAGTTTGTTCCCCTTTTCCCGTATTTGCAGGGATTTTAAATTTTCTTTTGATTTTTAATCATTTTTTCATGGTGATTACATAGAAAACGTTTTGTGGTTCTAGATTAATTAGGAGAGATTTTACAAATAAATATTTCTAGAACGTCCGCTGGTGTCGTTTCAATTACCCATTCAATTTATCATTAATAATAGCTGT
The DNA here is from genome assembly GCA_019973935.1 of Trichonephila clavipes. NCBI lineage: Eukaryota > Metazoa > Arthropoda > Arachnida > Araneae > Nephilidae > Trichonephila > Trichonephila clavipes. Next base: position 63,971 of record BMAU01020739.1, on the reverse strand, counting down.
CGTGCAGCAAGAGATAGTTCACTAAGTAGATACCATCAGTGAAACAAACTTCCAAAAGGAATATTTGATCTTGAATCATTTATTTGATCTTGAAAGCAGTGTTATTGGGTTCACAACGGAAATGAGTAAGTTATACTAAAATCATTGTGTCTGTTTCGTTACATAAGATTTGCTTATCTGCTGTTGCATTCTTATAAAGGAATACAAATTCACTTAAATGCATAAAGTGGAAAATTAAAGAGTTTAAAGGAAATGCAACTAAAAAATATGTGTCTCGTGCATGAAAATGATGTGTGAAAAATCTACAGGAAAAATTAAATATCACTGAATTCATTGAGAATGAGGTATGTACAAAAGACTATGCTTAAAAGCGATACATAATGAGGAAAAAACTCTCATTCTCACAAAAATTACGATTTTGCTTATTATATTAATATTTATGGATACTATTGTTTTATTCTTTTTTACAAGAATAAGTCATTTATTTTGCTATGGTTTTTTATGGTATAAAGAGTCATAATGTATGGAAATTACATGAAATAACATCAAAAAGCCTTAAAACTAAACCCTACTGAACAGTAGTCTAGTAAATATTTAGTTATTACAACTATTTTATATATATCATGGTGTCGAAACAACACCTACGGGCGTTTAAGGGTAATCGAATTTCCGGACGTTCGAGTGTTGATTTGCTTGGTTCCCTGCTGTAAATAATCTGAATAACAATAATTGAAAAATCAAAGAACATTGCTAGTTAACACGTCAAATCTTTACAAACATTTAAGCGTAAAGGCATATTTAGAATCATTTTAACATTTAATGTTAAAAAAGGAAAATAGTAGCAAAACAAATAAAAGGCAAAACACACATTTTAAAAAGTAGAAGTTTAAATACATAACAATTATATATGAGTGTATGTGCAATTTTTTTATAATAACCAGTCAGAGGTAGCATCCGCTGTTATCTTTTTGGACGTTCTGGTAATAGTCATGCGTTTCTTTTCTTTTATTTAAGATGTACGTATAAGCCTTCGGCTTAGTTGATGATCGCGCCTTTTTATTTTATGAATATTATTTCTTTTAAATATTTTTCAAGTAAATTTTTGTAGAGTATTCCTATAATATATTGATATTCTTCACTTGCATTCATGTGCGAAATTACTCCTACTCTTAGTTTTAAGTTTACTATATTTGTATTATTATTCTTTGGTAAGCTCCAAATTAGATTACTAAATTGTGGAGACTGAAGTCTTATAAGATGGTACTATTTTAACCCGGATATTCGATCCCCTGAATCGAAATCGCGTTTTTGCATATGTACACATATATGTTTTGCACACTCTGTAACTGGGTTTTTTCTCTTTCGTGTGTAGTTTCTTTAAATAAATAAATAAATTAGTCTCCTTAACATATGTTTGTATTGTTTTGATGTACCTATAGGTGATATAAGTTTTGATACAATTATAAAGAATTTAAAATTAAAAAAAAATTAGAAAAAAATATATTTAAATTTTAATCTATATCTTCTGAAGTATCATTTAACCTTTAAATTTAACATACTACGCTCTTTTTATTTTTTTTTTTTAAAAAAAAAAAACATGATCGCCTTTTGACTCTACATGAGCTGTAAGTATCTCTGACCAATCCTTCTTCGAGCCGTGCACTTTTTTCATAAGAATTTTGATTGATGCTTTTCTTAAAAAACGCTTAAGACTGCTCTAATTGTGATGCAATTTTTGGCCTGCCCTTGTCTCCAATATTGGCCACGGTAGTCGAGTGATATAGGTATCAAATCTTGGCTGGCTTTGTCATGAGTTCAAGCCCAGTACCACTAAAGACCCGCAGTGTAGGGCAGCGATGCACGGTAAATATGTCGAGAGCTGAAACGTCCTCCCGTTGGTGTGGTGTGGTAGTTAGGAGAGGGGAGTGCCAGCTCAGGTGTCGTTCACGTCACTTGACCATGGTTCAAAATTACGTGTTCTGTCGCCAAAAGCCCTTATGTAGCTGAACAGTGCGACTTTAATATTCACTAACTCACTTGCCTCCAATACTGACCAAAATTTATAATAGAGTGGATTTAAATCCAGACTGCTGGAAAATCAGTTTTTGTGTTCTATGAAGTTTGGCACATTTTCTTTCAAGCCTCATTTGATGGTCTTCGCCTTATGAGCAATCATTTCTGTTGAACATATTAATGTTCAGAGTGTTCGCAATTGGTTCCATGATAATGACTTGATAAACCTTTGCTGCGGTATTCATTCTTTTCTAGCAGAAACATATGTCTGATATGCCTTCATTAGCTGACATCACACTAACTCATTACAGAAGCTGCATGGTGAGCTCTCAGCACGTATTTTCTTGTCTTCAGATTCTTATAGTTACAGTGGGCATTAAATATTTTTTAAAAAAAATTGTTACAACCATGCTCCAAATTTTGACTGTCTGTATTTAAGTTATAACTAAAACCACATAAAACTTTGGTGAGAAAAAATGAGTAATTTTTAAGAAATTGAACATTTTAAAAAAAATAACAATAATTTCAAAATTTCAAAACGTTGCAAGCGTTTTGATTTTTTTTTAAATTTTATATTTTTACCTGATTTAATTTCTTTAAGCAATTCTTACAAATTTATGCATGCAATGTAATGTTTTATATAATTTATTAAATATGGGTAAATGCTAATTTTTATATGAAATTTTCAAGAATTTTAATGACTTTATACATAAAATATTTTAGTTTCTTCTTCCATCCTATCACAATTACTACAATGCATGCAAGAAGTTATAATTACACACGAGAAGAATACTTTTGGAAAGTTTTGTTATAATCGGACAAAAATTGCAACACATGGAACATTTTTAATTTTGGTTTCGAGGCAAACTTTTGATTTTGAGAAAAACAGCTTCTTTATTTTGAAGGAAAATAGCTTAGTTTTTTTATAAAAAAATAATTGAAGATACATATTTAAGTCTGAGAAACACTAATCTATATATATAAAGGAGAAAAGCGACTCACTGACTCACTGACTAATCACGATATCTTCGGAACTATTAAACCGACAGACTTGAAATTTGGTAGGTAGGTTCCTTTCATGAAGTAGACGTCAGCTAAGAACGGATTTGGCAAAGTTCGAAACCCAAGGGGCGTTATAGATAATTATTTCCATTACTAAACTATTAGATGTACATTTGTGAAACTTGGTACACAGATTTCTTTCATAAAGTAGGGATTCCCTACATAATGATTTTTACAAAAATCGACCTCCAAGGGGTGTTATACATAATTATTTCCATTTTTAAACTATTAGACGTACAGTCTTGAAATTTGGTAAGCGGATTCCTTTCATAGAGTACAGATCCGCTACAAAATGGGTTTTGTGGAAATCGACCCAAAGTGGCGTTGTGGAGAATTATGGGCGTTATAGGCAATTAACTTCTTTTTTAAACTATTAGACGTAAAATCTTGAAATTAAGTAAGCAAATTCATTCACTGAATAGAGATCTATTATAAGATGGACTTTGTGAAAATTGTTTCCTAAGTGGCGTTGAGGGGGATTAAGGGGCGTTATAGATAATTATTTCCATTTTTTAACTATTAGACGCACATTCTTGAAATTTGGTAAGCGGATCCCTTTAATAGAGTACAGATCCACTGCAAAATAGGTTTTTTTCAAAATCGACTCCCGAGTGGCGTTGTAGAGTATTAGATGGCGTTATAGACAATTAACACCTTTTTTAAACTTTTAGACGTAAAAACTCGAAATTTAGTAAGCTGATTCCATTCATTTAGTAGAGATCCGCTATAGGATGGGTTTTGTGAAAATCGTTTCCTAAGTGGCGTTGCGGGGGCTTAAGGGGCGTTATACATAATTATTTCCATTTATAAACTATTTGACGTAGAGTCTTGAAAAAAAAAATTGGTAAGCGGATTCCTTTCATAAGTACCGATCCGCTGCAAAATGGGTTTTGTCAAAATTGACTCCCAAGTGGCGTTGTACAGACTTAAGTGGCGTTATAGGCAATTAACTCCTTTTTTGAACTATTAGACGTAAAATCTTGAAATTGAGCAAGCAGATTCCATTCACTGAGTAGTGATCTTTCATGAGATGGGTTTTGTGTAAATCGTTTCCTAAGTGGCTTTGCGGGGACTTAAGGGGCGTTATAGATAATTATTTCCATTTTTAAACTATTAGACGAACAGTCTCAAAATTTGGTAAGATAATTCCTCTCATGGTGTAGAGATCCGCTACAAAATAGTTTTGGGGAAAATTGATCCCCAAGGGTCACTGAGGGTGATTAAGGGGCGTAATAGATAAATATTTGCGCGTTTCAACTAATAGAACCACCTGCTTGAAAATTAGAAGGTTTGTTCCGTCCATGGAATAAAGTTCGTTTTACAAAGATTTTTGCGAAAACGGACCCCCAAAGGAGTGAGTTTGCGAGGGATTAAGGCATGTTATAGAAAAATTCCTTTTTTTGAATTTAACTCACTTACTTGAAATTTGTTGAGCACTTTTTTCTTTAGTTGAAAAGAGTTCCACTAAGAATGGATTTTACGTAAATCAACTCCAGGGGGAAGGGGGGAAAATTATTGAGGCGTATTGATAGACAAAATTCCGGTTTTTGAACTGCTAAGACTATAATAATAAAATTTGGTTTGCATGTCTCTTTTGTTGAATTGGAATCCGCTAAGAATGCTGTCAACGAGGTATTGATGATAAAAATTCCGTTTTTGCTCTGTTAGATTTAGACTTGAAATTCAGCACGCAAGTTTATTTTATGGAGTAGAGATCCACTGAAAGTTGCTTTGGTGGAAATCCACTTGATTATTAGGTTAAGTGAGCGAAAAAAAATCTTTCTCCTTCTATTTTAGATATAAATAGAAATATTAGATATAGAAATTTATGTTATTTTCATATCAAGGGGCGAGAGTGTAACAGCTATAAATATATTCTTTAATACAATCGAATTCTGAGTGCTAGATATCAATAATTCATATATATGTAAACAGTATACATATATACAGCATCGTGGAATACCCAGTGAAGCGGGTGGGTAACGGCTAGTATCATATAATTATATGATAGGAGCAGAATATATATGTACGATTCTGCAATACTTATTATAAAAATCCCATTGACACGTGGTATATGCTTTGATAAAATTTGAAATAAGCTAGAACTTTCTAATAGTATCTTAAGCAAATTAGCTGAATGCATTCTATTATTATTTCATCAACCAGATAATATCTTATATATTTCATTAATCACAATGAGTTTGGGACCGTTATGAACCGCATCAGCAATATTTTTGATTTAAAGTACCTCTGATGCCTTAGTTCCTTTGTAAGAAAATGGCCAGTTAATTTTTCGATTACCTTTTGATCTTCGGTGTTTTAGTCTACCATGGGACACATTTTTCTCTTTGAAGACATTTATCTGTTTAATGAAAAGTATTGACAAGGATTTTGACGAATTCTCTTCCTGGCTGCTTTGCTGAATTTATATTTTCACCGAGCATAGACGACTGCATCTAGTAGTGTTTGAAATGCTAGTGGCCTTAGAAAATATCTTATTTGTTTAAATGAATATTAATTTGACGTATATAAATGTTTAAGATCCTGAAAAATCTCCAACATGATATTTTGTTTACAAGCAAAGCAATAACTACTGCATAGTTCTGTTTGGCATTCAGTCTGCTCTGACTGATTTAGAATAACATGTTTGACAGAGTACAGTTTTTTGAAAATTATTACGGACGAGCTCCAACAATGCAATCTAAAATCAGAGTTATGGCACAACTACATATTTCATTATTTCTGTAAACATATTTGTAAGAGTTTTCCAGATTTCTAGTAATTTTGTTTTAAAAAAAACAATTTGTTTTTTAACATAGTTTATTGGACTTGTCTTATAAAAATAGATATATAATATCGAATAATTGTGTGTTTCAAAATTATTTTGCTTCAATATGATGACTCATTGATAAAGGTGGTCTTTATATTGATCCAATAATATTACTTGAGAAGAAAAAAAAAAGAAAAAAATCGTGTAATATAAGTTTTACATCGAATATTTTATACCGTTCAATACCATCTTCTGGGCAAGATATTTTTGCAATATTTATTTTTTTTTATCAGAAATACCTCACTGACAAACAGTACGAGAAATAAATATAAAATATATATGATCACATGTCTGTCATGTTAGAAATGTTTTCATGTCTAATAAACTGAGCCTAAAACTAAAAACGCTCACATAATAACAACTTATTTCCAGTGAATAAATTGAAAATGGCGAAACTGTAACTACGATACGCATTATAATATAAATGTGATTCAAATTAATATTTTATTGTCTACGAAAATAATGGATTTTGACCGTATATATAGAGACGTATTCTTTAACTTTATGCTGATTTTTTTTGAGAGACGAACATTTTACGACAGCGAAAATTTATTAATTAATTTTACACTTTTACGTATTTTTGTAGATTTTCTAAAATATTTATGAATTAAAAATTTCATTTAATGCAGGGACGGATTTCGTATGTAGAGGTAGAGCATTTAAGGATGTCAAATTCCTGTGAAATGAATTCAATGACAAAAGAAAAACGTGAGATTTAATGTCGATAGATCCGCTTTTACTTCGTTCAGTATTTTCTATCGGGAAACAAATGTCTATTCTCTGAATACACAATATTCTTCATAATATGAAATGGTTGTCTGCGAAATAATCTTAAATTAACTGTGTCTCAAATGCTGTTTGATAGATTTCTTTATTATTTCACAACCGGGATTTCAGTATAGTATTAGGTTTAAAACTTTGTGAAGTAAAATTTTTCCTGACTATTGTTACATTAATTATTGACAAATATTTAGATTAGAGAGGTGATATTCCAGACACGTTTTTGTCTCTAATGCAAATACCGCCAAACCCACGTCTATGGAAAAATGACATGTTGATTAGTTATGCAACTCGTCGCTTTCAATGTGTATGTCTTTCAATGGCGAATTAGATGTCTGATGTTTTTCAACTCGTTCAGAATTTAAAAATAAGGTTCAATAATTAAAATATTTCGTGTGTAAATTAAATAAAATTATATATATATATATATATATATATATATATATATATATATATATATATAAATTAGATGTGATGTGTTGTAATAAAATGTGCCTAAATATAGAAAAATTTAATTTAATTTTAGAAATTTACAATTTAATTTGGCAATGATTTTTTTTCTGGCTACAATTAGGACCTAAATTTCCTTTATATTTTAAAAAGGAATTAAGATAAAAATTTAGGATAATTATTAAGATTTATTATTATTAAAAATCATTAAATCCATCCAGGATGGTCGTTTTGAAGCTCTAGAACGAATGTAGTTCATAAACGATCTGTCTTATATTTACTTCAAAGATTATTTTTTAAGAACCCCCCCCCACATCAATTTAGTAGGAGTCAATTAATGCCTTCATTAGTATTATAATTATAATATTTAAATTATACACTAAATTCAGCAGATAAAATAATAAATCATATTCAATTTATTACGTTTAAATTATATATATATATATAATGAAAGTTAATTTCTGCATAAATTAGGATTTTTTTTCTTAAATTGCTTCTGTTTGAACGAAAAAAAACTTTAAACAAACTCTGAACTCGAATCTTCATAAAAGATCTTAACACAAATTTGATCTAAATCTTCAATTTCGAGAGTGTCATCCATTCTCTTATTATGAAGTACATACATAATGCATACAATCTGTCATCTCAAACAATCCTTTCATCTCTCAAAATCTTCCCGTTGACAACTCCATTCAAATATACAATTCAGAGGAGACAGAGGACCACTTTCTCAAAATGCGCTGAATCAACAAGGCTTCAATCAGGAAGCATTCATTTCTGAAGCCTCTGTCCATGCTCCAAGTGAAACATTCATCGCCGGATCAATTTCAACATAATTTGCGCACGAGGGAATATGAGAGGCAGCTTATGAGTTGTTAGAATTGAGTGTAGGTTCTCGTTACACAATATTATGATTGCCTTCAGCTATTAATATGTCACTGGTCCTGAGGGTTGCAAAGCATATAGATGATCTTTTTAAGAATCCTATGTATTTGTGAATAGAAAATTGGTTTGAGATGACGCATATTATTTAGGGGTACATATTAATACAATTCATATATATTTTGATGATACTATACAAGTAAGATAGTGAGATATAATTGATAAGTTGATTTAAATCCTCAATGATTGATTTAACCTTTGTTTTCAGGAGTAATACCGAAATTTTAAAGCGAAGAATCGATTCATTTTATGAAGTCATTTAAAAATAATTATTTTGATAAGCTAGTTATGATAATTCATATATTATTTTAAAATTTTAAAATAAAACTTCATTTAATATTTGTTTTGTAAATAACTTCGAATAAGCATATATTTTTAGCTGGTGCTTCGATTATGAACAAATTCATGGGGATGTGTATTGATGTCACACTCTAAAACAACTAGAGGGCTTTTGGTGGGGAGACCTCGTACTTTTAATTCTTAGTGAAGAGTCGAAGACAACCCTTCGGCTGCGCCCTCTCTCTAAACTACCACACCACGCTAACAGGAGATCTTTCAGTCACGACATATATAACGTGCTTCCACCTCTCTGCCCGGTGGGTCTTCAGCGACACATGTTCGAATTCATGACACGTCAGCCACGATTCCGTTACCTTGACTACTAGGCTACCTCTTTCACTTGCTTTAGCTGTGTATGTGCGGAGAAGAGAAAAGCAAGCATTTGATGCTACCAATCTAGCATAATTGACAAACAAGTTACAGAGGAGGTGGTCACATTGACAAGCATGTTCTTCATGGAGGAACTCTGAGTGCTATGACATTTCAAGAATTGATCCTCTTTTTCCATATCTTGGTAGTATAAATTCATTCTAATAGATAATAATATCCTAAACTCAAACTCTTAACCTTAATCCAAAATAGCCTTTTTCATTTTACCTCGGCAGACTGTCTTAAGGTATCCGGCTACGTTCGGAACCATGATTTTGAAAAAGCTTATAAATGGATAATAATTATGATATTTAGTGTCACTTAGATTAAAATACATGTATAAAAGTATTTTAAGGGTATTTTGACAAAAAAACAATTATTTAAATACAATATTTGGACAAAAAATGAACATAGAATGGCCAATTTTCAAAATATTTTCCTTTTGTGAAAACGCTTCTATTATAATAATAGTTTGTATATAGCGCAGACCTCTGTACAGTGGCTCAAGAAGAAGTTTTGAAACATATTACTTAAAAGTGGGTTTATTCATGTTTTGCGACAATAGAGGGGAGAAATTTTAAGAAAAAACGCCGATAATTATTTCAATGGGTTGTAACTCTGAAAATAATATGAATTTTTCAAAAATCATAGTTGAGCCTCTGTACAGTGGTCTGAGCTATATATGCAGGTAAAATATTATTATATAAGAAGCATTTTCACAAAAGGAGAACATTTTGAAAAACAGTTATTCTAAGTCAATTTTTTGCCGAAATATTGTTATTAAAGAATTTTTTGTCTAAACGTCCTTAAAACAATTTTATGCATATATTCTAATCTAAGTGACACTAAATATCATGAAATTTATCCATTTATGCGTCTTTTTAAAATCTTGGTTCCGAACGTAGTCGTATACCTTAAGGTATCTGGCTACCCTAAAATCATGATTTTTTTTTAAAATGATTAATTCTTTTTGTTTTTATTTCATAGGCCATCTTATTAGCGTTATAAAAATACCAACTTATTTATTTTCATTCAATAAAACAAAAACTACAAGTGTTTTAGTAAACGCAGATGCCATAACTTTACATAAGAAGTCAAACTTTAAAATACGTTTTACTCGAAATGTGTGTTTCTTTCGGAATGCTCAAACGGGGACAGCGATTGCTGAAAAGGTTTAGAAAATTATTTGCTGAGACCTTGTGTGTATATTCTGTATAACAGCAAACGTGTCTTAACTTTCAGATTTATCAATCACTGTTTCATTACAAAATTGACAGTTCTTTATATGAATATAATCACTGTTTTTTTAAGTAATTTCATATAACAACTAAGTTAAAGTGCTCTAGTTTTTGTAAAAATTAAAATATCGCTCATTCTGTTGGTCATTTCAAAAAGGAATAGCAAAGTAATACATCAAAATCGAAAAATTGAAAATATGTTCATTTACTATTTGTAAAGCGTTGGTCCCCGTTTATGATTTTTTAGTCATTTTTTACCCACTTTTTCCCATTTCAGAAGTAATATTTTATTCTTTTCTTCTAAATTTTAGCCTTTCCTTCTTAAAAGGTACTAAATAAATCTAAAAACCGCAAAAAAATCTCCATATTCCCATTTTTTTTTAAAAAAATTGTCGCAAAAAGTCGGATTTTTTAAATGTTTTCGATATATTTAACATGCATCACCCTATTTCCCACTGGCAGTAAGACTCAAACCCATGACTCAACAACTCTGGTCATAAGATCGTGCCCATGACCATTCGCCTATGGAGAGGCCGCATTAACAAAGTCAAAATCCTGTTCTTATAATTATGTGGAGCAGAAGCTAGGAGAGTGAAGTGCTATATATATATAAGTCTGATATCACCCTTGTGACTGTGGCATAGCACAAAATCAATCTTGCTCTTGATGAATCTTGAAACTCCTGCATCGTGAGGAGGCTGGGGCAAATTTTTTTTTTATGTAATCCTTTGTAAGATTTGACTTTGGGCCCCAAACCTTACTTTACAGGTTCTGGAGCATAATATTCTTCGTTATGTCACTGCTCAAAATTATGATCTCAATTACCAATAACTTCACGTAATAATGAAACATTGAAGACTCGTTAAAAGAAACATTCCCGTGTTATAGTTCATGCAAATGAAACAATTGGGCAATATTTAAGCCGTTAAAAATGCAATTCAATTGTTTCACACTGTATTTAAGTAAATGTACCCAAGAGCAAGGTTTTAAGAGCATTTATTTGGTTTTAGAAAATCAGAAAATAAGATGAATGATTGAAACGAGTTTCAAATTTGGATTATGAAATGATCTGATGATAAATTAACTGGCGTAATTTGCAATGATTGTGCTTCAAACAAACCATTTTCAATATATTTCAAAATAAGTGACAATCCAATGCTTAAAATATTTCTTACTAAAATTAAACCAACAAAATGTTTGTTTGGCAGAGTTATCAAAATGATCTGATCATGATTTAAGACCATATTGATTTAATACAATGCTGAAATATCAGAACAATCTTTTGTATATGAGACTAACACCAACAATATTTAAAACCAAATATTCTTATTCATATCAGTACTTATGCTAAATAGCTATGCACATCGTAAAGTGGTACGAATACACTATTATATATATAAAATTAAATGCCACTTTATTAAGATAATGTTTCAAATGCAACGAATGAAATATGCATGTCTTTAATTAAGAATGCTGTGCTTTACATTTAAACAGATTAGATAAGTATTTATTTTCTCTATTTGAAGCGGAGTGAATTTGATAGAATTCATTTATATAATGTTCCGGAATTAAGGATTAAGAATTAAAGAAATACATAGATATTTTATGTTAGAAAAATAAATTAGATTTAAAACAAATACCTATATTTTGCGTACACACAGTTTTCAAATGTTTATTTATTATGCTAAATTGACATTCTGCAAATATTGTTTCTCCTCTAATTAATCGCAAAGAATAAATATACTGTACACATTTGCTTAGTTCCAACTTGAGTACTAAACTCAAGTGAGTTTATCAGGAAAATATTTTTAGGAATGGAAAATATGTTTGTTACTAATTGGAAATAATATCATACAATGTTTAATGAAGGCATGTATATTTAATTAAAAGGCAATTTATTTCTTTTAAAGCTACATTTATTATGTACCTGAACAATGACAAAATGCTGATATTTGTTTCATTTTTTGTGTTATTGTATCTAAGTAAATCAACCTCACTATTAAAATTAACTAATAAAGCGCAAATCGTTATAACTATTTAAACTGATTATTTAAAACGAAGCTTTCATCAAAAAAAATTTAAAAAAATAATTAAATTTGAACTTAATTTAAGATGATAAATAAAATTACATTGAAAAAACTAAGAAAAGTCAAATCTGTTATGAATAACTCGTCGCATAATGAACATCAGCTTAATTTTGCTTAATTTTATTGAGACATATTATGAATTTAAAATAAATGATAATATGTAACTGAAGATTTGTAAAACAGTTAAATGTTATATTCTTCGGGTTATACTCTTTTAAAACACATTACAAAGAAAACAAACATTATTGTCTGGAAAAAAATATGAAACAATCTTAAGTCTCTTCTGATTATCTTATTTAAATTTGTATGAGTGTTTTTAATACATTGTTAAAAATAATAACTAAAAAACTGACGGAAACTAATATCCTAACTCCATGGATAAATTAGATGGTTACTGTCATTTACTTTCTGTACTGCACAACGGGGAAAAAGTACCATCTAGTAACAATATTTCCCAGAATAAATTAAAGTTAAATAAAAATAAATAGTTAATAAGTTTCTTAAAATGAATTCTTTATTCCAATCCAACCAACACCTAACCCATAAGAAAAACAACTCTCACAAGCTTACATCGCAAATTTAAGGCAAACGTCATTCGCATGTTCACATTGGCACTACTGACGCTCTTCTTATTCGTCTAGTGCAAAATATGACTGGACATTACCTTTAATGGGTGCAAAAAAAACTATATTTCTGTTCAATTAAATCAACTCGTCATCCCGTTATATCTGGAACTGTTAGACCTATAGACTCGGAATTTGGCAAACCAGTTTCTTTTATTGAATAGACAACTGTAAAGAGAGGGAATGTGCCAATTTTGACACACAAGGGGCATAAAAGATGAGTTATAAACAAGAAGTTCAGCTATTATACCTACGACTTGAAATTTGAAAACATGTATATTTTGTCGAGTAAAGCCTCGCTGTAACGGTTTTTTTAAGACGGGGTAGTTAAATTAGACAGAACTCATTAGAATCACTAATTTTCCTAATTTAATAAATGATTTTCATATAAAAGTTTTCGTAAGCAAAAGTTATCGTACCAATAATAATTCATTGGAATTAAATGCAATGTTAATTCCCTGTAAATTTTTGAGTAATATTTTGGGAACCTCTTACTTTTATTTCGCGTTAAACCTGATTTAGAAGAAATATATTAATTTTTTTCATTATTTATGACAATAACAAAAAGTTATTTTTATATGTGGTCTGGAAAGTTAATTTAAATATATAAATTAAATTTTAGAACTTAGTAAAAAAAATTATAGTTAAAGAAATCATTATCTGTTACATTGAATATAATTGTCTTATCTGTCTCTCTCTTAATATATGTATAAATACAGAGAGAAATTATTCTATCAGAAAATTTGCATAAAGTGTGACTGAAAAGTTTCATATCTCCAATACAGCTTCATCATTAAAAAATTTATGAGAATGATTGCTATGTACAATAAATTCTTACACAATCTGGAAAATTGTATTTTAGATGTACAATAAGCGTATTAAATATTTTTTCCAACATATGCAAATGCTTATTTTATGATCCAATAAACTACTCAGACTATGCATTGATTATTTAATAACATGAACCATGAGCCAGCTATTGCTAATTCAATATTTGAAATCGAATGAAGAGTTATTAATAAAGTATTTTCCTACACAAAAACTTCATGTTTCATATGAAATCTGTACACAATACATAATTAAGACAATTTGATTAATATGGGAAGTGACACTTTTAAACTAATTATGATTAATTCTGATGAATGGCGTGTTATCGAATTAAATATTAATATATAATAGTAAATCCAATTGAAAGTTTTGAATTAAATATAAATTAGTTGTATTATAAACACAACAAATCAAGAATCTTTCAAAATATTTAATTTGAATTTTCCCTATTTTCAAAGATAGAGAGCAACGTATTGTCTTTAATCTATTTGCACACCTAAAATTTATTTCTACTTTCCCTAATATAATTTGTGTATCAATCAGTTTGGCAGAAATTTATTACTGGCAAGAAATGGACGTTTCTCACTGTACATTATCCTTACAAAAACATAAAAATATTGTTACATGATTCTAAACTAGACCGGGTATTGCTGTTGTACGAAGATACATTCTTACATGATGGCGTAAGCTCCCAAAAGAGTTGTCGAAGGCGTAACATGTGATCATCAATCAGCCTGGGCATCTTTTTTTTTATTTTGTTCCTTCTGCGAAATTTATTTCTCTTTACTCTTGACGATTGCTCACGATTTTTTATTCTTTTTTTTCGATGGTAAACGGGGGGGAGATAAACATTTTGTGTTACTTTTCAGCTGTTTTTGCTGTTTAACGCTGCTATTATATATATATATATATATAAATGAAAAACTGGTTTGTGTGATATTTGCTGGAGTTGCTGTCCTCTTTTCTACTTGTCATAAAATTTTGAATGCCTGATTATGAACTTATTTAAGGGAAAAAAATATAAAATAAGTTTTGAGTAAATAAAATCGTCTTCATTAATATCCAGCGTGGTAAAACTCTTAAGTTATAGAGTCTACAAATATGGCTATGAATGAGACTTACAAAATATTTTAAACTGTTTTTATAACGAATATATATATAATTATAGTTATGTCTTTAATTATCAGTTTCTCAGAAATACATTATACATTGTTCATAATATAGTACCACATGCTATTGCAATTTTTTCAATATTCTTGAAAGTATATAAATTGTACGACTAAAAATTTAAAAAAAAGAGAAAGAAAGAAGAGAATAAAGGTATGTTTTCATCTAAATGTCATGCTAAGAATTTAAGTAAAAATAAGCTAAATTTTCAATTTACGAATTCAGATTATAATGCCAATGAATCATAAACCTAATTATATTTTATATGTTCTTTTTTTATCAAATATTCTTACAAAATGATATTCTCGTATTTTTTTTCTCTTATTGCTTCTTTGAATATCACTAAAATATTTATAGTATTTCCCAATAAATTCTACTATGCATATACTACTTATAATAACTTAAAAAAGTCAATTTTATCTAAAGATTTTTTCTTGTTTCGGTAATTTTGTAATAAATATCAGTTAAATGTTTCTTAAACATATCTCTGTGTTATCAAACGTTTACGATGAAATAACTCCTTTTTAGTTGGGATGTAATAGCAATTATACACAGCAAATTGACACGATATAAGAAATTTATTGGCTAAATAACAAATATTATCAAACAAAATTTAACTAAGTATTTTTGTCAACTGTTGTAATGACCACCCAGCGACGTTCATTAGTGTGGGAGAGTCGGAAGGAGGACCAGTAATATTCAAAATAACTTATATTTATTCACAGTAATCAATGAAGACACAAACTCTAAAACCCAAATTAAGAAATGCACCAATTACTTTGCAATAGTGAGATAGACGAGATATTAGAACACTAACTAAATCGGATCACCTACGTCCTGGTAATGTACATTCCAATTCCAAGCGACCTAATTAAATTTAATCCTTAATTGACCAAATCGTCAATTTTAATATTACACAAATAAACTACGATGTACTCACGCCTTACTTCAGGATATCACTGCTATCCGTTAGCAATCTAACCTCTCTCTCTAACTCGAAAGTTTAATCCTTATATATAAGTATTAATTTACATAATCACATCTTCTTCTTCGGAAGAAGGTTTATAATAGAATACTTTTTAAAGACCCAATATTCCCCCAAGAGGATTGCTACTGGAAGGAACGTGGATAAACCCGTTATACTGTTTACTAATTTTTGAATATTTTAAGATTAAAGATGTATATTTGAAATCAACTTTCTCAGAAATTATGATAACGAATTTAAATAGCATGTCTAAAATTGAAAACATAAATGATATTTTCCCCTTTTTTGTGAATATACAATTGTTTGAATCAGCCAAAACAGAGCCAATTTATAAAGAGTACAATATTGATGCGTTCATTTAAATTGATTTTCTAATTATGTTTGGTATCAGAATAATCAATCAAATATTAGTCCGGGGAATAAATTTTCTTCCTATGTCCAATGTAACATCTCTAGTTTGCACAACAGATGTTGATCATTACGGATTATTGTTGCTTTGCATTACATTAAGCTACTTAGTTAAGCAAAATAGTGTGTTTATGCAACCTTACATGAAAGAGAATATTTTAACTGTTTCAAACATTTTGAATTCAAAGTGCACGATAATGCCGCAATGGAGAGATTATGCAAATGAGTAGCATCGCGATAATTTTGTGCATGTTTTGTTATTTGTAGGTTGTAAATTATTACGTTCTGTTTAAAATGCAGTCTTATTAAAATCCAATGTCAATGGGTGGAAAGCACATACACTTCCTGGCCTTACATTTTTATTTACTTCATAAAAACTAGCTAAATAGCAAAATGGTTTTAATTTTTTATCATTATTCTGTAAAATATTACTATTAATCTGAGCAATGAAAAAAACTGTACAGCAATACTCATCAAAGATTGGACTCTCTGCTTAAGGAAATGGATTACGCGCATTTTTTCGATTAGAGTCTATTCTTTTATTAATGCTAATGCAATAAACATGTTTTCTAATATATATATTGAACTAATTATATTTCCATAACCACATTTAGACTTGATAAGAGCTAAAATTCTTTCACAAGCATTAACATTTTTAAAGTATGATAGCATCGTATATATAATGGGTCTTCCAACTGTTAATTTGTTAGTAACTAGTTTTAATGAAATATTTTTCTTTTGTTGAAATCATTCTAAATGCTTTTTAAAGGACTCATATTTAAACCTTTCACAAGCCACAAAATCTTTTCCAGTTAATTTTCATTAAAACTATTTTCTCGTATAATACAGAGCTTCTCAAACTGTGGGGAGCACCCCTTAGTGGGGGGGGGCATGATAACCCTAGAAAGGGGTGCGAACATATTGAAAAGTCGAAAAAACAAAAGATTATTTAAAAAAATTATTAATATATTGAAAATATATAAACAAAATACATTCTGACATAACAAAAAATGATTGATGCATTGATGTAATACACTTATAAATGTATAAGTATTGCATAATGCATTTTACAGTTAATTTAACAATACTAAGTTAAGAATGTCTCTCTAATAATTACCAGTGACCCCACAGACTTTTCATATATAAAATTATATGCGAACATTAACGCTTATCTTGATAATTTGTACGGTTTCTAATTAATCCCAAAACTGCCGATTAAAGTTTAGCGATTCACTCCCCAATGCCACGGTTTTGCACGTATGCAAACGTATGTGGGGTATTGGGGGGAGGAGGAGAAGACAGGGAATAAATAAGAAAATCCTCTGAAATGAATAAATCCTTCGCAAACCCTGTCAAGTCCATTTTATTGCATTCCAAAGCCTTCGGAATAAATTATAGAAAAAGCGAACAGAACAGATTATTTTTTTGGAAAGACGTATATATACGTCCGAGGAAATGTACACACTGACTGAGTGAGACGTTTATATACGCCGGACGCACCTAATATGTTAAAGTTATACAGTAGCTTTAGCGTCAAAGTATCGTATTATCGAATTCAATACATTGTTATTGTATGGAGGGGGCGCGATGAAAATTATGATTGAATATTGGGTCGCAAGTATTGAAAGTTTGAGAAGCACTGGTATAATGTATAAAATACAATTCTGTCACTGCGGTTTCACTTTTATAACGGAAATATGCATTCTTTATGCCTTACATATGTAAATATTGCATTTTGTTGAAAATATATTTTCAACGTTCTGTCTCACCTGGAATTTCCTACACGAAGCATTTTGGCCAAATAATCAGATGGCAGGGCCTATTCCGCATCTAATTTGCATAAATTTCATTATTTTGGATACTACCAATACACAGTAAGGTGACTGTAAGGGATACGCTTATATAATGCTGCTTAATTATGGTTGTAAAGGTAGTTTTAGCATCATTCTAGCAGTATGTAATGTTAGAATGTAATTTGATAGCAGCTTTCTTTCGCATTTAATGTATAATATTTAATTTTAAGAACTTTAACTTTTATAAATTAGCATTAATAAATTTAATGTCTAGAGTTTTCAGTTTAGTTTTGTAAATCGTTTCTGAATATCTGTGAAAATGATAGTGGATCACTTTCTTTTTTATAATATGTATTACTTTTTTGTATAAACTTTACTTCACATTAAACCCTTCTGGCAAATTTTGTGTGGATGAAACTCATATGATCATATGTGGATGAAACTCATTAAATTTAGCTCTATTATCGAAAAATGCGATTATTGACTCCTCTAAGAAGCAAGTCAGACTGACTAATAGATATTATATTACGTAAGTAACTTTTACTATGGACATGAATATTAAGGGTTTAATACATTTTTTAGTATTTGATCGTGGATCAAAAAGTGTATTTGTGTGTGCATTCAGTATATTTTTTTTATTTTAGTTAAATGAATCATTAGCTATCGTTCATCAACTACCAGTACTCTAAATTATTTGGTGCACTTAAATCACTTTTCTTGTCATAGTCATATTCAGAATGAATGTGATGTTTTCTAAACAATATTATAAAATGGCGGATTGTTATCAATCACAAATTGTTTTAACAAAAAAGTGGCATTATATCTTTTGAAAAAGGAACAAAACCCATCAGCATTACTTACTTTGAAAAGCATTTTTTTAATACAAATTTCATTAGTACATAAAAGTTTCAAGAATAAGAAAAATATATATATTTTTGTAATGTTCAACAATCTTAAGAATGTTGTCTGGCATCGACAGTGTCCTTAAAGAATTAAAAAACAGTATATAATTTTCTTATATACTTCTGAGAATTTTCTACCATGTAAATTAAAAAATATGTTTTAAGTACATTTTTAACAAATTAAAATTTACATGTTAAAGAAAAAAAAATCTATCCTGTATCAGTATTTTTTTATTATTTTTAAATATCTGTATGAGTTTCTATAAGATATATTTCACAGAAAAACATACAAAAGAACATATAGGTACAGCTATACATTTAGTGTTTTCCCCAACTTAATAACGAGTGTTGAGTTCTTGAAATTTCTATGTACGTTTTCTTATTTTTTGATTTAAATATAAAAGCTACTAAATCATCACATTTCCATGCGTACTTTTGACGATTTTATAAATGCAATTGAAACAAACTTCCACACAAATTCGAAATGCTCTTACAAATGCAAGTACAAATTAAAATATGTTTCTTACTAATAAAATATTTCATCGAAATCCTCCTTGCGCATATTACATATATAGTTATTAAATATTTAAATACTAATTCAAATAAATAGTCGGCTTAAGCAGATAGTTAAAATAGTAATAATTAGATTACATTTTCTTTTCCCATTTTCTGCATAATTTATTTTGACATGAAGAATTCGATTTGTAAATGTATCAAATTTATTTGTAGCTATAGAAATGATAAAATGAATTCATTAAGAATAGCTTGTAAAAGGCGAGAAATAAAAGATTCACATATGAGATACTTTTATTAATATTTGTTGCAGTTCAAAGGAAATATATAGATATAGTTTTATTATTTTAATAATAATGTAACTTTAACCCACCTGTATATCACAAAAGTATAGACAAATACACTAAAAACTGAATTTAATATTAAACTCTAATAGGTTTTTTTTTATTTCAGATTATAAAAGACTTTCAAATTTCTTCACTTTTACACGAGTAAAAATTAATAGAACATTTCTTTACAGTACGACATCATTTTTCATGGCTAATAAAAATTAACTGTTCCTTCATTAAAATATAGATAACTTCTAATTGAGTGACTGCATTATTAAAAATTGTGTATTATTTCAATCTGATGCATAGCTTCTTTTTATTACATTTCTCTATATTAAACGCACTTGAATTTATTGCCTTAGAAAACTTTCTAATGAAAATATAATACAGATGACACATATTATTTCATCCAAATATAGTTTGTGATGGTTATACTTAGCAAACTGACTACTTAGTAAAACGGGGTGTTTGTTTTTAGAGAAAAAAATTACTATTTTTTTAATTAATGCTATATGATACTGATCAATAGCATCATTGAATGGAGCATCTTATCCTTATTTTTGTTGTTAAAAAAGTTTTAAATTTCTAAACCTTGTGTTCGCCTCTCTTCAAAATTAAGTTTAAGATATTTACTTGTTACTTGTATCAAGTGAGAAACGCAAACAGAGCTGTAACCACATTAATTATAAAACAGATATTTTTCAGAATTATATGTATATTTATTTATATAATATGTATGTAGAATACTATAATATATATAGAATATATTAGAATATATAATATATAGAATAATATAAATATATATATATTTCGAGATTTGGATATTTTTTTAAAAATAGAATATAATCAATTTTTGTGATAAATAAATTAAATAATTGCATATTTTAAAGTTCTAGTTTACTACACTATTCGAATTAACTGGGACAAATGGGAAAAAAGTCATTTTTTCTAAAACCTTAGATTTTTTATAACATTACGTACCTTAAATCAACTGAAAAGTATGTATATTAGTACGAAGTACGTCTTACTTTAGCAGAAATTACCTTTACAATCTCTTGGAAAGTCAATTTGAAGTCTTGGGATTCACTCCACTAAAATAACACACACATGTTCTTGATTTCATCATCTTGGAAACATAATAGTATAGATAGCTTTTTTTTATCACTTGTTAAGTTGTTGTGCTATTCATCTTAGCGAAGCCATTATTAAAAACATGCCATCAGTTTTGAATAGGATTTAAGTCTGGGCAATTTTTAAGCCAAGCAAGCACTTTTATTTTATTTTAAGCATATAAGTATAGAACAATTTTGAATTGTGACAAGGGACCAAGTTATGTTGAAATATTCCATCAAATGTTTCCATGAATGGGACATTTCTACTGAATAATATTTCTACATATTTGACAGAATTTATCATGTATTTAAGCGGAACTGAACTTTCAGGGCCACTTGTTGTGAAAAAAAAACCCAAACCTCTGTTTAGAAGGGTGTTTTACAATCAATTGGATATGATCAGGTAACAAAGTTTCAACTTCAGTTCGTCTAACTACACTTTATTTGTATCCCTTCACAAATAAATGTTTCATCACTCAAACTCCCCTTCTTACTGTCGTTAATAGTCCATGCTAAAAGTTCTTTCATCATTTTCTAAGTTAGAAATTGGTTTTTTTCCACAGTCTTGTTGCCATAAGGCCATCTTCCAGAAGTCCTTTCCGTGCAGTTGAGTTCTCACTTCAGCACAATTATCCAATCAATATCTTCAAAGGAACATCCTGGTCTTTCTTGGATTTATTTTGCTACTTATTATTAAAATTTTATCAATTCTTGGAATAGTTTTCCCCTTGCGCCCACACTTTTCTTTTCTTTTTGGAGACTATGGTCCAGAATTTTGAAATGTTCTTAAGACACTTAATTCAATACCACCAAATGCCAAAGTTATATCTCTCACAGTCATAGAAGGTTCCTCGGAGTAATATCCATCTTTTAACAAGTAAAAGTAACACCTTGTACACAGAAGAAAAAATTGAAATTACCAGCTGCCCAAATAAAAAGCTCACAACTGAGCTCTTGATACATTGCAATGAATAATTTAGAGTTAAAGTTGATCTGTTACACTACCTAAAAGCTGACATAACGGGTCTGAGGTGGTTCAGAGCAAAATCATATACTAACTTAATTAAGAAAACACATGTTTGCCCCAATTAATTCGAACAGAATAGTATTTATATATAAATACAGAATATTTAACGTTTTTTTTTGTTTTGTTTAAGTGATCCTACCCTTCTTTATGGCTTTTTTACAAATAATTCTAGAGGTATAACGTAAAAAATAAGGCAATAATATAATATGTACACACACACATAAATACTTTCATGGACAAAAAAATTAGCACAAGAAATAATTGCGGGATCGTACCGAAACGTGGTATGAAGATACATGTCGAGGAGATACGCAAATGGTAAGAAATGAAACGTGATTGCGCATTACGTATAGCCGGAAGAGGGCGTTTAACGTCGTTAATTCCGTGGAGTATAAAACAGGTAACCAAAGCTTGTTTGAGTGTGCTGAATGGTTTACAAAGTAAGAACTGAGGTAAACATGTCATTACGCCGTTTTCGAAGACAATATGAGCAGTTGTCACAATTTGAGAGGGGGAGAATCATCGGCATGAGATAATTTGGGTGGTCAGCTAGGTAAGTAGCTTGTCAATTAGGCCGATTTGATTGTTTTGTGATGAGGTATTGGGACCAAAGGATCCGAGGGATGTCATTTACACAAAGACCAGGCTCAGAACGCCCTCGAAAGACAAGTCGTCGAGAAGACCCCCATATCGTAAGAAATGCACGCGTACAGCCAACTGATACATCGACCGCCATCCAGGTACAGGTAGCACCTTCACTAGGGGCCCCTGTGTCTTCTCGAACCATACGAAGGTGAATTGCTGAAGAACATTTGGGATCGTGGTGCCCATTACGTGTGCTGCCCTTGACATCCACCCATCGATGTCTCCGTTTTGAATGGCGCCGCGCACGAGGAAACTTTATTGCAGTGGAATGGGACCAGTTCGTCTTTAGCGACGAATCTAGATTCAATCTCAGCAGTGATGACCCCTTGGAGCGCCTCAATCCTGCCTTTAGTTACAGCAACCCACCACTCCTACAGCTGGTTCGATAATATGGGGTACCATTGCCTACAATACACGGTAAACCCTAGTATTGATCCATGGCACCATGACAGCCCAGTGGTATGTCCATGACATCCTGCAACCGCATGTGTTGCCACTCATGCAACGGCTCCCAGGAGCCATTTTTCAACAAGACAATGCTCAACCTCACACAGCAAGGGTGTGTCACAAGATTGTATCCACACTATTACTACCCTTTCTGGGCCTGCCCAATCCCCAGATTTGTCTCCAATCGAGCATATTTGGGATCATTTAGGACAATGAGTTGGGCATCCCACGTGTTTGATTGAACTAGAGGCAAGGTCACAGAAAATATGGAACGAAATATCTCAAGACATTACACATAATTTGTATGCATCAATGCCCGATCGTATCGCAGTGCGCATTTGCGCTAGAGAGGCTTCATCAGGGTATTAAACCCTCCGTTCTTTTTCCTTTTCTCTGAAAGAAATCATCCTTTTTCTTTGAGTTTTCTAATCATTTACTTATATCAAAGTAGTCATTAAGTATGTAAAATTTCGTTTTCTTTTGACGACTCCTTCTTGGTGTGCTAATTTTTTTTCTCTACGAGTGTATAAAATAAATTTTCCAAGAATGTATTTTAACTGAGACACTAAACGCTTATGATCGTAGTTCATTAAAGAACCATTTGACTTTTGGAACGTTTCCAATTGCTAATAGATGAGAGTCGGGTATAATGTAATAGTTAGGTAATATGTTAAAATCCCGAGGTTTTGGCTGTGTTTGTAGCTGCTAAAACGAGAAGGGAGAATCTTGAAATGCTTATGAAACACTCATGATGTACTTTAGCGAGAGTTGACTGCTGTTATTGCCGTATGACTCGCTACAGACCAAAGTGTTGTTTTGCGATTTTCAAAAGTTTTTGCAGGCAAGTTTTCAAATATTTTTACTTACTACTATACATAAGACTTGAACACTGACGTCACTAATTTTCTCAATTTGTCACAGAAAATCTGCCAGGAAAAGGATGTTCTAACCTGCGTTCAACATTTAAATGCCCTTTATTCAGATTTTGAAATTAGATTTGAGTAGGTTTTGACTATACAACTGATACTGCACCACAGTAGGCAATGAATTCATATGGTCACATCAAAAAAGAATGTCAGATTACAAGAGGAATTGATAGAAGTGGACACTATCGAAAATATTAATGTAAAGTTTGGAATTTGATGTTAGCCATTTGGTTTTAGAAATATATTCTTGTTATTTATCCCGAATTATGGAATATTTTGAGAAAATGTTTAATTGCTTCTCCTATGAGTTTCATCACGGTTACCAAATTCTAAAACAGAAAAAAAAAGACTGGATACTGCTAACCGATGAGATTTAGAGTTAAATCTGACAAGATTGATCCCAAATGTTGAAAGTTTTTATTGAAACACCAGATTCATGTCTCCAATTAAAAGCATTTGTTTGTTTCTCAGTTATTTTTTGAGTAACAATTATTTATATGTTCATTAAATTTTAATTTAATTAAAATGTGCTTCTTAAGTTTTAAGCAATATGATATAGATACAATACAGGAACAATATAGATAATTGCTCTAAAAATACTGTGGAAAAATGTTATGGCATTCTGAAAGAGAATATTTCTTCACACAACCGAGGTAGACAATAAAATGAATTCTGCATTATGTTGCATTAGTGACAAACATCTTTGAATAATTATATATTTGGGCCTTCGTAAATTTGTTTCAGTTCAAAATAGATTCTACATATTCAGAATATGTCTCAATATTTTAGAAAAAAGTGTTGTAATGTGAAAGGATTGTTCTGCAAAAGGTTTAGTTCGGGTCGTAACCTTTGCTGAATCCTAATTTTCAGTCTAACCATCTATCACAGTGATTTCCAAAGTGGTCTACATGTATCCACAAGGGTCTAAGACAACCAGAAAGGGGTCCAGAACAGCAAAATAGTAATTTAGAGATCCATGAGTTTTTAAACGGGGGTCTACGTTATTGGTTCTCATTAAGCCAGAACATGAATTTAATTTTAAAAGAAAATACAATCAAATGGAAACCAGGTTTTACATTTAACAGATTTACTTACTAAATTTAATAAGATTTATTTGGAGTTATAAGGTTACAGCCGCATAAATTGTATTAAAACAAGGAACATCATTTTAGCGTTTCTTGCCAGATTTAGGCTAAAGGACTTTAATATTGGAAGTCGCGAATTTTTTCAGTTTCTCAAATGGTCACAGACAATCTGCCAGAAGAATGACAATTCGGTCCGATATTGCAAATAGTTAAAAACTCTAAAAAAAATACAACTCAACATTCCCCTGCATTGTTGTAACAACGCTATTGTTATAAAATAAAATTTCTTTTCAAGGGAATGCTTTAACACGTGAGAAAAAAACCTTTTTAAATTTTGACATAAGTCACCAAAAGGGTCGCTAAGTCGCCAACGTGGCTGTATTTGTAATTTTTTAAATAATTAGTTTTAAGCAATTAATTTTTATTAATTATAATTAAAAATTATAGTATTGTCATCCAACATAATCATGTACGTTACATTTCAGCTCAATTGAGCGCTTTAAAATGTATTTTATTAACGATTGAAAATTCCACCAAGATAAATAAATAAATAAACAAACAAATAAAATATGTATTGAAATCATGTGCTAATAGTAGGAATTGAAAAAGACTTAAGTTGGCGTCGAAAATTCATTTTCAGCCAAACCCGGTCTTTATTGTTACGAAAATGCAGACGAGATTCACTCTTTTTAGCGTTTTTAATTAATATATTTTCAAATGATCTTTATATATGTAATTCTTCTATGCGTGTGTATGTAACTGAACTCCTCCTAAACGGCTGGACCGATTTTGATGAACGTTTTTGTCTGTTCCAGTTGACTCGAGAATGGTTTAGATTTATAATTCGGTTTAGAAATGTTTATTTAATTAATTTTTTTATTTATAAATTGTTGATCTAGGGAATTATTTACATTGGATCCGTCAGACTGCGCTACGATCGCAGTATCGAATATTCAAAAATCTTTTATTATAATTCAAATTGGTCCGGACAGTCGGTGCAGTGATCATTTCAGGAAAATATGTTGTTACTTCGTGTTATTATTTTGTTGAAATAAATCGTTTGTTAATTATTTATTACGTTCAGATGTAATTAGTGTTTCAAGAGTTTTGAAGTGTGCATAAAAAACTATACGTTCTCCAAATTTAGTATGCAGTTGAAGTTAGTATTTCACATGATTTTCTATTAAATTTACACGTGCGTTGACAACAATTATCCTAAACTACAAATCTATTTGTGTAGCTAATTGATTACACACATTATTAAACTTTTTTTTATTTAAAATTATTTCTTATCGGAAATAGTTTGTGTGTGTGTTTTACTTTTAAGCAACTAATAAATATAAAACTTGACACATAATTACATTGTAATAACTTTTTAATACAAATTTTACTCATAACGGTCCAGATTGTTAAAGCTTATTCATAAAAATTTCGAATTTTTTAATTTAAGATGTGTGTACAGGACAACGTCTGTCAGGTCGTCTAGTATATATATATAAATTTCCCCTCAACTAAATTTAAAAATGAAAAAAAACATTAAAAACCTGATATTTAAAAAATTTTTTTAAGAGTTGGCGGTCCACAACTTACGTGCTGGAGGATCACATGCGACGCGCGGGCAGCGTGTTGTACACCTCTGTCTTAAAGTAAAGTTTAGAAACGGATGTCGGCAATCAGGGCATTAAAAAGACATGCCTGTTTTTTTTATCTCGAATTATGGATTATTGTGAGAAAGATTTTAGTTGCTTTTCCAAGTGTGAAGTAGTTTGAGCAATGGTGTTCGACTGGACACGACTGAGCAAATAAGTTCAGGATTAAACCGGATAAGATTGATGAAAAATGTTGAAAATTTGTTATTGAACCACCAGATTCATCAATGTCAAAAAACATTTGTTTGTTAATCAGTCATTTTATATGCATCAATCTAATTTTAATTTAATTTACATGTGTTTTTATGTTTTATAAACTCTCTCTCTCCCTATATATATATATATATATATATATATATATATATATATATATATATATATATATATATATATATATATATATATCAACTTCACTACAGCTATAAATTTAAATCTTTTAAAGTAGGTAGCTCTGTACCAGCTGACATAAACACATTTAAATTGATAAACTTGCAAAAATTCTACATTACAAGTCTACCCCAAACCAAAAAAACCTGGAAAGGGGTCTATGAGATTAAAAAGTTTGGAAATCTCATATCTATCATTTCATTTAGTTTTGTTATATTTTTATTAGAGCTATTATTTTGAAATGAGGTCTTAAAACGGAGTTGATACGCATAGTTATTTGAATCAATTCAATTCCCCCTTCTAATTTATTCCTTTAATTATACGTTGGCTTAGACTGGAAGAGTTGCTTACCACTTTTGTAAATGATGGGATTTTACATTGATCATGTTTAATCTAAATTTCGATTATTATTCTAACTTCACGCTTTCTGAATTCTGACCGAAATATTTTCCGACCCAAGTTTAAATGTTGTTTCCTTTATCTTGAATAATAAGTAATTGGAAGTAGTCATAACTCGCACTGTTCGTCAGCTTACTATGGCTCTTGTCCCCCGCAACATGGACTTGAGGAAGTTGCTATATATTATTCGGTTGTTAGGAAAATTATTTCGTTTTTTTTTTTTTTTTTTTTTTTTTTGTGGAAATGAAAGACAGTTTTCGTAAAATAAACAATTTTTTTATTAAATTATATATTGGTCGTTCTGGTCCAACACCTTTTGCCATCTTTCTGGTAGTAGTATAATTCCAGGCTGATAAAATTTTTGGTCTTTGCTGTCAAAAAACTGATCGAGGTGGTTTTTGAACTCCTCATTTGAGGTAAAGGTTTTATCGTCTAAAAAATTTTGGAGTGACCGGAACAAATAATAATCTGATGGTGTCAGGTCTGGAGAATATGGTGGGTGTGACATTGTATCCCATTCAAGCTGTAAAAGCTTTTGGCGAGTGACCAAACTTGAGTGAGGTCACGCCGTTGTCTTGGTGAAACACTACATCTTTCCTGTTGATTAGTTCTGACCTTTTCTGTTGAAGTGCATCATTCAGTTTGTCCAGCTGATGACAGTATACTTCCGAATTAATCGTTGTGTTATCCAGTGAAAGCTAAAAAAAAAAAAAAAACGATTCCTTTAAAATCCCACCAAACAAACAGCATCACCTTTTTTTTTGGTGAATATCGGCTTTGGAAATGGTTTGAGCCGGTTTATATTTTTTGCTCCATGACCTCTTGCGTTTGACGTTGTTGTATGCAACCCATTTTTCGTCCCCAGTGATGATGCGCGCCTTTTAAGTGGTCATAAACTGTTGAATTTGATAAATTTAACCTCAACCCGATCTCACGTGTTGTTATTTACCGGTTCGCATCAACTAATGCCTTTATCGCGTCTTTATCAGCTTCAACCGGCCCTCCTGAACGTGGTGCATCTTCGACATCAAAATTGCCGAATCGAAATTTAGCGAACCAGTTCTGGCACTGGTGTACTGTCAACACACCTTCTCCATACACATCGGTCAATTTCTTTCTGGCTTGAACAGCATTTTTACCTTTTCTGTAGTAAAGCAGTGAGATATGTCGAAAATGCTGCTTATCGCTCTCCATATTTAAAAGGGCACCAACCAAAAACTACTGCGTCGAATTAATTGGAATCTTTCACACACAAGTCTTCCTATATGAGCTCTCAAAGCATATAACAATTATACGGCTTAAATGTGAAGTTGGGTGCAAAAAAATACAATTAAATCATCTGTCGGGAAAAAACGAAATTACTTTCCGAACAACCCAATAAAAAGAAGACACGCAGTTTAATTAGATTTAAATATGAATCAAAATATGTAATATAAAAATAGGAAATATGTTATTTGAAATTATTTTTAATATCTATAAGCTTGGAAACAGTTTTCTTTTTACGCTCTGCTTTGATTTTATGATTTATATGACTTTAATTTTTCTTACTGTTTATTTTATTTACTGATAGTCAATTGTTTGATATTATAAGTTTTATTTCAAAAGTTGTCATCCTTTTTGTAATGAATCTTGATGCGAGAATTCGGCAGTTGACTCTTATAATTCGAATGGATACGTATTTTTGACGCGTAATAGAAAAATCTGTTGACTTTACTGATTCGTTAAGAATTTAGACTGCAAAGATTTTAAATGATATTTTTACGTGTAAATATGTTTTTTTTGTTTGTTACGTCCTAAAAAGTTTTATATCGAATGTTTATATCGAAACATTGTTTTATATTGAATTGATTATTTGCACTATGTGTCGAGTATTGAATCATCGTGAAACGAAAAAGACAAATCGGTCAATCTTAAAGTGGAATTTATTTCTTTTACATGTAGGATATACTAAACTGTTAAACTCTTAGTTCACAATGGAAATAACTGTATTTATAGCTCTTAGACTTAATCTAAAGCGAGTTTTTAGGTCTCAAAATACTCTGATCTATTTAAGATGGTTCAAAAATTTACACTTTAAGTATTTATGGATATAACTGACATGTCGTCACTGTAACAACCATACCTATACAAGTACAAGCTTTTAGATTTATACAATAAAGGTTAAAAAAATATAATGAAGAAGGCGAAATATATACAGATAATATGTTTTCTTTGTCTTTTGTATTTATTTGACAAATATACAAACGTTTTATTATTAAAACGTTATTCCCATTGGTCCTAATAATCATCAAACTATATGGAACTATATATGCTACTTAGAAACATTTTGAAGGATTAAGGAAAAAAATAAGATCTTCTTTCTGATAACTAATACCTTGATGTTTTGGACAGACAGGTAATTAATCTTTTTTTCACAACTCTTTTTAATTAATAAAAAATTGCTTATCATCAAATAAAAGTAATTCATTTTTTGTTTAATTTACGGTAAGATATGTTGATACTGAATGCTGTCTTTTTCAAAGTTGTTTTTTATTGATCGCAACGCCAAAGATGCTTGTACTTCTTCCATAAATCACTGAGAAGTTTTTACGATGCGTAAAGTTCAAGATGTTTACAGGTTTCATAAATCAATGACAATCGAAGAGCAGCATTTATCTTCAAAAGTAAACTTTAATGTCGGGGTGTAAGCCGTCTGGGGTTTACAAATCGTATGAGGCGTCTTCTGCTTTGGAAAAATGTGTTCTACAATAAATACAGTGGCTTAAATTCTGTGTAAGACTTTTTCTGTTTGCTTATTCAATCGCCATATTTTTTTTAAATTTTACAGATAAATTATGTATAGTTATGTTTACATTTAATCTTAATTTTTCAGTAAAAAAATTTTCAATTTATTTTTCTAGAATAAATAGTTATAAATAGCTACGTTAAGCAATACATATCGTTCATATTTTTGACCAGATCTAGCTTTTAATAAGAATAAACAGCATTTCTGCTTATTTCGAATTTAACTTGTGATACCCCCCTCGGATGAACATTTCTTTGATTATCAGCGTGAGCTAGAGGTGTAGGATTAACGGAAGAACTAGAAGCATACATTATCCTAATGTAGATTTATTAAGATATTTAACTTAATCTTTGAACAAATTAGATTATAATAATATATGCAAAACATACAATTTATATAATACCGAATTAACCTAACTCGGACCCCTATCAATTACTGACTCGCCTAAACTTAATTACAATACTATCACTGATCCTAATCCTAAATAGTCAATCCTACCTTGTTGTAGTCTGAAGAAACGATCAATTGCTATCTTAGATGAAGGCGTGGAAATGCTCGAGTGCAATGGTATGCACCTTGACTCAATGTATCTCTATCACTTATAATTTCTGCTAGTCACCACGTAACGTTTTCCAAATGTTCTTCACGCTTGAACCCCGGATTATGCTTACAACCCTTTAATTGTCATCCCACTTATTCTAACTTCTAATATATAAAAGCATTCTAATTTGCATCTTTCTTTCACGCTTCACTTCTTGGATTTGGTTGGAAAAGAATTGCTATTAATTCTGGCCCCAAAGTACCCAAAGGACATGTTAAAGAAAAGACGCACGAGCCCGTCACAAACTGTTATAACGATATATAGCAATAATACACTAATACAGTTATTTTCTAACTGTAGGGCGCACTCCACTAGGTGGCATGATAACTCTACGAAGGGGGTGCAAGCATATTGAAAAGTCGAAAACTGAAGCTTATTTAAACAAATTATTAATTTACTGAAAGTAAATAAGTTTTATCTGGTTTATAATTAATTCCTTAACTCCCCATTAAAAGATACACGATTTGCTCCTCAATGCAACCGTTTTCCATGTGGGTGCAAGTATATGTTGTATTGGGGGGATGAAAAGGAATAAATAAGTAAAACCTTCTTTGAAATAAGTAAATCCTTCGCAAACGCTGTCAACGGCCTTTCGTTGCATTTCAAAGCCTCCGGAATAAATTCATGGATAGCAGAACACAGATACAATCGTACTTCAGAAAGACGTATATACACGCCCGGGGCAATTAGCGCTTTCGTTTAGCGAGATCTTTATTTTCGCAGGAGGTGCTATAGAAGTTTAAGTTGTACACACACACATAGTAGCTTTAGCGTCTAAGTATAATATTATTGAATTCAATGCATCGTTAATGTATGGAAGGAGCGCGATGAAATTTTGTTCGGGTCGCAGACATTGCAAGTTTGAGAATCACTGCCTAAATATATTTCTCTAAAGGACTCAAACTTTTATGTTTAAAAACGGATTTTTATATTTATTTTGAGTTGTTTCACCTATAATTTTTAAACCCTGTTTTAGTCGTAACTTTTTATATAAATGTACATGTGTGAATATATATATATATATATAAAAATATGCATGTATATTTAAATTTATACATGTATTTTAGTCCTTTAAATTTTTTGTAAATGTCTGGCGCAGTATAGCCAAAATTGGATCTTGCGCCCTAAAATGACACAATTACTCATTCACTCAGTTAAGGGAAAAAATCAGCATATAAGTTACCTAAATTTGTAAAATAAATGTGGGGGGAAAATTCTCAGATTTTTTGTTTGTCAGAAAAATAGGTTTTTTAGAACTAATGCACTATTTTGAATTACAAATTGACGTTCGTAACATGTTATGTTTCTATAATTCAAATTTTACCATTTTCTCTGTCCTTGTAAAATGTGAATTTTTATATTAAAATATATTATTTGCTTATAGTGAAGTCATAAATCAATAAGAAAGTTATCGTTAAGTCACAAGATTATTTCATATTCTTAGTTCTATAATTTGTATATGATTTTATTCTGTTTCATCGATTATATTTTCCCTCTAGAATTCAAGGAGTTTATAGAAATATGAAATAAGCTGAAATGTTGCGAGTTTTAGTTTAATATATAGCGAAGTAAATCAGAATAATCCTGACTACGTCAAAGAAAGCAGTCAGGAAAAGAGATTGATGTGGTGAATTCTACTATTTCTAAGAGGAAAAGCTACAGCTTCCATCTCCCTTTTTTACTGATTTAAGTTGGAATATGACGACTCATTTTTGAGAAGATTACTAGCTTCGCGAATTTCGGTTGTAAATCGCATATTTTACTTTTTCTGTTGAATTATTTAGTTCACCTCAAGTCGAGTCTCATTTTTATTCTATCCGTTTAGCTTCTAGTTTATAAAAAAACTTAGTTAAATTGAAATAACCTTTTTTCTCCTTACTTAATAATACGAGATAGTTTGATAATTTATCTTCCTCAAAATTCTGAGTTAATTAGTCGTACAAAAATAAATCAAATCATATTTAGTTACATCAAAAAATGGAATAAAAAGGTCAATTAAATGCCCAGAAAATTATATTCAAGAATAATACACATTTCAAAGCATCACAAATCTTTGATAAAAAATAGTACTGAACAAAATCAATGCCATAGAGTTAGGAAATCGATTTTAAACAATACAATGCATTATACTGTTTCTTCAAGATAAATATATTATTAAATAATGTTAAAA
The DNA here is from genome assembly GCA_019973935.1 of Trichonephila clavipes. Taxonomy (NCBI): domain Eukaryota; kingdom Metazoa; phylum Arthropoda; class Arachnida; order Araneae; family Nephilidae; genus Trichonephila; species Trichonephila clavipes. Next base: position 31,080 of record BMAU01020739.1, on the reverse strand, counting down.
TCATAAATAACATAACAGCAATGTTTTAAAATTAAGTAATTCTACTTGATAATTGCAAAATTGCTTTAGTTGACCTTTGTCATTTACCTTTCTTAGCAAATTAAAATAATGTAAACATAAATTTTCTAGAATTATTCAAAATACTGAATAAAAAGAGTAATTAACACAAGTAGGTAAGGTAAATAATTTACTATTTAAGTATGAATATTGTAGCAAACATTATTACCATAGAAACTAGATGACTTCATCTGGGACGAAATAAACAATAAGGATTTCTTTAGATTATATGAGGCAGAAAAGGTTTCTCCAAACCCATTCTTCCTACATTCCAAAATAGACTCTTCGAAAGACTTGCATTAAAAGTTCTGTTAGTTTTGCAGATACGGAGTCATCTGAGCTGCGAACATGTTTAAGTAGACACGCTCCGGACAAGATAGAGAAGGTAAGTAGTATAAGATGGAAGGTAGATTCTCTAGTGAAATGAAAGCCTTAATGTATAAATCTCTAGTCAGATTTTGTTTTCGTTTCCAGTACCCCAGAATATACATCCAATTCGATTTTAAAGTTGTACAGTTAGTTTCTCTGCTATACATAAATCATGGCAAAAATGAAACCTTTAAACTACATTTGATAGAAAAATTAATAAAATTTGTTATACGTGAATAAAATAAAATTGAGGTTAATGCTTATTCAATATTATTGATATTTTTTAAATTTTAATATGATACATAACCCTTTTCTCTGTGAAATACTTATTTAAGTTATTTGATAGAAGCATTTGAAGAAGGAGGAAACGCAATCAACAAAACTTTACTTATTTTATGTATACAGCATGATATGAAGAAAACATGATTCCATTTGTATACAAGGCGTTTGGGAGTATACAGGGTAAAGAAAGTAATAAACACCACTAACGCCTCTTTAAAACACCTATAACCCGTTCGGGCATCGAGCCGAACTGGACTTGAATGAAAGATACGGCCACTCATTCCATGCTGGCGACTTCATCAATCGTAGACGCTTGAAATCGGGGACGATTCATTCCCTGAGAAACTCCTGTCCATACATGTTCCGTGAATGAAATAACCTGAGAACATGCTGACCAGGACCAAAGTAAAATACTTTCTTTGCCTAGGGAGATCATGAATTGGCGTATAACATGGGGTTTGGCACCATCTTATTGAAAGATGAAGTAAGTGTATGACGCCTAGAAGAGACAGGACATTATTAACAAACTTAAAATCTGACTAAAGTAACGCTAGTTGCTCAGATCACAGGTGACGCTTTGGCAGCTAGCCGTTGATGGTGAGTGAGACCCATGGTGGCCTTGATAGCTGCTTGGGTGCAGTGTTATTTGAACTGGCCATCTTCCAGTCCAAAGTACACGCCTTAGACGACTGAGCAGAAAGGAATCCCTGTTCCGGGAGGCAGTTAAGGGCTTTTACTCATGTCCTTTGTTGTTCGTTACTTGCAGATAGAGGAATTGCTGCATACTCGTCTCCTAGAGAAGAAAGTTTTTCTGTGTGTGTTTTAGACTTTCAGAGAGAAGATTGTTTTTCCAGCCAATTAAAGCAATTGTTATACATTTCCAAAAGATTTGAGTGTCGTTGGAAAGTTTTAACGTTGACTTGAGGGCAATATCTTGTTTTACATGGAAGCTGGCACGATTGCCGTTTTCAATCACTAATCGTGATTTATTGAGAATGTCTTAGAATCTCTATGGAATGAATGCATTATCAACCAGTATTGTTAGGCTGTGCTGACATCTTGTCTACAATGCTTGGGTCACCACTGTTGCGAAAAGCTGTTGGTGACGGAAAGGAGAAGGACCCACACATGGTGACCTTGCGTGCTACTTGGGTGCATTGTTACTTGAACTGGTCACCTTCGGGTCCGAGTGAGGGATTGTGTATTTTATTGGTGCATGGACCAATTTTGGCTATGCTGCGCCAAACGCTTGCTTAATCATTAAAAATATAAAATCGTTAAAAAGTTTTATAAAAAAAAGTTGCAGTAATAAAATCTAAAATATCAAAATAAGTTTAAAAAACCAATTTTAAAATTAAAAGTAAACAGATCTTTGTGAAGATTTCCTCCACTAAGTCCGATAAGTATTGTGACAGTCTATTGTCGTGAATTCCCATCTTTCGATAAATGTTATGGTTTCACCAGCTGGTCAAGGACAAGTGCCTTACCCATCGATTGTCCCTGAATTTCTTACGATCAACCAGCTGTGGAATGACCGGTGCACGTGGCCATGGGGCCATTGTTTATTGTCTGAACTCAGGGAGTGAAGTCAGACAGACGGGTCGCCATAATAGTGAAGTAGAGCCGGCGCCCCATTGACAATAGGCGAAGCCTTCTTAAAATAATCATGTCATCTTTTCTAGGGTTTTGTGAAGGGGATACTAGAAACAGGTGGCGTGATGGACAAGTGTGTCCAGATGTGGACAAGGAACTATGGCGCCTTGGGCCAGACGGCTCGGGTGTGTTTTGGCGTGTTATGCGACAATAAGAAGAAGGAGGAGGTCAAGAGAGACTTTGGTGACCTGCGAATAAGAAGGAACAAGGGGCGTGTTGTGAACACACCCATGGTGTTTAAAAGGGTTCTTTTCCAAGAGACCGGGGGAAAAAAAGAGAACGAGAAAAAGAGGAGAAAAGAGCTCGGAAAAGAGAAGGGCTGATCGTTTGAGGAAGCGGAGAGGAGAATCCCAGAGTTTTTTGCTCGGTGATGCTGACCAGGAATCCGAAACGCGAATGAGTAAAAACGCCTTGCGGACTGGACGGAGACAAGCTGTGGAGTGAGCGACCCCAAAACAGGGATTCCATACCGGCTATAGGCACGGAAACTGTTAACTTTACAATCTAACTAAAATCAATTTTCATATTGGAGAAAAAAATTAAAAGTATTTTTTTTACTCCCACAACCTTGCTGTGATGTATTATTTCCACGCTACCATCTGACGACGTTACAGCAAGATATAATTTGGTGGCAGCGGTGGGATAGGCATTTCTGTGAATAGATGCCTCGAACCCTTTATTGAGAAGAAAAAAATAAACGTCAGCCGTATGGAGTTATGCCCGCCTGATTCTCACACAACTTGTGAAAGAAATGTGTTCCATCGAATTACATGCAACAAGAAGTGACCGGAGTGCCTTGCTCGTGCCCGTGTGTTAAGGAAGCGTGCCCACCTGAAAGGTTTCCCGGAATTCCTGTATTTTCCTGCTTGTGAAGAGTGCCCGCGAAGTGCCTGCCTTCCGTTTTTTTCCCGGAGAAGGATGAGGAAGATGTTTCCAGTGTTTCCACCTGCAATGTTAAGGTCAGTATTTTCTTTGAGTATCGTATCGGGGCAGCAATACATTATTTCTAGTTTATGTAAAATTTTGTAAGGAAAGTAATGCTAGATAAAGTTAAAAGTCTAGACTGAGAGACTACAGAAATTATTAAGTTTGTTTGAAGTGTATTGATGTGCTATGTTTGTATGTGTGTTTGTTTATTGAGTTAGGTCGTAGTATACAGTAGTATATTTGCTTCGTTAGCACAGTTTTGCGTAGTGTATTGTCACGTTACTCTGAGTACTTTTATTATTTTGTGAAATATAATTAAGTCTCAGTCTAGAGTACTGTTAGTTATGCTAGTTATGAGTATAATTTTGTGAAGTATAATTAAAGTCTAGGTTTAGTGTACGGTTAGTTACTCCGGGTAGTTGTATAAGTTTGTGTAGTACAACTAAGTATAGTGTATAGTGTAGTGTTGATTTATGTTGGATATTTGAATTGTTTTAGAGACAATTGAGATTGGATTTAGTGTTGTATTTATTAAAGCATGATGGCGTTTCTTTTAAAGCAAACAAAAGAAGTATTGTTAGAGGTTGCGATAGATTTGGGAGTCGAAGTCCATAGTAATCTAACCAAATCAGAAATTAAGAATAGAATTTGTCAGAGTAAATACTATGACGAAGAGTCAGTTAAATGTTTGTTGGAGGGTATTTTGGAAGAAGAACGTGAAAAACAGGAAATTAAGGAATACGAAGAACGTAGACTAGCTAGGGAACGTGAGTTAGAAAGATTGAGAATTCAACTCAGAAATAAGTTAAATGAAAATAAATTGAAGGCAGGGAATAGGATTAACGATCTCGCAAATGTTTGTATTTTGTCAGGAAAACGTACCGCAGAAGTTAGTGAACCGGTTAATAAGTGTAGACCTGTAAATAACCCGGTAGTTAATAAAAGCGCGGAGAACGCTACGTCTTGTGATTTTGAAAAGAAGAATTGTGACCCCCCAGTGAGATGTACGAACGTTTCCCACCCATCTGAAGTAGGAGGGAAAGAATTCAACGTGAATAGGAGTAGTGATTGTGACGTGGAAATGAAAGTAGGGGTATTTGAAGGAAGGGTCAAAACTGTGGCGATGGGTGCACAGCGGGCAATAATTCCGGAAAATATTGTAGATGGCTCTTTTGAATTGAAAAGAGATAAGGGAGTAGCGAACCCTGAAGGTTTGATTTGTGAGAATAGCTGCGAGGAAAAATACTCTTGGGACGTTAATGGGTTGTGAAAAGCAGTTAACAGTGAATCGGGAAATTTTCGAAATCATATAATAGCTAAGATAGCAAATCAAGGGGGGAAGAAAACACGTGTAAAGCAGATGTGCGGACATGCTTGGAAGACGGGTTAGCAATGCGATTGCCTCTCTCAGAACCAAGGGAGATTTATAAGGATAGTTTAGCGACGGACAATAGGTCTAACATTGGTTCAGAATGTAGTTTCGAGATAGATTTACCCGGAAAAAGAGATCGCAGTACCATTTATCGTCTTAATTTAATAAAATTGTACCTTAGAAAGCCGAAATTGGCAAATTTGGTTATGGAGAATAGCTCAGAAGGAATAGATTCCGAAACTCTCTATTCGGTAAAGCTATTTATGAATTTTGGTTTTCAGGGTAATTTAAGGAAAAGTCAATTGTATTTTTTTTAAATTACCGCCTGATCGAAGTAGCTATTTAAGGATGATTAACGCTAAGAAGAAAGAAATGTTTCTACTAGGTCCTGGGACGATTGTTTTAAGACAGAAGGATATTAATTTGGTTACGGAAAGCCATTTAAAATTAAAACTTGTTGTTCACCCCAGATGTTAATTAATTCACTACGAGAGGATACAGAGTATCTTTTAGATTTAGGTGTAAACGGGATGGGGCAGTCAAACAGTACTCTGCCCGTTGTTTGGTTAGGGAGAGTGAACCGATACCCGTACCCGCGTACCAATGTATAAAGTATGGGAATTTGAACCAGGTGACGCGAGCCAAGATTTATTTTTTTTAAGAAGGGAAAGTTTGGTAGAAAAGATCAACGCGGCATCGTGGGTGACTGTATTGGATTTATGGAAGTGGTATTTTCGTCGTTCACTGCTGATGAATTATCCGAAGCACACCACATGCGTTATGCCAGTTGGCATGTACATTATTAAAAAATCGAGGTTTAAGTTTCTTTGTGCTTATGATGAATGTAATTTAACGACTCGGATTTTGAGGTTGTTAGAGCCGATTGAAGTACCGCGAATGGTTGATATAGACATCCTGATGGAAATTTGGAAAAACCGTGTAAAGAAAATAGACTTTGTGTTAAAATGGTTGAGTAGGGTTGGGTCGGAAGTCGGACCGACTAAAGGTAAATTAGGGACATGGGCAAGTTTGTTCCGTGTTGACGTAATGTAGATATAGTGAAATTCGTTGCATGAGCTACTGAGGCTTGTTAATTATATTCCCAATTAAAGTGTTTCCTCAATAGCTAACGTAATGGAAGACAATACCATGAATTGTGAATAACCTGTTTTTATGGTTGTGATAATGCTTGCTGATAGCCATAATTTAATTAAATTTAAAAAGTCTTAGTTTAAACTTCTTAATTTAAAAATTTGGTTTTATGTTTTTTGAAAAGCTTGGAATTTATAAATGTTTATTTTGTTTATTTAATATCGTTGGAAACACCGTTGGAATAAGTAGATTGGAATAAGTAGTTTGTGGACTTTTCTATTAATTATTATATATATTTAAATTACTGTTTTATTTATATGTGTGTATGTGTATCTGTGTACATTGTGGAAGAAGAAAGGAGTTAGTGAAAATCTCTGATGTCTCTTAGTCAACCGTAGGCCAACAGATGTTTACTTCTGCAGTCATGCGCGATTAAGTGTAGATGGTTAGTAAGAGATTGGCATTTGACGCATTTTGTTTAAAAATTATAATTTAAAGGTGAAATGTAACTTTAAGAAAAGAATCCCAGATTCGGATTTTAAGATCTAATTGTGTGAAGTGTACATTTTTTTTTGAAATTTGATTCATGTATTATGTTATTTTTTGATTGTGTTTAATACCGGGATTGCTGCCCTCATCAATCTCATTGATGGGGCGATCTTTATGTGTGTGATTTCTAAAAACTGAATCCAACTAGGACCAGAGCAGTCCCGTGAAATGGACCTTTTTTAGGGGGAAGGAGTTGTGACATAGTCTATTGTCGTGAATTCCCATCTTTCGATAAATGTTATGGTTTCACCAGCTGGTCAAGGACAAGTGCCTCACCCATCGATTGTCCCTGAATTTTTTACGATCAACCAGCTGTGGAATGACCGGTGCACGTGGCCATGGGGCCATTGTTTATTGTCTGAACTCAGGGAGTGAAGTCAGACAGACGGGTCGCCATAATAGTGAAATAGAGCCGGCGCCCCATTGACAATAGGCGAAGCCTTCTTAAAATAATCATGTCATCTTTTCTAGGGTTTTGTGAAGGGGATACTAGAAACAGGTGGCGTGATGGACAAGTGTATCCAGATGTGGACAAGGAACTATGGCGCCTTGGGCCAGACGGCTCGGGTGTGTTTTGGCGTGTTATGCGCCAATAAGAAGGAGGAGGTCAAGAGAGACTTTGGTGACCTGCGAATAAGAAGGAACAAGGGGCGTGTTGTGAACACACCCCTGGTGTTTAAAAGGGTTCTTTTCCAAGAGACCGGGGAAAAAAAGGAGACCGGAGAAAAAAAAGAGAACGAGAAAAAGAGGAGAAAAGAGCTCGGAAAAGAGAAGGGCTGATCGTTTGAGGAAGCGGAGAGGAGAATCCCAGAGTTTTTTTTTTTGCTCGGTGATGCTGACCAGGAATCCGAAACGCGAATGAGTAAAAACGCCTTGCGGACTGGACGGAGACAAGCTGTGGAGTGAGCGACCCCAAAACAGGGATTCCATACCGGCTATAGGCACGGAAACTATTAACTTTACAATCTAACTAAAATCAATTTTCATATTGGAGAAAAAAATTAAAAGTATTTTTTTTACTCCCACAACCTTGCTGTGATGTATTATTTCCACGCTACCATCTGACGACGTTACAGTATGATTCCGAAAAAATTATATTCTGTATCTGGTCGGGGTTAAATATCCTCTTGTATATACTTCTGCTTGTTCCTCTTCATCGACGACATATATAATCATGCCCCCTTCTGCATAAGAGATTTTCTTGGAGGTGTGAGGTGTCATTTCAATTTTGACTTCTGGCTTTTGTTATTTTGCACGTTTTCTTCTATTTTTTAAGTTTTGTTTTAATCTCTTTGGATTTTTAGATGTGTTACAAGGTTCACTAATAGCTGCAGTAGCGACAGACTCTGGAAAAAGAACTGATGGCTCAACTTCTGTTGATAGGGGGTAAATTTATTTGAAGTTGCAGGAAAAAGGCGTGATTCAGTTGTTAAAGATGAGGCAGAGGCATTTAGTCTATTGTCAGGGGTAGTGGTACTAGTAGAAAGGGGTTCAGGTAACTGGCATTCACTTTGTATGGTTGATATTACTGAAGAAATGGCATGAAGTAGAAGTGCATCAGTTGATGAAAATTATATGGAGATGGCAGACTTTGAAGTAGAGGTATTTGTCATCTGATTTGCAGAAGATAAGGATTTCAAGCATTCCAAAAGCGGGCAGATTATATCTGTTATAATTGGATTTGTTTGTGTAATTTTCGATATAGCTAAAGGTTTATCATCCTGAACATTAATTTGGGATATATGTGGAGGTATTGATTTACGTGCTTTTAAGTAGGAGATATTTTTGTTAATTTTAATTTCTTGAATTTGTGTCTTTCTATAATTCATTTGGTGCATAATTTATAATCTGAGGAATGGGGATGTGAACAATTACCGCACTTTAGCTCTAGACTGCAATCTGTGGAATAATGCCCAACAGATGCACATCTAGAGCATGTTAATTGAACGCGGCAGGAAGTTTAATAGTGCCCGAGCCTTTGACATCTTAATCAGCACAGATGATTCGGACCATATGGTCGTATTTTGCAATTTAAATATCCTGCTTTAATAGTAGTAGGTAATTTCAGACTATTGAAGGTTAAAATTATATGTTTAGTAGTTTACGCGTTGATTTTTTACTATTGTAATTATTCTGTCCTTTGAGAACTTCTGCTTCTGAAATATACAAAAGGCCTGACTCCGATATGACACCACGCAAATACAATGATTTGTGAGGAGTAGCGGTTAAATTGGAGTCTAGAAATATGTTAGCCAATAAGAAAGATTTTGATTGTACAGCGGATACAGTTTCTATCAATAAGTCCCCAGAACGTAATTTCCTGACATATTTTGAGTCTCCACCAATTCCTTTAAAAGCCTTTTGTATGTCAAAGGGAAATTTCAGTGACATTTCGTTGTTGGGTAATGACAAAATTAAAAACCGAGAATGTAAAGCAATACTGTCAGCGATGATATTGGTGCCCTTTACCCGGGAACAGCATATTTGGATCCATAGGCGCGAGCTCAACCTCATCCTGGCATATCTCCACCCACCATGGAGTCCAACAAGGTAGGCGGTGTGCCGGTCATCTGGCAAAAACCAGACCCGGCGCTTACCTGGAATACACCCCAGAATATAGTGCTAAAGCATCAGGGTGAGGATCCAATGCGTATATTCACCACCCTTTACCTGCAGTACTAACCCTACAGCAATGTCTTTCCGGGAACACTGAAGAGAGGTATCACCAGCCAATTGACAAGAGTGTGCTCACTCGTGCCACAGATCTACAGCGAATCGTGGGCAATGGTGGTGTCCTGGGTATAGCTAGGACACCATTTTCCTTCTTACGGGAGGCGCATATAGCTAACATGTCGGTTGGAAACCAACGCTGTTAGTAGAAAACAATACGAATAACAAAAAATAGACAAAATAAAATTAAATATCAAAAAGAACTAAACTCAACACATTACAAAATAAGGACGAAACTCTGTTAGTAACAATGAATAGCACATTTTTGATTAAATTAAAGAAATATAGAAATCTAAATTTGCATATTTTAAATTCATCTGTGTTCTAGACGTAAAAAGAAAGAAAGGATGAATGGAATGACAAGAAAGATGGTCGAAAATAGAGAAGGATTACTAAGGTACACCGGAGTCATGAAACCCGTGTTTTTCAAAGATAGTAAATCACTTGGAAAAAGGAAAAGATCACTAGGGCACTTTGGAATTGTGACACCCGTACTCACCTAGCTCCCTGAGGGGACCCTCGGATCCAGAATAAAGGGATTTTATTCCTATCCTGAGTTGCTTGTGATTTGCAGCAGGAGGTACAGCTGCAACGCGAACAAGTGGAATTCTTGGCGTGTATTCAATGGCTGAGATTAACCATCACACCAGAGGAACGACTTCATGACGATACTGAATGCATTAATATTACGTATGCTTTTTCGTTGCATCCAGACATGGATATGACCAAGAGAATGCTGAACACAGGACCAGAAATCTGAAAAGACGTTGGAGTACCATTAATGTGTCTACCTTTGTTGTTAGTTGCACCATTGTTGCAACAAGTCTGTATGGACATTGTCAAGGGAAGTTAGGAAAAACGGCTATCCTGTCCGTGCTGCGCTAGTCATTTTCGCTGTATCTGTGCTGATTTAGAGCCATTTCTCTGCTCGTGCTGCTTCAAGATCATTATTCGTACATGCCTCTAAAGGCACATCATGTAGAAATTTTGATGCACTTTGAATGTTGTGGCTCTATGTCCTCACACTGGTGCAGTGTAGAAATACGTATAATAAGATGCCACTTAGTTGAACCTCGTATCTTGACCAAGATTAAACAATACGGAATCAGCCGTCAATTGTCATCGTATGGATACACAATTTCGTGCTAATAAGTAATCGTCATCATCATTGATATGTGCTATAGTGATTCTAGCAATATTGCTAAATATTTTAAGCAATGTGAGAAATCATATACACATCTTACGTACTTATAATTCATAAATAAACAAAAACTATTTCGTCAAAAATCAAAACAAAGGATTTAGCTGAAAGAAATCTAAAACAAAACAACACAAACACATTATTTATAAGAAAAAAAAATCTTAATCAGATTTATATCTTAAAATCAGATTAATATGTTACATGAATTGTTAAATAATTTACTCTCGATGTTTTTCGCACAAGAAAAATAGATCTTATAAATTATTTATAAACATTCACAAGAAAGAAAAATATAAAATTCAATAACTTATATTGATATGTATTTCATATAATAAAAATAAATTTCATTTAACATTACTTTTTGATTATAGATAATAAATACTTTAATTATTAATAATGCAATGATTTGGAACTAAAACTCGTCAAGTACATATATTTTTCATTAACATCAACTTGTTAGTATACGTGTTACCAAAATTGAAAGTTCAAAATAAAAGGTTTATGAAATTTCCTTAACATTTAAACAAAGTAAAATTGATTCGGCTTATAAATTTTAATGAGAATTATATTTTGCTTATTGATAAAAAGTTTGTTTCCTCTTAAACACTCAGTTCGTAATAATATATAATAGCAGTTCTTTTTTATTTGTTCTTGTATTGCTCAGATTCAATTCATATGACCATGACTTAAATGTACAATATTGGCCATAATTTCATTGGTGGAATATTGAATAATTTGTTGACTTTCTATTAAACTATAAATAAATGCATCGTTTATGAGACTACGGTCAAGTTACGAAGAGGATATCTGCTTAAAATTCCACATCATGCAGCTTGAGGACCATAAGCTCAAACAGTCTTTAAGTACACAGTACCGATGCACTGAAATCGAATATTGAAGATAAATAATAGAATCAGTCCAAAAAATATTCGTGGGTTGGAATAAATTAGTGAAAAAAAGTAGATTTAAAGTAGATATTTTTTAAAAGTGAGATCTCTCAATGTTAAAGGGGTCACAGGGGTGTTGAAAATGTTTCGAGAGCACAAAATACAAACAATTTTCGACTAGAAATAATTCTTTGAGATTAAAATGAAATAATTTGATTCTTTTACACATTTCTTATAAAGGAATAAAGTTTCAAAAAAGTATAAAATATCTAAAATATAATCATAATTTTAAAAATAATAAACACATAAAAATAAGAAAAATTTTTGTAAGAGACAAATAGTGAGTTTTACGACGCGCATGATATTTTCTGCAATAATAATTCTAATTACTAGCAATAAGTTGATTTATAAAGTCAAATATATCCTTATTACATGCTAGCTAATCTTTTAAAAATAAAATAAAAAATAATATTTTTAAAAATAAAAATACATTTTTTAAATTTTTTTTAAAAATTCAATTTTTGTTGAAATATTTCAAAAATTAAAAATTTATAATACTATAAATAGCTAGGATTTGAAGATTATGATAGAATTTATAATTCTGTAAAGTTTTATACAGCAAAGTATAATAGTGTTTGAAACGCAATGCGCGTAATTTAAAAAAACACAAACTGAGAAAAAGGGCTTTAAAGTTTTAAAATTGAATTTGAGAAATTAAATCTTAAAACTTACACGCTAAAATTCTCCAGGATGATAATATATACCTTCCTGTTCCTGAAACAGCTCAATTTCTTTTACTCTTTTAATTTTCTTGGCTCTGCGAGCTTCAAAAGATGATTCTTAAAGCCTCTGTCTTGACGTAAAGATTCGACGATTGTCACGTTCATCCAGGGGCACACAAACATTTCTGTTAATTTTCAAGCCAAATTTCTCTAAAATAGTAATAAGTATTTGATTTCCATCATTAAAAATACTGTTTTCTAGATTTGCAGCAATCTCTGCAATCTGAAGCCTAGAACCAATCGTCTTAGGACAAAACTTCCAAATTAATGAATTTAAACTTTCATTAGGATTCTGTGTCTTACCTCCTAAACATTTCTTCAGGAGTGCCGGATGAGATAAGTCTGCAAATACAGGCTTAATTACATCTCGAACAGCTTTAGCAACTGAGGGTTTGTGTTTATAATTTTGTAAATTATTATTAATTGCGGCATTATACTTACACCATGTATTTGGATTTGTAGGACAAAACCAGTGCATCGGTTCATCATCAGTGTTGCAAGAATGACCCCAAACACAACCCAAATGGCTTTCCGCATTTCCTTTACACTAGTAGAATTGCATCGAATAGCATTACCATAGTAATGCGCAAGTTTATCAATTAAACTATCAGTTAACCTACCTTTACCGCCAATAGTTTTACCATCAGATAATTTCTTTTTACTATATACTAATTTAAGCTTCCTAAGTCTTGTACCCATTCTCTTTTGCACATGGCCTACACATTTTATTTTCTTAATAAGATGGTCATCGTCGTATGGCTTGTTTTCAGAAAGGGCATTGAATGTTTTTGTGTCGCCATCTCCTATGTAGTTCGAATATTTCAGGTTGTGAAGCTTTTCTGATCGATTAAAAATCATCAACATCCCGTCAACCTCCATCTTACCAGCAGAGCCAGAATAATTTTTTCTACATGAAATCTTATGCGCTCTTTGCCATTTTTATTGTACTTGATACCAAACTTTACCCCTTTATAACTGTCGCATCCTTTGCAAAATGAGGACAACACTTCCCTATCCAAAACCTTACCTGTTTCGGCCCCTATTACAGTACATACTCCAATCAACGATGAATTTCCTCTCGTCTTCCAGGTACCATCACCACTTACCGTTAAAAGGTTATCAGGCGAAGAAGAATTTTCTTTTACAGCTGCCCTTTTCATGCTTTCTTCAGCGACTTCCTTCATAACACGTGAAAGTTTTATATTAATAACATCATATGATTTTTGTTCAACAGGATTAGGAAGACTCATTACAGCACAAAAGGTTTTTAATGACTCTAAACCCCTTGGCCTATGCATCTCATTGCTAAAATAGATCTTCTGTTAATTTCTGGAGCATTATTTTTATTCCCAGAGTTTTCACAGCTTGAAAAAGTACAAACACTCCCAGTTTTTACAACGTATTTCAAAATTCGAACATAAACCACGAGTGGACTTTTCATTAATTGTTAATGGTTTATGACATTTTAAACAACATGATACTGATAAAATAGAGCTAAAAGTTGAAATAAAATCAAAAATACGTTATCCTTTGAAGTTTTTTCACTTACCTTAACAAGATTTGACTTTAATGAAGTCTGATATCCTGAGATTTTATTACTGGAAGCACACTTACTTGTATCTCTCCTTTCTGCAACATATGTATGAGAACATACCTTCATGATTTGGTTCCCTCTAAATCTTCTTTTCTTAGGACTTTTACCTGAAGGTCTACGATGAGTATTTTCCATTTCAATCGAGAAATTTCAATTGTTTTCAATTTTGATAAACGGTTTTAAACAACGCTGTTTTGAATTTCGATAAGTTATTTCAAACAACGTGCTAGCATTACCAAAACAGAATCAAAACACATTAAAAAAGCGTGTGTTGAGTTGCAAGCTTCCTTCTCAATTAAGCAAGTGTTTAAAATATTTCATGAGGCTTTTTAAAAACAGAAAAATAAAACGTATGCGGAAATCAAGAAAAAGTGGGTGTGGCATGTAGCCATTTAAACATTGTTATTACTAAATTGCTGTTTGGAATTTTTCGAATAACTTTCGAAGTTTTTGTAGTACTATCACGTGGTTGGTATCAAAATGTTCAAAAGAAAATGAGGAACAACATATATTTTTTTTCGAAAGTTCGAAAAAATAGAAGATTAACACCCCTGTGACCCCTTTTAATATTTTATGATGGATGATGAATAACTCAATACATTACAACTGTGCCAAATATTCAGTAGGAGTAATTTTTGAGTTCATCTCAAATATGCAATTGTGACAAACAGAGCATAGGTTTTTACTTTTTGCAAAGGTTTTCTACAAGCAAAGTATTTCAGAAATAAAAACCATATTGTGTGTCTGTAGGGCTAACTATATTTAATATTATTATTTTGTAACAAAAATTATAAGTTTTAAATTTTATTTTTAAACACATTGAGTAAGGGCTTATTGAAAATTTAAACTACATCATATATTTTTTCATAGATATTTCTTGATATAAATTTTAACCAAAAAGTGTACATTAAAATTTAACTGTATGAAAATTGTTCACTTGTTATCAAATTAATCAACTGAATACATCTTTTAAAAATGTTACCTTTTAAAATCTGAAAAATTGTACCAGTTACATCATATCTATGTTAAAAATAATTATGACCTGCAGTTTGAAATTTTTTGTTAAACTTAAAATTTTCATAAATACACCAAACCATGGTCGATGTCAAATGATTATGCTTTATATGAAATATGCAAATGAAACTTTACGAGAAATTAATTGATTTACATTTACTATAAACACATCACCAGAATATCTATATATATAAGTACAAAACACACACACACACACATCGAGCTATTAAAATCTAATTTTTCTTCTTTACTGAGACACCAAATTAGAGAATCTGAATCTCTAAAGGCCGTTTACATGTTCCCTAATCTAATTTGTTTATCACTCAATGCAGCACCATTTAAATTCCGGCCAAGAATAAATGTATATGTATTTTCAGCACTGAGGGAGTTAGTGTAGACGACATTTTTTTATCCTTAACTAAGTAAGAATATTCATGTTATTAGAAGATACATGCTTACTTGATAGCGTAAACTTCTAGCAGAGTTGTCAGAGGCGTGGCAAGAGATCATCAATCAGGCAGTATGTCCTTTTTTTATTTTGTTACTCATGCGAAGTCTTTTCTCTCTTCTATTTTTGACAGTTTATTTCCAGCGATTTCACAGGGTTTTTATTTCTTTATTTTGTAATAGCAAGAGAAATAATGCAGTGCAGTTGAACAATCATTGGTTTTGTGGTGCAACTGTAATGAAATTCAAGGATCAAACTATTCAGAATTTTTTTAAAAAAGAATTTGTTTAAAAAGTTCTCCAATTGTACGACTTTTAAGACAATATTTTATTCATGTTTCTTATAGCAACATTATTTTTTTCAAATACTCTTTTTTACATTTCAGGCCTTTTCATAGATATATCTTTTTAATTTTAAGGGAATAATATAGAGAAAGTTGTTTCTCAATATTTCTCTTTGGGTTACGATATTTCATTAATCCGGGAATCATGTTAAGATAGTTCTGGAATATAATCGACAATGAACTGAAAACATTGAATTATTTTACGATTCAGGAATGATATAAAGTTTTACATGAATATCTTCAGTTTTAAATAAACTTTCAATTACAAAGCATTTTATACTTATATTCTTAGTTTAAGGCAGTGTTTCTCAAACTGTGGGGCGTGCCCCCTCTTGGGGGGCGTGAAATCTCTACAAGGGGGGGAGGCGCGAGCATATATTGAGACAAAATATTATCTAAAAAAATTATTAATCTAGTGAGTGTAAGCAAACAAAACACATTCTGATATAATAAAAGAATTAAATACACATTTACAGTGATATATCACACATATAAATGTATCAGTGCTGGACAATGTATTTTATAATTAATTTAACAATACTAAGCTAAGAACAAGTTTAATAATTACCAGTGACCCCCATGGGTTTGTCATATATAAAGTTATATACGAAAATTAACACTTATCTTGATAATTAGTAGGGTTTACAATTAATCCCTTAACTGCCGATTAAAAGTTACGCGATTCGCTCCCCCAAGCCAACCGTTTTCCCCGTATGCGCGTGTATGTGATGTATTGGGGTAGAGGGAAATGAATGAAAAAGCAAACAATCTAAAAAAGGAAACCCTTCACAAACATTGTTGTCAATGACCTTTTATTGCATTCCACTTTCTTAGGAATAATTTTATGGATAGCAGTGCACAGAAGAGATTGTACTTGGGAAAGACGTATATATACGTCCGGGGATATTAACGCTTTGGCTGAGTGAGACGTTTATGTACATCAGTGGTGCTTAAGAGGTAAAATTCATATAGTAGTTTTAGAGTCAAAGTACAGTACTATTCAGTTCAATACATTGTTATATTGTATAAGGGGGCGCGATAAAAATTATGATTGAATATTGGGTCGCGAATATTGAAACTTTGAGAAGCATTGGTTTAAAGCATTGTCAATAAAATAGAAACTATATCTTAGCTTTGTTGGAACACTAACTCATTGTTCATTTCTTGGCAAACTATTGACTTCACCAGCCAAGTCAAATTTAAGAAAATTGGTTTAATAAATAAGCAGAAATATAGAAAATATTATGTATTTAAAAATAATTATCATTAATTTTTAAGATGAATTTTATATTTATGCATTTGTAGTTTATTATTTGTATTTTATGTTAACTAACTGTAACTGTTTTACGCGTACCATGTTTTTCAAGATCACCCCAGGAGATAATATTTTCTCTAATAAAGCTGTTGAGATTGCCGAAGCTGTTTTTGACATTTTCGGAGTGATCTAAACTTCTTCTTTTTTTCCCAATCTGCGCATCATGGACACGCCCACAACAAATTATTTTTTGAATATTTTTATAATTGTAAATATTACTTTATTGTTATCTCTTTAAATTATAATTGTTGGTATTTAAAATAATACTTGCGAATTTGGAAACAATTTCTTTGTAACTTCTTTTTGCTTTGACAGATTGGCAACACTCCTAATATTAATTTTAGCCAATTTGCAACGTCTTTAATATAACAGCTATTAATCCTAACGAATAAAAAATGTTCAATGAATTTTTATGCAATTTTACTATTATTCTTTAACTATAAAGGACTAACAATTTCTCCAAAGTTATTTTAATGTTAACTCCTTGATTTATACAAATAAAACAGAATTTGATGCACAATGCACACTTGCCTTCTCCCTGAGAGTGTGGATCTCTGACAACTTTGACAATGGTGGAGAACATTGAGCATTAGAAGCAAAAAAATAATCGAAGCGCTATTCTAAAGGTCTACTGGAGACAGTTCTTGACATCTTAGAGATGTTGAAGTGTACAATGGTGCATTAAGTGAATGATGGCTTACGGACATCATCAAATGTCAAATTGGTGCTTGTTTATTTACGTTTAATCTTTCTTTTTCTGTAGATTCCATATTGATTCATGTACCATTAATTCTAATAAAAAGAATTCTGAAATTTTTGGTTTTTTAAAATATATATATACATTTGTTTTCTTAAGAAGTAATTCAAGCAAACTTTTAACACATTAAAGTATTCATGAACTTTCAAAACTTCGGATTATGAATCAATTAACGCTAAAACAAAATATGGTATTTTAACTTTGCTGTTATCTCCCGCTACCACAAAACATGTATGTAAATATCCTCTTATTATAAGTAAGATAAGCGTATAAGGCTATAAATTTTCTAAAAAATATGTTTCAAGTACATTCTTATTTTTCAATATTGGTAAAATGGAATCAAAAACACACTCATTAAAACTTTGCTGAAGAAATGCAGATTAAAAAAATGATGCACCACATTTGAAAGAGAAAAGTGTATGAATTCCTCCTACATTTTAATAGAAAAATAATGCATTAAGCTTTAAGTGAGAGATTTTGAAAATATCCCAATTTTTTTACTTCAGAATTAAATATTTTGAAATATGCGTATATATTTAAAAGAAGTTTTTAGTATGTGTGCTGTGCAGAACTTGATAGATACAATTAAAAGCATTATAAAAAAATATTTTTTTTATTTTTTTTAAATACACAAAAGCTAAAATATCCGAGTAATTTGATCTGTTTGTAGTAATGGTTATGCTTGATTAAATGTTGTATTTATAATTTAAGCTAAGCAGATTATTTCTCCTTAAATATACGAATATATATATTTGTGTATACAAAAAGTTTTCCAGCGATCGAACATTTTTATTCCATTATTACTTAAAGTATTGTTATTCTATGTATTTCACTTTGTTTTTCAGGTTTGAAAAGTTAACATGTATATTTTACGACAGAGCTCCTCAAACTTTCAATAATTGTGATCCAATTTGTCAACTATGTTTTTAATTGCGCCTTCCTTTGATACAATAACAATATATTAAATTCAATATTAATTGACGCTAAAGCTACAATACGATTTTAATAATAAACCGTACAAATTATAAAGATAAGTATTAAGTTTTGTAAATAATTTTACGAATGACAAACCCATTGTGTCCCTGCAAATTATTGAACCTGTTCATAACTTAGTATTATTAAATTAATTATGAAATACACATTGTTCATTATTGATGCATTTATAAGAGTATTATATCTCTGTAGATGCGTATTTTTTTTATTTTATTATGTCATAATGCATTTTTTTACTTCCTTTAAGCAATTTATTAATTTTTTAAATTGTCTTCTATTTTCGACTTCCGAATATGCTAGTGTCCACCGCATAAGTTTATCACTCCCCCTAGAGGTGCTCTCTACAGTTTAAGAGACTTTAGCTTACGTAGATAAATGCACGTGTATAGCTTACCTATCATATAGGAAATTCTTAATACTGTACTAAATTTGTGAAAATACGTCCATTATCCACATCAGATTCGAGACAAGTATTTTTAACGAACAAATTATTATTCTATAGAAATTCCTCCTCAAGAAAATTGCTAAATGTACATTTTTTTAAAGTAAATGTACTACTTTTTTCCTGAGGATTCATAAAAAATATATACATGAAAGTCATGCCTAGACACATATAACTTCGTACCAGCTACAAGATCTTAAATACTTGAAAAGTATCTCCAAATATTCAGCAGCCATAATCTATTTTACTATAACAAACAAATATTTCTTGAATAAAAAAGAAAGATTCGTCCAAACCACCATTAAGTAAAGGAAGAAAAATGCAAACGCGGCAGAAGGAGGAAAAAGTTACGATTAATGATCACAAGTTGCATCTTCGACATTTCTACTGGGAACATATGCTGACATCGGATTTGGATATCTTCTGATAATTGACATGTCTCTGTCTAATTCAGGATCAATGGGTGCTGTTCTACACTAATTCTCTGTGCGATGGAAATGTTCACGAGGCTCCATTTATTCCCTACTAGAATTGAAATAGCGGCGGTCTGATTGATATACAAATTAGGTTAGGAAAAGTCGGATTAGCTTTTAAGGATGCAAATGGATTGATGTTCTTGGGCGAAATCTTTGTAAACAAGTAAAATTAGAACTGGAAGCTTTGTATTTGTAGTATTCGTTATCTCTGTTAATGAAATTACATTATATAAAATAATTAAATTATGCTATTACTTATTTGTATAGTGAATAGGTAACAATTTCATTAATACGTGTTTTGGTTTTATTTGTGTCCGTTTATTTCTGCAGAATGCCGAGACATAATTAGTAGTACCATTTGTATATATAATTAAATCTCTTTAATTATGCAACGCATATTTATCTTGAAGAAAATAGATCTTTTTTATAATTTAACACTGAACACACAAATTCATATTAGGCATGCTATTACCAATTAAAGTTGCTGATCTAAGTTCAGCTACATTTATTTCAATTTATACGTAAAATTAATTGCTAATAAATTTATTTTTGCTTCAAAGCGAATAAATTGGATTTTGCCTAATATGCAATGGAATAGGATTTGATATACTGATTTATTGTGCATCATATATTTTAAAATTACTCTATATTTTTGATTAAACATATATCGAGGAATTTAACTTTACATCATTTAACTTAAAATAAAGTGTCACTATTTCTTGCATTTGATTCATGATATCTTCATAAGTATAGACGTTCAAATCTTGTAATATTGCCTTGCGATAGATTCTGTGGCTTGGTATTTATCCGTTGCTGTTTCATATCTGTACTATTTTAGAGTGCCCAAATATAGTAAACTACCTTGTTCTACACATTTTCTATTTTCGTCAATTTTTTCTAGTTTTATGACCGAAAAAGTCTATGAGGTATATGGATGGAATCTAGAAAATTGTGAACCGTACTATGTCTTATATTAATTGGAAAATGAAATCATAAATACCAACTCACCCAATTTGAGAATGTTTTCAATATGTTGTCGAGTTGTAAAGTTACACGCACGATGCTTAAATACAACTAATGCGAAGAAAATATCACTCAATCTTTCTCACACCAGGTATAGTGGTTGTATGTACGTGCAAAACAAAGGCTAATTATGCCAATTAGCCCAGCTGCTCAATACATAGGTATGGCTTTATTTACTTTAATTCAGGGCTTATCAAACTTTCTATACTTGCGGCACAACTTCCAATCACAATTTTCATCACCCTACCCCCTCTTCATACAATAACTATGAATTGAATTTAATAATAATATACTTTGTCGTAAAGCTACTGTATCACTTCAATTATAAAACATACAAATATTATCAAGATAAATATTAAATTTTATATATAATTTTATGACATGCCCATGGGGTCACTGGTAATTATTAAACTTGCTCATAAATTAGTACTGTTAAATTAATTGTGCTGAGCTGATACGTTTATCAGAGCAAATGTGTATTTTATTTTTTATTATATCAGAATGCATTTTATTTTGCTTCCTTTCAAAATATTAATAATTTTTAAGATAATCATTTGTTTTTAACTTTTCAATAAACTCGCACCCACCTTGGAGGGTATACAAGCCCCCTTAGGGTGGAGGGTGCTCCACAGTTTGCGAAGCACTACTTTAAGTACTAAAGTGATATTCAACGTGGAATATTTTTGATGTTAATTAATTATAACTTGATACTTTACTACTCCGAATGAATCTGACAATTTTGAGGGATGAAACGTAGAAACACCGTAAGTGCCAGCCCTCCACGTCCAACCAATATGATGTTGTAGAAAGTGCCACATCTGATATTGTTGTAGTGAGTTGGATGCTGTTAAAGATGCTCAGGCCTGTAAATTTAATCAACGGATATTTCTCCGTATTTGGTGCCTTTCCTTTCCTAAGCTTCTATTTTGCTGAAGAGTTCCTTGCACGAACATTGCTGGTAACACGTGACACAGCTATGGCCGCTCGTTGCAGATAATAGTCTATCGGTATGACATTCAACTTTGTCAGTTGAGAGACTATAGCTAAAAATCGTTTAATTGATAATAAGGATTTCAATAACACTCTACAGGGATTATTATTTGTGTCACCAGAGAATCGCAAAGGCAACAGTGAGAAAAGAAAAAAAAAAGCTTGCAATTGTTATCTGTTTTCTACAATGCTTGTTAAGCTGCGATTGAATGAAATATTTGTTTGCGTTGAAAATTAAATCAGTTACGTACTTGGTATAAACTAGTTTGGATGCAAAATTTAGAGCAGTCTGATTACTTTTAAATGCACTTTTCTTCAAGGAGAGTAAACAACCGCTGACCGGTACTTAAAACATTAAATATTATTGAAATCGTGACCTGTTTATTTCTGTATAATTAGCATATAAGTCTTAGTGACATAATTTAAGAATTTTATAAGTTTAGTTAAGATTTTTTGATGTTTAAAATTTGTTTTTAAGTCAGTAAAAAAATTATTTGTGACACCTGAAATGTGACAAATCGTATTTTGCATTGCTTTTATATTGAATATTATACCTTTTTAAAAGTGGATTTCATTTAAACTATGTTAGACCCAGCTATGCATAATTATCAGAGATGTGGCTCATTCATTTAATTCTTTATTATGTAAGTAGGAATGCAAAAGAAACTGCTGGATCTTAAATATTGCTTTAAGTGAGTTTAATGTAGCATATCTCTCTTAGAGTGCATTATGATTTTGTTAAACATATTATAAGGATTTATCTTATTAAGAGGACTCGGTACCCTTTCAGCAAATTTCTTTATTTACGTATTTGAAAATCATATTTTAGCATTTTATACATTGTTTCTTTTCAAGAAAATACTACCAGATAAAAAATTTTCATATATTATTCACACAATTTTAAAAATTTAAATTTTTTGAAGAAAATTGGGAAATTGAATCTACTCCTTTTGTAAAAATTTATTTTTTTACCTAAAATTATTTTATAATATTCTTATGGATGTTCTAAACAACTTTAGGGATAAATTTTAGAATAACTTTATTCGTTTTCGAGACAAAAAATAAAATGTTGATATACAGGCTAAAAATCAACGAAAAAGCCAACATGTTTTACATTTATTTTTTAAAAAAATACTCAGTTTATAGCAAAATGGATCCCTAATTTTATTACATGCTTTATTTTTAACACGCAGGGAAAAAAATTGAAGTGATTGGTAAATAAATTTCGAAGGAGTAGCATTTTGAATGCACTAAGGTTTCGAAAAACACAAACTGAGAAAAACCACTTTAAAGTTTATAATTCTGAAAAAATAATTATTATCAGCTGAATTAAACTTAAAATACCACTTTAAGATATTAGTTATACATTTTTATTTAAAATAATTGCATTTTCATATTTTTTCAACCCACACATTTTTATAAATGATCAACTTTTAGAGAGTACCAATTGCACTAGAAAATTCAAGAAAAACGTTAACATTTTTTTTTTTCTGTCACGACAGAAACACTTTAGCTGTTTTTCTTTTTATAATATTAAAGTATTACGTTTGTATGAAAAATATATCAGGAATAAGAACTGAAATTATAAAATTATTAATAAAAAAGGCCTTAATTTAAAAATTTTACATGCACACATTTCACAAAGAAAAAAAATGATTGTATGCATTGCCTCGGAAATATTCTGCTTTATATATTGCACATTTTTTTAATGTTATTATTATTTATCTTTATAAATTAGATTTTTTTTATCAAAATGCTTTTCTTAGCTTTTTTTTCGAAAAAGGGTGTGTGGCTGAATTGCCTAATTAGTTTTCAAATGAAGTTTTGTTCAACTTCTAACTTTCCGACATGCACAAGTGATACATCAATCGAAAGATAATAATGCAAAGGATAAGATTAAATGAAAATAAAAATAAAAACGATAGGTCTGTGATTTTGGGGGTACAAAGTCCTCTTAAGTATAGCTCTATCTGAGTATTTCAGTGTTTTTATGATGATTAAACTCCCTTATCATCAAAGAAATAAATTAGAGTAATTTGGTTGAAAAAAATATAAATTTTGAGACATTTTATGAAATAATATATTTTAAAATAAATACTTTTGATAAAAAACCCCATAGAAATGGTTGAAAATGTCATTATATCTATCACATGTTCTTATTGAAGTTTTTCGTATTTAAGGAATATAAATATGTTGATAAATTGTACCTATCTTTATTAAGTTAATGGTGAAAAGGAAGAGGCATTGCCCTAAAATTGCAAAAAAATAAAATAATTAATATTTAATAAATAAATTTGCAAAATATTTGTGTTAACTTCAAAATAAATCAAAATGCTCCAATGATTAAATTGGATATTGAAATATATATTATTCTTAAAATTAATGATCAATTAAAATATTTTTATTTGGAATGTAGTTTTAAAAGTATAAAATTTCAACAAAAAAGTAAGAGAAAATTATTTTTATCAATAACTCAAATATATTTATGTTTGAAAACAAGAAATAAATTAACAACAGTAATATCAAGATCTAATGAATATTTTTAAAATTATAATAATTTTGAAATATACTCTGCGTTCAAATAAGTGCATTGATTATCAATAAAATGTACTTCTAAATATCATGCACACTTATCTTTAGTACTAATTGTAACTAATATTGAAAAAGATACAAGTGTCAAATGTACCTTCTGTTCTAAATATTATTCATAAGAATATTCTGTATCCCTGAGAAATAAAGAAAAAATGTTACTCGCCATTCTTGTTTTGAAGAATTTATGCCATCCTAAATATTCCCGCTGGCAAACTATGGCGATATAATCCTTGGTCTCATTCCTTGGAATACCTTTTCACTAACAAGGAAAAATATACACACATTGCTTGTGATGCGTTTCTCTCCTGCGTCTGACAAGCTAAGCCTAGAGCTAAAAACTGTCGAATCGTAATTGTTATTTTTCGAGCAGATAAATGCTGTTTAGCGTGTCATGATACATATCAAACATATACATAAGGACCTGAATATAAATATTATATCAAAATATTTTTTTTGAAAGAATAAATATAAAATGTCTTAAACTATTTTCCATGCATTAGCAAGCTTTTATATCAGTTTTAAATATATATATAGCGTCGTTAAATACTTTTGTGTTGTAATATTATTTTTGATACATAACTTAAGATCTCGGTTACTAATATTTGAGTTAAAACTATGTGCACTTATATTAATTTGTAACCACTAGAGAAGGTATATTAACCAAGAAGAATAGAAGACACTATTATATGAATTAGGATGAAAATTTAAAAAACTATTACATGAAGTATATAAAAAACTATTGTATGAATTAAGAAGTATATAAGAAATTATATGAATTAAGAAGAATATAAGAATGTTTATATGAATTAAGAAGAATATAAGAATGTGTTATATTAATTAAGAAGAATGTAAGAAGCAGAGAATTCTTAATTGCAAAAAACAAATGATGAAATAAAACAATTGTTTTAATAAAATTGTATTTAATTTTTTTTTATTTAATACACCCTGATCACATCCGAATATGTATTCGTTGTCCATACATAAAAAAATCTTTCTTGAAAGTGTTCGTTATCCGAATATGTTTTCGTTATACCCTAACACAAAAATCTTTCATGAAAGTGTTCATTAACCGAATTGTTCGTTAACCGATCACTCACTGTATTTTAATATAATATAGAAACATATGATTAAATTTTCTCTTAAAAGAATCTATTAAAATATATTAAGAAAACTTAGTGCAATAGAAATAAACTAAGATCAATCTCCAAGGACTCTCTACTGTTATGAATAAAGTCATCGTATTTATAAAGGCCCAAAATTATCGATGACAATACACTACCACATGCATACATGTTGAAAATTTGTTTTCATGTTAAATGTTTGAAATAGCATTCTTAGCTTAGAAATATTGTTTTAGATTACATTTTTACAAATTAAATTTAATGCATATTTATATATAAGAATGCAGTTGCGCAAAACTAACCGTAAAGTTATAAAACAAAATAAATATAAAGGGTGTTTTTTTAGAGGTATAGAACTTTAAATTGCAATAAAACAACGATGTATTATTCGATTGACATGAATTTTTTTTTATTCGAACGATAATCTTGTGGCATTACATTTTAAATATGATATCTGGCATAGGACTGCCACGGCTGGCTCGGATGTAGTCCAATCTGGGCGTCCAATTTTCGATGACTTTTTCCAACATTTGTGAACGTATATCGGCAATAACACGGCGAATGTTGTCTTCCAAATGGTCAAGCTTTTGTGGCGTATCCGCATAGACCAATGACTTTACATAGCCCCACAGAAAATAGTCTAGCGGTGTTAAATCACAAGATCTTGGAGGCCAATTCACAGGTCCAAAACGTGAAATTAGGCAGTCACCAAACGTGTCTTTCAATAAATCGATTGTGGCACGAGCTGTGTGACATGTTGCGCCGTCTTGTTGGAACCACAGCTCCTGGACATAATGATTGTTCAATTCAGGAAAGAAAAAGTTAGTAATAATGGCTCTATACCAGTGTTTCTCAAACTTTCAATACTGGCGACCCAATTTTCAATCATAATTTTTGTCTCGCCCCCTGTACAACAATAATGTATTTACTGCAATAAAAATGCACTTTGAGAGAGAGATGCTAAAGTTACAATACGATCTTAATTATAAACCGTACAAATTAATACGATAAGTATATTAAATTTTGTGTATATGTAACTTTTAAGTAATATATATATATATATTAAGAAAATTACTTAAAATATATATTACTTAGAATTATGTTATTTTTCTTTCTCTAATTTTTAAATTGGAACAGATCGCAAATGATGTATTTAATTAAAGATTTATTTCCTTCAGCATTCATTTCTCAAAGTACAAATGTCATTAGAAAAATAGTCTAGTCAATGTCGCACACATCTGGCATTATAGGGTACGTTTGCGTGAGTCTGGGCAACCTATCGGACGTCTGCGCAAAACATGTAAAAATGCTTTTCCTCGTACAATTCCAGTCAGTTTTGGTCGACTCGATACTCCTATAGCTACCGAATCTAGCTGGAATGTACATTTTTTAAATTTTCACGTTAATTGTAATTCACGGTAATTAAGTATTTACGGCAGTAGATTAAAACAATATCATACATACATTTTTACGTCGTAAGAAAACATTCGACCATAATAAAGAATCAACAAGTACACAGACGAACGAGCATGGTTCCGAAAATTAAATCAAGGCGATCTTCTCAAAAATACTTAAATTTTGGATTTACCACTACTGAAGTAAATGATGGAAAAAAAGCCCCAGCTCGATATGTGTTAAAACTTACAAATCTGTAGAACAACATGTGAAAGTTGTTTTTAAAACATGTAAAATCATTTAGCTATGTTGGCAAAGAATTTTAAAAAGTATTTTCTGGATGAGGACAGCTTGGTAGCAAGTTACGAGTGGATTAGGGATCTATTTCAAGATACTCCAGAAGGGCTCTCAACTTCCGAAGAAGAATTCTTCATAGATTTCACATCCAGTGAAAAATTAAAAGGCAATTTTGTAATAAATCGCTCTTTGAATTTGAGGTAGAGGTGGATGAGGAATTATCTGTACTGAAAACAAAAGCACTTCGTATACTATTACCATTTTCAACATCCTACCTTTTTCAAACCGAATTTTCTGCAGTGGATGCCTTGAAACAAAATATAGATCTCAGCTAAATATAGAAAAATAACTCTTTAAGTGTCAATTTCTGATATTATAAACCTTCTTTTGAAAAACTTTTTCCTCTACAGGACAAGCCCTTGGAAGTCCCTAATAATTATTAAACTTGTTATTAATTTAGTAATAAGATTGATGGATTGAATATTAACGTCGCACTGTTCAGCTGCACGAGGGCTTTTGACGACGGACCACGTAATTTTGAACCATGGTCAAGTGACGTGGATGACACCTGAGCTGGCACCCCTCTCTCCTAACTACCACACCACACCAATGGGAAAACGTTTCAACTCTCAACAGATTTAACGTGCATCGCTGCCCTACACGGCGGGTCTTTAGTGGTACTGGGCTCGAACTCGTGACAAGGCAAGCCACGATCCGATACCTATAACACTCAGCTACCGCGGCCAAATTCAGTAATAAGAAATTATTTATAAAATACCTTCTTCAGTACTGATACATCAAACATATACTGGCTGAAACACCGACTCTTCGCACGAGTTCATTTTTTAAAAAAATAAAACATTATTCTTGATATAATAGCTGAACTGTAAGGAGAGTAAAACTGTGTGCACACACACACACACACGACATTGTATACAAAAATGTAAAATGATTTTTTTTAGATAAATGCTATAATTTTAAATAACTGTTTAAAAGAACTGTAATTTTAAACCTCACACAATTAGCATTTAGAATTAATGTTAAATTATGAAAAAGAATATAAAATTCCGATGAAGAATAATTGTGTTACTTTTTAACATTTAAAGCGAGAAGACTTCAAAATGTTTTAACCCGGGAGCAGGCGCGTACTATATACTAACATTAATGGTAGTGTGGGGGGACTCAGTCACCCCAATCATTTGTTTAGAATTATTTTTACTGTACACGATACAAATCGGAATTCTAGTGAATATTTTAATTTATAGAAAGTATACTTACCTTCTTTCAAGGACTATTCAATTCTTTGATGATTTGAGAAAAAAATCCAATAAAACTGAACCAAAATGATTCAAAAAGTACAAGACCATAATAAAGGACGCAAATCAGACACTTTTCAATTATCCTACAGAAATGTTAAACCAATCAATTCTTTTCCAAATATCGCAAAACTCAATTATTTACAATTTCCCTAAGCGAAAAGCAAACGCATAAAAGATGGGAGGGAACTAATATTGATAATAACCATACCATAAGATTGAAGGTCAATCAAATGATTAGCAAACGTACTATGCAGCCTGGCTGAAAAGTGAATCATGACTTCCTTTTCTTTTTCTACAACTAATGTACAGTATTTCAATAATTACAGTGGTGAATTGTTTATCTTAGAATTTTCTCAGGGTCTGGGTTTCGTTTTTTCTTTTAACGAATAATATTTTATGTTGAAACGTAATAAAAAAAAATCTCTCATTGAGGAAATACAGGACATTAAACAAAATGTTTTTTTTTTTTTTAATTTGGTTTTTGGGATCAAAGATAGCTATTTGATGACGGAAAAAAGCCAGATAATAAACATAAATTATGTCAGTGTTCTTGTGTGTATTTTTTTATTATGGAAGAAAAGCATTTTGTTTTACTTCTCTTTCCGGTTATTTTTTAAAAAATCTTTAAATTTTCGACACGCTCGCGCCCGCCTTGTAGGGTCATCGCGCCCCCAGGGGGCGCGCCCCACACTTTGAGAAACACTGCTCTATACCGATCTCCGTTGACAGTAACGTTGTGGCCTTCGTCGTTTTGAAGAAGGATTCCACCAGCCCATAAAGCGCACCAAACAGTCAGTGGATGTAACGGTGTTTCAACATACACTTGTGGATTAGCTTCACTCCAAATGCGGCAGTTTTGTTTGTTGACGTAGCCATTCAACCAGAAGTGCGCTTCATCCCTAAACAAAATTCGCTAATGAAAATCGGGAACAACGGCAATCTCGTTTTGGGCCCATTCGACGAATCTACGCCTTGCTTAATGATCGTTTTAATGAATTGCCAATCCAAACTGAGAATAAATCACTTGACAGCTGTTAAATCGGTCGCCATCTTGGAAAGTAATGTCAACTTAAACTTCTATACCTGGAAAAAAAAACAGTCTTTATATACTTCAGGAATACGAACCAAATAAATATTCAAGAATAAATTCATTTAAATATAAAATTAAAAATATTTTTATTTATATTTCTACAGAAACATATAGATACACGTGTGACGCATAGAAAGCAAATGAACACATTTTTGCAGTAAACTTGTATCAGTTGTTTTTACTATCTCTTTCTTATTTTCACACACGTAGTGAATTTGTTGGAATAATATTTGCAAGGAATATTTTGGATTGTTGTTATAACTCTCCATGAGAAAGTACAGTAAAAGTCGTTCACCACGAAACTGAAGGACTGAAATATTTTTTACTGTTAAAGGACTTTACAAAAAAAAGTAAATAAATAAAAAACAATTAAAAAAACATATTCAATAAAATTAAGTTTGTATGAGTTTATTTATATGGATATGTATATATTTAATTTAAATCGATAAAAAACATCCACACGAACTTAATGAAATTTAATACTGTTCGTGAATGTTACAAGTTTTAAATAATACGACGGACCAAATATTTCTACTAAAATTTTAATAAAACTTAGCAAAAAAAGTAATGTAAGTTATTGTGGGTTTCGTAGTAAAAGCAGTTGTTTCCCACGTCAGTGATTGCCGAAAGTCATTCAACTTCTGCCGAATGTTACATACGGATGGCAGGTGGCGCACGCAGGCGTCAAGAACACAGGCGTCAACAAATGCATTAATATCGAATCCTTACAGATTTCTGTTTTTGTGTTTTGTTTTTCCTCAACTTCGTTAAGAAGCTCCATCTTCATTTTAATTGAAATAGCGGTTTGCTTTCCTCCACAGCTCTTTGCCATTGTACTCGTAATAAATAAATTCTCCTAAAATAGGGAAGAAACACGAACCAAACCCATTGAATTTTATTCTGGCAACGATTTACTCGTCACTGAATTACAAAACCAACTGATGAAAGATTAGATGTATTCGTTTGGCATTTGCAGGGGTGGAGGGTGAAAGTAGCTTAAATAAACAAAACTGGTCCGTGTCTCACGCTATTTCGAGGGTATTTCAAAGCCAAATTATCTTCTTTTCTACAAAACATAAGAACCCACCTCTTTTTCATTTCCCACTACTCTTAGATCTCGCCCTCGTGGGTGGCGTTTCCATACATATTTTATACCTAAAAGGAGAGTTTTTTCGTTTTCAGTGTTTTTCTTTTTATGTTAAGAGTAAAAACAATGCATGAAAATGCATAATAGTTCATCGGGGGGTTGTATTACTTCATGTTAACCGATATTCCGTTTTAAAAGTTTTCGTATTAAACGTATTTTAATGAGTAGTAGAAAAGTGGGGTTCTGGATCACGAGGCGCTGAGTGCTTGAGGTCCCCGCCTTCCCGAACGAGTTATCTCCGTCCCCTCCACCCCTTCCGCGGTTCTCCCCTATCCAACCCTTCCGGCGTTTCCCTCCATCCACCCTTCCAACCGGTCCCTCCGATTTCGTCCTTCTTCATCCGTGACACTTTACACCCCCCTTTTCCCTTCTATTTTCTCTTAGCGGGATATTGCATAAACAATCAAAATAGAAAAACAAAGCATAAATAATTTTAGGCTAATAATTTTTCTGTAGGCTACAATACTGAAATATTGCTTTTCATTTATAGATATGATTAAATATGGGAAGATAGATTTCGTAAATAAACCATATTGAAAAAGCGCGTTTTTTTTCTTTTGTGAATCTGATTATAATAGTGATGTCATATGACTAGTGACATCAGTAATTTTTCTACCAATCAGTTGCTTCCAAAGTTACGTCATGAAAATGAACCAATCAGCTTACTGTTGCCACCTTGTAATACTCATTTTTCTTTCTGTGTATCATTTCTTCTCAAGCTCTGAGTTGGTAGAATACTTTGCTTCTCGATAAAGAATTATCACGTTCCAACCCTACCACAAAATTTCAAGATATTTTCTTTCGTGATTAGTAAATTGAAATT